>CAWUFW010003717.1:0-600000 GCA_963921515.1 Calotriton arnoldi | reverse complement strand
ATTAGAGGTTTGGCTCGTGGAGAAGCCTACAGAGATCAATCCGCAGATTTGAGTGACCCTGGGCAATTCACAGTAAGGAGTGCTGCCGTGTTACTAGAGGTTTGGCTCGTGGAGGAGCCTATAGAGATCAATCGGCACATGTTATGTGCATTGTTGGCGGATGTTGACTCTTTACGGAATTGGCAGTTGTCAGGTGAATTGTGCTCTAGTGCGGCCATCTAAAGGGATAGAGACTCGGAGGACCAGTGGACCGTTATTTCAGCGCGAGGTTTGAATAAAGCTTACCTATTCAAAATGCTCGCGAGGATGCTGAGTCTTGCTGTGGTGTTGTGACGAGACAGGCGCGTGGAGCTCCAGCGAGACAACCTGTGACATCTCTCCCACCAAGCTCTGGAACGCGTGCTGCGTGTGTGTGTTTGAGGCACACTTGAGTGAGGGAAGCGCGTGGACGATGACGTCTCTTCTGGAGTGCGTGCAGTGCATTAACGTTTGGTGCACGCTTACGCCGCGAGCCACATGGAGTGGTGAATAGTCCTCATACTGTGCAGCATGAACATGCCTGGCGCCACCCGGTGCGCTCCCAGCATACTTGCTGCCATCTTTGCAACAGTGATGGGTCCGGATGCCTGGTCTGCATGGAGACTTCTGTTCCTTTGTCTCCAAGTAATGCGCATTTGTGGCAGAGGAGCCAACTATGTCACTCAGTGGGCATGCTGTTTCGGCATACACATGGAAATTTGGTGAGGGCTGCGCTTCCATGAGTCATATCGATGGGTTCACATCTCTCTGTTTCCTCAATGTTTATTGAAGCATTTGTCTTGCGATGGTGGTGTATAGGTGGAACAACATCCTCGTTTTTTGGGAGATTCGCTGCAGCCTTCGTTGTGGTAGTGACCACTCTACTGCAGGGTCAGTGTCAAAGCACACCCTGGGAACCCTGGCACCCCCTGACTATGACTATGTTAGCCAAATTTGGTACAGCTTTCACTCTTTATTGTGTTGGGCAAAGGAAAATTGTAAACTTCATGGATGGTGTGCTTCAAAAATATATAAATATATGTGTTTACTTCATGGTTGGGGTGCTTCGCTAAAATTGTTAACTTCATGGAAGGAGTGTTTTTCTGTATGCTTATGCATATTTAATTATTGTAAGAGGGTTTTTAAGTTATCAGGTGTTTCCAGATGAGTACATGGATTAAGTCATTTTTTTTGGTTGAGCCACTTTTGGATGGTGTTAGTGAAATTAGCAGTCAGGATGTTTGGTCCTGAAAATTACTGTGTGTGTGAGTTGACTTTTGGTGAAGAGTCGCTCAGTGTTACCACTATGGTGTGGTTGAGGGTGTAAGTCATTGAATCCCTCATGGTTGGTGGTGTGTGTATGTGAGAAGGCTTTTATGTGCTAAGCCTCTCTGGTCTGCCCCTATTTTTGGTGGGTGTGGATTGATTGAGGCAGATCACCCCGTTGGTATGGTGTGCGAGCTGTCTTTTAGGTGCTAAGTCACTCTGGGTACCACCATGGTGTGGTTGTAGGGGAAAGTAAGTGAATCCCTCACTGTTGGTGATGTGTGCGTGAGAAGGCTTTTAGGTGCTAAGCCTCTCTGGTCTACCACTATTTTTGTGGGTGCGGGTTGATTTAGGTAAATAACCCTTTTGGTGTGGTGTTTGAGTTGACTGGTGAGGAGTCACTAGCATCTACCACCCTTATGTGGTTGGTGGTTGACTTTAGATAACACCCACTTGTATTGGCGTTAGAGTTGAGAGGTGTTTATGTGTTTTTTTTTCACACATTCCTTACACTCTTGTGTGGTTGCGGGTTGGTCTCACGTTAGTGTATATGTTTTGCTGTCGGGTGATCTCTACTGCACCATTGAGGTTTGGTTCCCTGTGTGTTCACGTCCATTTCAGCCTGGCCAGCTGGTATGTTTGTGGCTTAAGGGGTTTGGTTGGTTACGCTTGGTGTAGCAGAATGCAGGTTTGTTTTGTTTTGGGTGGAAAGAGAGAGGATGTGGGTAAGTGTAGTCTTTTTGATTTCTTAAAGACTGTTGTTATCTTGCCCAGCTTGTTATTTTCTTTAATGTGAGTACATGGGTGGGCATTGTCATTTTCCATCATTTCATATCTTTTGTTAACATTCAAGTCAATTGCTACACTCTGCTGTGCTTTCTTTGCATTTTGATGCTAACTCGCATGCCCATTGCACTGTGCTTTCTTAGTTATTGATCTTAACTTGTATGCCCTTTAGTCATCTTCAGGTCTTTGCAATGGGTCCTCATGTTATTTCCATGCATGTGTATTTTACCAATGTATACTTTTACTTGGACCATTGCATTGTGTTCTTGTTCACCGTAAAGAAGGGAGATGACCAACCTTCTTAATATACATGGACTACGAGGCGTCTTCTATTACAACACTTATCTATAGAGGCAATGTGTAAAGTATTTGTGCAATGCACACACACAGTAACACAATGAAAACACAACAAAAATACTCCACATGGGGTTAGGAAAATAGATATATGTTTATGAGTAAAACAAGACCAAAACGACAAAAATGCAAGAAGTAAAACCGGAGTCAGACATTTTTAAAGATTAAATTAAATGTTGTGCTTAGAAACAAATATCGCTTAGGGGTTACTTAAGGTTGTGTTGGACCGGTATAAATCCAAAGTTCAGGCTGAACGCGATAAAGGGCAGGCCGGTTACAAAACTCATGCAGGTCCCGCTGAAAAAGGACCTTTGATGGAGGAAGCGTGGACGTGGAAGACTCATTGTGTTATTTCCGATCCGCGTAGGCAATGAAGGCTTCGTCGACGAAACCCTTTATGATGCAGTTGATGAGTCATTGTCAAGCCGCACTGTCCGTCATCATCGAGCTGCACAGTTCGTCAAAGCAATTTTGTCGATCAGCTCCTGCGTCGGCGTCAAAGGACAATGCGTCGGTTCCGATCGGCGCAAAGTTGTCACTGCATCAATTTTGATGGTTCTACACACAAGAAGCTCACTTTCAAGGACCCAGGACTGGATTGGCACCACTTGGCAGGGCAGGACTCACAGATGGCAGAGTCTATGTGTTGTTGCAGGGTTGATGGAAGTCTTTGATGGGCCTGAAACCTCAGAACAGGGGGCAAGCTAGCAAGCCCTTGGAGTCACTCTGGGTTCAAGTGAGATGGGTACAGTCCTTGTCCTCAGCAGGGCAGAGATCAGCAGGCAGCAGGGCCACACATCAAAGCAGAAAAGCACTTCTTCCTGAGCAGCAGTCAAGCAGAGTGGCGATCCTTGCAGCACAGCCGTCTTTACTACTGGCAGAGTTCTTCACAGATCCAGTAGTGCACTGTCTTGGTAGGATCAGAGACCCAGTACTTATTCCCTGTTGTGCCTTTGAAGTGGGGGTGACTTCAAAGAAGGCCCTTGAAGTGCACAGGTCACCCTTTCTACCCAGCCCTGCCGCCAGACCATCAGTAGGGGGTAATCAGCCCCTTGTGTGGGAAATCAGGACACTGCCTATTCAAGTGCAAGTGTCAGCTCCCCCTTCGGTCCCTGCCCAGGCAGAGCTATCAAAATGCACATGAATTCAGATGAGTTCTCTGTCACACCCACCCTTCCTGTGTTTGTGGCTGTCTAGAGGGAGTGCACAAAGTGTAGCTGTCACCCACCCCGGACGTGTATTGGAGACAGGCTGCAGGCACACAGAGCACTAAGAACAAAGAAATGTCCATTTTCTAAAAGTGGCATTTCTGAAATACTAATGTTAAATCCAACTTTACCAGTAAAGAGGATTTATCATTACCATTCCAATAATATAAAACATGAAGCAGATACTCCTTTTCAATCAGGAATTACAGCCTAAAAGTGTATTAAGGAATTCCCAAAGTTAACCTTTGAGACGAGTAGGCCTCAAAGTAGAGAAAAACTAATTTGGGTGTTTGTCACTACCAGGACATGCAAAAATTAACAGTACATGTCCTACCTTTTACTTACACAACACCCTGCCATATGGGCTACCTAGGGCCTACCTTAGGGGTGACTTATGTGTAATAAAAGGGGGAGTTTAAGGCTTGACAAGTAGTTTTAAATGCCAAGTTGAAGTGGCAGTAAACTGCACACCCAGGCCCTGCAATGGCAGGCCTGAGACAGGTTTTAAACGCTACTTGTGTGGGTGGACCCATCAGTGCTGCAGGCCCACTAGTAGCATTTCAGTTACAGGCCCTGGGTATGTGGTATACCAATTTTCCAGGGACTCACAAATTAACTAAATATGCCAAACAGTTGTAAACCAATTGTACTGTGTTTCGAGAAGAGAGCACATGCACTTTGGCACTGAATAGCAGTGGTAAAGTGCTCAGAGTTCTAAAGCCAACAAAAACAAAGTCAGAAAAAGAGCCGGAGGAAGGCAAAAAATGTGGGGTGACCCTTCAGAGAGGACTATTTTCCAACACAAGATTTTATATTTCCAACGTAGGAGCTCTCAATAGATTTTTGCTTTGGGACAGGAGGAAGGCAGAGGAATTTAGGAATGTTGGGCACAGGTGTCTCAGGTTTTAGAGAGTCCGCAAGGCAGGCAGAGACATTAGGTGTTCTGGGCATGAGAGCCTCTTTGATGAGGAGGGTGAGGGATTGCGGGCAGAGACACACGGGATGCTAGGGATTGGAACCACTTTGCTCAGAAGATGTTGAAGAATACTCAATGGGTCCTTGCAAGCAAAACTGCATGTGGAAGAAATGAGTATGAATATCACAAACATCTGGAAATGTAATTATATGTTCTGCAAAAGTTTGGTGAGTACCTGTACCACTTCATTACCATTTAAAGCACTAACATGGGACAAGTAAGTGAGCACAGGAGCAGAGCTCATTATCTAGCCCTATCTATTCAAGCAGGCCTGTTTGTAAATTATGGTATGGAACTAAGTACACAGATACACTAAAGGTTTTTATGGTCACAAAAAGTCTGAATCACTGTTTGCCATCAAAAAAATATTTTTCTACTATGTACTAAAGGCCTTTTTGCAATCAATAAATTTTTACAGATTGCTAAAATGGCTTACCGACTTCATACTGATTAGCTATTTGAAAAGGATGTGTTGTAGGCATTCCTTCCAAATAGTGATTCAGTATCAGATGTATCAATGGTTTGGACCGAAATCCAGTTGCAAAACATTGCATTTTTACAGACTCTTGAGTTGGAGAGGTAATGCATTTGCAAAAAGGAATGGATCCACTTCGACCCCATCCCCTTTGTGAATGTTAAAAAAACACAAACGTTTGTTGGGGAGAAGGCAGTGGCCCAAATCTAAAACAAACTTTTCACCAAAATAAAATATTTCTCTTTAAATACAACACCATATTCTTTAAGGAAAATGGGCTACATCTTTTTAAAGAAAAGTTTACTTTATCGAAAGGTGATCACAGATATGGTGGCCTGCATACTCTGGCAGGCCACTAACCCTGTGATGGCCACCAATCATAGTGAGTCACAATTTTCAACCTGCCTCAATATTATTTGTGAGGTAGGTTGGCATGCGACCCACTTTGAATCGGAATTTAGCAAACATTAGTACATAGGTCGGTTTGTTAAATTCTTGACTGGTCTCAAACTGCGACCAGAGAATTTGCAAACAGCACTTAGAACATCAGGCCCTAAACCACCACATTTGAGATGGGAATTGTGGCCCTCACAAATGTACGGCATAGTTATATGAATTGGCCACAGCATATCAAGCTGAAAAAATAGGAAATGCTACCAATAATATATAAAAGTACAACTGGCATCAATATTTCCCTGTAACCAATTTAAAGATATAGCTGGAATTAGCCTTCTTTTTTTAGGTATGGCATAGCGACACCTTAAGATATCGTACCAGCTACATTTATTAAAAAAACATAAATTAAAAAAACATACTTATTAAGGGGTCGATTACGATGCCGGACAGAAGTGCGTCCATAGTGGTGGCGGAAAACCGTAGATTTTTCCGCTCCTGATGCGGTGATTGCGACCGCCATATTACGATGGGCTAACATAGGCCATTTCCCGACCGCCGCTGTGTTTGAGGCTCCGCACATTTTTTCCTTACGCAAGGGTGGCGGACGGAGCCAATAGAGCAAGAACTGCGTGCGGAATCACGTCCCGTCCACCAACCAGATTACGATGTATCAAACAGCCAATCCCACCGCGGCGGAAATACTACCTCATCGCGGATGGCGGAAGCACAACTACGGAGAGGAAAAGTCGTAGCACAACACCTGCACACGACCAGAGCCGTCATGGATCCTGCTCTACAGGCCTTTCCGCTGCTCTACCTGATGCATCACCAGCAGATAAGACGCCGCCGACCTCTACAGCAGAGGTACGTCCAAAACATATCCATGCATGCAACCCCGGTACAACAACAACAACTCACAGCAAGCGTGCAGGCAGGGCCTGCTCTACGATGTTTGGAGAAACATGTGAAATGTAATGTGTGAGGCTCCCTCAATTTACATTAGTGACACCTTCAGGGCCCCGAAGGCTGCCCTGTGCTGACTCTACCTGGGACGCTGCTCCCCTCTCCCCACCTACAAGCACCACTCAAGGGCTCAAGGTGGCAGATTTGCTTGGGGGGCTGGGAGTGTATACAATGCAGACTTCAAAGTGAGAAAGATGCTTGCCCAGGATGGGTAGCACTGTCGCTGCAAATGGCTACACACTTTTGCTATCACCTACTGCTACACAACCCAGGCAAACATCCATGCTGGAACAAGACAAGAGGACAGTGCTGGAAATACATCTGTACTGTACCTCAGCAACCATGACTGAAATCAAGTAGGTTCAAATAGCACATATCACCTACTGAAACAGTGCTGATGGCCACAATGCTTCTGGATACAAATCATTTGCACACAGTACAGTGTCACAACATGGAGTGGCGGGGAGGGTTAAACATGTGCATGGCATGCAGTGGCACATGGATGGACTGAAGTGGTGTATACACGAGAATTGCACAAGTGAGGAGTGTACAGAGCAAAAAGCCATAGTGGAGTATCTCCCATTGTGTAGGACTCAATGGTACGACTGTGACTGCTAGGAATCAGACCAACACCTATTGGAGACCATAAAGTGGAAAGTGACAGCAATGCATGTTAAAACTCACATATCATGTTTGTATCCCAGAGACATGTAGCACAGTGAGAACAAAGGTAAGCAAGAGTCAGGCCGGATCCCAAGACACACAACACAGACATTGCAGTGACACACTCTGCATACTCACAAATGAGGTGGATAAGATGTAGGTGTACCCTAGGACTGTGAGGTTACAATGACACACTGCACACTGCTACGGCAACAACCCCAACATGTCCACAAACACTACACAAGGTGTTTGATCATGGAAACAAACAGGCACTCATCAACTGGATCATAAATGTGTAAAAGGACAATGCTCGAGGGCACATACACATCAACACCTCTGCTAATGTCAGGACACTCACACTGTCTGATGACTCCAGTAGGCACATGTACATCTATCCATTTGACTATGAAGCCATACCTATCCAAGATGACTACACACCTACACTGGTGTGTACACATCAAGATAGATCACACAGATATGTTGTACCCTGTCCACCCCTCAAGTCAACATGTAAATTGGAATAGATTCTCATGATGGAGATCAAACAAATCTGACATGTGTGAATAAGTAGAGCTCATCTCACATAATGAACAGGACCAGAGTGGACCATCACAGACAAGCAGCTCGAACCCATCAATCCTCAGAGTCAAAAGTGGACATTAGTTGCCGTAAATTCTGGTAACACATGCAATATCAACTGAAGTACATGCCAATGGGAAAGTGTGAATTCAGAGCATGGAACCGATGAACATATACACATACATTGTACAGCACCATTAGTAAGGCCAGCGACAACACTCAGAACATAAATATATATTTTATTACATAAACTCAGTATCAGCATGTAAAGTGCAAAACATCAAGGGCAAAGGCCAGTCCATACTCAAGTCCGCACATGTGTGCTTTGAAATTCCACACAGACATAGGAATATCACCAGGATAGGGCCAGCAAATGGGCAGCTCAGGCACCGCTCAGGGAGGAATGGGGTGAGAAGGGGGACTCTGCTTCAAATTTGTGGAGAACCGGAACTGGGTGGGGGATGACTGTCTGGGGTAGTCGGAGGACTGGACCTGGGAGGGGGAGAACTGGTTAACATAGAGGGATCCCTGGATGTGGGAGTCTGAGGGCTGGCTGGAACTGGTGGAGTCGTTGCACGGGGAGGCGGTGAAATGCACTGGTGAGGCTCAGTGGCTGATGTTGCATGTGGAGGGCTGGGCCTCACTTGCTTGGGGATATGATAGCCCCCAAGTGTTTTGGGCCATGGGATAGGTGAGGTGGCCACAACAGCTTCCTTCTTCCCAGAAAGTGGAGCAGGTGCTTGTGGATCCTTCCGGGCAATACCTTTGGATCTGGTTCTACACTTGGTGGGGGGTGGGCTTCTACCCTGCCTCCCCTGTTTTGGAGCTACCACTACCTCACTGCTTCTCTGTACATGCTTCCTAGGGGGTGGCTTGGTGGGAGTGGAAGTCCTGGGCACAACAGCCCTCTGAACTGGGGGGGGTGCAGTTGTGGCACGCAACAGGCCCACGGCAGCCAGAGCAACTTCCTGTTCTGATTCAGGATCAGCTGTAGATCTTGGAGGGCTCTTGGAGGGCGAGGAATGTGAGGACTGCAATGTGGATGCATGTTTTTTGTGTTTCGGCTTCTCTGTGTCCTGTGATGTCTTTGTGGTGGGGCTGGCATGTGTGCTCCAGGTGTGCCTTGGGGATGATGTCTCATGTCTTTGTCGCTTAGACTCCTGTTGTCGTGTGCTGCGTGGGGATGACTTGGGGCCTGAGTGCTCTGGTGTGTGTGTTCTCTGGTCAGGTGGGGTCACAGGCAGGGTGGTTGCGGAAGGGACCGTAGTCGGACTGTGAGCCTGTGACTGCATAATGGCTGCCGTCAGTGTGGATGACAAAGACTGGACAGTCCTGTGCAGGCCACCGATGTCAGAATGGATGCCCTCCATGAACGCAACAACCTGTGACAACTTGTTGCCATGATCCTGGAGGGCATTCAGGAACAAAGTCTGTACCCACAGACACCTGCCGCAAGATGTCTATGGCCTCCACACTGAGGGCAGCAGGGGACACAGGGGCTGGGGCAGCGGTGCCTGGGGGAAAAGATATCCTACCCTTCTTTGGGCAGCGAGCACGGATAACATTTGGGGGAGCTTCAGGGAGGGTGGACACAGGACGGGGTGTGGCGGACGATGAAGCAGAGGTCCATCCTCCTTTGCCCGACAACACAGAGGAGTCACAGCTGGAGTGTGATGAAGTGGAGGTAGGCGTTTCTGGAGCGGACTCCTCCAGGGCACTCCTGTCCCCCTCCGATGTGCTGGTCCCCTCAGTATCGCTGAACACCCGGGCAGCAGTGATGCCAGTAGCTTCACCGATGGTTTTGTGCCTCTCTCCTTCTCTGACCTCGGTAGATTCTGTAGGAGACAGAGACACTGTTCAGTGAAGTGGCCGGACCACAAACATGTTAGGCAATACCAACTGAAAAGCTTGAACTCAAGGCACACATTTGACTCTCCATGTACTGTCTGCATAAGTCTAAATAGTGCTATGATCTGCTGATGCATGTTAACATGCTTATTGGACAGTCCTGCTCCATGTTGCCTTCATACTGCCAAATTGCTAGGCATGTTTAGGCATTTCAACATCACATCCTATTGTCTGAAGGCACATCGACATGCCTTCAACTAAGAGAGCTACACATCTGAATGAACTGTGTGTGTTACACTGGAATTTTGAGGTGATAGAACCACACTCATAGTAAGTTAAAGGAAACTATTGTTAAGTGTCATGACATCCTTACATCCACTAATGTAGGTACTGCAACACAACTACTGTTGAACATTGGGACGCAATCTGTAAATGTATCAATTACATGGAAATGCACAACATCAATCTCGAAAATTACCCTGACATAATGCTCACTGATGTCCGCTTCCAGTTGATGCCACAGAGACTGATACTTATGCTGATGTTACCTGGCTACATGACAGTGCAGACATTGTAGAGGCGCAGAATATCTGCACTCACCACTGAGTCAACTCAGACGCTATTACACCACACTAGAGACAACTCATAGGTTACTGCCTTGCTCTGGGATTCGTGCAGTCTTTCATGCGCAACATCACACTTTGTACAATACTCACCCCCGACTTGCTGCTGCTGGGCCCTCAGGCACCCGTCCAGCTCTGGCCTTGTCACTGCCAGGATGCGGGTCAACAGTGGGGTCATGCTCCAGCGCGCTAAACGACCAGTCTGAGGAACCAGGCACAGCGTCATTTCGGCAACGTTTTTGCTAAGGTGGCAGATGTCATCCCACCTCTTGTGGCAGTGGTTGTGTCGATGGTTAGAGACCCCTAGGGCCCACACCTTCCGGGCGATGGCCCTCCATATTGCCTTCCGCTGATGGACCTTGAGCTGTAGGTATGAGAGACAAGAGGAGACATTTGTAACACTTTGTAGTGGTGCATTGTGTGTCAGTACACAGTGCATACACGTGAGCGAGTCTACACATAATGACACCAAAAGAAGGATGGCATGTCCACTGTACATGTATCAGATGCGAGATGTTATTTCACACTAATCTAGACAGTAACAGGCCCTGTACTCTAGTGCATACTGGGCTCACCTCCATAGTATCCCTGTAGAATGAGCACACCCCATAATCACTAACCCCTGCCCAATCGAAACTTACCATCTCACTAATGTACATATGTACACGTAATGAACTCATAGAGGATATGGCACTGGGAATGTGTGTCCTAAAAGAGATTCCATGGACTCATCATTGTAACTGTGTAGGAGAGTAGGATCTGCCTCTTATGTTGCCCCCACTTTTTTTCTGATGTTTACACTGGTTTCTGGCTATAGTCAGGCTGGGACCCTGCTAATCAGGGCCCCAGCCTCTCTGTTCTCTCTAAACGATTTGGAGTGCACTCTAGGTGCACTAGTGATTGGATACTGTGGTACCTTATGAGTCCCTAGTATATGGTACCCTAGGTACCAAGGGCATAGGTACTCCACAGGCCTACCAGGGGCTGCAGCAGGTATTATGCCACCCCTGGGAAGCAGACTAAATCTGACACCACAGGCCTGCTACTGCAGCCTGAGTGAGGAAGTGCTAGCACCCCTCACAGAGATATAGGTTCCCTATATCTCTCCTGCACACACATATAACCCTATCAGTCACCCCTAAGGCAGGCCCTATCAATCCTGAGGGCAGGGTGCTTGGCTTCTATGTGAGGGGGTGCCTCTGCCTGAGCAGGGCACCTCTGCAGCTCTCAGAGTCCATTCTCTGGTGCTGTTTGTGGATGCGGTTAAACCATATACTTTTAAGTGCATTATATCCTCGCGGTAAAATGCTAACTTTGGAATGGCTGCATCGAAACATGTCGTGTTTGGTGTCAAACACCTTGGAATATTACCCCCCCGCCAGTCATGGCGGCGGGGGTAGCATTCCACCCTTCTAGAGGGATAGACATGTACCTACTGTGGAGACACGGTAGAATCCGACAGAGCCCTGGCATCACAAAATGGATGCCACCAGTCACAGACACTGGGCTGCCCTCCTGCTGATGACCAACACTCGCAGTGGAGGGAGCCCAACAATAGATATCCTGTCCCAAGGGGGTGTGACCACCTCCCAGACAGGGTTTAGTGTATTGGGGCTGGGTGGGTGCACTCTTAGAGTGCTTTGAAGTCCTGCACTGGGGGAGCAGACGGCTTCTCTGTGCATATGCCAGTTCAAACCGGCTCAGGGGCTACCTGTCCCTGCTCTGGCATGAAACTGGACAAAGGGAAGAGGGTGTAGCCACCCACTCCCCTGACCCTCCCATAGGTAGGGTCAAAGAGCTAGTCCCTCCCCTCCTTTTAGTATAAGAGGGGGAACCTGTGCATTGCACCCTAGATTTCCCTGGACGACGCTCTACAAGAAGAATCCCGGACGTTCAACGTTCCACTACCTTTGAAAGACTGAAGAATCTCCCTTGGAGTCAAGGAGTGACTCCCCTGCTTGGCAGACACCAAAAACTACAAATGATGGTCACAAACTACGCCACTCCCGCCGGAGTCCGAAGTCCCTGAAGCCCAAGAAGTGGATTTCCTGACTTCTCAAAGGCCATCGTGAGTCCCCAGCAAAGTTGAAGCCAGTGGACCCCAAGAGTAACGAGGAACCGCGACCCCTGGGTACCGTACACTATTGTTGAGTGCAACCCCTCACAACGTTCCATGAATTTGTGCTTTGGACCACGTGTGGTCCCAGCCTCCAGCAGGAATCTCTCATAAGATCAGAGGTCTACCACGTCCCGAGTGACCGTGGGCCCCTGTGAGAGAATCCTCCCGAGGCATCTTTGCGATCCCTTGCCAGCCGGCTTGAGGGTCCCCAGAAGACTTTCCAAAGAAACCAAAGGACTCCCCTGGTTGCTCCAGGCCTGCCCTGACTTACCCTCGCTGGGTGAGTTCCACAGACCTTGCTGGTCTGCGCCATCGCCTCTTCACACTTTCCCTGAGACTTGCTGTTACCAAGGCTTGTTGGCTCCGATTGAGTTGCCGACACCGCAGTAAGCCGCAGACATCGTGGGACATGCCGAATCCAGCTCCTGGTTGTAGTCGACGCCTCCTGGACCTCGTGGCTGAAGAGTCAAGGCAAGCGTGAACGACCTGAACCCTGCGATGACGGTGGGCATTCATCTTCCTTGCCCCGAGTCACTGCCAAGTGACTTTGAACACTGTCCCCTCTGCTTTCAGGTCATCCTTCCACCGAATCCAGGCTTGGATTCCACCGGACACTTCTTCAAACCATCACAAGCAGCAAGTCTTCTTTGGTCGCCATTGAAAACGACGCCGCGTCCCGACACCAAAGGACACTTGTGCACCCGGCTTCCCTGGGTGAGGTAACTCCAGCACTCCGGTGCTCCTGTGGGTGTGGGCCCTCGAACTACTTACCCTGTAAGTGACTTGCTTGTAGGTTCACCAGAAGTATCCTAAAACTCTTACTTTCCCCGTGCGATTCTCGCACTGACTCGTACATGGTTCGCGTCTGTGTTAGACACACCGCGTCCGACTACCTTGCAAATCCTATCTGTAGACCGTATCCTTCGACTCGTACTGAGTCCGATCGGTGTGTTCGCCTCGAACACGCAAGGGACCTTGAACATTGATATCTCAATCGCGTCTGAGCGCATAGACTCGTACAGGATTCGCATCGGTGCCAGGTCACCGCGTCCGTCCCCTGTGGGTCTCCTACAACTACCTGGGGTGGTTCTTGGGGGTCCCTCGATTCTAGATGCCCTAGACCTAGGTCTAGCAAACTAAGATTGTAATATTCAATTGTGCTAAACTTATACTGATAATATTTGACTTGTACATATGTTCCTATCCTCTAATCTCATAAAGAGATTAGTAGAGAGTGTTTATTAATAAATACATATATATTTGATATATATACCTGTGTGGTGTCTTTTCATTTGGTGATTCAAGATATTGTGTGGTAAAACAAGCTGCTTTACATTCCTTCAAGACTTAGCCTGAAGGCTGCTCTCCACAGCTACCACTAGGATAGCTTTCTTTAAAGGTTGTCTTAAACCTATCTACCATAAGAGTCGAATTGTTCTGGTGCAAGGTGTCCACTTTAATTAGTGAACAGCATATACCAGGCCAACTTCTCACATTGGTGGGCAGCGTGTGGGATTCCAGCTTGCTATTGTTTTACCAGAAAATCTCTATTTGAATTACTAACTGAAAACCACTATAGGTACTTAAAGTACATATAAAGTCAAGCTTAGTATCGATAAGTTCTACTGAACTTAGAGCTGTGTGCCAAGGGATAGCACACCCTTTCTACAGCTCAAGCTAGTATCAGTAGGCCACAAACTAGTGTAGGTAGTACAACACTGCACAATACTAGAATGTCCTTAAAGGGTGGAACCAGTGGATCCACTCAGCCTCAGTATAAGGACATGGCTTTCTCTGACTTGAGAGCCATGTGTGTTGAAAGACACCTGAGACTAGGACAGAGTCCCTCAACCCTGCACCTGATAGATCTGCTGACAGCAGATGATCTTAGATTGGCTCTAGGAGCTAATGGGTCTGAATCAGTGGGTGGGTCAATTACAGTATCTGGGTCAGACGATGAAAATCCGAATGACCAGGACTCTGTGATTGAAGGGCCAGGCCTCAAGGGGCCTGAAAAGGACAGAGGAATTCTCCCTAAGAGAACTGACAGAGTGGATGAGAGGCATAGGTCCCCTTCCAGGGAATCTGAGCACTCTTATCACTCTGGCAGAGAATTTGTCCACCAGAGGAACTCATACTTTCCCATAAGAGAGACCTCCTCTGAAAGAATGTGCAAACTGCTGCATTATGAGGAAGCAAGAGTTGCCCTCAGAACCAAGCAGTTGGCACTGGATAGAGAAGCCCTGGAGATCCAGAGAGCTTCTCGACGAGAGGGTTAGAACCCCTTGGTGGCAGCAACAGTGTCCCTAGAGGCAGAGAATCTATTCCAGACCATAGGAACCTGAGCAAGGTTGTTCCTCCCTACCAGAGTGGGGATGATATCCACAAGTGGATAACTGCTATGGAGAGGGCCTGTCGAGTACAGCAGGTCCCCCAGAAGCAGTGGGCAGCAATCTTGTGGCTCTCCTTTTCAGATAAAGGTAGAGACAAGCTCCTCACTGTTAGAGAAGAGGATGCTGATGATTATGAAGTCCTGAAGAGTGCACTGATAGATGGGTTTGGCTTAACCACTGAACAGTACAGGTTAAAGTTCAGAGACACCCAGAAGGCACAGACTCAGGACTGGACTGACTTAGTTGATTGTGCAACCAAGGCTCTGGAGGGTTGGCTGGTTGGCAGTAGGGTTACTGATTTTAAGGGATTGTATAATCTGATGATGAGAGAACAAATCCTTAATAATTGCCAGAACCAGTTGTTGCATCAGTACCTGGTGGACTCGGATCTGACCTCTCCCCAAGAATTGGGAAAGAAGGCAGACAAGTGGGTCAGAACCAGGGTGAGGCAGAAACCCCAGAACCAAGGGGGTGACACCAAGAAGCAAGATCCTAAGGGCTCTGAGAAAGGTGGGGATAAGTCGAAAGACCAGAAGTCTTCACAAGGGCCCCAAAAATCTGCATCTGGTGGGGAGGCACAATCCAACAAGGGAAAAGGCCAAAAGAAGCCCTGGTGCAAATTCTGTAAACAGAAAGGGCACTGGACTTCTGACTGTAACAAGTCCAAAGACCAAACCACCACCACTCCTGCCCCTAAGGCAACTGTGCCCCCTAGTTCAGCTACTGGTGGAGGTGGTACACAGAATAAGGGTGTAGTAGGGTTGACCCTGGGTTCTGAAGTGGACTCTGACCTAGTCAGAGTGCCCACTCAGGCAATGCTGATTTGTGAGGGAGACCTTAACATGTCCTTCCTAGTGAGCCCCAGTAACCTGGGCAAATACAAACAGCAGCCTGTAATAAATGGCAAACAGGCTTTGGCATTTAGGGACACAGGTGCTAGTGTCACCATGGTGGCAGAGGATCTTGTGGACCCTGGACAGATCATCCTGGGTGAAATGTACCAGGTGACCAATGCAAGCAACGCCAAGACCAACCATAGTCTGGCAGTTGTGAATTTCTCCTGGGGAGGGGTAACTGGCCTCAAGAAGGTTGTAGTCAGTGCAGACCTCCCTGTCGAATGTCTATTGGGCAATGATCTAGAGACTTCAGCCTGGTCTGAAGTAGAGTTATGGACTCATGCTGAGATGTTGGGCATCCCTGCAGAGGTATTTGCTGTGACCAGGTCACAAGCAAGAATGCATGACACTGAACAAGCTCTGGATCCTGGAACAATGGACCAGATGCTTCCCAAGAGGAGGAGCAGTAGGGTAAAGGCAGTGCCTTCCCCTCTGTCTCAGATCACAGATTCACCCCCAGAGGGAGGTGAAGCAGATCCTGAAGAAGGAACTGCCCCAGAGGGACTTGAGCCTGATCAGGTTGAGTTCTTGGGGGCAGGGGGCCCTTCTAGGGAAGATCTGAGGAAGGAGCAACAGTGCTGCCCCTCTCTTGAACCCCTCAGACAGCAGGCTGCTGCTGAGGCTGCTGGGAAGTGCTAGTGGGTCCCATAAAGTTTATTGGGATGAGGGACTCCTATATTCTGAAGGTAGAGACCCAGCCCCTGGAGCCACCAGGAGGTTGGTAATACCTCAGAAGTTTAGGGGTTCCTCTTGACCTTAGCACATGACATCCCTTTAGCAGGACACTTGGGCCAAAACAAGACCTGGGACAGGCTTGTTCCACATTTTCATTGGCTACATATGTCAGAGGACACTAAGGAGTTTTGTCGCTCCTGTGTCACATGCCAAGCCAGTGGTAAGGCAGGTGGCACAACAAAGGCCCCCTGATACCACTACCGGTGGTGGGGGTACCCTTTGAAAGGGTAGGGATTGACATTGTTGGTCCCCTTGACCCTCAAACTGCATCTGGGCACAGGTTTATCCTGGTGGTAGTGGATCATGCCACCAGGTACCCAGAAGCAATTCCCCTGAGGACCACCACAGCCCCTGTGGTGGCAAGAGCCCTCATTGGAGTCTTCTCCAGAGTGGGTTTTCCAAAGGAGGTCATTTCTGACAGAGGTACCAACTTCATGTCAGGGTATCTAAAAGCAATGTGGAAGGAGTGTGGTGTAACTTACAAGTTCACCACCCCCTATCACCCACAATGCAATGGTTTAGTTGAACGCTTCAACAAAACCTTGAAAGGAATGATTAAAGGACTCCCAGAGAAGCTTAGGCGGAAATGGGACCTTCTTCTTCCCTGCCTGTTGTTTGCCTACAGAGAGGTTCCACAGAAGGGGGTTGGCTTCAGCCCATTTGAGCTTCTGTTTGGGCATCCTGTGAGAGGTCCACTGTGTTTGGTAAAGAGGGCTGGGAGTTACCTCTCAAGCCCCCAAACAAGATGTGATGGACTATGTACTTGGTCTCTGCTCCCGGATGGCTGAGTACATGAAAAGGCAACCAAAAACCTGGAGGCCAGCCAAGAATTACAAAAAGCTTGGCATGACCAAAAGGCTGTACTGACTGTATACCAGCCAGGACAGAAAGTGTGGGTGTTGGAGCCTGTGGCCCCAGCAGCCCTCCAGGACAAGTGGAGTGGCCCCCATACAATAGTTGAACAGAAGGGAGAAGTCACCTATCTGGTGAATCTTGGAACTCCCAGGCGCCCCTGAGGGTGCTCCATGTCAACAGATTAAAGCCATATGTTGACAGGGCTGACATGGGCTTGCTCATGGCAACTGATGAGGACCAGGAGGAGGAGAGTGACCCTCTCCCCGACCTGCTCTCTCAGAACCCTGATGATGGGTCAGTGGATGGTGTTGCTTTGGCAAGCAGCCTCACTGACCATCAGCAAACTGAGTGCAGACAAGTTCTGCAACAGTTTAGACATATGTTTAGCCTGACCCCTAGTCAGACTTCCTGGTGCACCCACGAGGTGGACACTGGAGACAGTCTGCCTGTCAAGAATAAAATCTACAGGCAACCTGACCATGTCAGGGACTGTATCAGGACTGAAGTCCAGAAAATGTTGGAGCTAGGTGTAATTGAGCCTTCAGATAGCCCTTGGGCTAGTCCAGTAGTCCTGGTACCCAAGCCTCATACCCAGGGTGGTAAGAAAGAAATGAGGTTTTGTGTAGACTACAGAGGCCTCAATGCAGTCACTAGGACTGATGCCTATCCCATACCAAGGGCAGATGAGCTGATTGATACTTTGGCCTCAGCCAAGTATCTGAGCACGTTTGACCTAACAGCTGGCTACTGGCAGATCAGATTAGCTGATGATGCAAAAGCCAAGACAGCATTTTCGACCCCTGGTGGGCACTACCACTTTGTGGTGATGCCCTTTGGATTGAAAAATGCACCTGCCACTTTTCAGAGGTTGGTGAATAAAGTTCTGACAGGGATGGAAACTTATCGCTCAGCTTATCTAGATGATATTGCTGTCTTTAGTTCCTCCTGGCAGGATCACCTGGTCCACCTCAGGAATGTTTTGGAGGCCCTGCAGAAGGCAGGCCTCACTATCAAGGCCACTAAGTGCCAGATAGGGCAGAGTCAGGTTGTGTACCTGGGCCACCTTGTAGGTGGAGGCAAGGTTCAGCCTTTACAGAGCAAGATCCAGACCATAATGGAATGGGTTGCTCCAACCACCCAGACACAGGTGAGAGCCTTCTTAGGCCTATCTGGGTGCTATAGGAGGTTTGTCAAGGGATATGGATCTATAGTGACCCCCTTGAATGATCTGACCTCAAAGAAAATGCCAAAAAGGTTCAGTGGACAGCTAGCTGTCAAAAGGCATTTGAAGACCTAAAGCAGGCCATGTGCACTGCCCCCATCTTACAGAGTCCAGACTACACCAAAAAGTTCATTGTCCAAACAGATGCTTCTGAGCTGGGTGTGGGAGCTGTACTGTCTCAACTGAATGATGAAGGTCAAGACCAGCCAGTAGCTTTTATTAGCAGGAGGCTGACCCCTAGAGAGAAACGTTGGTCAGCTATAGAGAGGGAGCCCTTTGCTGTGGTATGGGCCCTGAAGAAGCTGAGGCCATACTTGTTTGGTACTCACTTCATAGTTCAGACCGACCACAAGCCCCTCCTATGGCTTAAACAAATGAAAGGAGAAAACCCAAAACTTTTGAGGTGGTCCATTTCCCTACAGGGGATGGACTATACAGTGGAACATAGACCTGGGACCCAACATGCCAATGCAGATGGACTCTCAAGGTATTTCCACTTTGAACACGAAGACTCAACTGGTCAAGGTTAGTTTAGTGTCCCTGCGTTTGGGGGGTTGTGTAGGAGAGTAGGATCTGCCTCTTATGTTGCCCCCACTTTTTTCTGATGTTTACACTGGTTTCTGGCTATAGTCAGGCTGGGACCCTGCTAATCAGGGCCCCAGCCTCTCTGTTCTCTCTAAACGATTTGGAGTGCACTCTAGGTGCACTAGTGATTGGATACTGTGGTACCTTATGAGTCCGTAGTATATGGTACCCTAGGTACCAAGGGCATAGGTAATCCACAGGCCTACCAGGGGCTGCAGCCCCTGGGAAGCAGACTAAATCTGACACCACAGGCCTGCTACTGCAGCCTGAGTGAGGAAGTGCTAGCACCCCTCACAGTGATATAGGTCCCCTATATCTCTCCTGCACACACATATAACCCTATCAGTCACCCCTAAGGCAGGCCCTATCAATCCTGAGGGCAGGGTGCTTGGCTTCTATGTGAGGGGGTGCCTCTGCCTGAGCAGGGCCCCTCTGCAGCTCTCAGAGTCCATTCTCTGGTGCTGTTTGTGGATGCGGTTAAACCATATACTTTTAAGTGCATTATATCCTCGCGGTAAAATGCTAACTTTGGAATGGCTGCATCGAAACATGTCGTGTTTGGTGTCAAACACCTTGGAATACTACCCCCCCGCCAGTCCTGGCGGCGGGGGTAGCATTCCACCCTTCTAGAGGGATAGACATGTACCTACTGTGGAGACGCGGTAGAATCCAACAGAACCCTGGCATCACAAAATGGATGCCACCAGTCACAGACACTGGGCTGCCCTCCTGCTGATGACCAACACTCGCAGTGGAGGGAGCCCAACAATAGATATCCTGTCCCAAGGGGGTGTGACCACCTCCCAGACAGGGTTTAGTGTATTGGGGCTGGGTGGGTGCACTCTTAGAGTGCTTTGAAGTCCTGCACTGGGGGAGCAGAAGGCTTCTCTGTGCATATGCCAGTTCAAACCGGCTCAGGGGCTACCTGTCCCTGCTCTGGCGCGAAAGTGGACAAAGGGAAGTGGGTGTAGCCACCCACTCCCCTGACCCTCCCATAGGTAGGGTCAAAGAGCTAGTCCCTCCCCTCCTTTTAGTATAAGAGGGGGAACCTGTGCATTGCACCCTAGATTTCCCTGGACGACGCTCTACAAGAAGAATCCCGGACCTTCGACGTTCCACTACCTTTGGAAGACTGAAGAATCTCCCTTGGAGTCAAGGAGTGACTCCCCTGCTTGGCAGGCACCAAAAACTACAAACGACGGTCGCAAACTACACCGCTCCTGCCGGAGTCCGAAGTCCCTGCAGCCCAAGAAGTGGATTTCCTGACTTCTCAAAGGCCATTGTGAGTCCCCAGCGAAGCTGAGGCCAGTGGACCCCAAGAGTAACGAGGAACCGCGACCCCTGGGTACCGTGCACTATTGTCGAGTGCAACCCCTCACAACATTCCATGAACTTGTGCTTTGGACCACGTGTGGACCCAGCCTCCAGCAGGAATCTCTCCTAAGATCAGAGGTCTACCATGTCCCGAGTGACCCTGGGCCCCTGTGAGAGAATCCTCCTGAGGCATCTTCACAATCCCTTGCCAGCCGGCTTGAGGGTCCCCAGAAGACTTTCCAAAGAAACCAAAGGGCTCCCCTGGTTGCTCCAGGCCTGCCCTGACTTACCCTCGCTGGGTGAGTTCCACAGACCTTGCTGGTCTGCGCCATCGCCTCTTCACACTTTCCCCGAGACTTGCTGTTACCAAGGCTTGTTGGCTCCGATCGAGTTGCCGACACCGCAGTAAGCCGCAGACATTGTGGAACATGCTGAATCCAGCTTCTGGTCGTCGTCGACACCTCCTGGACCTCGTGGCTGAAGAGTCAAGGCAAGCGTGAACGACCTGAACCCTGCGACGACGGTGGGCATTCATCTTCCTTGCCCCGAGTCACTGCCAAGTGACTTTGAACACTGTCCCCTCTGCTTTCAGGTCATCCTTCCACCGAATCCAGCCTTGGATTCCACCGGACACTTCTTCAAACCATCACAAGCAGCAAGTCTTCTTTGGTCGCCATTGAAAACGACGCCGCGACCCGACACCAAAGGACACCTGTGCACCCGGCTTCCCTGGGTGAGGTAACTCCAGCACTCCAGTGCTCCTGTGGGTGTGGGCCCTCGAACTACTTACCCTGTAAGTGACTTGCTTGTAGGTTCACCAGAAGTATCCTAAAACTCTTACTTTCCCCGTGCGATTCTCGCACTGACTCGTACATGGTTCGCGTCTGTGTTAGACACACCGCGTCCGACTCCCTTGCAAATCCTATCTGTAGACCGTATCCTTCGACTCGTACTGAGTCCGATCGGTGTGTTCGCCTTGAACACGCAAGGGACCTTGAACATTGATATCTCAATCGCGTCTGAGCGCATAGACTCGTACAGGATTCGCATCGGTGCCAGGTCACCGCGTCCGTCCCCTGTGGGTCTCCTACAACTACCTGGGGTGGTTCTTGGGGGTCCCTCGATTCTAGATGCCCTAGACCTAGGTCTAGCAAACTAATATTGTAATATTCAATTGTGCTAAACTTATACTGATAATATTTGACTTGTACATATGTTCCTATCCTCTAATCTCATAAAGAGATTAGTAGAGAGTGTTTATTAATAAATACATATATATTTGATATATATACCTGTGTGGTGTCTTTTCATTTGGTGATTCAAGAGATTGTGTGGTAAAACAAGCTGCTTTACATTCCTTCAAGACTTAGCCTGAAGGCTGCTCTCCACAGCTACCACTAGGATAGCTTTCTATAAAGGTTGTCTTAAATCTATCTACCATAAGAGTCGAATTGTTCTGGCGCAAGGTGTCCACTTTAATTAGTGAACAGCATATACCAGGCCAACTTCTCACAAACTGTACTACAGATAAACCAGGTTCTGGCTAAATCGTCATTGCATGCACTCAGGGCTCAGGGGGAACAAGGCTCAACACCATGCACTTGAACTCGTTTGGCTACACAGACTCCAACACATATACATCATCCTTTCTGAGATTCACATGTGTGATGTTTCCCAACTATGGAGCTGCAACATTGACGAGTGTGCCATTCTCCCCATAAACTGAAGGGCATCAAGTAGTACGTCATGTATGGGAAATGCAGACGACTAAATCAGAAAGCACAAATATAGGCTTGCAGTCTGAGGCACAGAGCACTGTACAGTGACATGTTGTGAGCCTTCGGACCCCCCTAAGTCAGTTTGGCATTCACTTACCAGTACCTCAGGAGCCCCATAGAGCCGGCCGTACTGTCCAAGGACCTCGTCCACCAGGACCTCCAGTTCCTCTGTGGTGAAGGGACAGGCCCTCAGGTTCTCAGTACAAGCCATGACTGGTCAGAGATGAGGTACAGCAGCAGTTTGTGGTGAGGAATGGCAGGCAGCAGTGTCTCTAGGCAAGTGTGTGGACATTTCACAGGCATATATATAGTGCCCTAGGCTCGTTCCAATGTGGCTCTGCTGATACCATTGGCCAGCCTGGTTCGCATAATTCAATTGGGGCCAATGCCGGGCCCCGCAGTGGTGGAGCACGCCTACCGCGAGTTTAAAAAATGTAAGCCGCTGGCGGTTCCCATTGGCTGATGGCTATTCCTCATAGGCGGTGATGCACCACGGAGGTCAGGAAGCGTCCACCGCTATCCTGCATCAATCAATTGGGGCCAATGTCAGGCCCCGCAGTGGCGGAGCACGCCTGCCACGAGTTTAAAAAAAACAAGCCGCTGGCTGTTCCCATTGGCTGATGGCTATTCCTCATAGGTGATGATGCACAGCGGAGGTCAGGAAGCGGAGCACGCTATCCTGCATCATTCACTTGGGGCCAATGCGTGTTACCGCTGTGGATGCCAGCTACCGTGCCTGTAAACACATTTTGCATTTCCATTCTCGCTTTGCTGATTGCATCACTCATCCCAACACATTAGCATAAAGTGAAATGTGCACCCTGTTAAGGTATCATAGAGTGTGACCTTTGAGTTAAGTCTTCACACACATGGTATGTCCAAGAAAAGGAGAGTGAAATGACAATCTTCGTTATGTCTTGTGGCCAGCATGGTATGAAATGAGTTAAGGAGTCGAAAAGGACAAAGGCCTCTCGCACGGTACTAATGTTGTGTATTGAAACATTGAACCTGTGAACACTGTTTGAATATCACTTGCTGATTGACTGTCTGATTTTTGGCCATGGGTTGTCTCATGAATGGCCAGTGATGTTGACTGATATTTTGTGTTGTCCATTGGACGGAAATCAGACATACTTGTAAGCTCTACACTTTCTACACACGTACTGCTGTGGCATGCTGTGTGCCTACCTGCCATTGCCTGCATATGTTTTCACAGGTCAGAGGAGAGCACATGTGTTTCACAATCCATGTGTATTTGTTTACCATTTTGGTGAACATGGCAATGTCTGTCACCCAAAATCCTCACACAGTCACGATGTACTGATCACATAATGTTCATATTTGTCTGTCCACTGTGCTGCTTATTCAAGTATTGTTGCTCCAGGTGATCTCATTTTGTAAAGTTGATGTGTATTGTGGGACTGAAGCTTGAGGTCGTGCAATGACAGCAGATAATGCAACTCAGCATTGATGCTGTTACCCACATGTGCTGTGCCATACACCCACAGGGCTTCTCACACTTTGATGTAGCAGTGTACCACATGTCATACACTTTGACTTATTTTGATGTTGTAGTAGTTAGTATGTCGAGTGAGTGGAGGAAATGAAGGTCTGTATGCAGGTCACTTGTGCATTTAACGTCTTCAAGAGTCATGTCAATGTTGTGTTCGTGTGAGTCTTTGTTTAAGCTGTTTCACACATATCATCTTTTGCATGTGTCCCCTGCCAGAGTACGTAGGAGGAGACCACCTATCTATCGCCCTGTACCAGTCCTGGCAATGATGGAGGACATTGAAATCATTTGGAAATTCCATCTGGATCGTCTCACACTGCGAGAGCTATGTGTTCAGTTGGAGCCCCATTTGAAGCCCAACAGAACATATCCTGCTGCATTGTCTGCTACAATCAAAGTGATGGCTGCACTGCATTACTTGCCACTGGGTCATTCCAGTACACCGTGGCCAGCACCGGTGGGATGTCACAGCCTATGTTCAGCATGGTGTTGCGTGATGTCCTGTCTGCATTGATGACATACAAGAACAACTACATACACTTCCCAAGGCGCAATGAATTGGCATCTGTGAAGGGGGATTTTTATGAACTTGGACGCATCCCACATGTTGTGGGAGCCATTGACGGAACCCACATTGGCCTAGTTCCACCACAGGCACGCGAACACATATATCGAAATCGCAGGCATTACCACCCCATTAATGTGCAAGTGGTATGCCAAGCGCATCAGATCATTTCACACGTGTGTGCAAAGTATCCCGGTTCGGCACATGACTCTTACATTCTGCAGAACAGCAGCATACCACAATTGATGTCAAATCTTCACCCAGAGCGTGCCTGGGTTGTTGGTGAGTGGGCTGTGTCAATGAGTGTGATGTATGTGTGACATGCTGCTCTCCTCACATATTACTGTTACATTGTTTGTCTGTGTTTCTCACAACTAGGCGACTCAGGGTATCCCAATCGTCCGTGGTTGCTGACCCCACTGCGGAATTCAAATACGCCTGGGGAAGTCCACTTCAATGATGCCCATGGGAGGACACATCGTGTGGTGGAGCGCACTTTTGGACTTCTAAAGTCTAGATTTAGGTGTCTGGACAAGAGTGGTGGTCCACTTCTATACTCACCCCAGAAGGTGTGTCAGATAGTAGTCGCCTGCTGCATGCTCCACAACCTGGCCTTGCGCAAAAAGATCCCCCTGATAAATAAAATAATTAAAAAATAAAATAAAAATAAATAAATTCAGGACGATGATGAGCAGCAGCAGCCCCCCGCTGCAAACACACACATGCCCAGTGACGATGATAGTGGTGAGGAAGAAGGTCTTGACCTGCGTGCACAGCTTATCACCAACTACTTCGATTGAGTGTAAGTTAGCATTGATTAACTGTGTCTGTGCGCTATGCTGTTGTCTCCCAAACTTTGTGGGTTGTTGCAGGGATTCTGCCCACATACAGAACTATGCACAGGATTATAGGACTTCGGCAGGCAGGGACTGAGTTATCCGACCACCTGTGTACCCATTAGCACAGGACCAAATAGCTATCGTGCCTCAGTAGCTCTCCTACTCACTGACAGTGAAACAAGCGCTTATACAACACATAACACAACACTGTCACATCCCTCTGGAATCGCGGTAACAAGAAACACCCTGTCGCCCTCACTCTTATACTTCTCCACAATAATATCAGTTGAATTCAAGAAACGTCTCTAAATGTTTATTTCAAATAACGTGTCCTAACATGCAGTATACATGCCACAACAAGCAGATTAATGCATCATACAAAAACAGTCAGCATAGAAACATGTCCAGATGTCATGAAGGGAGAAGTCATATTAATAAGCCCTCATGAGGAAGACCTACGGGCCTATCCCCTCTCCCCTTGCTAGAAGAAGTCATGTAATGTATCCGAAAAGCCCTCTGGGCTTTGTCAGCAGAGCCCATTCCTCAGCCCATAGATGGTGAAATGTACTGTACTCCAGGACAGCGCAGAGAACAAGCTCTGCGGACAGTTCTCATGTGAAAGACATAAACGAAGCAACTTGCAAAACAACAAAGCCATGTATTAACGTGCGCTACAGCTGCATAATGGAAGCTGGGCTCGTACTAGACGACAATGTCCACAACGGGCATATAACAGACTCCCCTTGCTCAGGTCTGTGGAACCAAGCGAAACAGACCGCAAAGGTAAGCAGAGTCAAAGCGAATGCAGACAGGGCCAAAGTTTGTGATAAATCTGATTGAATTTTAGAAGGAGGCGAGAAAAGATCAAACAATATTGATTTAGTTCCAAACCTTTGTGGATGCTGGTAAGTGGTTACTAACCAGGAAAGCACTTTCAGCTTCGTAGGCAATCAGTTCCAATAGACTATCAGAATCAGCTTCAGCAAGCAGGACCGCCATCCAATCCAGTAGTATGAAGGAACAGATGTGCCCCTCAAACCCCGTGGATGAAAGGAGCATTTCAGGGCAAGCGGGAAGAGGTTCAATGTAGGCATGGCACAGGAGACGTTGCGCAAACGCACAGGCGCAGCTGGCAGCCCGTCTGCCATGTTGTAAGGCAACCCATAAACGGCGATACTGGAACAGTCCTGGTCGTGGGCCAACAAAGGACCCACCCACAGGTCATATTCCAGATCAGCAAGAGATGTGTTGGAAAGGCAGGCATCCATGGCCCATTGAAAGGGGCATCTGCGACAGTAGAACACAGGTTGCACGCAGGTGAAATAGGCATAGCGGAACGTTAGCCTATAACTGATGCACAGCACAGCTAATGGCAGACATTCAAAAATAAGCTGCATTCGTTCACGGTACAGTTGCAACAAACCGGGGTTGGGCTGGACCACAGGACGGGCAGCCATTGCGTAAGAGCTGTAGCTGAACCAGCACTCTGCAGAACAGTCAAGAGAATGATGCTAAACCACCAAATGCACTAGAAATATTGTATGAATGACCCCTGGTAGTACTTCTAAAATAGTCTGAAACAAAGTAACAAGGCCATAGCCCACAAGTTAAAAATAATATGTGCAAGACCTTCACTATCAGAAGTTTTTGATATTTGGTGTATCAGTTCCCCAAAATGGAGTGGGAGAGTCTTGTTTAGCATTGACTGGATCTCGCAGGACGTTCGAGCCACCTGCAATTTAAAGGTCTCACAGGCTGATGGGAGAGCGCCTTCTTGTAGAAACAAAGGCGCTTTCAGCCTGCTTAACTCTTTGAAGTATGCTTTCATAGTGGGAATGTGAGGCCACAACTAACTATCAACATACACATATGGGGGAGTGAACAGTACATTGCTACAGCAAGTGACACGTTGTGAAACTGATACTGTATACAGGAGGCCTGCCCGTAAACCGCAGCTGTTTGTGTTATTAAGGATTAGATGACTTCCGTAAAAAAAGGTGATTTAGCGTGGAACTGTTGGCTGGGACTGGTGTCCATCTATGAAAACAGGCAAAAAACAACAATGATCCCTTAGTTACAAGCCCCGTGTGACTGTACTTGACTTACTGGCCACAACAATGTTCCCAAATGACATTTAACAGGATGTGTTTGGATACTGACTCTTGTTGGCACACTGCTAAGGGTTACATTGTACAGCGCTGTCTGAGTTTTTACCAGTTACGTCATGTCCATGTTGAGGGTAGTAGGGGGCTGGTAGGACAATTCTTCACCTCCCAGCACAGTTCACCCCTTGGTATCCGGGTAAATGCACAGAAGTTAAAATTGCTTACTTGAAATGTAGCTGAAGTGTTTCACCAAAGTTGGACAGGGAGAGGTACAGAGACCTGAGAGGATTGTGGCAGCTTTCTCAGCTGACAACGATTTTCAGTTCCTTATCTCTACTGATGAAGGATAATATCCAGGAACACATGTGACTAGAGATTCACAGCACTAATCTGCAACAACCTTGGTGAAACAATTCGCCGGAAAGTCAAGTAAGCATTTAAAATGAAGTGCATTTACAATGCTGCTAAGTGTTAAACAGTGCTGGGAGGTGAAGTACTGTGCTACCATCCCCCTTCTGTCCATGGTGATGGTGTTATCCAGTGTGATCAGGAATGCTTCTTGTACAGTGTTGCCTAGTGCTGTGCCTTAGCTGTCATGCCATCATATGTCAACTCAATGTTATTTTCTTGTGTCGTTCTAGGTTCCTCCGCTCTCTCTATGGATTGTCGCATTCAAATCTTGTGATACATTGCAATGTGAGTTAACATGCAAATTACTATGACAAACATGGTACTGACACAAAGGCATAGTGGTGTTTATTTATACATGAGTGACATGTGAGGGATGAAGTTGAAAGTGCTGGTACATGGATACTCAGGGTAGAACACACAATGGTGGAATTCCACAGTCCAACAGAACACTCCCATCATTGTGGCAATGTGGGATCAGATGTACAACAAAGTCAATGCTCTGCACAACACTGGTGACATCAACAGTGGCTCATAGAACTTGTTTTGGAAGGTGCTTTACCAGGTGATCCTCTGGTGGTCTTTCTCGGACGTCCCCTCTGCCGTTTGGCAGGGGGGAACCTGCTGCACGCTCAGAGGTATCTGAGGAGTCTGTGCCTTCTGCCTCACCCCTCCCTGTGGCCGCTGTTGAGGTGTTGTGAGTATCATCAGGCTGGCCACTGGGAGGGGGTGTCACTATTTGAGCAGCATGGATGTCCCTCAGAGCACCCACAAGCTGGCCCATGTACTCCACAAGTTGTCCCAAGCGTGTGTCCATGGACCTTTGCAGAAGGCGGAGTTCCAACAGTTCTTCCACAACCTGGCCCATCTGTCCCTGGTTTTGTTGGTATGCACTAAGGACTGTGTTGACGGTGGCCAGGGCCTCAGTCTCAGTGTCCTCCTGTGACTGTCCCCCAGTTGCCCTCCCTCCCACCCACACGGACCTGTGGCGTTGCCTGTTGACAACCCCGCACACTGTCCCCAGCGTTTCCAGGCTGGCTGGTGGTATTGTTGGCAACTGCCATGGGGACAGTGTTGGAGGGAGTGGTAGTGATGTTGGAGGTGGCTGCTGCACAGGTCGTTGTTGCAGGGGTCAGCGTTGTTGCTGTTGTTGTGGCAGTCGTGGTGGTGGTGGGGACAGTGAGGCCTTGAGACTGATCTTGCTCGGCCACACCTGAGGGGCCAGGTTGGTCCTCCTCGTCCGAGAAATGGAGAGAATCAGCATCCGAGAGGTCACCTTCCTGGGGGGGAGACTGGCTCGGCTCGTTGGTCACAGTTTCGCCTGGTGTTGATAGTGAATCACCTGTTGAACCGAGGTTACATTGTCAGCATATTCAATACACAGCACAACTTTGATGTTCATGTTTTGCACATTTCATTTGAGATGACATGACTTTTGACATTGACATTATTTGGCATTCAGAACAGTTTGTCAGCAGTCGAACATGATGTAGAGGTACATACATTGTTCGTTAGCAATGTGACATGTCGTAAGCAACAATTTCATATGTAGAGATATTGTATTTACAAGGACATGTCCTCTGGTAGCAACTTGTTGCTCATCCACTTCAGTGTATGCAAGGATATTTGTGACTTTTCTATGAGTATCTATCTACTACGCCGCCACTTCATGATTTCTCTTGTTTGGTTTTTTATAACCCCGGGCATAGTGGGCATATCGGGGCTAGGCGGAGGTCCACGGAGTTGCGAACAAACTCCGTGGAACTCCGCTACGCTATGCTACGCCACCCGCCTCCACCCCCCCTATATTAACAATTAATATTACATGACTTAAAATTAAATTAAAACCACTTACCTGGCATGCGGCTTCCCCGGGCTGCCCTCCTCCTCTTCCTCGCCGTCTGGGTAATTCTTTGAGAAAACTGCACAGCGCGCGCGCGTCCGCGTCCGCGCATTTCTTGTGAGAAATGCGCGGGCGCGTGCGCATGCACAGTTTTCTCAAAGAATTACACAGATGGCGAGGAAGAGGAGGAGGGCAGCCCGGGACGCCACATGCCAGGTAAGTGGTTTTAAGCTAATTTTAAGTCATGTAATATTAATTGTTAATATAGGGAGTGGAGGCGGGGCTGGCAACTCCGCTCCGCTGCGGAGTGTGCGGAGATTTGCCTTCTCCGCGGAACACGAAGGAGGCAAATCTCCGCACACTCCGCAGGCAGAGCGGAGGTCTCCGCCCGGGGTTAGTTTTTTACTGACTCTCGTGGTAGGCGTGCTCCGCCACTGCGGGGCCCAGCATTGGCCCCAATTGAATGATGCAGGATAGTGGTGGACGCTTCCTGACCTCCGTGGTGTGTCACCGCCTATGAGGAATAGCCATCAGCCAATGGGAACCACCAGCGGTGTATGTTTTTGAAACTCGCGGTAGGCGTGCTCCGCCACTGCAGGGACGGGCATTGGCTCCAATTGAATGATGCAGGATAGCGGTGGACGCTTCCTGACCTCCGCGGTGCGTCACCGCCTATGAGGAATAGCCATCAGCCAATGGGAACCGCCAGCGGCTTACATTTTTTAAACTCGCGGTAGGCGTGCTCCGCCACTGAGGGGCCCGGCATTGGCCCCAATTGAATGATGCAGGATAGCGATGGACGCTTCCTGACCTCCGCGGTGCATCACGGCCTATGAGGAATAGCCATCAGCCAATGGGAACCGCCAGCGGCTTACATTTTTGGAACTCGCGGTAGGCATGCTCCGCCACTGCGGGGACCGGCATTGGCCCCAATTGAATGATCATGTTTTGCACTTTTCATTTGAAATGACCTGACTTATGAAATTGCCATTACTTGGCATTCGTAACAGTTTGTCAGCAGTCGGACATTATGTAGAGTTACATACATTGCTCGTTTGCGAGGTGACATGGCGTAAGCAACAATTTCAATTGTAAAGATATTGTGGTTCCAAGGACATGTCCTCTGGTAGCAACTTGTTGCTCATCCACTTCATTTTATGCTAGGATATTTGTGACTTTCCTATGAGTATCTATCTAGTATGCCGCAAATCCTAGATTTCTGTTGTGCTTTTTGTACTGACCTCCTGTGTTTAGTGATGTGTGACTGAGTCTACATGCATGTGTTGTTTTGATGTGAGCCTTTATGCTTTGAGACAATGTGACTTGTACATTGGATTTTGGCCATTGCGATTCAGGGATTTGCTTTGCAGTTACATGTGACTTCATCAATGACACTGTGATTCATGTGACCTCTCTCAATGGGATTAGCTGTGTGTGCACTGGCTACAACTTATGGAGCTTTACAGGGTGGGCTGACAAGTGCAAAATGTGGTGGTGATGTAGCTCCATGCTGTTTGGGAGGGAGTACAGGGTGCATGAACTGACTACCTACCTGTTAAGTGAAGCAGAGGAGGGTGATGGCTGCCACATGGCTGCGGGGTGGGGAGGGTGCTCCACTGCTGTTTGGGAGGGAGTACAGAGGGCCTTGTGGGAGTTGTGGTCTTGCAGTCAGGTCTCGACAACCCCCTCCCCAGTGAGATGGCTACCTACCTGTTAGGAGGCACTGTCGACAGTAATGGCTGACACATGGCTGTGGGGTGGGGAGGGTGCTCCATGTTGTTTGGGAGGGAGGCCAGGGTGCATGAGCTGACTACCTACCTGTTAGGTGAGTCAGTGTGAGGAAATGCTAGCCTTGTGAGACATTCATATTGAAAGCGTGCATTCTACATGAGTTTGATTTGGTCTGGCAATTGAGGCTCACTTGTTGTGCACAACAGTACATTACAGTGGGATGTGATCATTTTGTTTGTACTTACCGGCCTCCACTCCCCCCTCGATTCCGGTGAGACTCTCGGGATGCAGTATGACAAGCACCTTCTCCTCCCATTCGGTGAATGTTAGCGGTGGAATGGGAGGGCCGCCACCAGTTCTTTGGGCCACCTCGTGGTTCCTCTGTGCCCGAGCCTTGACCCGGGCCTTGAGGTCGGTCCACTGCCTTTTGATCTCATGCAGTGTGCGTAGGGTTGTCCCTACTGCATTGACTTTGTTGTAGATCCTAGCCCACATCTGATTTTTACGCACAATGGGTGTCTGTTGGACCAGGTTCCCATACAAATGTGGTTCTACCCTGATTATCTCATCTACCAGCACTTTCAACTCTGTGTCTGAGAATTTTGGCATTTTGGGATTGGCCATGGTGCAAATGAATGAAATATGCAGGGTGCAAGGTGGTGATGAGGATGTGTGAGGTGTGTCAGGTGTGTGGATGTGAATTGGTGGTGTGTGGGGTTGTGTGGGTGTGATGGTGTGCTGTGTGCCAAAATGGTGTCCTGTCTCTCTCTGTGTCTCTGCCTCTCTCTGTGCCTATTTTGCAAAGGATGCTGGTCCAGGAAGGGGTTGGTTTTGTACTGTGGTATGTGGGTGTGTCCACATGAGTGATGACCACCAGGTGTATCTTCCATGCTGACCATGGCTTTCATTTCAGGAATGCATTTGTGGTGTGTCATCGGTGCGTGTCTGATGTTATTGAGGGCTGCGGATAATACAGGCACACTTTGAGCATTGTAGTGAAGTTTGTACCGTCCGCCATTCATTTGGCCTGAGCGCGACCGCGGTGGTTGGAACAGCCATGATCGTTACACAAACTCCGCTTTCTCATCGCAATTAGCCGTGCAGTCATTCTGCAGGAGGTGCGGCCTTTTTGGTCCATTGATTAGCTTTCCCCGACCGCAGCAGTCAGATTTGCAGCTTTTCCGACCGTGGCGGACGGACTTTTGTGGATTCCGTCCGCCGCGGACGGTCTTTACGTGCTTTCCATCGTAATATGACCGGCGGAAATGCTGCGGTACAATCGGACGTTTTTTTCCCGCAGGCACGGCGGTCGGAGGGATTTTTCGTCCGCCATCGTAATGAGCCCCTAAGTTCATAGAGGGGCTTTAGATCAGCCCTATTCATCAGTTCATCCTTTCAACTGTCATTCACATTTAGCTGCTGCCTACGACAACATATATCATGGGGAAATGGGTCAGTCTACTTCAGCCATTGGTGGTCTTGCACTGTGAGTGGTGTTATTGTGCCTCATCACATGTGCACATCTGCCTGAAAAGAAGTACACTTCAGAGTCAGGGCTAGTGGGCTAACGCTTTATTTGGCCAATGCATTTTTCGTTATATTCTTTTTATATGATTTGTTATAATGCTTGTGTGATCAACCTATGTTGTAATATTATAGTAATTCAAAGCCAATAGTACATTTTTTGTACCAATAAGAATCACGCTTTCCTGTAATGTTCATTAAAACGAGAAATGGTTTCTATCCCTGTATCAGTAAACCTGCCTGCTTGGAACTGTTCTATGAAGATTTTAGGGCCGATGTTTCAATTCTGACCGGCTAATAATGATACAGCCGGTCGGAATTGAAACCGGCCAGTCATTCCGGCTGGCCAGTCGGAACCAGCCCATAATCAATATGGACGGCGATTTACGCCGTCCGTGTTATGATGCATGGTTTTTGGCAGGGTTTCCTCCATAAAAACCCTGTCGGAAAGCGTGTTTGAGGGCCCTTATCAGGGCCCCCTTTCCCTTGCTGCCTCCAGTTGGGGGCTGAGGGGGCACCTATGGTGCCCCCCTGCTAATCTCTGCACCCCGTGGCAGGCACCTTGAGGTGCCTGCCACGGGGTGCAGGGATTAAGATAATATCCCATTTCTCTATGGGAGCTTGTGTTTCGTCCGGTTTACAGCCGTAACACAAGCTCCCATATAGAAATGGGAGAATGCGACCGCACCATGTGCGGTCGCATCATAATTAGGCGGTCGAGACCGCCGACCGGAGGTCAGTCGGTCCGGTTTCCACCACAGTGTTGGTCGGAGGAAACTCCGACCGACATCCTAATAGGCCCCTTAGGGCGATGGTTAATATTTTTTCCATTTACATTTTTTGTTGTAAATATATGGTTGTCATGTTTAGACTGCAAAACATTTTCTTTTTGTTTTTGTGGCATTTGCAAGTTTGTTAAGGCAGCCTATTGGCTTTGTCACATTTTTTTATTTTTTTAAATAGCATGCCGGAGGCTGGCCAAAATAGGTATGTTAACAACTGTATCCAGTGGGAGCCCATAGGCATCTGCTGAAGTATGTAGTCCACAAAATGGTTCATTAACCCGGTTTCTCTGAACAATTGCTGTTTGTAACTTGACACACAAATAAATCGTTTTCCTTTTGTCTTTGGAGTAAATAAATCGTTTTACTTTTGTCTTTGGAGTAAAAAACTGTAGGCATGACAGCAGCCTCCCGTTGTGTAACAGCACAGTTTTGTAACTGGAAACGTCTGCACTGTGTACTTCCAATCTGGGAACATGCTGACATAATACAAAGAATGACACATACTTATGCAGCTGTAATTGCAGCCTGCAAAACTCTGCTTGTCACAGGTGAGCTTGATCATGTGGCTGCCAGCCAAAACAGATTCTTGCTTAACACATACCAGGATTCCTTTCTCCGCCAGAAAGGGAAAGTCGCAGGTTAACGAGGCTCCTCTGTCAGCTGACAGATGGCTATAAGAGGTGCGCCGCATTAAGAATGACTCCCGCCGCGGATGCATTTTATTTAAAAAACATTCTCACGTCTCGCGAGGGCCCATCTGTGTTCGCCATTGCCCCTCCTGCTGCATTTCGAAACCAGTCACGTGCTGCCTTGGATAAGATGCTGTGCGCATTATTTACATTGTCATTGCATTCACCCCCATAGAGCAGCACATCATACCTTTGGGTGAATGTCTTACTGGTGCGGAAAGTATTAAGCTTTTTGTCTTGTACTAAACGTTTTAACAGCTGGCAATTGCATACATTTGCAAACGCGAAACTAAGCCAAAATGAGAGTACTTGGCAAAGGTAAAGGGCAATTAATAGTTGTTAACGCCTAGCATGTGGGCGAGGAGGCGTTCATCACCCATCTCCCAGTTTTCACTTCCTCAATCAATCATGACCCCTCTCTTGGTCTGTTTTATATCCGTGCTTTGTACTTCACTGAATTTACAATGTAGATAAACACCTGCCGTTAATGCCCGCATTCTAAGCCTTCTGAGGCAAATTTAGCATTACAAAGAGGGCAAGTGTTACTATGACATTTTACAGTGGCGGCTCCTCCATAGGGGCGTTTGGGCGTCGCCCCACTGCTTTCTCGCAGTGCGAGAAGGCAGAAACATAGAATGGTAAAAACTACCATTTTATGTTTCTGCTTCTCGCAATGCGAGAAAGCAGAAGTGCCTGGTTGGGGGCGGGAGGTTGGGCGGTCCTGCTCGAGGGCAGGGGGGAGTGGCTTACCCACTGTTGTGGGTACTGACTGTTTTGTCGGCCCCTGGAGCCGACCAAACAGTCAGTACCCACAACAGTGGGTAAGCCACTCCCCCCCTGCCCTTGAGCACGACCGCCCACTCTCCCTTTTTCTCTAGGCAGGAGAAAATGGCCCGGCTGGGGCGCTCTCCCCTGCGCCTCACCAATCACAACAGCATTGTGATTGGCTTAGGGTAGGGGAGTGAGGCTGCCTGCTGGCTGCTTCCTGTGTTCCAACTTCCTCCAGGATTCAGAAAATGCGGGAGCGGCGCGATACCGGCGGTAAGGTAGGTAACTTTATTTTTATAAAGAGACTGGAAGCGATGTGGGAGAACTGAGGTAAGACAGATGGGGAGAGAAGGCACGGAGAGAGCGCTGGTGAAGGGAGAGATGGATGGAGGGAGAGAGCCCCGGCTATGAGGGAGGAGGGGAGAGGGAGGGCAGGTGGAGTGCACCTTTGCCTTTCCCGTCTTGCCTTGTCCGCTAGAGAGAGCTCAGTGGTGAAAGGAGCTGAATTAATGCAGCTCGTGCGCAGCTTTCAAAGAAACTGGGTCCGGAGCACAGGACCCCGCCCTAAAGCCCCATATATATCACAGCAACCCCACCATACAGCTCCTGCCTCAACTCGCCATACAGTCAGCGTGCCTTGGTGCCTCTCTGCTGACATCCTCTGACTTATGTCCGCAGTCCGCACCCCAGTCTGTTATGTAGATTTGGAACAGTTACTGTTCCTTGTAAATACATCTTAGTGCCTTTTCATGCCCACTGCTGCCAGGTGCATTGTGCTCGCACAGGACGAGAGAAGCCACTGCCACCAACCCGCATTCTTGTCTGGCTCGCCTCTTCCATTTATTGTGTTGTTTTTTGGCATGAAAACACGTCTTGGTTTCATGGGGTCACGATGAACAATCCTTGTGTTAGCTCATGCTTTCTTTAGTATTTTCACATAGAGGTGTATTACTAAAACTAACAGAATACACGTTATCGACCTCGGAAAGATGAAATCAAAATTACAGGATTCAAACTTTTGGCCAGATGTGAGCTGGGCCACCTAACGATTTTACTATGTCAACCAACTCCCTTTCCGGATTTTTAATGTAGTAAAGCAATCTGTGGTCATGCATTACTCAGTAGGAAATCATTATGGCAGCTATAAGCAGGTTTTAAAGTGCTTTCTTCTTTTGATATTTGAAGTATGTACTGGGGAAAATACCAGCTTTCAGAGATTTTCCTAATGGTTCTACCGGCCTGGACTTCCAAGGGGTCATCATCAGTGCGGACTCCTGAAATGACTGTAGCCTTGTAGTTCCTCTGCTGTCCCTCCACAGCCCCTCCCACCCCCCCCAACACACTGCAGGACTCTGCTTGAGAGTGTGGGTGCAGGGAGCGTTTAGTTCTGCTGCAGCCTGGGGTCTGTGTGCGTATATGGTGTGTGGTGATGGTGAATATTGTGACTGTGTGCGATTGCAGAGTGTGTTGCGTGCGTTTGAGTGCAGGGCGAGCAGTGCGCAGGGTGAGTAATGAGAGCCCACTGGTTGAGTAGTAAGATTGTATGAGTGAATGGTGTGCTTATGTGAGCACAGAGTGAGTTGTGTGACTGTGTGAATGCACTGGATGAATGGTATGCCCTTGTGAGTGCAGGGTCAGCGGGATTCTTATGTGAGTGTAGGATGAGCGAAGCAGTGTGCGCCTGTGATTGAAGGTGAGTGAAGCAATGTGTCTGTGTGAGTGCAGGCTGAGTGATGTGTCACTCTGCATGAGTTAGGTTTTGCGAGTTTATTTGTACCTTTTTTTTCAACCACCCCCCAGTGTTTGATTGAAGGTCGCTCGCATGCACTTTATACTCAACTCAAACCTTTCTGCCCCACCACTGACTGAACTTTCTGTAACCCGGTCCTGATGATGACCTGAATTTCTTACAGGTTGAAGCGCCGTCGACCATTCAGGGCATCCTTGGGCATTTTTTTGGTTTCTTAAATGAGTTAATTATTTCATGGACTATCAATATTCTGTTTTGTAACATTCTCTAAATCATTCTCTATGCTGTCTTTTTCACTGTTTCTCACCTTACTTCACGAGTCACCTGCGCCGTTCACTTTCTGCACGAGCACGTATGTGCACACGTTTGTTTGGGTTACACCCACATACAATGTAAATAGTGCTGATATAATTTTTGCTGTCCAAATTCAGACCATTCTATGTTTCTTCCAATTTTTGTTGTTTCCCTTTTTTACCTTGAACTGTAATTAAATTTTCTTTTTTTTAAAAATGGTCTACTAAATGATTACCTGTTGAGACATTGTTGTGTTATACTAGATCTACCCGGGTCTCGACTGGATTTATGGGTTACCTGCTGTAGTTTTTTTCAGTAGGTTCAAATGTGGCACCCCTCTTGGAGGGCTGTGGATTTCGACAGATAAATGCATCACTGCCTCTGTTCCTCTACCTGGCTCTTGCAGAATAGGGAAGGCCAGGCAAGTCTTATTCATGGTGTGCACAAATAAATATGATATTTTCCAAATTACTAATTTAATAACTACAACTGACGGTGGAAGAAGTGACTTCAGGCTATACTCTCTGACAGACCACATGCTTCTCCTGGGGCACGGATTAGGAGGGCCCAAAAAAATACCACTGAGGCTTAAATCTCTTATGATGCATGAAAAGTGAACACTTTTTGGAAGGCTCTTCGTGCTCCAATGTACCCATCGCCTTCAGGGCAATTTAGAAATCCGCCCTGCTTCTTTGTTGATATATCTGTAGATATCATCATTACATTGTTGTTAGCAGACGAGTTTTAATTAAACTTTTATAATTTTACTGAAACAATTAAAATGCACGTGACATCTACTGAACCCTCTTTGTGGCAAACAGAAAATCACAGGCCATTATTATGAACTGCCAATTCCTGCTATATGATAAATCAAAGGTTATTGCTACAGGACCACTTAAGGGACAGAGATATTCTTACACAGGAGTGTTTTCTAGTTTGAGTACAATCCTCCATCATTAGCCTTTTGCATGCAAAAGGCTGTGCAGTGTCCTTAATCAAAGGTACGTCTGTCAAATTTCGACAGGAAGTTTGAGAGAATTCATCCACAAATGCATACAGGTTTTTCCACTCACCTCAGGAATGAAAGGACGGAGCAAGTCTCTCTCCAAGAAAGTAGAACAAACATAATAAAAGCCCATAAGTCTCACCTTGAAAAGGCTATTGTCAACATATTGGCTTTGCCAGTGCTTGTTTATTTTGCTTTACTTTTCTAAAATAGCTGTAGACCGTGATGGAACAGTAAAGTTAAACAGCCAAATGGCAGGCAGTGAGTCATGGGTCATTCAAATGTCACGACGAAGGAGCACTTGTGCATCATGACACACTGGAGGCCATTTTTGGAGTATTTCATTAATGTACTATAACAGCACAGCAGTTGTCATTTTAGAATGATAAAGTAAAAATATATAGGCAGAGGCAGAATAGTGCTAACCACTCACAAGCATCCCTGAAGAGCTGCTGAATAGAGAAGAGCAGAAAATCAACCTGCACCTAAAAATGCTAACACTCTACTGCACAGAGTGCAAAGTCCACCTATGAAGATAGAAGAAAGAACGCTATAAAACTTCTATCAGTAAAACAAAATGTTGCAACGCACACTATAATTCACTCTGACTGTAATGCTCAAAATACCACTCTGCCAAAACCAAGGCTGTCAATCAAAATATGTTGTGTGCCATGAATTGTGGTTCGCTTTGCACGCCGCTACTGATGAATTTTAGGGCTTTTGTAAGGTTTGCATATAAAATGTGAGTTTGTGTATAAAATGTGAGTTTGTGAGTCTATATTAAAGAGGCAGGGACAGCGCCCTTGTAGTCACGGTTAGATCAGACTTACTATCGAAAATAGAATTTTTGGTTTTTATAAAAACTTTGATGCTGTTTGACAAATCTGTTCAAAACTTTTTTAAAAAGTACATTCATTGTGAATTGCTAAGAGCAAGTTTCATGCGTATCCATCAAACAGGAGTCAAAAAAATGGGAAGTGTCCCAAAATGAACATTATCCTTTTTTACTCCTATAAAGAAATCAAAGCTTGGACAGAAGCAAACCAAATCATTACTTTTTTCTAAATTGGCTTTAGACTGGAAACAGCACAACTGACAATATAATGGCAGTATCCTATCTGGCACAGCAGGCTATGTCACAAAAAAGGAGGGCCTTGCTTCACTTGCTTTATTGACCACATCGCCGCATTTGCCAATGTAGATAGATATATCTTGTGGAAAAAAAACTGCTTGGGGACTCACTTGCCCTTTATTGAAATCCATTGTGTGTCTATACTACTCCGAAAAAGACAAGATAAGGAAAGACTTTAGAGTCACACAAAAAATATCTACAGCGCCGTCGTGGCTCCAGTTATTTTTATCCTCTATAAAGCAGACATTGGAAAAACAGTAGGAAATGCAAGATCTTTCAACCAAAAATACAGATTAATTGAATTCAAATTCTGCAGTACGCTGAGGACATCCTCTTCTTGGATCAAACCTACATCGACTGACAAAGAGCCTAAAATAGTCTACATGAATATGTCTTGCTAATAAGACAGAGCTTAATGAACAAAGTCTAAAGTAATGACCTTTGAAAATTATGTAAAGAAATCCAAGAGAAAGTAGAATTGCGGTCTGCAATTCTGTGCTATACTGCAGCTTATAACTACCTTTGGCGTCTGTAGGCTTCACGCCAAATTATACAGCCTGACAGCTGGTTCCCAGAAGGTCCCAAATACAAAACTCCTGCTCACTTTGTCATAAGGCTGCCAAGGATTTCTTGGGAGAATTGCTTCTACCCTGGACCTGATTCAATGCAATGCCTCCATAAAGTTATTTTATTTACCAAATAGCTCTACCGTGGCACAATTGTGCCTTGAGTTTGGTCTCCTCCAACAGTACCTTGCATATAAAGCTGATTTCCTATAGTGCTACCATTTAATCATCAACTCAAAGGCGTGCAGTCTGAAACATGTCGTTAAGTCTTTCATAGACAGAGGGGTAAACAGCAGAAACCCATGGTCCTGTTACCTGGAGGAAGACTTGTAAATGTGTAGCATCTGGGAAAACTTGCTGTCAAGATTGACTTTAAAATTGGTAAATAAATCTCAAACAATCTTACCAAGTCGAGTTGAAGACACCTTGTAGTTCTCAAAAGAAGATTCTTATCTTTAATAATGGAGTCTTACAAATCGTTGGACTCCCAATATTATTTATTTGAGCAGGTTTATAAATCAATGCGACAGAAAATAATCAGAATTAAACTTATGCTGTTTCCTGTAAATGAAATTAGATTCACACGGCACCCAGAATTATTTACAAACCCAAGGTGCTGGCTCTGTGATTAAAAACTGAAGTTTGCTCTTTGAGACCGAAAAAAAGGCTGGAATGGAATTACACCAAACTTGACATGAAAGTATAGCTTTACTTATGGAAGAGCTGTTGATTGGTTTGGTGTATCTTCGTTTGGCCATCTTTGAGAAATTAGCATTTAAAGAGTGTCACAACCTAGTCTTAAAGAGAGTACATTTTAGAAATAGCTTGACTGTTAATCCATGGAGTTGGAGCCCCACAAATCCAAAAATTAGAAAATGCTCAAGTCTTACTGAACAAAGGAGTTTTGTCTCCCATCATCCATTTTGTGTTTGCGGATCCACAGACGGATCTACAAAACTGGAGCAATATCATTGTATGGTCGTAACGCCAAGAACAACGTTATGGCCAACATTACAGAATGCAGGGTCTTGGTCCCCACATCCTGAAAATAAATATGAAAGGGCATTTAAGGGGGGGAAGGTGAGCACACCCTGACTCTGAGGCCTATGTGGGGAATCCCCACAGAGATACTTCTGCTGAGGTAAAAAAAAAAAAAAAAGGAGAAGCTGATTTTAGTGTGGGATTCTTGGATCCATGGATATTGTGCAGCCCCTGATACCTGTGGATCCAGCAAGGGGCCGTAAATGTAGTTCAAGCTTCACAGCAATGGATCCGTGGCCCCCACATCAAGTTTCTTGGAGCCATGTTGGCCTACTGGATCTGAAATTGGATAAGCAGACTATGCCTAAGGTTCAACATGGGTTAATGGACGCTCGAATCCTGATTTAAAATTCACAAATGCTGAAAATATATATGTAAAAAAGCACAGTGTGGCCTAAGGCTCGCACTGTTGTCAACTCTCATTTTTGTTGGGGTTTGGCTCCCAGCACCAACAGCTGTGTGCAGCAGGAGTTGACCGACCATGGCCGGTTGGGTGCAGGGTCTGACTGGAAGACAGGCTCTGCAGATAACCCCCACTGTGAGTGACAAATGCCCGTGTGGAGCAGGGCTTGGTCACTTGTGGTGGGTGGGAAACAGTGCCCAGCCAACCCCTGCTATGAAGCAAAAGATTGTGCGCAAAGGCGATTGGATGCCTCTGATGGGTTGGGAGTAGGGCCTACGACCAACCCCTGCTCTACAAGGCTAAAGGCCATGTGCAGCAGGGATTGGCCACCTGCAGCAGTGGGTGAAGGTTCTGTCTGTAAGTCAAGCACTGCGGCCAACCTCCACAAAGGGTTTGGCGTAGCACCAGGTGAGACACTGCAGCCAACTCCCACTGCATGTGGCACAAGGCTGTGCAAAGCATTGGTTGGGTGTCCATAGCAGTTTTGGTGCAGGTCCATGTTCTGCTGCCAATCCCTTCCCTGCCAAAGACTGTGCACTGCATTGGTTTGACACCAGTGGTGAGTTAGGTGCAGGTTCTGGCTGTAGTGTGGCTAAGCCTGGCGTCATGCGGCTGGAGGGTTTGCACAGCAGTGTTGGCTGTCCACAGCTGGTTGGGCACCGGGTAAGGTCATAGGCCTGGCTCCATGGCCAATCCCAGAACTCATGGCTGGTGGCTGAGAGCATCAGGTGTTGACTTCCCTCAGCTAGTTGTGTGCAAGACAAGGGTAGAGGCCAGGCCCTGCAACCTACCGCTGTAGAGAGCTGTGCGCAGGGCCTGGTGTGCCCGTGCCTTTCTGTCACCCTCAGCTGTGCACAATCCATGCCATGCACAGCAGGGAGTGGCTAGCTGTGGTGGCTGAGGTGTGAGTCAAATACAGAACAAACACCTCATGTTTTTATCTTTTTTTATACCAATAAACATGTTTCTGAAAATAATTTTTGGGGATATTTGAAAATAACTATATATTTTTTTTTTACCTTTTGGGAAAAAACTAGTTTAAAATCCTGAGTTATGTATAACACCAAAAATAGGACTAAGAACTGGCTTGAAGTTGAAAAAAAACACCTCTTTTTACAGCTCTTCCGATGTAGTAGGGCTTGATTTTAACAGGGAGTTCGACTTGACTCACCGCAAGAGATTATGTGGAAACAAACCAAGCTGCCGTCCTGCAGTTGCAAAGAAAGGATCAATTTCTTCTTGTTCTTCCTCTAGGATATCTTCATGCTACCTCTTTCGAGGAGTGATGGTGTATTATAGCGCTGCAGAAGATGTGCTTGCCTCTTCTGCATAATTAAAAGTTGTGAGCATCAATGAGGTTCTGAATCTGCATTTCCTTACATTGTCCCTTCTCTGCTTCTTTCTGGCACAAAGTGCAAGTCAGGTAGTTTGAGGACATTTTTTCACCAAGTACATTGGTGAACACTCAGCGTAAACATCTTCCAGTTCTTCATTTTCTTCTTGTATTTCGTCCCCTGGATTTCTCCTCGGCTGAAGTGCTAGTCCAGAAGCCACTGCAAAGGTACAACATTATATGCTTCCTCAGAAACTAAACCACAGCCAGAAAACTTGACATTCTACTGTCCTGCCACATTGTGTAAGAGCAAGGAGTCCAGTAAACTGTGTCAGATTCCCTAGAAGTCCTTGAATGTGGAACAATGCATTCTGAGGAACCACCAAACCTTTGCAATGGTCCGTAAGGATTCATGGATCATCCATACATCCTGAAAAAAGGCATAGGTGTGTTCAGCATGCACTGTTTTCACTGTAGCAGATCCATCCAGTACTGTAAATCACACAAGGCTCAAAATATAAAAAAATTGAACAGTACATCTGTGGCATTTTAGTTCTTCTAAGATAACCCATAGTTTTAAGTAACATTTTACGATTTATCATTCCAAACACAAGTTTTTAAAAGGTTATGGGGTTCACTGAACTCATTTGTGGTTTTGTAGTGCTCAGAGCTGTCCCATAGTGCTGTGTCTATTATAAATCAGCAAATCTCCAAATATCAATAAAATAAAGGAGGAGTCTGATAATTACAAATTAAAATGACTAAAAAATGAAGTTCCAATTGTTGGGTTTTTATTTAGAATGTAATACATCACAGTGGGTTGAAGGCATCTTTGCAAAGGGTTGGCAGTTTGCCATTAACCTGTTTCCCTGCTGGTCATGAAGGAAAGTGCATAATAAAGAAACTTACTTTTACCTTGGTAATGTGCTTTCTTTCACTGGCGATGAGGATGGGATAGTGGGAAATGAATTGTCAAGTGTAGTGCTGGAGGCTATTACTGAGCAGGTTTGAATGGAAGCTTTGCAGCAGGATGATACTCTTAAACAAGTAATAATGATTTATGTTAAGAGTGGTTGGCCAAGTGGAAAAATATCGGAGGCCTTGTTAGATGTGTACGGACATGTTGGCCCAGAGCTTTCAGTTGTCAAGCGGTTTCTGTACAGGTCAGATGTTTTAGTTGCTCCTGAAAAGTTGAGGTCCAAATTGGTGACTTTGGAACATGAAGGTCATATAGGAATGAGGACCATGAAGAGGTGAGTGAGGGACATGTTCTGGTGACCAGGAATGGACAGGGAGGTTGAACATTTTGTCAGGGGATGTGTTTATTTTGTGGCCAGTGACAAGTCACTGGTAAGAATTCCCAGTGGAAGGAGTGCTATTCCAATTCCTGAAAAGGCGTGGTCCAAGTTGGCCATTGATATAATTGGTCCTTAAGGTGTAGGTAACAGCCAGATCAAGTATGGCATTGTGGTGACTGATTATCATATAAGATGGCCGGAGTTGGCGTTCATGAACAGTATCACCTCGGATGCTGTGAAGAATATGTTGGAGAAGTTGCGAAAAGGTGTGCCTGACGAACTGATTGCTGATAATGGACCACAATTTGTCTCTTTGGAGTTTGAAGAGTTCCTTAGGAGTTTTGGCATTGAGCACACCACAACATCAATATATCATCCTAAAAGCATCTTTGGAAAGGGTTGGCAGTTTGCCATTAACCTGCTTCCCTGACGGTCATGAAGGAAAGTGCACAGTAAAGAAACTTACGTTTACCTTGGTAATGTGCTTCCTTTCACCAATCCTTAAGAAAGAAGGACCCCACCCTTGTGCATATGCCTTTTTATAGCAAACTCTGCATTGAGAAGGATACACTGGAGAGAACCATCAGCTTTTAAACGAGGACGATGTCCCAGCAAGAACATCAGTAGATTCAGGAAACAGCTTGGTCCACCTTGGAGGCTCAATCAACCCACCCTGCAGAAGAGGATGTGGTTAAAACATGAAGACGAAGCGAGCATCCACCAAAAGAGTCTTTTGCATTGAAATTCTTCACTGTCACATAAGGTAAGAAGAAGGTCACAGGTGGCAAAATCACCTACACTTTGTGCACCAATTTCAGCATCACAGTAAGAGTGGTCTTTTTGTTTTTGGAGCTTTAGGGGTGATGAAGCATCTCAGAGCTAACCATTCAAATTAATTTTCCCAGGCTGAAATAGAGCCACAGTTACAAGAAAGGAAAGGAGGAAATAAGAGTGCATGCTAAAGTCCTGAAAGTACAGGCAGAAGAAACCAATCATATGCTGACGATGTTTGAACCTATTGCACAAAGTGGAAAAAGAAATGTGCTTGGATAAAGAAAACCAGAGAATAATCACTTTTGGAGTGTCACCTCAAAAAATATCACATGAGGCTCTTTGCCAGCCTTATAGAGTAATTCAAATACAAAAAAAAAGTTATGCACAAAAGTATGATTCATCTGTGAACAAAATAAAACTGCACGGTTTGATTGTAAATAGCAGAATAGGTGAAAGGAGAAGTTGGATGTGGTATAAGAACATAAAAACTCACATAATCACTGAAAACACAGATTAAAGTAAAGCACCAGTTAGCTTTGTTTATAAGACCTTAATGTATGTTTAATAAAATCTCTAAAATACACTGTAAAAACACAATTTAAGTGCACTTATGGTTACAAAATAAAACCTAGAAAAAACTTTGAAATGTGGCAGATTTAGGGGCCGATTCCGATCTCGGCCGGTAGGGCTCCGAATCGGATTCGGCTTTACCGGATCCGATTCGGAGCCCTATTTCCCGACCGAATCGTACGTGCGTCCGGGCGAGCGAGTACGATGCGTGCGCTTGCGAAATCTCCGACCGACTCGTTCGCAGGACCCGACCGCTCCGACCGACTCGCACGGGGACGACTCGCACCGCGCAATGGAGACGTTCCCCGGCCGGGTAAGTACGATGCGCACCTCGACCGCTCCGACCGACTCGCGCAGTCCGGCTCCAAGGAGCTGTCGGAACTGCACTTTGGGGGTCCGTGTCGGACCCCCCTGGAAGCGTAGGCACGCGAGTCGTACACAGGGGGGGACCCATGGGTCCCCCCTACACGTGCATGTACGGCGTGACCCGCATCGACGCGAACACGCTGTAGGGGGCGCCCTTGTTCGCGTCGTGCCCATTGAGTCAATGGGAGCCCGTGTACGCGTCGTACGACTGGCTCCCATTGACTTCAATGGGAGTCCGACCGAATCGAGTCCGATGGCATACATGCACATCGTACTCGTTCGGTCGGGCTGCCAGAGTCCGATTCGGTCGGAAATCTCTCCGAGTCCGGCTCGGTCGGAGAAATTTCCGGCCCGAATCGGAATCGGCCCCATAGTTGGGTAAATTAACCAAAACACACCCCTGTCATGCACTGCGGTGCACAGACAGAATATCGAGTTTAAAATGTCGACATACACAAATATCGGGTTTTAAATATTGTGATACAGAAATATCGACAGGAAGAATATCGTGGTCAAGAATGTCGACTTGCAGGTAAGAAATATCGTTTTTGGAAATGTCGAAGTTGTTAATATCGTATGCAAAAATATAGATGTTTAAAATATCGATGTTTTAATTAGTGTTATGTATTTTAGTATGTATTTTAAAAGTATGTGATTTATTTTTTTGTATAAGAATTTGTTTTGTTTTTTAATATATGTGTTACATTTTTAGTAGTTATTAATTTTATCTTAATTAAATTTTGCATTTTTAAGTTCTGTAGTGGGTTGTGGGTTTATAGGCGAATAGAGTGGGAAGTAACTTAATTATAATAATTTAATGATTATTTTTTATGTATTAGTATTTTTTTAATTTAGATTTTATATTGTTAATGGTGGGAATTAATTTATTATTAATTATTTATTAATTGGTTGTTAATTATTTTTAATTAATCAGTTGGCAATTATGTTAATTGTGTCATTTTTTAGGAGCAGGTTGTGGGTTTATAGAGGAATAGGTTGGGAAGTAATTTAATTATAATAAATTAATTATAATTTTTTACGCATTAGTATTTATTTAATTTAGATTTTATAGTGTTCATTGTGGGAATTAATTTATTATTAATTATTAATTAATTGGCTGTTAATTATTATTAATGAATTAATTGCCAATTATGTTAATTGTGTCATTTTTTAGGAGCGGGATGTGAGTTTATAGGGGAATAGGGTGGGAAGTAATTTAATTATAATACATGTATTAATATCTTTTATTTATTAATATTTAATTTATATTTTATAGTGTTAATTGTGGGAGTTATTTTATTATTAAATATTTGTTCATTGGTTGTCAATTATTATTAATTAATTAATTTGTATTTAATTATGTTAATTGTGTCTTTTTTTTTAGGAGTGGGTGGTGGGGTTTATGAGAGAATAGGGTGGGAAGTAATTTATTTATAATTAATTTATAATTGTTTGTTAATTGATGCTAATTAATTAACTAAAATTAAAATATGGCAATTGTGTAATTAATTTTTGATGTAAGTTGTGGGGTTTATAGTGGTAAAGGGTGGGAAGTAAATTCTTTTAAATTAATTAATAAGTTGTTGATATTAATTTATTAATGTAAAATTAGTTATGGAAATTGTGTAATGATTTTTAGATGTAGGTTGTGGTGTTTATTGGGGTAGAGGGTGGAAAGTAATTTATCTTCAATTAATTATTAATTAGTTGATTATTAATATTAATTTATCAATTGATAAATATTCATGGTAAGTGTTTATTGTTATTTTGTGTGTGTGTTTTGGTTTTATGGGGGTAACGTTTGCGGAGTAAATTTATCTTTATTTGTTTGAAAAAAAAAATAATAAATATTTTTTGTTTCATTGATAATTAATTATTTTAATTATGTAGGTACATTTTTTTTTTTTTAAACTTAAATGTGCGTTGTGAATTGTGTGGTGTTATAGGGTAGGAAATAAAAAATATGACTTTTAAGTAATAATTAATGTTTTTGTTTATAAAAACTTTCTATTAAAAAATTGTTTTTTGTTTTTAAATTATTTTTGAATTTTTTTAAGTAATCTTTCTAGGTATTTGTAAGATCTTTTTTTTTTTTTTTTTTGATAATCAAGTTTATTGGTTTTTAAGGAAAAGAACAAAACCACAAATAAATTGACAGCAAAATCAAGCATGTTATTTAGGTAATTTACAACCATAGAGGAGACGACAGAGACTTGTACACCCTTCTTTAGGGTAGAATCTTGCATACGGCCATCCCCGTTCAAGGAATATACACACCCCTTAAGATAGTAAATTAAACCATTTACCCCAAATTTTCCCAAAAAGTTCCGGACAACCCCTGGCTTCAAAGAGGGATTCTTCTTGGATTCCACACCAATCTACCCCCCGTCTCCATTTCCGTATAGTAGGGTCGCTTAGCCTGAGACCAGAGTACCGCTATGTCTCGCTTCGCCACCGCCACCGCAGTGCCAAGGAAGCGCTTGTCGGCCCGAGATCCATCGAGGCCATCAAACACACCCAGGATCAACCGTAGTGGGTCGTGGGGAACCGTCCACCCCAGGGTCTGTGTGAGTTCCACTTCCACCCCCGCCCAGAATGATGCAAGGACAGTACATTGCCAAGTCATGTGATAAAAGTTTGCGGGAGCGTGGTTGCATCGCGTGCAGGTCGGGGAGGGCCGCAGACCGGCGCTGTATAGGCATGCAGGTGTGAGATATGCGGTGTGGAGGTAGTAGAGTTGGACTAATCGTAACTTGGAGGAGGTCGTCAAGGTCTTGGGGGCCATGAGCGCGTCCCTCCAGTCCGTATCCTCTAGGGGGCCCAACCAACCCTCCCACCGGGCACGTAGCAAATCTAGAGATGCAGGGCCGTTATTCACAAGGGAGCGGTAGATCCGCGACACCCCCTCTGCCCAGGTTCCCCATCATTACTTGGGCCTCGAGGGGACTGAATTCAGGGAAGGAAGTGGGGGACGGAATATGCACTCGGAGGGCATGCCTTAACTGCAAATATTTATAAAATTGGGAGGAATGGAGGGAGTGGCGTTGTTGTAATTCTGCAAAGGTTCTGATGTGGTCCCCCACCCAGATGTCCCCAAGAAGTGAGATCCCTATTTGATCCCACCGGCGGAAGTCCCGGAGAGACGAGGTCTCCTGCAGCCAGACACCGCACCACAGGGGCGTCTGTCTGGTAAGTTTCCGGTCCCATTTCGTGTGGCGCAGGGCTGTGCGCCAGGCCAGGAGAACCGTCCTGGTGACGGGGGGAGGACCTGCGGTATGGGGGCCCCATACAAGTATGCTTGGAGCTGCGGGAAGTCCAACAGTCGGAGTTCCACCTGGTACGCTGGGTCGGACCAGCCGCCCGCGAACCAGTCATGAATCACGATAAGTCTCGCAGCCAGATAATAAAGGTGAAGGTTGGTTACCCCCATACCCCCGTCATAAGGAGGTATACGGCAATGTGCTAGGGACATTCGCGGTCGTCCGCCCCCCATAGAAACCGGGTGAAGGCACTATCAATCTCCCGAAACCAGCTCCCTGGGAGATGAAAGGTAATGTTTTGTAAAATGTATAAAAACGGGGGAGAATCATCATTTTAAAGAGGGCACTTCTGCCGAGGGCGTTAAGAGGAAGGGATTGCCATCTCCTAAGATCCGCCTTGGCCTTGGTGACCAGGGGCGTAACATTCAGGGCCCATTCGAGGTCTGGGAGTAAGGCGACCCAAACCCCCAGATATTTGAAGGACTGCCTACGCAGGGGATGGTCGTCTGCCAGTCAAAGCAGGCACGGGACGGATGGAGGGGGACCAGGGTGGACTTCGCCGGGTTGAGCCGGAGGCCTGAAACCTGTTCAAAGGTGGAGAGTGTGTCTAAGCACCGTGGGCCGGAGTTCTCGGGGTCCGCTAGGAAGAGGAGGACGTCGTCTGCGTAAAGGGCGACCTTGTCGACCCGAAAGGGGTCCCAAGCCCAGCCTCGGATATGGGGATCCTGGCGTATAAGAGAGGCCAGGGGTTCCATCGCTAATGCGAATAAGAGCGGCGAGAGCGGACAACCCTGGCGAGTACCTCTCTGAATGGGAAACGTCTCCGAAAGCACCCCATTAATTAATACCCTCGCCTTAGGGCTGGAGTATAAGACACGGATGAGGCGCCGAAATAGAGGGCCGAACCCCATCACCTCCAGCACGTCCTCCAGATAACTCCAATCAACTGTATCAAATGCTTTTTCAAAGTCAATGAAGAGCAAGGCCAGATATGGAGTGAGACGGTGACGATGTGCAAGGGCGAGATGGAGGCGACGTATGCAATGCCGGGTCCCCCGGGCGGGCATAAAACCGCATTGGTCTGGATGGACCAAATCGTGTAAATGGGGGCGGAGACGTTGAGCCACTGCAGTGGCAAAGATTTTCACCTCGGTGTTGATGAGGGAAATGGGGCGATAGTCCGCACAGGCAAGGGAAGGCGGATGCGTCTTTGGGAGGACCACAATAGTGGCCACGTCTGTCTCTGGGGGAAAGGACCCCGTGTCTACCACATGCTGGAACAGTGCCAGTAAATGTGGGACCAGCGTGTCGCGGTAAGTCGCGTAATATTCTTGGGGGTAACCGTCCGGACCCGGAGTCTTGCCGGAGCGCAGGAGCGAAATAGCCCCATGTATCTCTTCCGGGGTGAGAGGGAGATCCAGAGTCTCTGAGACCGTCTGGGAAAGGCGGGCCAACTGGGTCCCCGTTTCAGACATCATAGCAGCCAGGGAGGCTTCGGGGGGTCGGACGGCATAGAGGCTAGCATAGTAGCCTGCAAAGGCTTGGGCGATAGCACGAGAAGTGAAGTGGTGGGCGCCGGTCGTATCACAGACCTCGGGGATAATGCGGTTGGCTTTGGGATAAGAAACTAGGTTATGAAGTAACTTGCCATTTTTATCACCCCAGCCATAGACACGCGCCACGGATGAGCGCCATAGCATTTTAGCGGATTACAAGGAGATCTGACAGATCTCCTCACGGAGCAGTGCAAGCTGCCGGTCAGAGTCCGCGTCTTCAGTGCAAGCCTGGGCTGTCTCCAACTGCGCAGCGCGGGCCTCCAGCCGAACGAGTCGGGCGGCTTGAGCCGTGCGCCTCGCGTGGACCAAGCCTCTAGCCACCCCTCGTATGGTGGCCTTACCAGCCTCCCACAGTGTGCCCGGCGAGTGGACCGAACCCGTATTGGTCTCAAAATATTGCCTCAGCTCCAGCCCGAGGGAGTCAACAAAGTCCGCATCCTGCAGAAACCAGGCGTTCATCCGCCAAGTTGTACGAATGCCATCGGGTGAGTTCCCGAGGCGGAGAGAGACAGGGGAGTGGTCCGAGATGCCTCGGGGTAGGATAGTAGCCCCGGACAGCAATTGACAGTCAGGGGCCGTCAACAGGAACAGGTCAATACGAGAGTGAGTATGGTGGGCCGCCGACGTGTGAGTATACTGGTCTCGACGGGGGTTCCACACCCTCCAAGCATCACAGAGACCCAGGGCGGAGGACCAGTCAGAAAGGCGCTTAGCAGAGGCAATACGGGACACCGAAGGAGCACCAGTCGCGTCGCGAGAAGGGTGCATAACAGCATTGAAGTCCCCTCCAATGACCGTCACACCCTGGGGAAAGGCGGAGACGACATGTGTGAGTTGTCGAAGGGCGGAGGGCGTCGTGGCAGGAGGGATGTAAACACACAGGAAATTGAGAGGGTGTCCTTCGATCGTGCCGGACAGGGCCACATAGCGGCCTTGTATGTCCGTCGCTGCTTGTGCCAGAGTAAAGGGAAGACCCTTACGGAGCAGTATGGCCACCCCCGGGAGCCCCGTGTGAAGCCAGAGTGCCAGACCCTGTCGAACCCGTAGCGAGTGAGAAAGGTGCATTGGGTGCCCAGCAGGTGTGTCTCCTGTAGAAAAAGGATATCAGGCGCATAGCGCTGGGCGCTGCGAAGAACAGCGGTTCGTTTTATGCGGTCTAGTAGGCCATTGACATTCCACGACAGAATGTGAAGGGGTCTATGTATGGTGGATGCCATCTAAGCAGATAGTGTATGGAGGAAACGATGCCAACAGACCCGGGTCCCAGGGGAGGCAGTCCCCTAGCCGGGGTAAGGGGTAAAGGCCGTGCGGTCTGATAAGTCTCATGTCGTCATCTTTGGTGTGTGTACATGAAAGGCTGCCAAGGGAAACAAAGAACAGCGGCCCGTAGGCGGCCAAAAACAATAAACAATTGGGAGACAACGGTCTACCCACCCTCCCTTGCCCCCCAACACCCCCCACCCTACACTTCCGAAATTGAAGCATCTGTCGCCCTGAAAAGGAACCCCCCTAGAACAACAACACAAACGAATTTAAGTGCTAAGCTAAAACGGTTAGCAGGACAAGAGCGTGGTTGTAAGATCTTTTTAACATTCTAATCTGCTTCTATCTTTTGTAATATTTAAAACTTTAATATATGTTTTATTTTTTTGTTTTTTAAAATCTTTTGTGTTGTTGTTGTTAATTTGTTTGTTTTTAATTTTGAACGGACTCCAGTGGAAATAATAATTTTTATCCCTCCACTATCCAGCCCTTTCCCTACTGTTGCACAAACTGGAGTTGGAATAGTAATTTTTACCCCTCCCCTATCCAACACTTTCCCTACTGTTGCACTCACTAGAGTGGAAATAGTATTTTTTACCCCTCCACTATCCAACACTTTCCCTACTGTTGCACTCACTGGAGTGGGAATAGTAATTTTTACCCCTCCGCTATCCAACACTTTCCCTACTGTTGCACCCACTGGAGTGGGAATAGTAATTTTTACCCCTCTGCCATCCAACACTTTCCCTACTGTTGCACTCACTGGAGTGGGAATAGTAATTTTTACCTCTCCGCTATCCAACACTTTCACTACTGTTGCACCCACTGGATCACCTACTTCATCAGCATTCTAAGCAACCAATCCCTCTTGTGCAAGATCTCTGGCAGGGTGCTGAGACTCAGGGGCCGAATCGGATTCGGGCCGGAAAACCACCCGACCGACTCGGTACGGGAATATAGTCCGACCGACACGTACCGGCGTTGCCCGACCTGGGAAGTACGATGAAATGCATGTGAATCACGACCGACTCGTACGGAACTCAAGGCGAACGACCGACCCGGACGGAAACAAGCTATCCGGCCGGGAAACCACGCGAATCGAACCGACCGACACGCACCAGGAATCAACCCGAACGAAACGTACCCGTGAACTCCGACCCGCGCAGTACGATGCAATGGGTGCAAAATCAGACCGATTCGCACGGAGCCCAAGCCGTACGACCGACACGCATACAAAACCCAGCCGAACAAACACAATACTCCGCGACCGTCGCGTACGCCGCATATGAAACTGAGCTGAAACACATCGGGAACGACTCGGAGAGGTGCGCACGAGACAACTGCAACGTCCTACTCGGTCAGAAGAACGACTCCTACATGCACAATAATCACAAATGAAAAAATACAAAAAAAGAGGGCCAAACAAGCAATGAGAAAGCTAATGAATACAGGGGGTGAAAAAAATGGAACAAGGACACACCCCCAACTCCACCTACATAAAGGCCACAAATCCCTACCATGATCCTTTGCAAATTCCACTGACCTGCCAGCACAGAACACCATCAGACAGCAAACACAGACACACACACAGCTCATCCAACACAAAAGCCACACACCATTAGCACCTCAACAAATAGCACCCTCACACACACCCAGCAAAACTTACACTCACACACCCTCACTTGCACACACACACACATCAATCACCACCACCACCCATCACCATGCCCATAAAGAAGAATCCAAAGTTCCTAGATAGTGAATTGGAAGTCATGGTAGACGAGATCCTGAGGGTAGAGCCACAGTTGTTTGGCACATTGGTCCAACAGACCCCCATGGCACAGAAAACCAAGATGTGAGCGAGGTTCGTCGACAGGGTGAACGCACAATCACCATGTTTGCGCACAAAGGAAGACATCCAGAACAGGTGGTATGATGTGCGCAGGAGGTTCAGGGACCTACTGAAGAAGGATTACCTCCTGAGCCAGCACACCGGCAGTGGCCCTCCTGCCAAACCAGTATACCTCAGGCCCTGGGAGGAGAAGGTGCGGGCCATCCTACCACCAGTGAGCGTATATGGACTAACAAACATCCCAGAGCCTGGTGAATACACAACTAATATACACAATATTGTGTGCCAATACACACACATCACTGTCAAGGGGATAGTCAAACTATGCACCCCTAGCAAATCAACAGCAACCAAAAGATAATCATCCCAAGAAGTGTATGTTAGTCAGATAAACACAATACATGCCATGTCATAGTGATATGTAACTGTGTCATGACATGTACAAACCCAATACCAAATAGAGCTAGGCAGTGGCACAAATCTAACCAACAAACACTGTCAGATATTTAGCCACCACTAGAACACCACCTCACAGGAAGCTCACAGAAAGGAAGGAATCCTGTGTATGCTGGTGAAGTCAGTGTAGCCAAGAGCATGATGGGACTCGTAGTAACAGATAATGGGCAGCCTCACATTTGGACCATCAACACCACTCTGAACCATGCTCACAACACAGGGAGTGGAAAAGGACTGACAATATGGCTGACACTGGGTACTGCTGTGGGGAGCACAAGGCCCTGCTGGGAACTGGGCACCAACAAACAACAGGACCACACTGTCAGCCATCTTGCCATTGCTGTCACACTCACACACAGTGAAGTCCACTCAAAAGGAAGGAAGTATGGGCATGCTGGGAAGGGGGGTGTAGGCAATAGCATGATGCTAGTTGTAGTCACAGATAATGCTCACCCACACAATTGGCCCATCAACACCACTCTGAACCATGCTCACATCACAGGGAGTGGATAAGGACTGACAAGATGGCTGACACTGGGTACTGCTGTGGGGAGCACAAGGCCCAGCTGGGAACTGTGCACCAACAAACAGCAGAACACCACTGCCTGACATCCTGAAAGCCAACTTGCACTCCCTGCAATGCAAGCACGTTGCATGGTGGGATATCTGGCTGGGTGGGAAGGAGGACTGACAGCACTGACCATAGTTACAAGCAGCACTCCTCACACACCCCCTCAACACAAACTCCACATAACCCACCTGGGAGAATGCAATGCCTCACACACCAAATGAAGATCCCACAAAGAACCACCACCCTGGGTAATGCTGTGTGAAGCACAGGGACACTCTTGGGACTTGTAGCCAAACAAACGCAAGGACAACACTGTCAGCCTTCCTGTCAGCACAGGCACACTACCCCACAGGGAAGCAGAGTCAAAAGGAAGGAAGTACGGGCATGCTGGGAAGGGGGTGTAGGCAATAGCATGATGGGAGTTGTAGTCACAGATATTGCTCACCCTCACAATTGGCCCATCAACACCACTCTGAACCATGCTCACATCACAGGGAGTGGAAAAGGACTGACAAGATGGCTGACACTGGGTACTGCTGTGGGGAGCACAAGGCCCTGCTGGGAACTGTGCACCAACAAACAGCAGAACACCACTGCCTGACATCCTGAAAGCCAACTTGCACTCCCTGCAATGCAAGCACGTTGCATGGTGGGATATCTGGCTGGGTGGGAAGGAGGACTGACAGCACTGACCATAGTTACAAGCAGCTCTCCTCACACACCCCCTCAACACAAACTCCACATAACCCACCTGGGAGAATGCAATGCCTCACACACCAAATGAAGATCCCACAAAGAACCACCACCCTGGGTAATGATGTGTGAAGCACAGGGACACTCTTGGGACTTGTAGCCAAACAAACGCAAGGACAACACTGTCAGCCTTCCTGTCAGCACAGGCACACTACCCCACAGGGAAGCAGAGTCAAAAGGAAGGAAGTACAGGCATGCTGGGAAGGGGGGTGTAGGCAATAGCATGATGGGAGTTGTAGTCACAGATATTGCTCACCCTCACAATTGGTCCATCAACACAACTCTGAACCATGCTCACATCACAGGGAGTGGATAAGGACTGACAAGATGGCTGACACTGGGTACTGCTGTGGGGAGCACAAGGCCCTGCTGGGAACTGTGCACCAACAAACAGCAGAACACCACTGCCTGACATCCTGAAAGCCAACTTGCACTCCCTGCAATGCAAGCACGTTGCATGGTGGGATATCTGGCTGGGTGGGAAGGAGGACTGTCAGCACTGACCATAGTTACAAGCAGCTCTCCTCACACACCCCCTCAACACAAACTCCACATAACCCACATGGGAGAATGCAATGCCTCACACACCAAATGAAGATCCCACAAAGAACCACCACCCTGGGTAATGCTGTGTGAAGCACAGGGACACTCTTGGGACTTGTAGCCAAACAAACGCAAGGACAACACTGTCAGCCTTCCTGTCAGCACAGGCACACTACCCCACAGGGAAGCAGAGTCAAAAGGAAGGAAGTACGGGCATGCTGGGAAGGGGGTGTAGGCAATAGCATGATGGGAGTTGTAGTCACAGATATTGCTCACCCTCACAATTGGCCCATCAACACCACTCTGAACCATGCTCACATCACAGGGAGTGGAAAAGGACTGACAAGATGGCTGACACTGGGTACTGCTGTGGGGAGCACAAGGCCCTGCTGGGAACTGTGCACCAACAAACAGCAGAACACGACTGAATGACATCCTGAGAGTCAACCTGAACCCACTGCAAGGGTGGCATGCTTCATGGTGGGATAACTGGGCTAGGTGGAGAAGGATGGCCGGATGTCCACCAAATACAACCAATGCTGGCCATGCACACACCTCAACATTCACATTGAAATGCCCCAGGTATGCAGGACAATGTGCTACACCAATATCAACCTCTTACTGTGACAACTTAGGACAATGCAATGTACATGCCCGCATCCAGAGGTACAGTCACAACTGTCAGGTGTGTGAACCATTGATGCCTGTAGAAACATAACATACAATGTGTGTCTCTTCCAAATACAGGTGATGATGATGGGGACACAGCAGCAGGCGAGGAGGAGTCCCTGTCCCAGGCTCCGGGGGACACTGAGCTCACTGGTGTGGAACAGCCTCTGCCCTCCTCGGATGGCGAAGACCTACCTGGCACCTCCGGTGTGAGTCATCATGCAGCACCAGCAGGACCAACATCTGCACCCCTGCACCCACCCCTCCAAAAACTGCCAACACACAGACCACCCCCGCCGACACGGACAGACCAAGGACCACCGATGATAACAGCACAGGGCCCCAGGCCCACCGTGGAGCAACGGACAACAACACCACTAACAACCCCCAAGGGGGCCTCGGGTCACCTGTGCGTGCCACCGCAGGTCCTGCACGTGTCGCCAGGGGTGGTGGGAGGGGTGGTAGACATAGGTCGCTGCTTGCAGAGGGGTCTGGACTGCATGAGGACCCACAACTGGCACGCATCACTGATGCGTACCAGGATAGCACCGGAGAGGTCAGACAGGTAGTGGGGATCCTCAAGGACATACAACAGCAGCAGGCTGCCCATCATGCCTGCTTGGACTCCCACATGTCCCGTGTGGAGACACACATGTCTCGCATGGAGTCCAAGTGGGACACATTGCAAGAACTCACAGCGGTGCATAGGGACATATTGACATGCCTCCGCCAGATTAGCACCAACATGGCCACACCTCCCTGTGTGCCCACAACATCTGGTGCTGCAACAACTGACACTGCCACAGGGAGGGAGGAGGACTCTGGCGGAGAGTCCCCTGCACCGCAGCAGCCTGCATGTGAGGGTCCCCCCCCAAAGAAGAGGGGTCGTCCGAGGAAGGAAAACTGAGAGGCTGATGGCCACGTACATCCCCCAGGAAGCCAACACCTGTTCCGGAAATTCTCCTTTGTGTGCAAACTTTTCACCCTGTCGAATGCAACACAACTCTCCCACGTGACTTGGGGAGTCCAAGTTGGACTAATGTATCATATGACTGTGGACTTCACTCAGGACATTTCTGCTACCAAGACTTCCAACTCATCTGGGAACTTTGGATCACAATCCCAATGTACAGCACCCACCATCCTGTGTACTATACACACACACATTTCTGTAAATAAAATCACTAGTACACCATACTTGCCTCTGTTGTTATTCAAATGTGGATACTGTTATGGTGATGATGATCTGCTAAATTACACTATGTGTGCTAACTGCTACAGCAAGTACAACACCGTCATGTGAGTCATGGTGACGTGACACATATGAGGGAGACACACCACTAGGGCTACACAACACAGAGACACCAGGGCCATCGGACTCATCGCCTACAGTGATGTTGCCAGGAAATACTGTGGAATGCACAGACACCACACCTATTCAGAGTCTGTGTCAACTAGCCCACAGGTGCAGTAAGCAAATGTCAGCCAGATGTGTGACCACAGACAACGCACATCCCAAAGTGAAGCACAGGTTTATTACACATTTGCAACATGTTGTTTCCACTACAAATGCAAGGTTTACCCACGTGGCAGTGGCCACACAGTCAACAAGTGCAGAAGATATGAAGTCCAGGGGTGTGTGGCACATCACCTGTAGGGAAACTACTGCTGCCACCCTGAAAGCTGAATCATGGTGTCGGGGGATCCAAGTTGACCAAAGTACTCAGTAAGCACCCTGTGAAGGACAGACATGACACACAGTTAAAACCACTGAAGAACAGGACAGAACTGCAATACTCATGCCCAATACATGTCACAAGACAACTACACAAAACCAAGTTAGCATGTCAAAACTGTTGGGGAGTACAGACTACCTGTAAGGACACATTGCTGCACGCATCCAGTCAAGTAGCACATGGCCACACTCAAACAGCACCAGAGCACCACCCACACATATCATGCAAACTCACATCATTCACATTACATCTCCCTGGATACTCACATTCAGCTGAAGAAGTTGGTGATGAGCTGTGTGCGGACATCACCATCATCATCATCATCATCATCATCACTGGCATCGTGGTCCAGGCCAGGATCCTCCACAGGTGGCGGACGTTGGTCATCGTCATCCAGGATGAGAGGCAACTCCTTCCGCACTGCCAGGTTGTGTACCATGCAGCAGACGGTGACAATCTTGCACACCTTTGCTGGGGCATATGGGAGGGCCCCTCCTGTCTTGTCCAGGCAGCAGAAGCGGCTCTTCAGGAGACCAAAGGTCCGCTCAATCACTCTCCTGGTCCGACCATGTGCCTCATTGTAGCGCATCTGGGCTGGTGTCACAGGGTTCCTGAGGGGTGTCAGCAACCACGGCATGTTGGGGTATCCGGAGTCACCTACGGACAGACAAGTGCACATTAGCTGATTTGGAAAAGTGGGCGGTATACTACAGAGCAGAACACACACAATGGTACAAAGTCAGTACACACCGACAAGCCAGGCACGCTGGTTCTGCATCTGTGCCATCATCCTCGGGATGCGACTACTCCTCATCACGTAGGCATTGTGTGCTGAACAAGGGAAACGGGCACACACATGTGTGATGCTCATATCTGCAAGACATACCACCAGAGCATTGATTGAATGGTAATGTTTCCGGTTCCGGTATGCCTGCTCATGTGCCTGTGGTGGTACCAAAGCCATATGTGTCCCATCAATGGAGCCAATGACATGTGGCATCCTCCCCAGGGCATAGAAGTCATTCTTGATGTCAGTGAGTTGTTGACGTGTAGGGAAATAGATGTACTGGTTCAGGGATCTCAACATTGCCTCCAAAACATCGCGTAGCACACGGCTGAACATAGTCTGTGACATCCCACCGGCAGTCGCCACAGTGTGTTGAAAGGTACCGGTGGCAAAGAAGTGTAGAGCTGCCATTACCTTCACCTTGGGGGTCAGCGCAGTAGGGTACGGCCGGCCAGGTTGCAAATGTGGTGCCAAGCGCACTGCCAAATCCTCAATCAACTGCTTGGTGAAGCGGTACCGTCGGATGCTGTCACGTTCCACCATCGTTGCCAGGTGAGGGAATGGTCTATGGACAGCTGGAGCCCTGCAGTGCATAGGTTGAAGAAAGAAAGATTGTCAGTCACCCCACATATGTGCCATTCACCATATTCCATTTCACACGATACATCATTACGAGACACAAGTACTTGATGTGTGTGCCGTTCTGTTCGGACATAACTCGCACCTACATGGCCATCATCTAACTTCTCAGTACAACATGTGTGGACAACAGGTTCCAGGTTGTGCTATGGGAAACCATTAGGCTGTGTCACAGTACCCATTTACTGCTGTCACGTTCCACACACACACCACAGTGACATGTCTGGACAGATGCGCCACAGGCATCACAGCTCATTGACAGGTAGATTCCCAGTGACCCTGTCTTGCCACATGGACACTGGCATGACATGGCGTATCATGTACACGTCAGAAAAACAAACATGACTCCCACAGGTAGTGGCCCCTGTCGCCTCCGCAGGACAGACATGGACGCCAGTGACGCACAACATCAAAGTCCATGCACAAACAACGTTGATGTGGAGACTGTCTCCCATCGTGCACATGGAATCAGAGACATCGGAAACACAACATGCACACAGACTGTGGAGGGACATCACTATTGTGGCAATGGGTCACCCTGTGACGTACATGCCTTCCCCCATGGGACCCTGGGGGTATGTGACATGTCACACACATACACAACCTGGAAATGTGACCATGCCACATGCTCCGAAATGAACTGTTGCACATCACAGTGGTCATGTGCACAACACACAAAGGACAGCCTGGGTGTGGCTGCCCACAAGTGCCACCACAGAAACCACATGTTAACCCCCATACACAGAAAAGGTAATGCAGCCTTACATGCCTTAGGAAACAGTGTGGACTGGGTGTGGTGTTGTAGGTGTGCCCCTGGGTCTCTGGCAGGTATATGTGGCTGGCATACGTTCACCAGTGACACGCATGGTGACATATGCGACTGACCTGTACAGGTACGCGTTGTACAGCAATGGACCGTTCGGTGTGCCCGGCCGGCCCATTGCATCTGTTGTGAGCGGGTACGCGTTGTACAGCAATGGACCGATCGGTGTGCCCGGCCGGACCATTGCATCTGTTGTGAGCGGGTACGCGTTGTACAGCAATGGACCGATCGGTGTGCCCGGCCGGCCCATTGCATCTGTTGTGAGCGGGTACGCGTTGTATCCCGAAATACGCATTGTACAGCAATGGACCGATCGGTGTGCCCGGCCGGCCCATTGCATCTGTTGTGAGCGGGTACGCGTTGTACAGCAATGGACCGATCGGTGTGCCCGGCCGGACCATTGTATCTGTTGTGAGCGTGTACGCGTTGTATCCCGAAATACGCGTTGTACAGCAATGGATCGAACGGTGCGCACGCGTTGGCTGGGGCCTGGCATGGCAACGGACGCGTATTCGAAGCTTCAACGAGTCTGATGCAGTGAATTCAGTTGGCCAGCCACAACAATGTTGCAAAATCATGGGTGTCATGAACTTGGATTTTTGATGGATGCTGTGGGCGTGTATTAGTGCTGCTATTCCATGGATTGGTCAGATTCAGAAGATGCAGACGACTTGGAACTATCACTTTGGACACATGGGACAGTATCTGCCTCTGCAGCACACATATAATGCTGGCTGTTCCCCTGAGAGCTCACTTGCCTGCACTACATGCTCCAGGATGACATCTGCCACCAACACTGCTGCTGTCTCTGCATCCTCTGGCTACTGCAATGGCACGTACTGTGGAGAGAGCCCCAGCCTTCAGCCTTGAGGAGAACCAGGCCCTGCTGGAAGGCCTCCTTCCACAGTACAGCAAGCTGTATGGGACACCAGGGGAGCAGGTGAGTGTGCTGTCCACTGCCTTACTAATTTTGCATGTTGTCTGACTAGCAGGACTTAGTGTGCACACCACTGGCTAGCATGCTCACTGAGTAGTTCTGACCCCCAAAAGTGTGTAGTTACATGCACTGAACAGGTACAGTGCAGTAACAGTGCATTCCAACAAGGTTTACTTCCCATGCAATGATACCATGTAGTAACTGCTGGCAAACTGTTCATAGCCATCGTTGCACTGCCTGTGTACATCATGTGCCCCAGTTATTGAGACATGTATATCCAACTGTGTGATGCACGGATATGTTGCATGTGTAGTAATGGCATTTTCACTTTGTCATCCTCACAGGTTGATGCCCACCAGAAGCAGGAAATGTGGCTGACCATCGCCCGGGCAGTAAGATCCGTGGGGGACTACAAGCGCCGGATCCGCAACTGCCAGAAGAGTGGCAGGACCTTCGAGGCTGGACCCGGAGGATCGCAAGGGTCCAGCTGAAGCTGTCGCCTCCTCGCAGGAGGGGCGGACACCGGACCCTGACCCCCCACATGCTCAGGATCCTGGCGGTGGTCTTCCCTGACCTGGATGGGCAGCTGAAGCCAGACAGCAGCAAGGAGGGGTGAGTCCATGACAGCACTGTGCACTTTGTCTGACATGCTATGTGCCCTCCTCTGGCCTGGTTAAACTTCCACAGTACATCAGTCTTGTGGTCCAGGACCCATGTCCCTCTATTGTGACATGCCCACTCCTCATCTGATACGCATATGTGTGGCCCTTACAGTCAGGAAATTGTGTCACTTGGGGACTGTGTCATTGCATTTTGCTTTGCTCAAGGTGGGGGACAGCATTTGTTCCGGTGACTATGTTGTGGGATTCATGGGTGGGTCAATTGCTCACACAATGCCCAAGTCCTGACATGTAATCTGGGTGTAACTTTGATATGTGGTCCACTTGCTGATCTGATTCACCACATGTCCCTGGGGTATTTGGCACCCCCATGCTGCGGGTGGGAACAATGTTTGGGCCTCAGGAGTATGTATATCAAGTGTGTCACACATGCTTGCACACCTGCCTACTGTCCAGGACTCATCCCTCTTACAGGTGGAGCTGGACAGTCATGCCTACTCCAGGGCATACAATAGACTCTGTACTCCCACTCCCGTGGATCATCTGACATGTTGTGATCAGTGACATGTTCCCTCAGGTGTCTGCCTCTGTGTCATTGTGCTGTGGCTTCGTTGTCAGGACTACTGGGATGTTAGTCGGTTAGGGTTCAGCATGCCATCTGAGATGTGACCATGAGAGACGATACTTCTGTGACTTATAGATGTTTTATCACTTGACTGTGCACACAGGTGTATGCGACTGTGACTTTCAGGCAGCTGTTATTCATTCACAGCACACTGTGAGGTGCTCAGGTTCTGGGAGTTGTGTTTCATGTCCCCCATATGTCCAATTGGCATGACGTGGACAAATACTAGTTCAGATGATGTGGTGTGTGGGGGATGGACATGTGCACTTGTCAGTTACATAACTTGCATTCCCCATGTCCTAGGATTGTGACACAGTGCAGACTGTTGGCAGGCTGCCATGGCCATGTGACTGGTGACAGTGATGTATGACTTTGCACGCATGCCTGTGTCATGGCATTAAACTTCCTAAGAGTGATCCTGCAGGGGAGTGACATGTGCAACATGCACCCCATTGTGGCATGGACTATCCGGACATGGGTGCATCATGGTGTCTGGTGCTGGTATGCATCACATGCATTTCTATTTAGACTCTGGCCATCCCTTTCTCCGGACACCTGCACTGACTCAGTGGCAAGAGATGTTATGTGTGCATGTTCACATACTTCACTGTGTTCCCTGCAATGTCCAACAACTGTGTAGGTGGTGCATGTGTCCACACTGGGGTCTTACCATCAGACAGGCACCAGACAGATGGGTGCAAGGGCAGGAGGGGTGTGAGTCCCATGGTTGACCATCAGACTGACAATTGGCTTCTCCAAATATGTGTGAGGAGTTTTGGCAATGTTCAACTAAGGATGCCAGGGCTGGCTCTGTAAGTGCTGTACTTACTGTGGTGTGTGCGGTCAGTGCAGGTGACTGATGTTTGTCTGTTTCCCTAATTGTTTGCAGATACATCCACGGCCACAGGAGGGGACAGCTCCACGGACCAGGAGGAGCAGCGGAGCCAGACTGGGTCAGCATCCGACGAGTGGTCAGAGGGACCCAGTGGCACAGAGGGCGAGGGGAGCCACACCGAGGAGTCCTCAGCACCATCCACCTCAGCAGCTCGGAGGATGACTCCCTTGTGGAGGCGGGTGTCAGCAGCCACCACACCCCCGCTAGTCTGTCTGGCCCCGCCACCACCACCACCAGCACCGCCCTCCCATTGGCTCCAATTCCAGAGGTCCGTGGAGGCTCCCGTGTTCGGGAGCGTGTCTCCTTCGTGCCAGGCACCGCACCCCCTGCCCCTGTGTCCCCTGCTGCTCTGAGTGAGGAGTCTGTGTACCTACTTCGGCAGCTCCATGTAGGGCAGACAGCAATGCTGAGTGTCCTGCATGCACACACCACTCTGTTGACACAGCTGGTGTCGTTCATGGAGGGCATCTCGATGGGTATGTCTGCCCTACAGAGGAGAAATAAATCCATGGACTCCTCCCTGACGTCAGCAGTGTCCCTCCTCCAACAGTCCCTCCCACCTCCTACCTCTGCCCCATCCACACTTCCTGGCACCCTACCTGTCCAAAGCACATGCACACCTGCACAATCACCCAAGCACACAGACACGAGCAGCACAGACACACCCAAAAGAAAGGCAAGACGTGCACACAAGCATCCTCAGGGGACAGATACCACACACACAGGGGATGTGGAACAGACACACACACAGGCATCCGCAGTCCTCCAAATCCTCTCCCTCCAAGACCCCTTCCCTTGCCTCACCTGCAACCCCACCTACACAGCAGGTCTTCCTGTGTGACCTCGGCCTCTTCCCCTCCGATCCTGCAGATCCGGCATACCGGGGGAAGAGGAAGTCCACCCACACAGAGGGGAGTGCCCCTCGCCCCCGGACACCCTCCCCCAGGTGCAGGCAGACTGAGGACCCCATTCGGAAGTCCCCCCGGACCAGGAAGGGCAAGACCCCACCACCACCACCACGCAGCTCCACCACCCAGTCTCTCTCCTCCATCCCCCAGGCCACCACTCTACAGGTTCCACCGCCACACCCTGCCCCAGGTTCCCCCACACACCGATACCGCATCCCCAAACTGCTTAGGCCCTCCCCCTGCCACTTGCTCTTCCAACCCCAACCCAGACGCTCAGCCTGTTTGTGCCACTGGTGTGGAGACCGGGTCCCCCCTCTGTCCTGCCCACCTCATCTGCCCCCCTTCCACTCCCTTGGAGGCATGCACTGCAGTGGAGTCCACAACCACCCCGTCTGACTCGGGCACTGCAGTGGGGACCCAGTCCTCTCCATCAGACCAGCCCACTGCAGTGGTTGCAGCACCAACACCAACTGACTTGTGCCCTACAGTGGTGCCGGCCCCCCCTGAGTCAGACACCTCCACTGCAGTTGCTGGTGACACTCCTGCACCCACCACCCCTTCACTGCCTCACTCTGGCATCCCCTGATACTGTCCCTGCGGTGCCTGGCCTGCCCCTTGTATGCCCCTCCAAGGGGGATGTGCCCTGTCCCTACCAGTGCAGGCAAGCAATGGGTGACAAGTTGTCACATATCACCCTGTTGGGACTGTGTATTTGGACTGGCCATTGGCCTTAGTTTAATTTGGACTTCTGATTTTTTATTGACATTTGCTGAATAAAGCCTATTTTTGTTTACTTGTGGTTTTCCTTTTGATGTATATGATGTAGATGAGTATCATCATGCATTTGCAGTTGTAATAGTGTTCAGATCAGGGAAATGAAGTGTTGCAGTGATGGACTCCATGTGGTCCATGGGATATGTGTTCTGTTGTAGTCTGGATCTATGGCATCCTCTGCTGCAGTCTGAGGGTGTGATGTTCAGCATATGACACAGGGATGTACGTTTTGCATTTGTAAATTAACATCTTTGTCTTACAGTGATGCACATCTGGTGGGCTTACCACTGTTCAATGTTTCTATTTCCCTGACTGTGTGCCCATCTCCACTGGACATGCAGTTTAGCACACCAATGTTGAAGGACTCATCAGTGTATACAGTGCACCTTGCTTGACACGTGTTTTGGGTGTATGCAGATGACTGACGTGACACTCCCGTACCCAGGCTGATGTGAGCAGAGCCTTCAGTGTGTTGTAGTTGTTGACTCACTGACCGAGTGTTCTGCCGACATGTTTGAGTCGTGCACAGACAAGGTTTGGCACAGCGGACCTTCCACAACAGTGGAGTGCCCTCATGGCAGTGTGTAATCCCGTGACATTGCCTGGGCCCGTGTTTTGTGTTGTGTAAGCATGTCTGTGCGTGTACCCTTCCCTTTTCCTACACAGGCTGTGTCCCTACGGATGTTCCTGTTTCTGATGCTTGCTGAGTTGTTCTGTGTTCATCCAGCATCTTGGACCTGGTTACTCCAGTATGTGGGTGCATGGCAAACTAAGGTTCATCAGGTTGTCATCCCAGGTTGTCTTTGTTGTCAGGGCTGGGGATGTGGGCAAACGCAGATGGGACACATTCAGGATTCCCCTTGGCACTTGTTGGTTACACATGTCATGTAATTTACAGTCTGTGGTAGCTTTCAGTGATTGTGACACGTTGTGTGTGTGACTGCTGCCACTCCTCAGGGTCAGAGCTGCAATGTTGGAAGTTGTGTACGTGTGTTCTTTGTGCGTCACCTTGTCTTCTTCATTGGTGTGTGACTATGGCCAGGATCCCATTGATTGTGGTGGATTTCACGTCATGCCCATGTACCGCGTAGTGTGCAGTGTGTCAGACATTCACGAGTCTTGTTGACTGGCCATGTGTGATGGGTTTCTGCACCTTAGTTCCCACCACCACCCCTGGGATTGTCATGGGTGCATGTGCAATGCCACCAGTCCATGTGAGCTTCACTGCTGCACATTGGTGGAGATCAAGGTGTGTGGTGTTGAGTGTGTGAAAATGTGAGTTGTTGCACGGCTAGACCCCTACCTCCATATTGGCCATGGCTGGCAGGCCGTGCTGTTTGATTTGTGCTTGTGTAGGTGTGATGGTAGTTTGTTGCTCAGGACACATGGCTGTGGTTCACAGTGTGAATGACATCTACCTTTGTCATCACAGTGGGATTATCATGCAGGCTAGTGTCACCACAATGTGGGGTCCCTGGGGGTAGTGCTGTGGTGGGTCTGTCTCTTGCTGTGTTAGTTGCTGTTCCTACTAGCTTGTGTGACATGTGTAATTTGGGCTCCCTCTCATCTAACAATGCCTCTTTGCCCACATAGGGGAATCCGATCCATGAGTTACTTTTGTATGGCACTGTATACACATCTGTGTACTTGGAATTCAGGCCTCCTCATGTGTTGTGTGGTTGCCTGGGGACACTGGCACACACCCCCATCACCTGTTGTGTTTGATATGCAGTGTGAGTCTGCCTGTTTGTGTTTGTGCATTTGCACCACTGCATTGGCATATCTTGAGTGTGCCATTGGCTGTATGTTGTTTGGTGGCTTTCCCCTGCTGTCCCTGGGACTCCTAGGTCATCAGTCAGCACAATAATCATGATTTGTAAGTCCCATTGCTGCCATGGTATGGTATTTGTTCACCTGACATCTACAGTCTCCACAGGATATCTACATTTGTGTGTCCATTGGTGCAGATATGTGGGTCTGCATTATGATGGTCACTTCTGTCATTGTGTTATTTGTGAATGTTGACAATGTGAGCCCCCATGGGTGATGTTTGTATGCACATGGCCAAAGGTATGTTTTATTTGTACTGCACTGTTTGCCTCACCCAATCTATGTTGCTATGGGACACAAGCACTACTATGCCACTGATGTGTTTGTTGTTGTGTGACCAGGAATCATCCATGCAGTTTGGCTTTGGCACCTTTTACCCTGACTACACTTCCCTTTTGATCAGTGTGGTGATGGTGCTTTGGGCCCCATTGCCACACTGTTCAAAATGTGCATCAGCTATGGACCCCACACCTACCTTATGGTCACTGTGTTGATGGGGCTTTGGGCCCCATTGCCACACTGTTCAAAAGGTGCATCAGCTATGGACCCCACACTTCCCTTTTGGTCACTGTGGTGATGGGGCTTTGGGCCCCATTGCCACACTGTTCAAAAGGTGCATCAGCTATGGACCCCACACTTCCCTTTTGGTGACTGTGGTGATGGGGCTTTGGGCCCCATTGCCACACTGTTCAAAAGGTGCATCAGCTATGGACCCCACACTTCCCTTTTGGTCACTGTGGTGATGGGGCTTTGGACCCCATTGCCACACTGTTTAAAAGGTGCATCAGCTATGGACCCCACACTTCCCTTTTGGTCCCTGTGGTGATGGGGCTTTGGGCCCCATTGCCACACTGTTCAAAAGGTGCATCAGCTATGGACCCCACACTTCCCTTTTGGTCACTGTGGTGATGGGGCCCAAGTCACTGTGGTGATGGGGCTTTGGGCCCCATTGCCACACTGTTCAAAAGGTGCATCAACTATGGACCCCACACCTACCTTTTGGTTGCTGTGTTGATGGGGTGTTCAACCCCATTGCCACAGTGGCCATGGTCGGCTTGCATTGTGGAGGCCACACACATTTATGTGTGACACATGTGCTAGGGGGTCACATTGTATGTTCAATGTCATGTTCAGTGTTGTAGGCATTTGTCACAGACTACACACGCTTGTCATGGTGTTGGGGGGGATGTAATTTTCAGACATTCCTTATGTGGGAGTATGCTGGTTGTGTCATGCATTACCCGTCCTATGAGTAGGGGTGGAGGTAGTGGCAGGCATCCAGCCCCCCTGAGTGGGGTGGTGGTAGTGGCAGGCATCCAGCCCCCCCTGAGTAGGGGTGGTGGTAGTGGCAGGCATCCAGCCCCCCCTGAGTAGGGGTGGTGGTAGTGGTGGGCATCCATCCCCCTAAGGGTGGGGATGGTAGTAGTGACAGGCATCCAGCCCCCTATGAGTGGGGATGGTAGTAGTGATGGGCATCCAGCCCCCTATGAGTGGGGATGGTATTAGTGATGGGCATCCAGCCCCCTATGAGTGGGGATGGTAGTAGTGATGGGCATCCAGCCCCCTATGAGTAGGGGTGGTGGTAGTGGCAGGCATCCAGGCCCCCCTGAGTATGGGTGGTGGTAGTGGCAGGCATCCAGCCCCCTGAGTAGGGGTGGTGGTAGTGGTAGGCATCCAGGCCCCCTGAGTAGGGGTGGTGGTAGTGGTCGGCATCCATCCCCCTAAGGGTGGGGATGGTAGTAGTGACAGGCATCCAGCCCCCCCATTAGTGGGGTGGTGGTAGTGGCAGGCAGAACAAAAAAAGAGGGAAGAACCCTATATTTGTAATAATCGGGACGGGGTAACTACAAGAAACTAAGACAGTCCCTAATGTAGTTGTCCGGATCATGTGTTGCACAAAAAACTATAACAGTGTAACAAATTTCATATATACACATTAAAACAATCGCAAAAAAACACAGATAAAGATATTAAAATTCAAAATGTTAAATTTATTCAAGATCATTGTTTTAAAAAGGTATTGTTAAAAAAACTGGGCATGAATTAAATATACAAAGAATAAAAACAGTTCATTAGATACATAAATCAGTATTAAAATACAAAATCAAAAGAAAACTACAACAAAGGGTCGACGCGGCGTTTCAGTGTAACTTGATACAAACACCTTCTTCAGAACAGAGTTTTCTAACCACTGTTAGGCGATTCCTTGGTGAGTTACCAGACATGGAACCTTCTTCGTAATATGAAACAAAGGAAGGATACCTTTTGATATGGTATTCATAAATGATAATTGCGTTGTGTGGAGCCACCGATGAAAGAAAGGAATTATGGTTAACGTTAACCCGGAAGTCGTTGGTGTCGGAGCAGGGAGGCCGCAGTAACTACATGAAATTTTCACCCACCAAGTTGCAAAAAGTACTAAGGCAACAATATCAGTTTTTTCGCCGTCTAATTCTGAAAAATTCAGCAGAAAGATAATCAGTGGCACTTATATTTTAGGCTGCTGTTAAATAACCTTTGGTGGTGTAAGAAAACATAATTCCTTTCTTTCATCGGTGGCTCCACACAACGCAATTATCATTTATGAATACCATATCAAAAGGTATCCTTCCTTTGTTTCATATTACGAAGAAGGTTCCATGTCTGGTAACTCACCAAGGAATCGCCTAACAGTGGTTAGAAAACAATGTCCTGAAGAAGGTGTTTGTATCAAGTTACACCAAAACGCCGCGTCGACCCTTTGTTGTAGTTTTCTTTTTGATTTTGTATTTTAATACTGATTTATGTATCTATGTACTGTTTTTATTCTTTGTATATTTAATTCATGCCCAGTTTTTTAACAATACCTTTTTAAAACAATGATCTTGAATAAATTTAACATTTTGAATTTTAATATCTTTATCTGTGTTTTTTGCGATTGTTTTAATGTGTATATATGAAATTTGTTACACTGTTATAGTTTTTTGTGCAACACATGATCCGGACAACTACATTAGGGACTGTCTTAGTTTCTGGTAGTGGCAGGCATCCATCCCCCTAAGGGTGGGGATGGTAGTAGTGACAGGCATCCAGCCCCCCCTGAGTGGGGTGGTGGTAGTGGTAGGCATCCAGCCCCCCCTGAGTAGGGGTGGTGGTAGTGGTAGGCATCCATCCCCCTAAGGGTGGGGATGGTAGTAGTGACAGGCATCCAGCCCCCTATGAGTGGGGATGGTAGTAGTGATGGGCATCCAGCCCCTTATGAGTGGGGATGGTAGTAGTGATGGGCATCCAGCCCCCTATGAGTGGGGATGGTAGTAGTGATGGGCATCCAGCCCCCCTGAGTAGGGGTGGTGGTAGTGGCAGGCATCCAGCCCCCCTGAGTAGGGGTGGTGGTAGTGGTAGGCATCCATCCCCCTAAGGGTGGGGATGGTAGTAGTGACAGGCATCCAGCCCCCCCTGAGTGGGGTGGTGGTAGTGGCAGGCATCCAGCCCCCTAAGGGTGGGGATAGTAGTAGTGATGGGCATCCAGCCCCCTATGAGTGGGGATGGTAGTAGTGATGGGCATCCAGCCCCCTATGAGTTGGGATGGTAGTAGTGATGGGCATCCATCCCCCTATGAGTAGGGGTGGTGGTAGTGGTAGGCATCCAGCCCCCCCTGAGTGGGGTGGTGGTAGTGGCAGGCATCCAGCCCCCCCTGAGTAGGGGTGGTGGTAGTGGCAGGCATCCAGCCCCCCCTGAGTAGGGGTGGTGGTAGTGGTAGGCATCCAGGCCCCCCTGAGTAGGGGTGGTGGTAGTGGTAGGCATCCAGCCCCCCCTGAGTAGGGGTGGTGGTAGGGTGGTGTTGGTGGTAGGCATCCATCCCCCTATGGGTGTGTATGGCATTGGTGATGGCCATCCCACCCCTATGGTTCTGCTGTTGCTAGTGTACGTCATTTGTGCATCCCTATGTGTGTGTGACATATTTCGGGTACGTGTCGTTTGTTTGTATTGTTGGTGTTTGACTTACCGTCTGCGCCGTACGCGTCCGTACCGGTCCCGGTAATAGATGTAGAGTATAGGTAGGACCTGCGCAATGGGATTCATGCTTGGATCGTCTCGTTCGGGTTTCTCATGTCTTCGAGTCGTACTCGTAGCAGGCTTGTTCGTCTCGTAGCCGTGGATCATCTTGTGGCGCGAAACGGAGCTTATGTACGGCTCGCCCGGATGCTCGGACGTCGCGACGGGTTCGGCGCGTACGGAGTGCGCATCGTACTCGTCCGGCCGGAAGGTGCTTTGTATTTGCTTCCGTACGACTCGATTCGGCGTTTACGGATCCGGCTCGGGCGGGGAACAGGAGCTGGATTGGGTAAGTACGGCTCACTCGGAAACTGGGTTGTTATACGCATCGTACTTGTTCGTCCGGACGAATGTTCGAATCGGTCGGGAAACACGCAATCGGCTGGGTTTTTTTCCGGACGAATACTGTTAGGTGCGCTTCCAGCTGAGATCGGAATCGACCCCAAAATATTGAGTCAATAATATCGACTGACACAAATATCGTGGCACCCCGTGTGGGATGGGTATGCCCAGGCATGGGTCCCGTGCTCTCAATGCCAAAGGAGTCAAGCTAGCCTGGCTGATGAGGGGTGTTATCCAGAAATAAGTCCAGGAAGCTTTTTTCCGGTCCAGGGAAGACCTGGCTTGGTAGTTTGGGCTGGACTGTTCGTATGGGGAACAGGGTCAAGACTGATTTGGATATGGCTGGGTTGTGAGCTGGAATGGCATGAGGAGCAAAAAAACTATGGATTTAGGCCCAGATCACTGTACTGGGGTGAATGTCTGACAATGTTCAGCATTCTGTCCATCAATTGTTCTTTTTGCATTTGTCACCACGAGTGAGACGGGTATGCCCAGATGTGGGTCCCGTGCTCTCCATGCCACTGGAGTCAAGCTAGCCTGGCTGATGAGGGGTGTTACCCCGAAACCGGTCCAAGGATGCTTTTTTCCGGTCCAGGAAGACCTGGCCTGGCAGTTCGGACTGGACTGTACTCATTGGGAACAGGGTCAAGACTGATTTGCATATGGCTGGGTTTGAACTGGAATGGCACGAGGAACAAAAAAACTATGGATTTAGGCCCAGATCTCTGTACTGGGGTGAATGTCTGACATTGTTCAGCATTCTGTCCATCAATTGTTCTTTTTGCATTTGTCACCCAGAGTGGGACGGGTATGCCCAGACATGGGTCCTGTGCTCTCAATGCCACTGGAGTCAAGCTAGCCTGGTTGATGAGGGGTGTTACCCCGAAACCGGTCCAAGGATGCTTTTTTCCTGTCCAGGGAAGACCTGGCCTGGCAGTTCGGGCTGGATTGTTCCCATTGGGGAACAGGGTCAAGACTGATTTGCATATGGCTGGGTTTGAACTGGAATGGCATGAGGAGCAAAATAACTATGTATTTAGGCCCAGATCTCTGTACTGGGGTGAATGTCTGACATTGTTCAGCATTCCGTCCATCAATTGTTCTTTTTACAGAAATATTGTGAGCAAGTGTACCGTGGACAAAAATATCGATTTTAAGGTAAGTAATATTGATACTAAAAATATTGTTGTTAATAATATTGATTTTTAATTATTTATGTGTATTTTAATATAATTATTAATTGTATATGTTTTAAAATGTTTGTTTAAATATTGTTAGTTTTTTAATATGGTTTGTAAATTACTAGTAATTTTTTTATTTAATCTAATAGTTTTTTTGTTATTTTTAGTACTGTAGCAGGTTGTGGGGTTTATATGGGAATAGGGTAGGAAGGACATTAATGAAAAATAATTATTATCATTTTAAAATTAATATTAATTATTTAATTGATAATTACTTATGTTAATTATATCATTAATTAATTTTTTTAGTTATGTTTTAGGTGTGGGTTGTGGGTGTTGTAGAGGTATAAGGTGGGAAGTAAATTAATTATAATTAATTTATCATTAATTTTTAATTATTATCAATTATTTAAATGATAATTATTTATGTAAATAGTTTAAATAATGTTTTGTTTTAAGTATGATGTGTGGGTTCTGTGTTTGTAGGGGTGTAGGATGGGAAGTTAATTAATTATAATTTATTAATAATGTTTTTGTACTTATTTATAATGATTTAATTGATAATTATTTGTTAATTATATAAATACTTTTTAAAAAGTTAAATTTAATGTGCAGGTTGCGGGTTTTGTATGGGTATAAGGTGGGAAATAAATTAATTACAATTATTGAAAAAATATTTATTATTATAAATAATTAGTTAATTGCTAATTAATTATGCAAATTGTGTAATATATAGATTTTTGGGGGGGTTGTTTTGTGGTTTTTGTATGGGTAAAGGATGTGTAGGAAATTACAATAATTAATAAATATTGTTCATTTTTAATAATTGTTTAAATGATCGTTAATTATGCAAATATGTAATGAACATATTGTTTTAGTTATATGTTTGAGTTGTATTTGTAAGGGTAAAGGGTGGGAATTTAATTAAATATAATTAATTTATTCTTAGTTAATTAGTAATATTAATTGTTTAATTGATTATTAATTATGTCATTTTTTAATTAATGTTTTTTTAATTTATATATTTTAGGTGTGGGTTGTTTGCTTTGTATGGATAAAGGGTGGAAAGGTAATTACATGTAATTGTTTTATTAGAAGTTAATTAGTATTAACATTTTAATAAATGTTTAATTATTTAAAATGTGTAAATATTATAAATTTAAATATACATTTTAGATGTGCGGTGTGTAGCTTGTAGAGGTATAGGGTAGAAAGTTATGTAAGTAATAACAAAATTAAAAAGAGTAACTGTTTTTAAAAAATGTAATTTATTATTGTATGTGTTAATTGTGTTATACTTTCTAATTGTAAATAATATTGTATTTATTGGTTGTTATTATTTCATAATAAAATGTGGCATTTTGATAAAAATAATATTTGGATTAATTTATAATATGTATTAAACATTTGAATAAATACGTAATTTGTTAATTAAAAAAGATAGTTTTTGTATTTAAATATATATATTTTTTTAATTTACTATAGTTTTGAAACTGTTTATTTTACTTGAAGTGAAATAGTCTGTTTCTAATACCACATAGAGTGCTATGGTAGTAGTGAATTTTACCCTTCCGGAATCCAACACTTTCCCTACTGTTGCACTGACTGGAGTGGGAATAGTACATTTCGCCCCTCCGTAATCCAACACTTTCCCTACTGTTGTACTGACTGGAGTGGGAAAAGTACATTTTACCCCCCTGCAATTCAACACTTTCCCTACTGTTATATTGCATGGAGTGGGAATAGTAAATTTTACCCCACTGCAATCCAATAGTTTCCCTACTGTTACACTGACTGGAGTGGGAATAGTAAATTTGACCCCTCCAAAGTCCAACACTTCCCCTAATGTTGCACTGACTGGAGTGGAAATAGTAAATTTTACCACTACAAAATTCAACACTTTCCCTACTGTTGCATTGACTGGAGTGGGAATAGAAAATTATACCCCTCCGCTATCCAACAGTTTCCCTACTGTAGTACTGGGTGGAGTGGGAATAGTAAGTTTTACCCCTTTGACAACCAACACTTTACCTACTGTTGTATTGACTGGAGTGGGAAAAGTAAATTTTACCCTTCTGCAATTCAACACTTTCCCTACTGTTATATTGCATGGAGTGGGAATAGTAAATTTTACCCCACTGCAATCCAACAGTTTCCCTACTGTTACACTGACTGGAGCGGGATTAGTAAATTTTACCCCTCCAAAATTCAACACTTTCCCTTATGTTGCACTGACTGGAGTGGGAATAGTAAATTTTACCCCTACAAAATTCAACACTTTCCCTACTGTTGCATTGACTGGAGTGGGAATAGAAAATGTTACCCCTCTGCTATCCAACACTTTCCCTACTGTTGCATTTATTGGAGTGGGAATAGTAAATTTTACCCCTCGGCTATCCAACACTTTCCCTACTGTAGTACTGAGTGGAGTGGGAATAGTAGGTTTTACCCCTCCGACATCCAACACTTTACCTACTGTTGCATTGACTGTAGTGGGACTTGTAAATTGTATACCTCCTGAGTTCGAGACTTTGTCTACTATTTAAAGGTTGTAGTGGGAATAGTATATGTATTAATTTTAAAATTTTGTAGTTTACTTTATATTGTTTAAATCTATATTAATATGCTTTTGATTATTTAAAATTATAATATTTATAATTATTAATGTTTTAATATTTTACTTATTTTTAGTAAATTCTAAATGTTTATTTTGTTTAAGTTTTTTATTTGCTATTACAATGGTTTGTTTTTTAAATATTTTATGGCATTGGATATATATATATATATTTAGTAATGTTTTAAATTACATATATGTAAATGAAATATGTATATTAATATATATGTTTGTTGTAATTTTTCTAAATGATTGTTATATTCTTCAAAAAATATTAAATATATTTTATTTTGATTATATTAGTATTATTATTTAATTGAATTAATGGTTATTATTTAAATGTATATATATATTTTAACATCGACATTTGAGACAACTATATTATTGAAAACGATATTTCTTTTTCAATATTTTCGTAATTTGAATTATAAGTATAGGGAGTTAATATTTTTAAAATCACTATTTTTGTATGTAGCTATTTTGGTACTTGATATTTTGTCAGTGAACCCTCTGGCAGCTCACAGATGAATGACCTGGCCTTTGGTCAAATACTGCGCCCAGCCCCTCTGTGCGTAGCTTCGAAAATGTGCAGTGGAGGCTGGGCACAGCACCTGGCCTATGGCCAGACCCTGACCCAGCCCTGGGGTCCAGAGTGTTCACTGCCTATGGTCTTTGTAATGCAAAGCTGCAATGTGATTAAATACTTTTTAAGGATTTGCAAAACAAACCCTTGTTTTAAAAAACATTGTTAACCTACCCAATTATTTTCGGAACCACAGACTCATATTTGGATCATTGAAACATTTGAGAAAATATTATAGCTTTTACTATATGAGATCACCGGGATGCTATCAGGATTGCAAGGAAGGAAAAATGCTCCTATGTGTGTTAATTTTTTTTAATGTATTATCCCTGGATGATTTGAGAATGTAGATCCTTGAAGGATCTGCAAATGAATGGTCAGTATATACAAAAGACTCTTTCCCTCTTATTAACACCATGAAGCCCACCCAACACCTTTTTGTAATGAAGGTTTCCCACACATTTCTGAATAGATTTACACTAAGCCATGCAAAGTCCCACTTCTGAGAACAGGTCTTGTTTCATAGCAAATCTGCTGTAATTCCATAATGTGGTTTATGCTGTAGTAGAGATCAAAGATTCTTATGAGAGTTAACATTGAAAATGCAACTTTTTTTGCCTTCACCCTGTATTTCCCTCTTCTGGACAGATATGCAAAAAATTTGACACGTGGAAACCTAATTTTGAGTGCTTTAAATGAGCAATATTCAGTAGTATACAACTCCATATTTCACAGACACAAGATGATATTCAGCATTTACTGTAAAATAAGAATTTATCCACTGGAGGTCTGCATTCCATCTGATTTCCGTCCTTCCACCTTATTAGTCTAAAAGCATGACAGTACACTTAGATGATAAGAGTTACAAACCCCTATACAAAACTGTATCATTGCCCATTGTCTTCTTAAAAGTTAACCAAAGTGTGAACATTCTGATTGTAATTAGGGCCAGATTTTCACTCAGCAATGCAGGAGTAGTTTCAACAAGCATTGGCAAAGCTAATAGGTTTTACCGATCCAATATCTATTAGCTTTGTCAATATTTTTTAGACATGTTGCACAGCAGCGAGAGCTGGTATGTAACATGAGTTAAGGTCAAGAAAAAAACAAAGAGCTACGACGTGGCCCACGTCATGGCGCTTTTTTTCATAAGTTTTATATGTTCTGGCAATGAAGAAAAACTAAAGTTGTTTTTCACTGTTGTAGGGTCTATCTCCCCCATTGGCTAATGCTGGGTTACTTTAATAAGTGATAACATTGGATTGAGAGCATATAGAGATATGCTGGTTACACTTAAATGAATTGTAATTTCAAATCCTCTTTAATGGTAAAGTTGCATTTTAAGTCACAATTCTGAAAATGCCACTTTTAGAAATGTGGCCTTTTCTTGTCCTTTCATAGAACATTGGGCCTGATTACGATGGCGGTGGGACCACCACCGTCAGGCCGTCGGTAGTGGTCACACCGCCATCTAGCCCACTGGATCCGACCGCTGCTTTAGGATGCAGGCGGTCGGATCTCGACTGGTGGGGTAAAGACCGCCATGTCCGACAGGATCAAGGATCCCGTCAGTGTGGTGGTCAGACTCCTATTCCCTACAATGGGGCGGTGCCTGCTCAGGCACAGCCGTAGTGATTAGGATGTCCCTTTCCGCTGGCCATTTCATGGCTGTTAACCCGCCATGAAAAGGCAGACGGAAAGTGACTTTGGGGGCCCCTAGCGGGCCCTCCTTCCCTCTGGGCCTCCGCTATGGGCCCGGGGGGGGCACCATCTCTGCACCATGTGGCAGGCACTGCATGGTGCAGGGATATTTTAAATGTGTTTTTTTGTATTGCGGCGTGTGCTGCAGCCCGCACCACTCGCCACAATACAAAATATACACATTGTGACCGCCATGAAGGCTGTAGCATCGAACTGCGGCCAGCGGGACCTCCGACTCCTAGTCCGGCGGTCATGCTTCCGTGTCGGTGTCGGGCAGACATAAGTTCACGTCGGTGCCGGGCAGACGTAAGTCCGCCCAACATCGTAATCAGGCCCAATGAGTCCATGCCCACCAATTTTCCACAATTTCAGCATGATTAGAGAATGCTTAAAGGCAAAAGTTATGCATGCAAGCTTGATGCGTGCTCTGTCCCAGTAGCATGTGTACAGATCCAAACAGGCTGGTGCCTCTACGCTCCAGTCACAAGCAGCACAGCCATACTGTCGTGAGTTACTCAGGTAAACACCAAACTCCAATTTTCTTCCATCTAAACCATGTTTATTCCATGTTCATCAGTATTTGCTTTTGAGAATTCTCTAATCATGCTGAAATTGTGAAAAATGTGTGTGCATGGACTAAATGTTCTGTGATATTGTTAATTGCTGTCCCTCAGTCTATTTGCACCCAGATGTCAAACTGATAACAGAATAGCAAAATGCCATCTAGTAACGGAGGCTCCTTGGGCCATTAACCTGTATTAAACAACAAAGGGGGACATGTATCAACCAAATTTGTGTTCGCAGACTCGCCCCGTTTGCAAACGCAAAAAAGGCTTTTTACATGTATCAAAACCCATTTTGTGTTTCGGTAACCTGTTACCGAATCGCAAAATGGGTTTGTGATCCTGTATTTGGAAGGGGCGTGTTTAGGGCATCCCTTCCAAATAGCGAATCCTAATGGTATGTATGAATGTTTTGTGACCGTGAATGTGGCCGCAAAACATTCGCAATTTAGCACCTGCTTCACCCCTTCACCTTTGGGAATGGTTGTAAAAACGTTTTTTAAGAGCAGGCAGTGGTCCCATTGAAAATCTTTTCAATTTTTTTTTAAACGCAACCCGTTTTTCTTTAAGGAAAATGAGCTGCATTTTACAAAAATGATTGCTTGATTTAAAAGCAATCATGGACATGGTGGTCTACTGACCCCAGCAGGCCACCATCCCTGTGATTTTAGAGATTCCTAGCGGGTCGCAAATTGCGGTCTACCTCAGTAATATTAATGAGGTAGGTTTATTTGTGTCCCCCTAGGAATCGATATATGAAACTCTTGGAGTTTCATACATTGAAATTGCGATTACCTAATTGCGATTCTCAGGAAATCGCAATTAGGCAATCGCAATGTCCAATTTTGATACATGTGGCCCAAAGAGTCATTTTATAACATTGAAGTATGAAATCACCAAAAAGAGAAGATCATTTCAATGAACATATTCATACTTAACTTGTGCATTTTAATCAATAAGTGTATTTCCACATTATTGTCACTGCTCATATTATTTATTGGATTCGATTTTTCAAGAAATATGTTCATAGGATTGTGGTCTGTGTAGTTTTTCCATGTTTCTTTAAGTTTACTTTTGGTTTGACAAAGTCAGTCACAGGTTTAAAACGCACAGTTTAATTTATTTTGTGGACATCTTCTGTTGGTTGCACGAATGTGAACCGAATGAGTTAAGCAGCCGGTTTCGGCGCTGATAAATGGAAAATTCTTCTTTGATATACGTGGCACAGTAAGTTTGAAATAAGGTTAATGATGTATTTGCCACTTTTATTTAAGTGTAACACGCAGCAGTTTATTTTGAGTTTGCAGCATTACAGCACATATATTTTGGTGCAGCAGCATACACATTTCTGGGCATTTCAGTACTTGTGTTTTTTGGCACATATTTCTCACAGTACAATTGAGCACATGGAGTGTGGTTTATTGTACATTAAGGTAATGGACTGTGGGGCAGATTTACATGCCCCTTGCGCCACTTTTGCGTCATTTTTAACATGGGAAAAATTACGCGAAAGTGGCGCAAGGGGCTTGTAAATCTGCCCCTGTATGTTTTGAAGGTTTGTTTTGGTTGCTGTTGTCTAAGATTTTCTACAACCTTAATGGGCTTTCCTTAAATTTCAGTTACCTCTGAAGAAGGGCTTTCACCCCGAAGTGCATTGGGTAAATATCTTCATGATCACCCAAGATGTATTTTTAATTCCATCATGTAGCAAGATAAAGCCTGGATGGGCATGTCTGTAGCGTTTGAAGCTTGGAATGAAGTCGCCTCCGTTGTGAATTATATACTGAAATACTGATGAACATGGAATAAACATGGTTTAGATGGAAGAAAATTGGAGTTTGGTGTTTACCTGAGTAACTCACAAAAGTATAGGTGTGCAGGTTGTGACTGGAGCAAAACGAGGCATCAGCCGGTTTGGATTTTCTTGTGCTAGCCATTTGTGCCTTCTGCCAGTGTCTTGGGTCACAGAGCTGTGAATGGCTCTGCTGTTGGGGTTTGTTTATTCCTCCCAGACTGTAACACAAAAGGATTTAGATGCGGACAGGATCGGCCGTTCTGGCAGAATGAGTTGGAGAAGCTGTTCCCGGTCCCACTTGCATTTCAAAGGGCTTTGCCTCCTGCACACCCAAAGGAATCTGACACCAGGCATGTCTTGTCTTTTGTCATCCCAGACAGTTTGGAGCCTTGTCAGGGGAAGAACTCTCCAGAACTAGATGTGGGGGTTGGAGAGGTAATCCCCCCATCCTCCCCACACAAAGGTTGGCACCAGGTATACCTATTGGACATCAAGAATCACTCTTCAGAACACTCCTGGACCTGTGGAAGTTACAGAAGAACGACTGCCCTGCTGCCAGAGGACTACACTGTTGCTTGAAGGACTGCCTTGCTGTCTGAGAAGGAAGCTTTGAGCTACTTACCTTCATCTCAGGCTCCTTAGAGTGACTCCAATGGTCAGTTGGATGACCTCTTGTGTGAGCTACTGGGTTTTAAGAAGCTTCTAAATCCTCCCTGCGACTGCCCATCTGACCTGCTGCAACTGGAGCCTGAGTCGTGCTGCTGTCCTCTTCTGGATTGTGTCCCTGAGACTCAGCAGTGCCTCCCAGGTCCTAGACCATTGGCAGGCATCAAGAGAGATCTCCTCCTTACGTAACTGAATGTACTATTAAATCTTCCGCAAAGCGACGGAAAACCCAGAGAAACCTTGCCACTGAGAGCTTCATTGAAACCGACGCTGAGTAACACAAAACCTCACAAAGCCTTGGAGCACAGCTGCAAGCTCCATCAGAACTGACGCCGAGCAACGCAAAGCCTCACCACACAGCTGAGAGTTTCAATGAAATCAACGGCGAGTGATGAAAAAGGCTCACAAAGCTGCGCCACACAGCTGCAAGCATCATTGAACTGATGCAGAGTGATGAAAATCCCCAAAAAGTCTTGTTGCACAGTTGAAATCCTCATCTAAACCAACGCCAAATGATGCAAAGCCTCACAAAGTCATGCCACACAGACCTTGCTCAAAGGACATCAGGAACAGCTCCCAGTAGATCAAACTTTGTCCTGAGCTCAGTCTGCACTCCATCACTGTCTGTACTGGTGACTGTTTTACGGTCCATCCTGACCAGATACGCTATTTGGCGCTATTTATACTAAAACTCTAAAACTGCATATCTTTGGTTGTACTGATTGGATTTTTACCATTCTGGTATCATTTAATTTATTAAAATGCACTCTAGTTTTCTTAATTGGATTGGGGCTTTTCTTGTGTCAGGTTTTCACTTTAATACTGTTTGTATGCAGTATAAATAATTTAAACATTACCTCTAAGTTAAGCCTTACTGCTTTGTGCCAAGCTTCCAGAGGGTTAAGTACAGGTTAAGTTAGTGACTGTTTGTGGTTCACCCAGACAAGGATTGACGTTGTTGCCTAAGTGTGGTTTCCATCCCCTCAACCAATAACCTCATTTCTTACACAGTGATTTCGGTCACAGGCTGGAACCACATAGCACTAAAAATACGCAAGTTACTACTCTTCCCTGCACCAACCAGGATTCAATTCTGTGGCTCTCTGGTTACACACACAGGCTTTAGTAGTGATCTTATTAACCAATAGAGGTTTCATAATGTAAAATAGTGCATGACCCACTGAGTAGTTTAACTTGTATTTTTTGTTTGTTTAAGGTGTGCAATATTTTATATGCATTTACTTGAAGGTGAAAGACCATCAAAATAGTTACAGAATATTGTTTTTTTAGCCACCCCTTAGACCCTGCCTCCGCAGTCACTGACCCCTACCCCATTGCACTCAGAATTACAGTTCCCATACTTTTTTAATGCTTCGACCACTCACTCAGAAGTGTCTGCATTCAGCTCCCTATGGTTATATCCTTCAGTCCGTGTTTCAAGGGTGAAAGATGAGCTTGGGTCCCAGTGTCAAGTACACTTCGCTGTCTTTAGAATGAGATTCAGACTATTTCTGCATTCCTGTCCTTCAGACGCAAGCTCACAATAGCCTTGTTTTAGAACAATACAGTTGCAACCCCACAACTTTGTTTTTTCCCCAGTATCTCTTTAGTAGTTTTCATGCCAACAGTTCAATAAAGGGAGCAGGGAAAGTGAGGTTTGTTACATGAGTACACACATTGCTTATGGTCTAATGCAAGAATTCCCCTGGCATGATCAAACTTCTAGCCAATTATACTACATATCTGCTAACCACATGTACAAAGTACAAATGTTGACTTACAATCTACCTATATTAGCCAACATCAATTGGGAAATGCCAATGTCCCCACTCCCTGTCCATTATACCAGCGTGCATTCACTCCGCCCCTCCTCCCATACTAATGCAATAATAACAACATGTGCAGCACATATAAGGGGTATATTGGTGTCCCATTCATATAATCTGATCAGAAGTCCTCAAAGCGATAGCCGGTTCAGCTCTCAGTCCCAATTCAAAGTCCACATCTATAACTTCAGTCGGCTGCTTCGGAGAGCCTGGGTGAGAGGTAGGCGGTGCCATGTCCGACTTACTATATAGTTCAATCTCTACCACCACCATGGCTCTCTTCTTTGCTGCCTGCCCCTTCGAGGGCCTACCCATCTTAGATCTATGGTGTCTGTGCCTGGTTTGTGTCTGTTCCCAACAATGCCAGAGCCGCTGGGCAACGGTAACCTTTTCTTGAACTCCAGCCATTCATGTGCCTCCCGGGATGTGAAGAAGAGAACTTTCTCTGAGTCAAACACCCTGAGTATAGCCAGAAACATTAGGGAGTATTTAATGCCCATTTTACGCAACTGCTGTTTGATGTCTAGGAAGGATCCCCAGCGTTTCTGGACTTCCATGGTGCAATGCAGAAATATGCTCACCTTCACATTGTCCACCTGCCATGGGCCTTTGCTCCTGGAGACTTGCAAAATGTGGTCCCTATCTTGATAATAAAAAAGCTAGCCATCACTGGCCTGGAGGATCTTCCAGTGGGTGGTTTCTTGGTGGGTAGTCTGTGCGCCCAATCAATGGAGAAAAAGTCTGACTACCTCCCTTCCAGTACCATGTTTGCTAGTCAGTCTTCGAGGAACCACTCCATACTGTGTCCTTCAAACCCAGGCACGCCACTGATGCATACATGGTTGCACCTCGAGCAGCCCTCCAGATTATTCGCTTTTGCTTCGTGGAGGGTCACGGGCTTCTGCAGGTTATTTATTTGAATTTGCATGTCAGCCATCAATGGGCTCATAGTGGCCAGGGTGCATTCCGCAGTGTTGACTTGTTCCACAAGTTTACCATGATCAGCTCGCAAGAGTCCCATCTCTATGATGAGGGCATCAAGTTTAGGCTCCAACACTGTCTTGGCATCCTTGATGGCCTGCTGGAGGACAGCCAGCTTCCTGTGTGGGTCTGCAGTGTCTGTTTTACATTAACGATCAATAATATATGGTCTGGGCTGACAGTCTGAATTGATGACCCCGAATCCGGGATACTGCCCACCCTGTGGCCCTTTGGCTACACCATGGTGTACATTTACTCTGTGATAGAATTATCCTCTGCAGGCCTCACCTCTAGGTAGTCGGGCTTCTACCGCTCCACGAACATGCCCCCATCACCATTAACATGGGGGGGGGTGGGAGGGTGGGGAGGTCTGTCTTTGCCTGTGCTGCCTGGTGCTGACCCGGGCCCTGTGGAGTCTGCACTCTGGTGTCCTCACTGGCTTCCCAAATGTTACCCCGAATGCTGCCAGTGTGTCTATTCTATCTCAATTCGGGAGGATCTCTGAGTGGTGTCACATAGTAGAGTATCGGGGTCGAGGTGCTCTCTCTCATGTTTTCACACCCTGGGGCTGCCGGCAATGTTTCCCCTCTTGCGCAATACAATCCGCACTGGCTGACTCGAGGCTGCTCTTCTCATCATTTGCGCAGCCCACATACTGCAGGCCTCCAATGTTGTGGGCCATTACTCTGTTGATATTGGGTCATCAGGCCCTCCTCCATGGCAGGGAAGTGGCAGGTCACACTGCGGTTTGGGGGGAAGGGATACTGGCCTCATGGACACTGTGGGCATGGGCCCCACTCGGTGCCTTGCATCTGCGCCAAACTGCTGCTGAGCACTCCAGCCCCACTCTTGGGCACCAGCAAAGGCTAGTCTGCGCACTGAAGCCCGGGGCTCGGGCGTACAGCACAGGCTGCAATCCCTCTTCGATCTTACTTGTCGGGTCTCCTATGATACGTTGCAGCCTTGAGGAGAGAGGTACCTTGCAATATTTGGTCTGGGGGGACCACTCGTCTAACCGCAGGATGAATAAATCACGAGCCCGCAACAGGAGCTCCCTAGTATGTGACCAGCCAGGTCGCCATCTTGACCACAGCCACTCCGACAACTTTGTATTAAGTGTGCTATAGGAGGGAAGTTGCACATGCTGTAAAACTGTTTCTTCTACCTCCAGAAGACCTACCTCCAGAAGACAGATGCTTGCATGACCACTTGGAGTGAGGTCTACAGGCAGGACTCCAAAGGGAGGTAAGTACTTCACCTGCTCCCTCAATGGTTAAAATACAAATAAATACTTTTAATATCTTCAAGCTCAGCGGTTAGTGGTTTCTTCACTTTACCCACAATGGGTGGCGCTCTAGGTAAGTATATTTAAGACCCTTGAGATTTCAGCTTTAAAAAAATGTATACACAGGAGAAAAATCTTTTCCCCTATCTGTGCTTATTTTAAAATACGGAAAAATGGAAAAGCAAGTCTTTCTTTAATTGTGGCCCTATGCTGCCAGTCATGGTTGCCAGACCAATAGTTGCTCTGGTTGTCTACATTGTGAGTTAAAAAACATGAGTGAAGCCTGGAAATGTTCTTGTATTTCGATGCTATCATTTTCAGATAAGCATATGTTTGGCTTGTATATGGCTTCTTCTAGCACTGAAATACCATAGCACCCAACTGAGAAAGTACAATTGGAGAAAAATACTAGTTGCGACTTAATGATTTCACAAATCAACAAGAATGAATGCAGTAAACTACCAATACATTGAGCAAAAAATAAATATGAATGCATACAGCATTAAATGAAAAAACGACATCCTGTAAGAATGAGAGGCATAGATGTTTTATTTCCTTTTTTATCAAGAACATGGCATTAGGCTATTGCTCTCATTTACCTGGAGTTCATGTTATTTGTTTCAACATTCTATTCTAATATTGGTATGTGTTTGGAGTAATAAAGAGAGAAAAAACGTGTTTAGAGGTTAAACACCACAAACTGTCCATCAAACTACAACCCATCATGACTTGTACTAGGTCAATTACCGTTTTCCCTTCAGTGGGTATATTAAAAAGATTTTCAAGTTCTCTTTAAAAGGCAAATAGGTGAAATTTGCCTGTGCTGGATCACGGTAAAATAAAGACAAGATTAGAAATCTTTGAATGAAACACAGAATTTTCCCTTAAGCATTCTTCATATTGAATATGCGGATCATGCCTTTGTGTGAGGATTAATATGATGGACAGGGTAAAACCTAAGAGCGCGTGTCTGAGGACTGAAACCAAGACACGCGCTCACAAAATTCTACAAGAGCTAATGTTTAGCCAGGACTCTAACTAAAGATCGTGAACACGAGGGTAACAACTAGAAAGTACAGCCTAGTTCAGTGTGCTTAAAAACCGACAGGTACTCTAAAGTCCCCTAATTTTATTACTAGCTCAAACACTGTTGATTACTTTAGCTTTAGGAGGCGGCCATGGCAGCTTCCAAAGAAAAGCGTAATAAGTAAATCAGAATACAGTACGGGGAAGGAGCTGGTCCAGTGGCCTCTCTGGCAGAGGATGCCAGTGACGTCACATGGCAGAATCAGGTACCACAAGTAGAACTGAAAAGTTCCAGACTCAAAGTACTTAATTGCCAGCTGCTCCCTAGGGTCCTCGATGTTGCCATCTAGGATGGTTCCATTTAAATCATAGGGCTCTGGCCTTCCAAGCAGAAACGGTGCTGCACCTTTGTTGCAGGGAGCAGCTCTCATACACAACACTACACCTTATTTTGAGGGGACGACCTCTCACACACAGACACTTAAAATACAGAATTCTTACATTAGGTTACTAGAGTCTTAGATGACCGTTCAAGCTCTGCAAGGCTGGCAGCCAAGCTGCCGGGGTGGAAGAGGGGCCATCTCAGCAAGTCCAGTAGAGGGTTGTCTACCATGTTTAACGTTTTCAGCCACATTTAAAGTGTGGCCAATCCCAGCATATAAATAGTCATGGTTGATTGGTCCTGTTTGCTATTGCCTTGCATGTCACAGTATTCGTGAACAGAAAACAAAACTACTCCAAAAGCCCCGTCCCAAATAGATCAGGCGTCATTCTGATGCTGTAAAGCCAGCAGCCATGGAACAGATGGACCATCAGCAAAGGGTTTCTCAAGGCAGAGACTACTGAAGCTTCACTGTCAGAAACAAAGTCGTTCCCCCGTTACTAAATTAAATGAGGGAACTGAAAGTGGGATGAAACGTTTCATCCACTAATTTACAGCAGATGTCCCATTACCTCCTCTCTCTAAATAACCCTCTTGGTCTTTATACCAGTTGCTTCCTTCCTAAAAGGAACCGGAGTTTTTAGGATTTCTGGATCCAGGCAGGAATGAGTGAGTAACTTTGTGAAGATGTGAAAGCCATGTAGGTCGGGAATGCATAGTGCACTGAGCAACGGGCTATTTGAAATATCATGTGCATGTACCGCTTCAAGATGCTAAACTCATTGAAATGTGTTCAGGATCATTGCGTCCCCTAAAGTGGCCCCACTTCCTCCCACTAACTTACCAATTCTAAGTATGAATTCTGCTTCTTGCTGCAAGAATAAAGATCTGAGTTAGCAGGGAAAAATATGTCAGAAGTAATATTATTTCAGATACTGGACCATATTACATTTAGGGATGGACGGAATTTTAATTCTGCTGGCAGAATTGGAGGAATTTGGGAATTCCGCATTACTCTGGAAACACGGAATTTACGGATTACATTCCGCCACTCCGCCGGTGGAATTAATCTAAAGTTGTTTTTAAGTTAACAGGGCTGGAAGAGGGAGTAGTCCCTGTGTGTTTAAAAACCAATGCAGATATAGTTTAATCTGCAGTGTTTTTTTAACCATAGAGGGACTGCTCCCTCTTCCAGCCTTGTTTAAACCACTGCTCAGCAGGGCATACCCCTCGGAACCTTACATACTTATGTAAGGGCCCAGAGTGATATGCACTGCATTGTATACCCCTCTGTGCCTTTCCATAAGTATGTAAGGGCACAGAGGGGCACGCACTGCACTGCAGTGCATGCCCCTCGGTGCCCTTACATAAGTATGTAAGGGCACCGAGGGGCATGCACTGCATTTCATACCCCTCAGTGCCCTTATATACTTATATAAGTGCACAGAGGGGTATGCACTGCACTGCAACATCACCAAAATGCAACATTACCTCCTCCACTCCATGTTTTTGATCATCGTACTTTTTTTAGTTTGACCTAGATTTATTTATATTCTCTTTCCCAACATCCATAGAGACCGTATACTGTCTATCTTTCTTCATCCATGCTTAGCTACCTTTGCTAAATGGATCTCTTCCTTTCAAAACTTTAAAGGGTGAGTATTCCTTTACAGTAGAAGTTCTGCAATAGGCTTACACCAGTTTTTTTGTTCTCCTAATCACCATCTGTATATTGCCCATTAACACTCTGTTAAAGTGTTCCACTGCACCATTGCCTGCAGGATGATAAACAGAGGTATGCTTCCATGAAATGTTGCTCCTCAATAAGTAATACTGGAACACACTTGACACAAACTGAGGGCCATTGTCACTGAGTAGGGACTTGGGAATACCTTCCTGCTGAAACACCTCATCCATGAATCCTACAATTGTGACAAAAATAACCTTCTCTATCATTCGCACCTCAGGTCATTTAGGAAACAAATAACAAAGTACAACATTTTGATCAACACCATGCTGATCTTGTTTAGGTCCAAGAATGTCAACATCTAACATTTCCCATGGCCCATCTGGACAAGCTAAAGGAGACAAAGCCGGCCTAACTGTAATCAAACTCTTATCTGCATTCAAGCATTCCACACACTCACACACACATCTTTCCATCTCAATATCAATTCCAGGCCACCAATAATGCAATTTCACTCTTTTCTTAAACTTGATGATTCCCATATGAACTTCATGGCATAACTCTAGAATCTTGTTCCTGAGTGTTGAAGGTGGAATTACTCTAATTCCCCTTTCACAGGAACCCATCATCACCCCATGACAACTCATTTTTGATCTCCCAAAACGGTCTGACAGTTACACTCATCCTCTTCTTATCTGGCCATCCCTTTTCCATGTACCGCTAGTCTTCACTCATCGCAGTATCAGACTCATAGCCATCCATCCATTGCACTTTGGTTATGCCTTTTATATCCACATCATCCATGACTGCAACACACATATCATTCCACTCATTGTCCTTCTCGCATACCTCTTGCAAGGGTGCACTGCTTAAATAATTTGCCACCATGTTCTTTGCCCCTGGCAAATATTGTCCTTTGTAGTTGTAGTCTAATAATTTCAAGGATAACCTAGAATGACAAGGAGTTGGTTTTTCCATTGCAGTTGTAGTTAGAATTTTGATGAGAGGTTTGTGATCAGTGCAAATCAAGAATTCTGACCCCCAAACATATTGCCTGTATTTATCAATTGCCAACACACATGCTAGAATCTCCCTTTCAATCTTAGAAAATGTCACCTCAGCTGGAGACCACGAACATGATGCACAAGAAATGGTGATTTCATGAGCATTCTGTAAAGTGGTCGGATGCACCATTTAAGTACAGTCTGCAGACACTGTGAGGGTTTCTCCAAGTTTATTCCAAGATACAGCTTACAAGAACCATCCCAGCCACCGCTCTTAGGCTGCTCCTCTCAACCTTTGAAACTTAATATTCTCTTTTTAGAACAGTCTTGGCTGGCGTCACTTCTATGACTCATTCCCATTCCATTGTAGAAGATACCACACACTCTCACCAATTGTGACAACACAACACCCAACACACAAAAGGCTGCTTGCAATAAGTCTACCCACTGGCAATAGCTCGGGGTAGCACTCCAACCCATCCTTCTTTTGCTCACCATGCCACCTCAGTTTGGACCCAGCCATATGCAAATCAGTCGTGACCCTATTCCTCATGGGAACAGTCCAGCCTGAACTGCCTAGCCAGGTCCTTCCTGACCCAGAACACAAGCAGCCTCCCATCAACATTTGTGTGTTTCTTGAAAATGTCATTCAGTCCCTCCTGAATGAAGTCTTTCACTTCCCCCTGGGGATATGTTGTAGCATGTGACATGTAGATCATGTGTGTGTTGTGTGCTATGTATTTGGGAATCCATGCGTTAGGTAACTGGCGTGCTCTACTTGGACATGATAATAGCAGTAAAAGAGGGAGATTACATTAAAGGTTGTCTTTTGTGTATGTGTAAATCTTTCATTGGAGAGCAGAGGAGCAAACCAGAATTGGAGACATAGGTGCCTTGACAAAAGTGCAGGGAGGGAAAGGAAGGGGGCTAATTGGGTGTTAAAATCATTGCCCGCCATTTGATAATGAAGAACTAAAACCACTTTAAACTGGCAAATCATACAGAAACTAACAGACAGGAACAACGACAAGGCTGGAGCAAGATGAGAAGTGCGCTGCTGTTGGCATAGCCTTAATGCACACAGCTCCATGGGCCTGGGCCAGCTTGCCCATGCTAAAGGCCGGCCCTGCATGTTAACATAGTGTTCTGTTCTCATTTGTGAATCGCAGCCATCGTTCATTCAGTAAACAGACTGGAGCACAGTACAGTGAAATACAAGGCTGTTATTATTGCACTGGGCCCTCTCTTTTCTCATTGGTCACAGATATACGGTCACACATTTCTCAGTAGATATACTATCGGGCCCGTTCTATTCTGTGTGGCATCGCCCTTTAAAGAAACTGATGGCACTTCTCTAATTAAGTGGTGGCACATGGGGAATGTTTGCTTACAAACAACAACATTTAATAAAGCTGTTTATTTAAATATGAAATGGTTTAAAAATTCATGCTGCACGGCGGTCATACATACACTCATGAGAGTACCGCAAAGATGTCTAGCCCAGAACATTTGGCTTTACATTCCTGGTGAGTATGATTTTGTACTGTGGTTATTTTACAATAGGATGGGTTATATAAGAAAACAAACGTATGAACTCGTTCGAAGTTCCGTAAAGAGTGCTATGATTAATTATTGCATCTGGGACAATATGATAAACCGGAAGTCGGAATTAATAACATCTATTCTGTTTTCGCCTAATTATGCCTAACATACAGATGTCGATGCTTTCAGCACCAACATCTCCGCGTCCTGGTAATTAGTGAATAGGAGTTTGAAGGTCGCATAGTTTTTTTCCTCTTGTACTACGCGTACAGTTTCATCCAAAATATGGAAATTGCTGTAAGCGACCACTGTCAAATCAGCTGTAAAAGAGGCACGCGACGTCAGCACGTGGTACAAAAGCAAGTTACCTAAAAAGAATCAGGGCAAAAGAAGAAGACGCAACATACATCCACTTTTAGAGAACTCGCAAGACATTTGTGCCCTGGAAAAATGTCTTGGAAAAGGAAACTATGCTACCAGCATAGGAAAAATGGGAAACAACACTTAAAATGGGGATCCCAATAGTATAAACGCGACTACATTTAAATATTAAAAAATTATGCACACCCCTAGTTACAATGTCCCGGTGCTGTCTTGTTTGAACACAGCTCAGTGTCTTCGGAATAGAGTGGCTAAATGTACAGAATCCCACAATGGCCTTTAAGAAGAACATTAATTCCTGCCATCAGCTCGGAAGTGTCAGAGTCAAATCAATAATGTGATTGGCTGCTTATTTGCCATAACATTTCTCTTATATGAACTGTGAGCAGTTCCACTTATAAGCTATGACATTACCTACAGTGTCAATGAAATTGCCGTTATGGATCTTGAGATTGCCACTTTCAGTGTCCTTCTCCTTGTAAGTTCTTACTTTCCACTGACAATGGTTTAAAGGCGCTATCACTTGCCCTGAAGCCTATCAGAATGTACATCCTTCACAGTCCTCGGCTCTCACACACAGACATGATCCAAGAAAGGTACTGAAGCTTTTATAGGATCGACTGTGGGTGAGGCATGGTTTGCTAACGTAGTGTCTGGTAGGGTTCATCCACTCACGCCATTCAGTCTAGAGCAGAGGTCTTCAAACCTTTTTGCTCTGAGCCCCACTACCCCCCAAGCAAAATGTTTTGAAGCCGGGCCTCCCCTCCAAAAATGTGTGGCAAGAATAGGGAGGGGCAGGGGTGAGCCCTGGGACAGCGCTTAGGAGATCATTTCAGGGGTATTTTTCTGTAGCTCATAATCCACAATATATGTGAGACTTATAAAAATACAAATATATCAAATCAAAACAGAAATTGACCCAAAACACTAGGCCCCATAATTGGGGAATTGTGAGCCTGGGTCCCAATGCAACTGCACCTGCTGCACCAAAAAGCTCTTAAAAAAAGAGCTCTAAAAGCTCCCCACCTTCCTCAAGGCATCTCACTGAGGAAGCTGTCTCTATAATTTGTAATAAAAAAAATGCCCCCTCCCCCCATATAGCGCCACTTCCTCTGGGCTATCTCTTCGATGCTATCCAAGAATCTTACTACTTTCCTCTTTCTCCTGGACTGTTTCTATGAGGCCCGAGGGTTCTGGACGATCAGAGCGCTCCATCTGAATGTGACCCTGCTGGCCTCCTCCTTGTCACCCACTTGTCTCACCTTGAAGGACATGTGCGAGTAAACAGAGGTCAAAATGAATGGTATCTATGGGGACCCACATGCCCCATGCTTTTTTTAAATTTACAAAAGCAGTTCCAATACTTTTGGTAAAAAAATAACCATCCCTGAACAGTTATTGTGGCCCTTGAAGTGCCTCTGCATAAAAGTGAAGGAAGGGTGGTGTTGGGGTGGGGAGGATTTTTCCTGTGCTGTGAAACTCAGGGAGGGACACAGAGCTAAGTACGAAACAGGCCTTCTCACAAGGGTACCTGCTACCTCAAAGAATGTAAATGTGTGCAATTGGTTAATCACCAAATGTAAAGGCTGCTTGGAAGCCAGTTTAGGCTTTAATTGATGGAGCCACCAGAGGCTTCATCGGGACAACGAGTTATTCTTTTTGACACTTAGGGCCTAATTACGATGTCAGGCAGACTTACGGCCCCCTGACACTGTTGCAGACTCGGAATCTGCCGACCTCCGGTCGACGGACCCGGCACCACGATTACAATGCGACCACACATGGTGCGGTCGCATACTCCCATTTGTCTATGGGAGCTTGTGCTACGGCCATAAACCAGCCGTAGCACAAGCTCCCATGGACAAATGGGAGAATCTGTTCATCAACAGGGAGCACCATAGGGGCCTCCTTGTACTCCAACCGGAGGCCGCAGAATGAAGGGGGCCCTGGTAGGGGGCCCCAATGTCGCTTTCCAACAGGCTTTCCATGTCAGAAAGTCCGACATGGAAGGGCCTGTCAGAAACCGACATTGTAATCCTTGCGGCCGAAACGCCGTCCACAGGGATTACGTGTCGGTCTCTGACTGGCTAACGGCTCCTTGAGCCCATCCAAATGCAGCCGAAATGACTAGCCGGTTTCCGACCCTCATCGTAATGAGGGCCTAAATGTCAGGGTGTTATATGCTGAGTTCTAGAAAGTGTACTTTTAATAGACAAATGTTTCCATTAGGTATAGTTTACCTATTACTGAAATATATATGTAAAAGCACTTGTTTTATCTTAAAACACCAAATCATTTTGCAGCAGTCTACCTTATACTGTGTATAATGCAATTTTAAAATAATGTCTTGCATATTCACAGTGCTTTTTGCTCCAGGCTGGGACCTATCACTATAAATGCATAATTCACTTATCCTCACATCTGCAGTGGTCACATTACCCAAATGAAATTTCATAACATAAAATAATGTATTTCTAGCTGATTAGCTTAACTTGCATTAATTTTTCGTTTAAGGTTTCTGCATTATTTTATATGCAATTAACTGAAAGCAAAAACTATTCTGTGAGTGTCCTTTATTTACCACTTTAAGTTACCTACATATATAAAAATACGAAAACCATAGACGAAAAATAAATGCAAGATAAGCTAATGGGATGGAAATACATTCTTTTGCATTATCTAATTCCCCATGAATGTCTTTTAACCACTTCAAGGACTGAATGTAAATGAAGACAGCCTGGAAACGTAGTTTCACTTCCACGCCATCTTCATTTACAAGTACTTGTTGCGCCTCCCTTGGGAATGCAGCCACGGCCCCCAAGGGGGCGCACCCCATAGTTTGAAGACATCTGCTCTAGAGACAAGAGTAATGGGGATAATCGCCATGCAATGGAAGGGGCAGAAGGGAGGTGATAAAGATGGGCTGGGGTGGGATCACTTGTGTACACACTGATTGCAAACACGCCTAATAAAATCACTGAACAACATTTCTGACAAGGACAAAGTCAGAGAAATGCAGATCAACAATATGCAGGCACAATATTACTCATGGGAACAAATCAAGCTAATACACTCTATACACACGTCACACAAGCAGAAAATGCAGAAAGCATGCAAGAAAACCAAACTTATTGTTGTCTGACACTAATATTCAAAACAAATATCAACCACGCACATATACTCAACATACGCAAGCATCTTAAACATTTACTTCATTAGGTCAAGTGTAAAAAAAGCACCAGTGTTTGCCACTTTCACCCACATAAAGATCTATGCGCAGATCACAAAAATGCAAGGTTTGTGAGCATACATTCTGATTATAGAAGCACACAGATATTCACAATATCACAATCTGATCAATAAATTAGAAAGCACCAATTGTTTAGTTGACACAAGCACGTGTCAGGGACAGACTGGCCGTAGTGGGCATCGGGCGATTCTCCGGGAGGCTAGAAGGGTGGGGGCTGGTTTAGTTACTGGGGGCCGGTGTTGCAGCAGTTCTGCAATATCGGCCCCCAGTAACAAAAGCAGCAGTGCTTCACTCTTGGGGGGAGGGGTTTGGGGGGGTTTTAGGGGGGAGCTGGTCTGACAAAATTGCCAAGGCTGCTTTGGGCTCCCAGTCCAGCCCTGGCACGTGTGCTCTGTTGGTGAGAGAAAAATTATACTCTTACCATGTGATCTCCATTTCCTGTTTTAAGCAACTACCACAAATGATAAGTATTGATAACTTTTTTGCTTCCTCAAACTATGATGACCAATCACAGGGGATCGTCACAAGCACAGTGACATTTATAATATCGGGATACGTTTTTGGTATTATGCTGACAGGAGCACCACTTCACAAAGCCTTCAGTGGATGGGCCACTTTCCAAACAATTCATTTATATGATCTGTTCTCTGGAAAATGAATTCAAATGAGGTGGAGCTGAAGAACAAGGTGAAGACCTTGAGTGTGTACTTTGATAAAATAGCACTTGATGGACTGTGAAGTCAGTCAAATCATATGTTCCTCGATTTTCACCTGAAACCTCTACACAGAGTGCAAGACCTTTTGCCTGAGGAACATAATATAGCTAATACAAGAGCAATTATGAGTGTGGAAATTGATCAAATGTTCGAGCAGGTAGATCTAAAGCCATTATGAACACACTACACACAAACTATTCACATACCTAAGCCTGCTCATATTTCAGAGACCTAGCACAACATTCACTGGCTTCTGGTGGCAGCCCAGATCAACTTTAGGACACAAACTTGGATGTGCACAATTCTATCAGACACAGTTCATTACTATAGTAAAGAAGACTTCTGTTTGCACTCTGCTAGAAGAAAAATAAGGTATACTGATAAATGTGTATTAGTGTCACTTAAAACCATAAAACAAAAATGCAGGTGTCAAATTCTTCCCGGCCTTGGGGACTCTTTGTGAAGTTCCTTACTTGAATGAATTGGATCTATTCATTTAGGTTTAATCTACCTCTGTTCCAGAAGACTCTAAAACCGTACCTGCCTCTAAAACCATCTGGTTTGACCTGATGCTTGTGCTTAGTATATCCTTTTGGATTTTCAGTGTTGTCTATGTGGGCAATTCAATTCAATTCGCCGTAGTACTGAACTTTCAAACTCTGCTGTGGGCCGCTAGATACACACAGTGATTTGAGAGGAATCTAGCATCCCTGTTATGTGCTCACCCAGGAGTAAATCCAGGAACCTATTAATTGTGGTAAAAGAGATGAAATGAAACATCTTATACATGGGTGGAATCCTGGATCCCTTGTTATGCCTACAATTAGGAGTGTCTGTTGTACTAAATACTGATTTGATCTAATCGTAGAATGTTTATAGTGGGGGAATGAAGCACTGAAATGCCAAGCTTGAAAAACTGCTGATCCAAAACCAAAGACCATTGATTTCAGTGAGGTCTTCTGACCAGTAACCCAAGAAAGAACAGGCTTGCTTTCCACCTGTAGATGCACTAGGCTGAAGAGAATGAGAAGGGGTACAGGAGTAGGTTTGGGGTAAATTTTTCATGAAATATTATATTGTGGACTATCTGGCAACAGGGTGCTGAAACTTACAGATTTGTCAAATTTGTCGACTTGCGGAAAAAACATCCAACTAAGGTTGTGCTTACATCATATATTTTAAAGCCAAACTTTGAAAATCCAGGAATTAAAACATGCTTTCAAGATGTATTTCTGCCTGTGTAAGAAACACAACGAAAATATTACTTTTTTTTAAAAAGAACTTCAAAACCATTGGCTATTAGGCACATTGGATCCTTACTAATGTGTTAATTTCTGTTCTACGAGTTATTTCCTTTGAATTTCAATGCATTTCGATTTCAAATTCTGCCATTGTGTCAATTTTGATTATCCACTTCCCTCCAGGGTCACTCCAATGTTTTAGGAGCCATAACACTCATTGCTATTCACTGATGTATATATGGCTTACTCTTCATTTCCTAGTTCTTTGGGACTTGACTATTTATAAGGATCGCTTTTTGTTTCTCCTCCTTTCAACACTAACACAAGTTTCTTATTTTTCAAAATGTCGTCTTATTCCACTCATAAAGGAGTAATGTTTGCTCTTAGCTGCAAGCAGATATCTCTTCAATTTAATGTGTGCACACAAACTGTATACTTTGATTCGAGGATAATCTTTTCTCAACTCAACTTTCACTCCCCGTTCATAGCCACCCATAGTGGGGGTTTCACCAATTATGTGGTATTTGTATGCGATTTTCACATTTCTTCACCTTTCAGGAGTGTATGCAACATACATAACTTTGCTCCTGGGTCTGTACTGCAGAAAGTGCCCCGCGGGTGCAACAGGCATGTGCGCCTGATTTGGCATCTCAGGGCACCTTGGTATTACAGAAGGGGTAGCAGACGCTTGTGCGGCCCCTTCTCTAATACAGATAATGCTGATGCACATGTAGCACCAGTGCACTCTCAAGAGTGCATTTCCTCATTTGCATGAGGGGGTGTGATCAAGGCCTCTAGGGACTGAAACGCGTCATGGCGGCAGAGCACGATTGAAAATAAAGAAAATTACCTGCATGAAATAAGAGGTGTCCGTTCCCTTTCTGATTCCAGGGGCAAGGGATCGTGGAGGAAAAGGTGGTGCAAATATATGTATATATATATATATATATATATATATATATATATATATATATATATATATATATATATATATATTATACAGTATTGTCCCAATAATGCGATCACTCAGAGGTAATTTACAGTGCTATCAGCAGGTAGTTTATTCCAGGTAGGTAACGCGCTTCGCTTGACTTGCGAGTCAAGCGAAACGCGTTACCTACCTGAATAAACTACCTGCTGATAGCACTGTAAATTACCTCTGAGTGATCGCATTGCTGGGACAACTGTAAAATACGATGTAAAATACGATGTCCGGTACTCTCCGCCGGCTTGGGCGATCCTCTGCGTAGGGCGAGGGAAGACGGAAGGAGAAATTTGCTTGAAATATATATATATATATATATATATATATATATATATATATATATATATATATAATACAAAAAGAGTTGCCTCTAGGTGGGATGCACTCCCAGGTGGAAATTACGCCAAAGCAAGGGCACACGCCATGAACAAAGTCCTTTTCTGGTTTCCTGCCAGACGCGTTTCGGGCCAACGCCCTCTTCAGTGGCAGACCATGTGACGTGCCGGCGTGCGGCAACCACCAGTAAATCCCCGTAATAATTATGCTCAGGTGAACCACCCGAAGCAATGCTTCCTGGGACTGGTGGTTCAGTAAAACCCAAGTGGGTCGCCGCCGGCACTCACATTAAAAAATGTCTTTAAAAGGATTGCCGATGTTCCCGCCGGCACCCCTGCATATAACAGGCACCTCCTGTTCCACAGTTAGCTGCCCCAATAAAGCAGCCGCGGACCCGCAAGTGTTTCGCGGTGGTGCAATCCCGCGACCAGGCAGGCCGCTGTACAAAATACAAAAAGAGTTGCCTCTAGGTGGGATGCACTCCCAGGTGGAAATTACGCCAAAGCAAGGGCACACGCCATGAACAAAGTCCTTTTCTGGTTTCCTGCCAGACGCGTTTCGGACCAACGCCCTCTTCAGTGGCAGACCATGTGACGTGCCGGCATGCGGCAACCACCAGTAAATCCCCGTAATAATTATGCTCAGGTGAACCACCCGAAGCAATGCTTCCTGAGACTGGTGGTTCAGTAAAATCCAAGTGGGTCGCCGCCGGCACTCACATTAAAAAATGTCTTTAAAAGGATTGTCGATGTTCGCGCCGGCACCCCTGCATATAACAGGCACCTCCTGTTCCACAGTTAGCTGCCCCAATAAAGCAGCCGCGGACCCGCAAGTGTTTTGCGGTGGTGCAATCCCGCGACCAGGCAGGCCGCTGTACAAAATACAAAAAGAGTGGCCTCTAGGTGGGATGCACTCCCAGGTGGAAATTACGCCAAAGCAAGGGCACACGCCATGAACAAAGTCCTTTTCTGGGTTCCTGCCAGACGCGTTTCGGGCCAACGCCCTCTTCAGTGGCAGACCATGTGACGTGCCGGCGTGCGGCAACCACCAGTAAATCCCCGTAATAATTATGCTCAGGTGAACCACCCGAAGCAATGCTTCCTGGGACTGGTGGTTCAGTAAAACCCAAGTGGGTCGCCGCCGGCACTCACATTGAAAAATGTCTTTAAAAGGATTGCCGATGCTCACGCCGGCACCCCTGCATATAACAGGCACCTCCTGTTCCACAGTTAGCTGCCCCAATAAAGCAGCCGTGGACCCGCAAGTGTTTCGCGGTGGTGCAATCCCGCGACCAGGCAGGCTGCTGTACAAAATACAAAAAGAGTTGCCTCTAGGTGGGATGCACTCCCAGGTGGAAATTACGCCAAAGCAAGGGCACACGCCATGAACAAAGTCCTTTTCTGGTTTCCTGCCAGACGCGTTTCGGGCCAACGCCCTCTTCAGTGGCAGACCATGTGACGTGCCGGCGTGCGGTAACCACCAGTAAATCCCGTAATAATTATGCTCAGGTGAACCACCCGAAGCAATGCTTCCTGGGACTAGTGGTTCAGTAAAACCCAAGTGGGTCGCTCGGCGGCACTCACATTCAAAAATGTCTTTAAAGGATTGCTCGATGTTATGCGCGGCACTCCTGCATATAACAGGCACCTCCTGTTCCACAGTTAGCTGCCCCAATAAAGCAGCTGCGAGTGCTCGCGGTGGTGCAATCCCGTGAACAGGCAGGCCGCTGTACAAAATACAAAAAGAGTTGCCTCTAGGTGGGATGCACTCCCAGGTGGAAATTACGCCAAAGCAAGGCACACGCCATGAACAAAGTCCTTTTCTGGTTTCCTGCCAGACGCGCTTTGGCCAACGCCCTCTTCAGTTTCAGACCATGTGACGTGCCGGTGTGCGGCAAGCACCAGTAATCCCCGCAACATTATGCTCAGGTGAACCACTCGAAGCAATGCTTCCTGGGACTGGTGGTTCAGTAAAGCCCAAGTGGGTCGCCGCCGGCACTCACATTCAAAAATGTCTTTAGGTTGCCGATGTTCGCGCCTGCACCCCTGCATATAGGACAGGCATCCTGTTCCACAGTTAGCTGCCCCACAGAGCAGCCGCAGATCCGCAGTGTGTCGCGGTGGTGCAATCCAGCGACCAGGCAGGCCGCTGTACAAAATACAAAAGAGTTGCCTCTAGGTGGGATGCACTCCCAGGTGGAAATTACGCCAAATCAAGGGCACACGCCATGAACAAAGGCGGTCCACCTGAGCATAATTATTACAGGGATTTACTGGTGGCTGCCGCACGCCGTCACGTCACATGGTCTGCCACTGAAGAGGGCATTGGCCCGAAACGCGTCTGGCAGGAAACCAGAAAGGGACTTTGTTCATGGCGTGCGCCCTTGCTTTGGCGTAATTTCCACCTGGGAGTGCATCCCACCTAGAGGCAACTCTTTTTGTATTTTGTATAGCGGCCTGCGTGGTCGCGGGTTTGCACCACCGCAAAACACTTGCGGGTCCGCGGCTGCTTTATTGGGGCAGCTAACTGTGGAACAGGAGGTGCCTGTTATATGCAGGGGTGCCAGCGCGAACATCGGCAATCCTTTTAAAGACATTTTTTGAATGTGAGTGACGGCGGCGACCCACTTAGGTTTTACTGAACCACCAGTCCCAGGAAGCATTGCTTCAGGTGGTCCCCCTGAGCATAATTATTACAGGGATTTACTGGTGGCTGCCGCACGCCGTCACGTCACATGGTCTGCCACTGAAGAGGGAGTTGGCCCGAAACGCGTCTGGCAGGAAACCAGAAAGGGACTTTGTTCATGGCGTGCGCCCTTGCTTTGGCGTAATTTCCACCTGGCAGTGCATCCAACCTAGAGGCAACTAATTTTGTATTTTTTATAGCGGCCTGCCTGGTCGCGGGATTGCACCCCCGCGAAACACTTGCGGGTCCGCTGCTGCTTTATTGGGGCAGCTAACTGTGGAACAGGAGGTGCCTGTTATATGCAGGGGTGCCGGCGCGAACATCGGCAATCCTTTTAAAGACATTTTTTGAATGTGAGTGAGGGCGGCGACCCACTTGGGTTTTACTGAACCACCAGTCCCAGGAAGCATTGCTTCAGGTGGTCCACCTGAGCATAATTATTACAGGGATTTACTGGTGGCTGCCGCACGCCGGCACGTCACATGGTCTGCCACTGAAGAGGGCGTTGGCCCGAAACGCGTCTGGCAGGAAACCAGAAATGGGCTTTGTTTATGGCGTGCGCCCTTGCTTTGGCGTAATTTCCACCTGGGAGTGCATGCCACCTAGAGGCAACTCTTTTTGTATTATATATATCTATATATACATATATATATATATATATATATATATATATATATATATATATATATTTACCAATAACATAAAGTCTAATAAAAAAAATTCTATTATAAATTAAAACAGTAAACTATTTAAAACTTACATTTCCCACTCCAGTCAATGCAACAGTAGGGAAAGTGTTGGATAGCGGAGAGGTAAAAATCACTATTCCCACTCCAATCAGTGCAACAGTAGGGTAAGTGTTGGATAGCGGAGGGGTAAAATTACTATTCCTACTCCAGTGAGTGCAACAGTAGGGAAAGTGTTGGATAGCGGAGGGTTAAAATTTACTATTCCCACTCCAGTGAGTGCAACAGTAGGGAAAGTCTTGGATAACGGAGGGGTAAAAATTACTATTCCCACTCCAGTGAGTGCAACAGTAGGGAAAGTGTTGGATAGCGGAGGGGTAAAAATGACTACTCCCACCCCAGTGAGTGCAACAGTAGGGAAAGTGTTGGATAGCGGAGGAATAAAATTTACTATTCCCACTCCAGTCAGTGCAACAGTAGGAAAAGTGTTGGATAACAGAGCGGTAAAAATTATTATTCCCACTCCAGTGAGTGCAACAGTAGGGAAAGTGTTGGATAGCGGAGGGGGAACAAAATTACTATTCCCACTCCAATGAGTGCAACAGTAGGGAAAGTGTTGGATAGCAGAGGGATTATTAATTAATCAAAAATAAATTAATTCCTGCCCATTACCCTTTCTCACATCCTCTGCAATACGTATGTGCAGCTACAATCCATTTGACATGTGCCCACTATGTCATTATATGTTAATTCATTTTTTTATATTCCTTCATTTTTGCAGTTTTATATCTCACAAACTCAACCCGAAGGTTTTGGAGTGCTTTACATGAGCATCAGTTGTATTAAACAATGTCACATTTGTTTATTTATTTATTTTAGGCACAGAGAGATTAAGTTATTTGCCCGTAATTACAGGATGTTGAGCCGATGCGGAGACTCGTGTCGGTAGCACATCCTCTCCTATCATACCTCATTCTCTTTTCCTAACATGTTCAATAAAGGTCAAACCACACATCCACCCTTTCAACCATGCACCGTGCAGTTGATACAAATTGCGTGTTTCAATATCCTTGCCACTGGTATGAAGCTGTATATAAATATTGAAACCAGACCACCCAGAAACATGATTTAGGCCTTGCAAGGGACAGGCTTCTTGCTATGTAAAAAAGAGTACAATTCAATAAAAAAAATTCCAAAGTGCAGTCTACATTTTAGGAAATGTAACATTGTGTCTCAAACCCTGATTGTTTTTATGCTTTCATTTATCTTGTTTCTAGGTTCATTTATATATACTGTAGCCCTGCATTGTGTTTTTAATTCTAATCTGCAGTTCATGCATTCCTGAAAGTGATTCCCAGGCACACCTGCATTTTAATTTCCAGCTACAATGCCAATATGAACTTCTTACTCTTACTCTAGTCCACATTGCATGTATTATACTTGTGAACTGTGCACTTCCCAGCCACTTATTGGAACCCAAATCATCACGGTCTGAAACTGGAGTGTTTAAATGGAAGGGGAAAACTGTTTCTTTCATCATCATAAAAAGAATGCTATGCTTTTTACTTAAGAAATATTTTTTTCTTAACTGGAGCACACTTTAGCTTACATGCTGTGTTTCTCCCAAGGCGAAAAATGCCTGGGTGGCACTGAGCATTCAATCTCCTTCTCATCTGCCCCCTGCCAAGAAAGTTTGGAGGGCCTAGCATCAAGATGGGGTGCCGGGCCCTGCTGCCACCCCTCACCTCGAGGCTACGGCCCTGCAATGCCTACTCCCCTTGAAACCGCCACACAGATTGTGAAAAGGGAAGGAGTGTAAACGCAAACCCTTCCCCTTTGGGAATTAGTTTCCACCCCAGCTTGGGAATCGGTAACATATCAATCGTTTGTGACTGGTTGCAAGCCTATCTTGAGAATCACATCAAAGTTTTTCCAGCATATTCAGATATCACAATATTTGAGATGTTTAGGAAAGATATTTGTATTTGCCCTTCCCACCTAGGCCTGAATGGCCCCCTCTAACTTTAAATAACCATTGAGATCAATAAGTTAAATGCCATCTATGCTAATTAAGACAGAAGTAGATTGTGCTTGAGTTGGATTTATGCTATGCCTTTGTGCAATTGCACGATTACATGTGTGAATGTCCAGTAAATGATTTTGAGTAGTAGGAGTGCAGCTTACCTGGACAGTATTAGTACATTGCTGATGACTGCAGGTCGGGACTCTCCTTGCACTTAGCTTGAATTGGTGCCTTCCTTTCTGCAAACTAAGGGGCCTATTACAACGGCGGTTGAAGTTTCCTCCAACTGACACAGTGGGGGAAACGGGACCAACCGACCTCCGGTCAGCGGTCCCGACTGCCTAATTATGATGCGACCGCACCCATTTCTCTATGGGAGCTTGTGTTACGGATGTAAATCAGCCGTAACACAAGTTCCCATAGAGAAATGGGAGATTGTGTTAATCCCTGCACCCCATGGCAGGCCCCTCAAGTTGCCTGCCACAAGGTGCAGGGATTAACAGGGGGCGACCATAGGTGCCCCCTTGTCCCCCAACCGGAGGCCACAAGGGAAAGGGGGTCCTGCTAGGGGCCCCAAACACGCTTTCCGACAGGGTTTCCATGTTGGAAAGGTTGGCATGGAAACTCTGCTGGAAACCTTGCTTCGTAACCTGGACGATGTAAACCGCCATCCACATGGATTACAGGCCAGTTCCGACTGGAGCCCGTCGGAAGCCGGCCGGAATGACCGGCTGATTTCAATTCCGACCGGCTGTATCGTAATCAGTCAGTCGGAATTAAAACTGACGATATCGGTCATAAAGCCTCCGACCTAGGGTCGGAGGCTTTACGATCGGCATCGTAATCGGCCCCTATGTTTAGTAAATATTAAACGTGAACCAGTAGTAAATGCTACATTGCCTAAGATTTCTTTTAAAAAGAGATTTGCAACTGACCTCTCTGGTATCCCATGCTTTAGTTTAACAAGCGTTCATGTTCCTACTTTAACTTGTATTTAACATTTACATATAAGCATTACCAGCTATCTGTGTCACCAAGAAGCATACAGAGTATCCTAAGCATCTAGAAAATACTGCAAGCTTAAACACTATTGGTGCTTGAGGTTTAGTATCCTTGTGAGGCAACCATCGTCAGGGTGCTAGAAGTTGTGTGTTCTATATATTTACCTATGTGCCCCAGACTGATTCAAGTGGGTGGAAGGAGGCAATTCTGAGGGTGAGGGAGGGAAAGAAATTGCAAGTTACTATCGTACCCATGGTGAATTGATGTCCATGTATTTCTCGTTTGGCACTCATTTATCCACGTGCAACATGTTTCTTTGGTGCCCAATAAACCATCCCAGCTCGACATTATCACCAACAATGCCATCCTGGGTCCTACTGTGAGGCAAACCCCAAGTACCCGGGCCAGAGTATCATGAACTTTAAACCAATATCTATGGCTTACCCAGTAGTTCCACACCATGTGTATCCCTCCAACCCCCCACAATGTGTGCAGGACAAACAGGGTCTTCTCCCTGTTTTAGGAAGGTGTGCTCATTTGAAGTAGACTCAATGTAAGAGCTTACATTGGATAAGACAGAGCCTTGCTGGTATCATCAATTCTCTAGCAGCCATTTTTTCCTCTGCCCGTTCTTCATACTCCAGGGGGCCTAGTACTAGTCCTAGTTCCAATCTATATCTCTGAGAGTTTGCATTGGGTCTGCAACATTGACAATTAAAGTGCTACATAATCTTGACATGGCTTTTCCCCCAATTGTTCAAGGACCAATTTGGGCACTAGTGGATTGAAATCCGGAGCTACCAGAAAGTGTGCTTGCCAAAATTGGAGGTATCTGAAAAACTGTGATTTGTGTAAGTCCTGCATTTGGCTAAACATTTTGATACATGAGGTTCCTAAGGCATTCAGAGATCCGAAGGAAGTCTCATACAGAAAATCTGGGCAGCTGAGGAACCTTGGCAGCCATTTACCATACCAGAGGGATGGTGGTTCCTTTGTTATCATGCCGTGCCACATCATCTCTTTAAGTGGAGAGGATGTAACCTTACGGTTAGAGCGGCCGACCTGGAAGCTGAAGAACCGGGTTCGAGTCTCGGCAACAACGCTCAACATTATGTGATTCTGGGCAAATCGCTTAATCTCCCCGCACCTAACAAAAATGAATGTGTCCATCTTTAACAAAACTGGTGCTCATGTGAAGCGCTCTGATACCCGATGTCTTGGGTCTAGTACGCGCTATAGAAAACTCTAAACAAATAAAATAAAATAAAGTGCCTGCTGCCAACACTCAGGGGCTATCCTGGTGACCCTGGGCAATTTCCTGGACACCCTGTAGCAATATAATTGAGGCAGGAGGGTGCAGAACTCACACCGCCACAACCTGCACCCTCACTGCAGAGTTTGTCCTGTCTGCGAACAACCAGTCATTTATTGGCAGCAGCTGAGCAGCTTGATAATACCACCTAATATAAGCAAATCCCAAAACTCATCATATGGTAATTGTACGTATTTATTAAAGGCCACTCTTAAGGTCTTCCCTGCCTATATATGATTGCCAGCTGCAGGGGAGCAAATAAGTCCTCAGAGAGAGAGTATGGATAGTTTTGAACAGTGTATGGAAGTTGGGGTAGTTCGATCATTTTGAATAAAGCTCCTCAACTCTGTGCTGAAACCAGCAGTTTACTTCAAACCTCCTCTTCTGTTCCAGTGAAATATATATTCCCAGATATTTAAAGTTTGAGGCGCTTCTCTGAGGATTGGTTGCCAGTGATTGGTAAAACTAGGGATTTCTCCCAATTAACCATAAGACCTGATTCCTTCCTGTAGATCTTAAATATAATGTAAGCGAGGAATAATCGGGGTGTCCCACATACAACAGGATATCGTAGTCATATAGTGCAATATGGTCATCATGATCCTGGTTTCCTCATAAGTCCCATATCTGAGCAGGAGACCTCACTCACTCAGCCAGGGGCTCTATCACCAGGGTAAACAGGAGAAGGGAAAGAGGGCAGTCCTGCCTCATGCCATGCCGTGTTAGGAAGAGAGCTGGCAATACCCAGTTTACCATGACCACAGTCCACAGGGATCTATACAGTAATTTTAAATATGCTTTATTTAGAGGACCAACATTTATTTTCTTGAGGACTGTATACAGGAAGGACCAGTCAACTGAGTAAAACTTCTTTAAATCAAGCAAGACTAGCATTGTGGGTCAGTCGACCACTGTGCGTGAGCTTACACTACCTGCCAATGTCTGATGCAGTGCCTTGTCGCCGTACTCGTCATAAATCCATTTTGGTTCAAATGTACCAGGGGCCGAATGACCCCTCATCAATTGATTGGCCAGTAACTTGGGCAGAGTCTTTGTTTTTGTGTTTATCAGTGAGATGGGCCTATATTAGGAGCACTCTAATGGAGGTTTTCTCCGTTTGTATACTACAACCACAGTCTCCACTTAGATCGTGAGAGGGTCCCCAACCAAAGGGGCTCTTCAAATATTAATCTCAACTGCGAGACCAACCTGGAGGCATGGTGTTTAAGGAATTATGATGGGAACCCAATCTGACCCAAAGTCTTGCCCGAGGACATGGCTTTAATGGCCCGTAGTATTGCTTCTTCTGTTATCAGAAGATAAGGGGATGCTCTGTGTTCAAGTACCAGTTTAGGGAGGGGAAAGTCTCCTATAATAGGCTTGTCCTGTGCTGGAGGTGGTATCTCACTTTTGCATATAGTCTTGTAAAATAATCAGCAAATGTGGTCACGATCCCTTGAGAGTTGGCAGTCATACTCTGCTTAGTCTCTTAGGTGTGTGGTATGAACATCGTCTCGGCCTTCATATTGGCAAGCCAATATATCAGCCTACCAGCTTTGTCCCCAGTCTCGTACAATCTAAATTTCTAAGCCAAGATGGATGTTTTAGCTTGCTCCACAGCGTGATCTTCATTGACTCTCCAGCTACCTCCTGGTGAGAGAGCGATCCTCTGTTCAAGCGTAGCTATCTCACGTTCCAGGGCAAAGCATTCCATTAGTTTATCTTATTTGCATTGCATGTTGCAAGAGATAATATTTTCCCACTGATGACTGTTTTGAGGGATTCACATACCTTGGTGTCAGATGAGACCGATCCTGTATTAAATTCTAAGAAGAGGTCAATTACCTCTCTAATCAGATTATAACTTTTGCCCTCCTTGAAAGGCCAGGCATTCATACATCATTTGGACTAGCCCCTCTCTTTCCTTCGTCCAATTATCAGTTCAATGTGCAAGTGATCCGAAAGACATCTAGGGAGGATCCGTTAATCTGCCACCTCTTCGAGTAAGCTAGCTGGAGCAAGAAAGTAGTCTTGTCTGGATGCGGTGCAGGTGATATAGGAGTAATATGTGAACACTTTGTCCCATCATGGGAGGGGGAGCAGGTGGAGTCTAGCATCGCATCCGTGACTGAATGGAAACCTCTCCCCTTTACCATTTGTCCTGGTTGGGCCCTCTGCAGTAAGGTGGACAACCCCTGCAGTGTATCATCAATTAGTGTAGGTTGAATATATATGCTGGCAATAGTCCATGGACTGTCCTACAAAAATCCAGAGATCATTACCCACAATCCCAAGAGGTCATGGGTGACCTCCCACGTTTTGAAGGGGAACAGCTTGTGAAGCCGGACAGCCACTCGTCTAGAGCCACTGGAGAACCCAAAATGGAACACCCTGGAATAACCATGTCTGCTCAAGAACTGACAATCTGTGCCAAGAAGGTGGATCTCCTGCAACAGTAGGAATCCTGGTTACCTTTTTTTGGCCCGCTACAGACCCACCCCCCTTTTAACCTTATTAGTGAGCCCATTAACATTGCAGGATATTATATTAAATGTCATTTGGTTCAGGTGTGTACATAAGGTGGCTGAGTACACTTTTAAGTGAAGACAGGTGAGCGGAATATTAACAAGAAAACAAAACACCAGAATCTATCACCCATAAAACAAGAACCGGTAGTCCTACTTAGCGGACTGGATTCCATTTACTCATTGTCAGTATATATGATGTGATAATCAAGGAAAAGCAGTTGTGTAGGTAACATTATATCATGAAAGATAAGTTCAGGATGCCCCTTAGTGTCGTTGAGCCAGCTGTGGTTCCCCTGCATTCTGCAGACACTAAGGCAATGTCTGATTTCTTTGGCCCGATCTTCAACCACCAAAGTTAAGCATGATCATCTAGTTCATCATCTCTGACTAGGAGATCTCCTCCAGCCTGCTCGCTGGCTTCTGCTTTTGGTTCATGCAATAACACCTCCCCCACCTTGGACACAAACCAATTGACTAGGAATGATCACCATGGGTGCCTCCTTGATGTTGGTCCATCAATGAAGATCTCATCATCAATGATGGCTTCACTCTTCCACCCATTCCTATGCCTATTCAGGCATTTTGGAAAAGAGCAACCCCACGTCAAACAGCCCCTTCTGCTTGGCTGAGAACAGCAGCATGTAGGATATATGATTTACTCTAAGCTTCTGCTTTACTCCCACAACGGACTTACATTGCTCCTGGACTTTGGTCAAGTCATACATAAGATTTTGTCTCTGTTTGGTGGATGGGTTGTTCCTCCTGGAATGGCCCTCCTCATCTTCAGCTTCCATTCTAGAGTTATCTTGGTGTGTCTCAGTTGTTTCAGTTCCTCTTTTAGAGTGTTGACCTCATCTTCAGCCATGGAAACATAGGTCTCAAATTCCGAGGTGTGGGCCACCCATTTTTGTAGGTCCTGAAGCAGGAGCGACACCTTGACTTAATCCCCCATCTTATCTTACAGAGCGAGTTTAGTCTCTTTGATAACCTGCAGGATGAGTGTCAGCGTGGCTACCTACTCTGGGTCCCCCGGGGGTCATGAAGCACCATTAGTGTCCCCATCAGTGTGACTCCGTGGGTGTTTGGCCTGTTTATCAAATTTTCCATTTCATGGAGACCCGAGTTTTTTCTTTGCCCAAGTTAGCACCTCCAGAGCATCCGTTATTAACATAAAATATATACCCTGTGGCTATTAGCTTATGTTTCGCAAGTGGAGAGCGTCTGGCCAGCTGCCTCTCTACCCCGCCGTAGCACTACTGTAGTATGGTCTAATATTCATTTATTGCATCTCAGATGGGAGGGGGAGACTCCGGCCATCAGTGCCAGGCAAGGCAACCTAAGTAGGTATGGTGCACCAGTTCACATCACAGTGATGGAAAAAGTCCCCTGTGATAGGGAGTACCCCCACAACTCAGTCTGCAACTCCACCACCCCACTCCAGCAATCAAGGAGGGCCGGCTCAGCTGCACCTTTGATATTCAGGCTGCGAACCTTCCACTCCCGAGCGGATCCCTTGGCACAGCATTAAGTTCTCTGAGGTACGATGGTAGGTTAAGGCCTAAAGCAGTATGGTGGCCTCCAGCTCCCCAGCTGACCATCCATGGTGAACCTACCCTACCAGTTCCAGGTGTCGAGACTCACCACCAAGCAGTGTCCTCATTTGCTGGTGCTCAACAGATTAGCACAGCCTGTTACTGTGTCCAGTTTTGCCTCTGGGCCACTCGGCACGCAGGAGGGCAGCTCGTTGAACACCCGGCCCTCAGAGCACCTTACGACATCCACTCCAGGCACGCCTGCTTGGCCAGGCAGGGGGAAATAATCAGGATGCTGTAGAATAGAGGCTGCCGACATGAGCAGTACTCTGCTCTCAGCACTTGGTCAACACCATCCTCATTTGGCTGCAGGAGCAGAGATCCCTACTTGATCAGGCTTGGCTCAGGGTTCATCCCTTCTCACTCCTGGAGGACAGCTGAGAGAGCCCCCTATCTGATCTTCTGCGAACAGGACATTTAAGGATTGGAAAGAGCGGTGCGACTTGGAGCTCTAGAGCCTCATGTGTGCCATCTTGCTTCAAAGCCCCACTTCCTGCAGAGCATATTTTCCAGTTTTTTCCTGTTTATTTAAAACTTTACAAATATTGGGAAATTTCAAGAAGTTTAGGAACTTTCTCATAGAATTTCACAATGTGCCCAGATGCAAAACTGTACACAACCCTAAAACCTAAACTTTACATAACCTGCTCTCGCTTCCAAGAAGCAAAGCAGAATTGCTTTTGGACAAGGGGAGCTGCATGTTAGCAGCTCCCCTTGTCCAAAAGCAATGACGGTTCCCACAGGAGGCGGGGAGCTGGCAGGGACCGTGGGGGCATTGGGGCTCCCCCCACGGTCCCCAACGCTGTGGCCAGGCCCCGAGGGATGGGGTCCCCGGGGCTAGAAGTGGCCCAGGGAAGGGGGCCATGCGGCCCCCCTCCCGCAAATTAAAAAAAAGAAAAAAACGAGGCCAGGCCCCGGGGTTGGGGTCCCCAGGGCCAGAAGTGGCCCAGGGAAGGGGGTGCGGCCCCCGCCTGGCAAAAATAAAATTAAAATGAGGCCAGGCACCAGGGGATGGGGTCCCTGGGGCCAATAGTGGCCCAGGGAAGGGGGGCCACGTGGCCCCTTCCCGTTTAAAAAAAAATACATAATTACCATGGGAAGCTGGGGGCCACACAGCCCGCCTTCCAAAAACAAAACTAAAAAAGGCCGTCATCTCCCCGGAGGGCCCGCCCCCTCCCTACACCACTGTGCAAATGCACCTCCTGGCATGTTCTGGATTTGGGGAATAAGCCCCCTTGAATACTAAGGGTCCTTAGGGGCCAACTAGACCACCAGGTACCTCCAGTAAGCCCCACACAGTGGGATTGCTGAGAGGTAGTCCGAGGCCATGCCCCTTTTTACACCACTCTGCAAACGCATCTCTTGGCACACTGCTGGTGGGGTGATGAGGTCCCTTTGTGTCCTAAGGACTTCAGGACTAAAGTGGACTTCATCCCCCAAGCAGCAGTGCGCCAGGAGCTGCGTTTGCAGAGTGGTGTAAAAAGGGGGCGTGGCCTTGGACCACCTCTCAGCAATCCAGCTGTGTGGGGCTTACTAGAGATAACAGGAGGGCTAGTTGGCCCCCAGGGACCCTCAGGAGGCAAGGGGACTTCATGCCCCAACCAAGAGCGTGCCAGGAGGCGCGTTTGCAGAGTGGTGGAGAAAGGGGGCATGGCCTCTTTCTACCTCTCAGCAATCCCACTGTGTGGGGCTTACTGGAGGTAACAGGTAGGCTAGTTGGCCCCTAAGGACCCCCAGCAGCGAAGTGGACTTTAATTCCCATCCAAGAGGGCGCCAAGGAGCGCATTGGTAGAGTGGTGGGGAAAGGGGGCGTGGCCTGCAATGACAACTTAGCAATGCTGTTGTGTGGGACTTACTGGAGGTAATAGGAGGGGTAGTTGGCCCCCAAGATTGTCCTTGGGGGCCACCTACCCCTCCTGTTACCTCCAGTAAGTCTCACACAGTGGTATTGGTAAGACGTCTTCTGAGGCCTCGCCCCCTTTCTCCACCACTCTGCAAACACACCTCCAGGCACACTACGGGCTGGGGGATGAAGTCCACTTTGCTCCTGAGGGACTTTGGGGGCCAAGAAGCCCTCCTGGTACCTCCTGTAAGTCCTACGCAGCGGAATTCCTGAGCGCTGATCGGAGGCCGAGCCCCCTTTCTCCACCTCTCTGCAAATGCGACTACTAGTTGAAGAAGCATTTGCAATGTAATAGATTTCACATTTGCGAGAGTTAGAGCTATAGGCGTTGTAAATGTAAAAGTGTTTTACTAATGTTTCTTGGAGTGGAGTGGATGTAGGTTGTGTGTAGTGGAATTATGTGGTATGATGTGCAGTGAAATTATATGGATATACTTTGACTTTGATGTGGATAGAAAGTATGTGGTATTTAGTGTATAGGAATTATGTAGAGTGAGATTATGTGTTATGGAGAGTAATTACGTGGTATGGTAGTCTGTGTTGTGGAGTGGTAACCTCAGGTTTAGTCTTCCTCATTTCCATAGAAGCTAAACTATAAACTCAATGAGACAAAAAAAGAAGGAACCACTGAGGAGCACTTCTGGACCTAGTCAGAGGTATGAGCAGGGCCACTGGAATTATGCAACTGTTTGGCTGCACTGACTTTTGCACAATTATACATTTTCCGCATTTGCCACATAATCCATCATCTGCTGCATAATCTGTAGATTTGAACAAAAAAAAACTTGTTTCTAGCGCAAACGGCTCAAACGTTACCAAAAATGCAGCGACAAGTGTTACAGCGTGGTGGAAGGCCCTTTGCAAACCTAGAATGCTCACCTGTTAATTTAAATTGCTACTAATGGTGTGCAAACCACTCTTGCTTCTTTCTGCGTCTCTCTTGCCTCTTTCTGCATTCCTGTTGCTTCTTACTGCACCTTTCTTTCTTTTTCTGCACTTCTTTTGCCTCGTTCTGCTCATCTCTTCCACTTTCTGCACCTCTCTTGCCTCTTTCTGTACCTCTGTTGCCTCTTTCTGCACCTCACTTGCTTCTTTCTGTACTCCTCTGGCCTCTTTCTGCACCCTTCTTCCCTCTTTCTGCACCTCTCTTGCCTCTTTCTGCACTTCTTTTGCCTCTTTCTGCACCTCTGTTGCTTCTTTCTGCACTTCTGTTGCCTCTTTCTGCACCCCTCTTGCCTCTTTCTGCATCTCTGTTGCTTCTTTCTGCACTTCTCTTGCTTCTTTCTCCATATCTGTTGCTTATTTCTGCACCCCTCGTGCTTCTTTCTGCACCCTTCTTCCCTCTTTGTGCAACTCTCTTGCCTCTTTCTACACTTCTCTTCCCTCTTTCTGCAACCCTCTTGCCTCTTTGTGCACCTCTGTTCCTTCTTTCTGCACTTCTGTTGGTTCTTTTGCACTGCTCTTGCTTCTTTCTGCACCTCTCTTGCAATTTTCTGCACCCCTCTTGCCTCTTTCTGCACCCCTCTTCCCACTTTCTGCACCTCTCTTGCCTCTGTCTGCACCCCTGTTCTCTCTTTCTGCACCTCTTTTGCCTGTTTCTTCAACTTTCTTGTCTCTTTCTGCAGTTCTCTTGCCTCCTTCTGCACCTCTGTTGCTTTTTTTCTGCACTTCTTTTGCCTCTTTCTGCACCTCTCTTGCTTCTTTCTGCACCCCTGTTGTCTCTTTCTGCACTCGTCTTCCCTCTTTCTGCACCTCTCTTGCTTCTTTCTGCACTTCTCTTGCTTCTTTCTGCACCTCTCTTGCTTCTTTCTGCACCCTTCTTCCCTTCTTTCCATCCATCTTGCCTCTTTCTGCAGTTCTCTTGCCATTTTCTGCACCTCTCTTGCCTCTTTCTGCACCTCACTTGCCTCTTTCTGCACTTCTCTTGCTTCTTTCGACACCTCTGTTGCTTCTTTCAGCAATTCTCTTGCCTCTTTCTGCACTTCTCTTGCTTGTTTCTACACCTCTCTTGCATCTTTCTGCACCTCTATTGCCTCTTTCTGCACCTCACTTGCTTCTTTCTGCACCCCTCTTGCCTCTTTCTGCACCCCTATTCTCTCTTTCTGTACCTCTCTTGCCTCTTTCTGCACCCGTTTCCTCTTTCTGCACCTTTCCTGCCTGTTTTTGTACCTCTCTTGCCTCTTTCTTTACCTGTTGCTTCTTTCTGCACTTCTCTTGCCTCTTTCTGCACCCTTACCACCTCTTTCAACACCTCTGTTGCTTCTTTCTGCACTTCTCTTCCTTCTTTCTGCACCCCTCGTGCCTCTTTTTGTACCCTTCTTCCCTTTTTTGCATCCATCTTGCCTCTTTCTGCAGTTCTCTTGCCATTTTCTGTACCTCTCTTGCCTCTTTCTGCACCTCACTTGCCTCTTTATGCACTTCTCTTGCTTTTTTCTACACCTCTGTTGCTTCTTTCAGCAATTTTCAGCAATTCTCTTGCCTCTTTCTGCACTTCTCTTGCTTGTTTCTGCACCTCTCTTGCTTGTTTCTGCACCTCTCTTGCGTCTTTCTGCACCTCTGTTGCCTCTTTCTGCATCTCACTTGCTTATTTCTGCACTTCTCTTCCTTCTTTCTGCACCCCTCCTGCCTCTTTCTGTACCTCTCTTGCCTCTTTCTGTACCTCTCCTACCTCTTTCTGCACCCCTCTTGCCTCTTTTTGCACCTCTGTTGGTTCTTTCTGCACTGCTCTTGCTTCTTTCTGCACCTCACTTGCCTCTTTCTGCACTTCTCTTGCTTCTTTCTACACCTCTGTTGCTTCTTTCAACAATTCTCTTGCCTCTTTCTGCACTTCCCTTGCTTGTTTCTGCACCTCTCTTGTGTCTTTCTGCACCTCTGTTGCCTCTTTCTGCACCCCTCTCCCCTCTTTCTGCACCTCTCTTGCCTCTTTCTGTACCCCTGTACCCCTGTTCCCTCTTTCTGCACCTCCTTTCCTGCCTGTTTCTGCAGCTCTCTTGCCTCTTTCTGTAACTCTGTTGCTTCTTTATGCACTTGTCTTGCCTCTTTCGGCACCCTTCGTGCCTCTTTCAGCACCTCTGTTGCTTCTTTCTGCACTTCTCTTCCTTCTTTCTGTACCCCTCTTTCCAATTTGTGCATCTCTCCTACCTCTTTCTGCACCCCTCTTGCCTCTTTTTGCACCTCTGTTAGTTCTTTCTGCACTCCTCTTGCTTCTTTCTGCACCTCTTTTGCAAATTTCTCCATCCCTCATTCCTCTTTCTGCACCCCTTTTCCCTATTTCTCCACCTCTCTTGCTTCTTTCTGCACTTCTCTTGCTTCTTTCTGCACTGATCTTGCTTCTTTCTGCACCTCTCTTGTAAATGTATGTATCCCTCTTACCTCTTTCTGCACCCCTGTTCCCTCTTTCTGTACCTCTCTTGCCTGTTTCTGCACCTCTCTTGCCTCTTTTGGCACCTCTATTGCTTCTTTCTGCACTTCTCTTGCCTTTTTCTGCACTCCTCTTGCTCTTTAAGCACCTCTGTTGCTTCTTTCTGCACTTCTCTTGCTTCTTTCTGCACCCCTCTTGCCTCTTTCTGTACCCCTTTTGTGTCTTTGTGTACCTCTATTGCCTCTTTCTGCTCCTCTCTTGCCGTTTTTTTGCAGTTCTCTTGCCTCTTTCTGCACCTCTTTTGCTTCTTTCTGCACTTTTCTTGCCTCTTTCTGTACCCCTCTTGCCTCTTTCAGCACCTCTGTTAGTTCTTTCTGCAACCCTCTTGCCTCTTTGTGCACCTCTGTTCCTTCTTTCTGCACTTCTCTTGCCTCTTTCTGTTCTGCACCCCTCTTGCCTCTTTCTGCACTTCTGTTGGTTCTTTTGCACTGCTCTTGCTCCTTTCTGCACCTCTCTTGCAAATTTCTGCACCCCTCTTGCCTCTTTCTGCACCCCTCTCCCCACTTTCTGCACCTCTCTTGCCTCTGTCTGCACCCCTGTTCTCTCTTTCTGCACCTCTTTTACCTGTTTCTTCAACTTTCTTGTCTCTTTCTGCAGTTCTCTTGCCTCCTTCTGCACCTCTGTTGCTTTTTTTCTACACTTCTTTTACCTCTTTCTGTACCTCTCTTTGCTTCTTTCTGCACTCTGTTGTCTCTTTCTGCACTCGTCTTCCCTCTTTCTGCACCTCTCTTGCTTCTTTCTGCACTTCTCTTGCTTCTTTCTGCACCACTCTTGCTTCTTTCTGCACCCTTCTTCCCTTTTTCCATCCATCTTGCCTCTTTCTGCAGTTCTCTTGCCATTTTCTGCACCTCTCTTGCTTCTTTCTGCACTTCTCTTGCTTCTTTCTATACCCCTCTTGCTTCTTTATGCACCTCTCTTGCCTCTTTCTGCACACACAGGGCTACTTTTAAACTGACCTCAGGCTCAGCAGTGCACACATGCAAGTGCAGAAAAGGGCTGCTGCCCTCTAAATTGCCATGCCCTATTATATGCTAGGGACTTAGAGGTAGTTTTAATCCCCCTGCCCTATTATGTACTAGGGCCTTACAGGGGAGGTCATGCCAATCACAGGGGTACCCAAACCCATAGTGTACCCTAGTGTATGTAGGTGTTTTCACTGTATTCTAATTGTCTTTCAGCATAGCACTGGCTCTGGGCCTGGTTAGGCAGAGCCCAGGGTCAGTCAGAGTCAGTTACCACCAGTACCAGTTAGCAAAAAGTTGGGGGGTGCCCAGGGCACAGGATGACTTTGCAGCAAGCCCTCTTCCTGCACCTCTGTTGGTTCTTTCTGCACATCTCTTGCTTCTTTCTGCACCTTTCTTCCTCTTTCTGGACTTCTGTTGCCTCTTTCTGCATTTCTCTTGCTTCTTTCTGCGCCTTTCTTCCTCTTTCTGCACATGTCCTACCTATGTAGGCATAGTTAAAAATTAGCATTTAAAAAACCTTAGAAATTCACTGAAAAAACCATAGGTTTCAGGGACGTTATAGTTAGAAATTAGCATTTAAAAACCTTTGAAATTCACTGAAAAAACCATAGGTTTCAGGGACGTAATAGTTAGAAATTAGCATTTAAAAAAACCTTTGAAATTCACTGAAAAAACCATAGGTTTCAGGGACGTTATAGTTAGTTGGACATTTCACTCATACAAAACCAGAGAAATTCGGCCGTTATAGTTAGTTGAGGTAACTATAACTCGCTCCCCCGCAATGCACTGCTCATGATGTCACATATTACATCACTCATAACAAAAAGGGGGGCATGGAGGGGGAGAGGGAAAAGGAGGGGGGAGGGGGGAAAGGGATTTTAGGAGGGGGCCTGGGAAAAGAGAAATAAAAGCAATTAATTCATAGAACCTCCTACTCATGTGCAAACTGACTGTATAATTCATCAGTACAATCAAAGGAAATTTAGTCATTGGAAAATATATACAAAAAATGTTTTTCAATATGAAAATCCAGTAATAAAAATTTCAATGATGAAAGTCCTACAACTGTAAACTATTAGGGTCTACAATGGTGCTGATAATTCGATACAGAGTAACAAGGGTACACCGATTAGTTCAGAACATCTCAAGGGAGGTATATCTGATTGCTAAGAGTTTAGGCTTCCAATTAGTATCAAAACATCAATGTAGAGAGAATTAAAAAATAAATGTGTTAAATTATTACGGTCAGAGTATGCATGATGTGTTCACTCGTTCCAAATGTGGTATGTTCATGTATATTCTATTAAAAAATTATAAAGTATAATATTCATATTTAAATTGAAGCTAGCGAACACATTCAAATGAATTATTACCAAAAGATGGAATCACGCCTCTCCCCATCCACTACAAATAAATTACATGATTTCTTTTTCAAGGATGTTCCATGCTCTTTCTCTCTCAATGGCCAATCTCTCAATTTGGTCTCTGTATCAACAAAGGAGGGGGAGTACCCAAACGGATTTTAAGCTAGTCGATGAAAACACATATCATTATCAGTTCTTGCTTCGCTGTCATTGTAGATGTATGTGGAGCTCAGCATCTAGATTGTGGCCAAAAGGATTTTCAGTCCCAATCGCTAGAATGTATCTAGACTCCATCTTCCTTAATTCCAATGTTTTGTCCCCTCCTCGACTTTTTAAGGGCACAATTTTGATGCCAAAATATTTCAGATGTTGATCATTGCTGGAGTGGTGTTCAGAAAAGTGTTTGGAGATGAGGTAGGAAAAATCTTTATTCTTAATAGATTGCAGGTGCTGAAGTATCCTTAGCTTTCATTTATTGATCGTACTCCCAACATATTGTTTTTTACAGGGGCATTCCAGAATGTAGACCACATATTTAGACTCGCATGTGATGTGGTCAGAGATATATTCAACTTTACTATTCTGTAGTTTGAATGTTGATGTGTTCTGACCGTGTTCACATGCCTTGCATTTTGAACACCTCCAAAATCCAGGGGTGTTCCTTGTTTTCAAAGTGACTGCGTGTAAGAATATCCCCTAAAGAAGCTGTTTTTCTATATGTTATGCTGGGATGAGGTGACAGTTTTTTCCTCATTGTCTCATCCAGCATGAGGATATTCCAGTTCTTTTTGACAATCTTTTTCAGTTCCTTGTTATCATTGTTAAAATCAACAATTAATCGTATTGTCCCATCTTCTTCATCTTGTCTTGCCAGATCCTCCTGTTGTAACATTAATAAGGTTTTTCTTGATTTTGAGTTAACCTTCATTCTGGCTGTTTTAATCACTTCAAGTGGGTAGCCTCTCTCCAGAAAACGAGCACTCATTTCTTCAAGTTGATGTTCCACATCGTTCAATTCTGAGCAATTTCTTTTTACCCGTAACATTTGTCCGTAGGGTATACTCCACTTCAGATGTTGCGGATGCCCACTATTGGCGTGGAGTATACTGTTACAGGCTGTCGGTTTCCGGTGTATTTTAGTACAGATTTTTTGATTCTTGATGAAAACTTCCACATCCAAGAATATCACACTCTCTCTACTAGTTGTGGATGTGAATGATAAGTTGACATTTTTGTTGTTCAGTGATTCAATAACATTCTCTAAATCCTGTTGTTCTCCTTCCCAGACCACGAACAAATCATCAATGAATCTAGTCCAGGTCTTGATGTTGGACTGGTGTCTGTTAGCTAGTACATCCATCGTCAGTGGTGCAGGATAGAGGCGATACCACTAACGCCTCTTTAAACAACGAAAACATATCTTCTTAATTAAGAGAAGGCCCGCACTCAATTCCTTGGGCTATATCATTTATTCAGCACTTGTTCACAGGAATGTGATTCGGCTGTTCATGCAGCCTGTGTCAACCCCTTTGAGTGCTGAATAAATGAAATATCCCAAGGAATCGAGTACGGGCCTTCTTTTAATTAAGAAGATAGTGGTATCGCCTCTATCCTGCACCACTGACGATCAGGAAGCACGCCAGCAAAGCCACTAACCCAGAGTGAAGTTGTATTAAGCTGGCGAGCCCCCAATCACTATATCGGAGGAACTGCAAATGAAGGTAAGAAAGCAGCAGCGAGAGTTCAATGCTGGGAGCTGAAGGGCTACCCTTGGCGGGGACTGGAGCTCTGCAGGAAGCCAAAACATTTGATTTATGGCAGTGATTGGAGTCGGGCACTGCAGTTGGCAGTTGCCGAGCAATGGCTCAAAGGGATCATATTACTGACTTTCAGCGCTGGTTTAAAAAGGGGGGGATGACAATGGCTGCATGAACAGCCGAAACGCGTTCCTGTGAACAAGTGCTGAATAAATGAAATATCCCAAGGAATCTAGTGCGGGCCTTCTCTTAATTAAGAAGATATGTTTTCGTTGTTTAAAGAGGCGTTAGTGGTATCGCCTCTATCCTGCACCACTGACGATCAGGAAGCACGCCAGCAAAGCCACTAACCCAGAGTGGAAAAAAATATATAAATATATATATATTTTTTTCATAGTAATGCATTAAAAATATTTAAAAAATGAATATAATGTAAAATATTTTTATTAATTGTTACACTATATATATATATGTATATATGTATATATGTATATATATATATATTTATATATAAACTCATCTATATGTGTTTGTGTGTTTATATAACTATATATCTATTAGGGGTGGGCAGAGCTCGTGGATTTCCACTATGCTGAATTCTGCGGAGTTGCATAAAAGCTCTGTATAATTGTGCGGAGTTCCGCTCCGCCCTAGAACGAGTAAGAGTCTGCAAAAATGGGAAGTTACTGCTGTGGGTGCAGCCCCGATGCTGTTTAGAATGACTTCCTGGTGGTTGCCATCCTGCCTACCTTCCACACACTCTCAGGATTGGCCAAAAAAAGCCTGCAAGCTGCATTCAATTGGACATGCAGGACAGCAAGCAAGAGAAGTGGTTAACATGAGATCGCACTCTTCTAGCCTTTTCATGCCGGGATTCTGGAATGATCATGTTTTCATAAGAAGTTCACTGTTACAAACTTAATGCAAGTGGGCTACAGGGCATGCTCTATGACGGAAATACAATGATTTGTGGGGTACCGTGAAGGAATGAGGGGGACCCTGAGAAAAAAACTCCTGAGATTGGAGCCATAGATTCCGGCACTGCGTCAGGACAGAACGCCAGACTCTGGGCTTCTGCAGTGCAGTAGGCAGCTGAATTACACTCTATAAGCCAAGACCGAGATCTGTTCCCGGGCTAACAAGTCTCTCTCCGGACACTTACTTATAGGAGTTACACCGTCCAGCTGCTTCGCAGACTGCGAGGGACATCAACAGTGCAGAGCCCATGATGAGTGCCGCGACCCTCTCGCCATGGTCCTTGGCAGTTCCTTCCTAGTTGCTATCGGCACAGGTAACTTATAGTACATCCTGAATAGACAAAGTCGTCTTTCAGCGAGTACCTGGGAAACACTATAACTCCTGCATCTGTAATCTGCAAAAGATTGACCTCGCTGGGCGGCACATCCTTCCCTACCCCCAGGCTGGCTCTTCCTCCCTCTTCCGTGCTGCCCTCAGGTAGCTTCCACGCAAACTTCAAAGTTTCAACAGAAACTCTAACAGCCACCTGACCAATGACCATCCTTGAATTCACCAAGGGTGGAGGCAGTCAGGCAGAGCAGTTTCTCTGGTCACGTTTCAGTTTTTTCATGAAGAGGCTGACTTTCTCCACCCTCTACCCCGCCTCTCACATCATGAGGGACTGCTTACAGTCAGAAAGAAACAGCAAACCCTCCATATTATATGGATGGGCGTCGCCACAACGGTAAACTCCGCTTCACGGCATTGGCAGAGTTTTTTGCTGAACTCCGTGCTCCAATATCTATATATAGCATTAAAAATTAGTGGAATTTATTTATTTTACATTATATTCAATTTATATATTAAAATATTTAACATTTTCTACTTTAAACTTTAGATATATTAAAAATCTATATTTTTGTATATTTTTGTGTGATATTAGTGACAACAATATTTGTTCTGATATATTTGTACTAACCATTATAAGTATCGTATCAAAATATATTGTGGTAAATGATATTTTTATCATGATATTTTTGTCAACATTGTTTACCACAATATTGTGTGAGTGATCCTTTCAAACTGCGGAACCAGAGCTTGGCTTCCACAGAAACCTTACAATCTGGTTGGCCCTTGTGATGTAAGGAAATCCCTTGCTCTGCAGTATGACATCACTTTTTAAGATGGGATGCTACCACTGGTCCTTTACTGGCACTTTAGAAGTCCTATGGTATATTTATATGCATTACATCATTAAACCTATGCCTGCTCCAGACCTGGACTGATGTTGTCATTCAGCTAGCATTTTCCCAGTGGGCTGGCAGGGTGGAGGCTAGTTTTACTGCTGGTGAAGGTCAGTTTTGTTGCTGGGGGCTGGGCCGGCTGTGTTTCCTGCCAGCAATACTTCAACGTTATAAAAATAAACAATGCAAAACAAATGATCTTAAAGTGTCACTTCAAAACCATTTGGTTTTCCATTTAGTTGGTTCTGGTCTCCTTAAGGGGCATATTTACAAGGGCTTTATCTCCGCTTTTTTGGCTTATAAAGCCAAAAAAGCAGAGATAAAACTATCGCCCTATTTACAAGAGGGTGCTAACATGCATAATCGCATGTTAGCACCCTTTTTCCTCAACGCCTCCCTTTGCATCTCTGAGATGCAAAGTGGGCGTACCCCCGGATGCACTACTCTTGCAATTATCGCTGATGTTCACATCGCAATATTTACAAGGCTGTTCCAGCATTTTAGCACACATTAGTTTTTGGAGAAAACCGCTGTTTTCTCCAAAACTAACGCCTGCTAAAATGCAGACTTACCTATCCCTAACATTGGGGTGGATTATGCTGATACGACCCTGTGGGTCGTATCAGCAAGGATATCGCCGCTTAGCAGGGAACATCGCTGGAAAACCAGCGATGTTCCCTGCAAACGGCGATAACCTCGTTATCTCTGGAATTTTTATCGCTCTGGAGAAACGCGTTGTTAATAACGCGCTACCAGGGCGATAAATTCCAGAGATAGCCTGCAATAACAAAATTATCGCAAGCACGGCCAGCGATAATTATCGCTGGCCGTTGATAATATGCCCCTTAGTTTCCCCAAGAGCAGTGCTCTCTTTGATGGGTTTAAGGTGAGTGGGCGAGGGGGCTGCTATTGCGTGGCACAGCGAGTCCATTATATATATGATAAAGGCTCTTCAAAATTCAAAACAGTGTATTTTGTTATTTTGCGACAATTACAACATGTTTCAGTTTATTCTATTAAATTACAACATTGCAGTGAGCTGCAATTGTTAGAAGTTACAGATTGTAATCATAAACTTAGAAACCTTCTTACTTTGACCATCACTGCTGACGATGCTATTAGTGAAGCAAAATAAAAGTCAGCTATCTTTTTGCCCTGTATACATGCCCTTGGGTGTTACTGCAGATGGACTGGCATTATAGTCTTTTTCTTTTGTACAGCACACACCCCAAACTGATGTATTTCAAGGTGCTTTCATGTGATGATGAAGGAAAAGGAGGTACTGTGAGAAATATAATGACCTAGGTCCACACAATGTGATCAAGTGGAAGCCGGGATTGTGGCCTGGTTTTCCAGTTTCATGTTGTACATTTCGGACACTACATGGTTATCTTTTTTCTCTCCCATTTCAGATCAAACTTAATGCTTTCTGTTTAATTCCTTGAGGTGCGCTGTGTTAAATACATCCGAGTAATGCTTTTTTTCACAAAGATTGTTGGTGGTAGTCTTTGGGGGGAGGATGATATTTTAATGCAGAAGCTAAAATAAAAACCAGAACACCCACCTTTGGTCACTGCAGTGATACCATTTGCTCCACCTAGCTAAAAGTTTGTATTCATTGTCATCCATTCTTGAATTAATTCATCCACTAATTTCTCACCATCCAGCTATTCATTTATAGAGTCAAGCAACCCTGTATCACTCTCCATCCATCTATCCATTAATTGAGCAAGGTTCTGTAATGAAAAATTGTTATAAAACGCACCACAATTTACAATTTTGTTTAAAAAAAACTCTTGAGGGAAGAACCCACCCCAACCTCCCTTGCAGCAGTCAAGCTCGCTTGCTACGTGCAGCATGGGGGCTGCACTGAAAAACATATAGCTGGCCTCCTTTTGGTTCCCGGTCCGTCCCTGGCCAGCTCGATAGGGCACACCAAAAGCCACCCTACTGTTAAGGCATTGGCCTCTTATGGTAGTAATCCTGTGAACATCACTACTGAGGTGCAGCATTAATTTAGGAGCTATTATTTGAGAGAGTCCGGACCTCACTTCAGCTGGGCTTCATGCTGGCCGAGATGAGAAAGGCTGAGATCAGATGACAAGATCTGTCATCAGTCCATTTCTCAAACAGCCCATTTCTCTGCAGGGGATTTTCATGTATCCGTGGGCACAGACAGAAAGTCCTACAGCCTCATAAGTTTCACTATGATGTACTGTAGTGCTTTCAGGAGCTGCAAAAATACCGTTGACAAAATCAATTTTGAGATTACTGTAAAACCTCTTAGAGTTAAAAGAAAAATGTTTTGGCTGTCTCGGGAGGCGTTGTCTTCTCTCCGTCGGGATAGTAGGAATAATTTCGAAAAGAGCGAATTGTTTGTTGCAGTATGACAGCGGGCAATAGAGCAATGCATCTTCTGAGACGAGGGGATAGGCTGTTTGAGTGAAAAAGGATTGTAAACTTGTGTCAAAAACAGCAGGGAGCGGTGTAGCCGTTCCCTCCTCCTGAGCCGTTTCCAATCTTGCCCGCAGGTGTTAGGAAAACAAAAGACATTATTGCTCCTAACACCCATCTACACAACTTAAAAGTAGGCCCGTGCAAAATTTAAATTAAACGTGCATAACTCACGGACTTTGGGAATTTTCCGATCTGCTTGTTGCAGGAAACTCCCGTAATTGTGCCGTTATGCAACTTTGCAGAACAGTAAAAATTTGCAGCGAATGTGCCATTTGCAGTGAAAATGTACTGTGAATGCACAGGAACAAAAGAACACAAGTCGCTGTTGTTTGCTGTGATTTGCATTTTGCATAATTACATGTAAGTTTGTAAGTAGTGTAGCGTCCTGGGCCCTAGGCCCACATGCTGCTGAAATCATGACGCGTACACTAGATATATACTTAGACAACTGGCCACGAGCACGTGCACCCGGGCCCTTTTATTAGCAGGGTCAATTCACTTGTGACGCCTGTGATGGATGGGTGTGGGGTGAATGTGTGTCCATGCCTCAAAGGAGTGGCTGGAGATACCAGTGCCTGCTGAAACACTAGAACGTGTCCAGCAGGACACTACATTCCTCCCAAACTTTATTGAAGAACAAAACAAACATCAGTCCAACCTTTGGGGCCAAACAACAATAAACTAAACACCATAGGGTCCATCAGCCTCACGGGTCAGGCAGCAGGAAAACAGCAGGCATGGGACTGGTGACTCTGGCTGCAGCAGGACAATCTTTGCTGGCAATCATAATTTAACCTGAGTGGTTCAGGACACGAATGCTGGCTTGGAGACGTCAGCAGCACTCCGGTAGCATACCAGTGGGAACATGTCCTTTGGTCTGAAGTTGCTCCACTTCGCTGACGTTGAGGATGGTCTGTGGTGGGTTCTAACAGTTCATTGAAACAGGGTGCGTCATGAGCATGGTTGGAGTCCATGGTGAAGGTTCACGAAGGTGTTGCTTTATTGACTGAAGTCTCTGTTAGATGACTTCGCTGTGTCCTGTAATCTGGCAGCGGGCAGTATCAAGTCCAACTCTCCCGCCTGGGGAGGCTTCTTGTCGGGGTTGCTACATGACTGCTTGTTGGCTGCGCCGGGGCTGCTTGTGTGCCGACGTGGGGGCAGCTGCAAGACCACCGAGGAGCCAGTACCTAGTCGCTCGCACAATCCTCAGGGGTGGATGAGTCTTGGTCAAGATATGCTCTCACTGCTGCAGTTCAGGTGTGAGCCAGGTTAGCAGGTAGCCTCTGGTTCTTCTTGTCGGCTGGTGTGGCGACGGTGTAGGACTCCAATCCATTGGTACTCTGGAGATGGTAGTGTTTGACGCATTTGACAAGGACTGGCGTGATGGCAATTGCCAGCCGTGTGGTGAATCTGGACAACAGTTGGTGACCACTTGCTGTGATGGTTGCAGGCCTTCGTTCTTGAGTCGATCACCGGGAGTGGGGGTGGCCAGGTGCTTCCATTTCCTTTGGGGAGGCATCTGAATCCTTGCACTTGGACTTCTTGGGCTACTAAGACGTCGGTGACAGTGGCGTGATGGACACGCTCAGTAACATGAGGCCTGAGACTCTTCGCCCATGCTTGCGGCTTACTCTTGGTCTCCCGCTGTACGGTCGCCAGGTCATTCTCTGGCTGTCACCCACTTCACTTGCTGTTGGTGTGTCGGGATGCGCTCCTTTAGCAGCTCGAGTTCTCTTCAACGTCCGGCTCGGCCACTCACAACTTCCCCTCCTGAACTTGGTCGGTCGTCAGATTCTTAGTGTAGACCCTCCGGTCACACTTCCATATTTCCTGCTGGGTGCGGTGTTATGCACATGGCAATGATGATGTGGTTGCCATTGGGCCTGGACGACAGGTGGTGATGATCTTCTAGAAGAGGAGATTTCTGGAGTGACTTCGCAGCTACATGTCTCTGCCTTGCTGAGGCTGTTCCTTCACCCCTGGCATCTGCGGTCAGGTGCAGGGATGACGTCCGACCTAGACTGCCGACACTCTGGGATGGACGGTCACACTGGGAAGCGTTGGGGAGAGACGTGGTTTGCGTTTGCTGCGGCTTACTTTTGGTTCTCCCATGGGGCTGTCTCCATGGACGTCGGTCTGCTTTGGTGGCTGTCTGGTGTCTCTGGGTGTGCTCTTGGCTTGCGGTGGTACGAGTCCTCGTGCTTCTCCTCTTGTTCTCTCCAGCGCACCTGTGTTCGTCTGGTTCTTCATGGTGACAAGATTGTCACACTTCTTGGCGGTTCTTCCTCCGGTGCAGTAGCATGCACCTTCTTCTTCGTGTGACGTGCTCCTTCCTTGCTTGCAGAGCGATGTGGCGCCCGGCCACGTGTCACCTGGTGTCAGAGCACATGTTGCTGTGGCAGCTGGCCATGTGGAGTGTGTGACTCTCCTCTTGCCTGTCTTGGGTCACTGGCGACTCTGTCTTGAGGCAGTGTGAGGGATGACACTCTGTGTTGTGTTTGGCCCACTGCGGGGCTTCGCTGGTGCAGTGGAGATGTAAAAGCTCTCCCTCCTGCATTCGGCATTGCTTCTTCTCTGTGGAGATGTCTCTATCTCCTGGGCGCCTGCCCGTGCCGTCAGGTTTGCTGGTGCGGCCTTCTGCACACCTCTGACCTAGTGCGCTTCGTCTTTTTCTTGGGCGCCCTCTTCTGGCACTTCGCGTGCCTGCTCTTCCTCCTTGTGGTGGTGGTCTTTCACCGCCAGGGGCGTGTGGTGCACTCTTCTCACTTGCAGTGGCGTAAGACAGCCACTGGGGGTTGCAAATTCTGCACCTATCTTTCTTGTGCTTTAAGTGGGGATTACTGGGTTGCTTCTGATTCCATTATCTTCGCTGGGCCTTGCTTGGCCACTTGGCGCTTCCCTTTGGCTAATGCCCCTTGAGCCTAATCTGACAGACTGTGGCTTGGGCTGCTCTTCTCTATTTGATGCTTGTCTGGGCTGGTGCAGCTTAGGGTTTCTTTGTTCTCTCTCTGTTGGTGGAATGAACACAGTCTCACTCCCTTCCCGCTGGATAGGGAGACGTGCAGGGGGTGTGTTGCAGTTCTCGCTCCTTCAGAACACTTGGCAGTCCATAAGGGGCGTATGGTGGACTCCGCTACTTTCTGGCAGTGGTGTACTGACTGTCACTTTAGGCCTCTGCAGGCTTAGCAATGCTGCTGTGTGTTGCTTGCTGGTCCTTGCAGTGCTATCCCAGTAGATGATTTGGCAGACTGCGGTGAGGTCACAGGACCCTGAAGGCTCTTCAGTGATCAGGGCAGCAGGGCATCCTTGTACAGATCACTCTTGTTCCGTTGGGGCCGTTTAATTGAAACCTGCTGTGCTCTAATGCAGTTGCTCGGTTGGCCTGTAGTGGCACTACAGCTAATCTTCTCCATGCACTTCCTTGGTTCCACTATTTTGATTTTAGCTGGACTCTTGGTAGTGTCCTTGGGGTCTCTCTGCCGGGCACTGGAGGGGCATGCACCAGGCACTGGCTGGTGATGCATGGCATTAGTCTCTGCCTCCTCGAGGCTATTTCTGTTTGATGGGCGGTACCACCCAATGAACACTGGGTGGCACTGCAGTGTTTGTTCAGTTGTTTTTTTTCCACAGGCCCGGGCAGTCTTCGCTTCGATTGCAGGCCTCAACAGTTAAAATAGAAGGCGGTGCTGGGTTCCTTACTGCTGGTGCTTCCTTTCAGGGCATCTCTTCCTAGCAAGAAGATAGTAGGCTGTAGCTGCCTCAATATTGCTGAGGGGTGATGGCATTAGGAATCCGATGCGGGGTTTGTAGGGTGTTGGAGCGGCCTTTGGCAGTGCTCTGCCACTCTGCTGGCGCCGAAAGAGAATCAAGGCACCAGATATTAACCTCCTCTTATCGCCGGCTAGTGCGGGTACCAGTTCTGTTTAGTTCAAGGTGCAATGTGGTGCTGTGGCCACCAGGTGGCGCTGCAGCCACTTCTCAGCCTTAGGCCTTGGCAGCAGGAAGAAAACCCTCGATGTGGCCTGGAGGTGCGCGGCCTTTGTTTGGAGGTTGGAAGAGGTAGAGAAACTCACCGGGAGATAGGGAGTGCCAGGGAATGCCGCCGTCTGCTTTGCTTGTGCTGGTCAGCAGGATAGCTTGCTTGTAGTCGGAGTTGCCTCTGCTGCTGCGCTTTATCTAAACTTTCTCTTGCGGGGCCGCAGCAGGTAGGTGTCAGCCTGGCTACTGTAGGGGATGCCCTCCTTGTGGCGGAAGAGTGCAAATGCCCGGGAGCCGGCCAACCTTTCTCGTGGACCAACTGGGTGATGAGAGGGCAGGGGAATGCAAGGCGGGGCCGTACGCTGGGTTATTCTTCTTTCTCCCTGGGCCTGTCAGTACAGCAGCTGCTGCTGCTTGCAGGCCTGAGGGAGAGGAACCTTCCTGCTCCGGTTTCCAGCACAGTGCGTCTTGATGAAGAGTGCCTGCTACCATCACATCCAGATCCTACTAAGGATTTTAACTGACTCTCTGAAATCTGTAAGCATTGGAACCTACTATAGGTGTTTAATGAAAGCTCGATGTGACTACACATCCCAGCATGCTGTATGAAGAAATCAAGTATGCAGTTGAACCCATGAGGGGTTTTTAAACCAATCAGCATGTAGTATAAAGAGCGCTCCAATGCGTACAGGAGAAATGCCTCTGATGAAGTGGTACGTTGGCCACAGAAACGCGTCAGGCAACACAACGTACTTGGATGGTTGGGGCGGGCTGAACCGTGATGCCGAATGGCAGACGCACTGTCGAGTGCATCTTGAGAAGCTTTGGCGTTTGTTGAATAAAAAAATATATATATATATATATATCGCCACACTCCGCCTCAACGTTCCTGCGGGAACAAACGGAAGACGAACCCAGATTTGGTGTAACTTTTCGTTTATTTGCAGTGAGCCACCATTATTGCCATATATATATATATGTACTCTAACAAACTTGTATATTTCTCACAACAAGAAAGAATAGCACTCACGGGGCGAGTCCAGGTCTTTTATTCACGTACTCACAGCAACCAGACGCATTTCGGCAGTCGCCTTTTTCGATGGTAATCAGGCGCGCCGGAAACGGCCTTCATTTATTTCATTTACTTTCCCAACACCATCATGGGTTGACACAGAGAAGGGACAAACTCATATAAGAGCATAGCGCCATCTTGGAACGTACAAAATTCATGTGTTACCTCATGTATGAGACATGACACAAAGATTTTGGACAAAGGAACTGGTTGGTTTTACGGTGAGAGCGTAATTCTAACAATTAGGTGCATTGTAGCCCATCGGTGCGCGGAACTGTTAACTAGCATTACGAATTTGTGTTAGAGCCATAATTAACAATAAGTGGAGGCTCAAATAGTAAATGTTTACTTGTATATATATTTATATTTATCTATATACATATGCTAAATTTGAATGCACTGTGACCATTGATGGTATGAATTTTGTACGTTCCAAGATGGCGCTATGCTCTTATTTGAGTTTGTCCCTTCTCTGTGTCAACCCATGTCGGTGTTGGGAAAGTAAATGAAATAAATGAAGGCCGTTTCCGGCGCGCCTGATTACCATCGAAAAAGGCGACTGCCGAAACGCGTCTGGTTGCTGTGAGTCCGTGAATAAAAGACCCGGACTCGCCCCCGTGAGTGCTTTTCTTTCTTGTTGTGAGAAATATACAAGTTTGGAAGCGTACATGTTAGTGGGAGCACCACCCGCGAGAAAGCACCCATCCGCAAGTGCGCGAAGAAGGTGCAAAACCTATGGAGCTATGATATTGGCTTCGCGCACCGCCGTCTAAAGTATTGACTGTGGGATTGCACGATATATAGGAGCTTCTGTGACAATGCCTTTAAATACCTGGAGTCGCCGCATTTCTGTTGGGAAATGAGTTGTGGATAATTGACAGGATTCTCCATTCCTGTCCGACGAAGCCGCCCTGCTGTGGTCGGAGACTGCGTTAACGGAGAAGCTTCGTGTGGATTTATTGATGTAGAGCCTGACCTGCCTGACCCCTTCCACAAACAACACAGGATTGTGCCCAGAAGAAATTGTAAAAGGAGACGGGCAAGGGATGCAAGCTGAGTATGTTACTCTGCTTGCTGGTATTGAAGAAAATTCAAACAGACACCCGAGACGGAAATTGCAGAAGGCAAGTCCAGTGCACTTTTTTATTTTTACACACTTTCTTACGAGATTAATTGAACTGCCTTTTGAAAATAGTTTTATCAATGTGCAGTTGAAAGGAAACCTTTTCATCAAAATTCGAATGTGTGCGCATCAAACACGGACACTTGAATGGCTAGACTTTCACCAATAGGAAAGTCTGACGTTGCTACATTAGCACGTGATCCTTGCACTAGTTTGATGTAACTGCCCTCCTGTGATCAAGGCTGAAGGAGAAGCTGAAACGCGTAAGGAACCAGGGCAAATGCTCCGGATGGACTGCCAGCCTACCTCAAAGTTTGAATAAATGTTTGAAATGCCTTTAAATACCTGGAGTCGCCGCATTTCTCTGTTGGGAAATGAGTTGTGGATAATTGACAGGATTCTCCATTCCTGTCCGACGAAGCCGCCCTGCTGTGGTCGGAGGCTGCGTTAACGGAGAAGCTTCGTGTGGATATATATATATATATATATATATATATATATATATATATATATATATATGTACGCTCCCAAACTTGTATATTTCTCACAACAAGAAAGAATAGCACTCACGGGGCGAGTCCAGGTCTTTTATTCACGGACTCACAGCAACCAGACGCGTTTCGGCAGTTGCCTTTTTCAATGGTAATCAGGCGCGCCGGAAACGGCCTTCATTTACTTTCCCAACACCGTCATGGGTTGACACAGAGAAGGGACAAACTCATATAAGAGCATAGCGCCACCTTGGAACGTACAAAATTCATGTGTTACCTCATGTATGAGACATGACACAAAGATTTTGGACAAAGGAACTGGTTGGTTTTACGGTGAGAGCGTAATTCCAACAATTAGGTGCATTGTAGCCCATCGGTGCGCGGAACTGTTAACTAGCATTACGAATTTGTGTTAGAGCCATAATTAACAATAAGTGGAGGCTCAAATAGTAAATGTTTACTTGTATATATATTTATATTTATCTATATACATATGCTAAATTTGAATGCACTGTGACCATTGATGGTATGAATTTTGTACGTTCCAAGATGGCGCTATGCTCTTATATGAGTTTGTCCCTTCTCTGTGTCAACCCATGTCGGTGTTGGGAAAGTAAATGAAATAAATGAAGGCCGTTTCCGGCGCGCCTGATTACCATCGAAAAAGGCGACTGCCAAAACGCGTCTGGTTGCTGTGAGTCCGTGAATAAAAGACCGGGACTCGCCCCCGTGAGTGCTTTTCTTTCTTGTTGTGAGAAATATACAAGTTTGGGAGTGTACATATTAGTGGGAGCACCACCCGCGAGAAAGCACCCGTCCACAAGTGTGCGAAGAAGGTGCAAAACCTATGGAGCTATGATATTGGCTTCGCGCACCGCCGTCTAAAGTATTGACTGTGGGATTGCACGATATATAGGAGCTTCTGTGACAAGAGACTCTACACATGTGCAATAATTACTGACGGCAGAACGAGGGGGTTGTAATCTGATATAATCGGATTCCGGCGACGTATCACGAACATCGCTGATACGATGTACAGTAATTCAGAGCGCTGTGAGGCGGCCTTGGAAGTATTTAAAAAGAGACCGACTACGGTGCTGATCAAAATGCAAGTAGAAGAACGCAATGTGACCACATTGTCGACTCGGTTCACTGCACTTGAAAGGCTTTACGAGCGGGAGATCCGCAAATGGTGCGAGGGGACGTCCCTACAACATTATGTGCAAGCAGAGAGGGTCCCAAGGGGCCTTCATATATATACGATACCGGCCTATGAGAACCGGGACCCGCAACTGCTAGAGGAATGGTCTGAGCATACGGCCAACTCCTGTAAAGTTATGCTCAATATCCTCATCAAATTCGCTTGGAGCGATCATGAGAAGGCTCGGAAAGCCATTGAGGAACTTGAAGCTGAAATTGATAAAGATGACAATAAAAGCAGACAAGAGGAACTGAGGGCACAAATGCTGAAACGTCTAAAGAATTACGAAGGAAAAATTAGACAAAGGAAACAAGAGAAATTCGAACGTGACAAGCGCGATTACGCGATGGGGAGAGTGTTAACGTTTGCCAAGAAGTTTGACGCATCCCGGAGGGCTCTCCAGACAAAATCTGTGCCTCAAGCAGTTGGCCAACAAGACACTTCGGAGTCGGAGATGACCACTCCAGAGCAATCGGGAGATAAGAGTGTGGGTACTTCAAGTATGGCCTCCAACAGATCCCTTTTTCACGACGAATTCCGGGTCATTTGCCAATCTTGGCAGAAAGGCAACAGGGGGAAACCGCCAGAATTAAAAAGCGGAGACCCACAAGGAGAGGGGAACAGTGGCGTAAGAGGACGCAGGTCTCCTCCAGTTACCAGGAGCAAGAAGAAGTTCAACAAAGGACGCTAAATAATAAGCGAGCATTGGTAGAGAATCTTACTATCATTAACCTAACCCCGCGCAAATTGACACACAGTGAGGAGGAGGTATTAAGACTGGGTTTCACTTTCTGTCCACAAAAAAGACTGGAGTACACACAGACAAGAATAGACCTATTTAGGTTCACGAGGAAGTTAAAGCTCCATAAATTCTTTAAACTGAGACCGAGACAGCATAGCAAAAAAATGGGAGAACATTCCTCAGATACTGATGTGCTAGTCGGGCATGATTTACCGGCATTACAAGCCTTAGAGGATTTGAACAGTGAAATTGGGAATTCATGTGGAGTTAATGAATTGACTGGGGTATTGGGTATTGACCAACAGAGTGAGGTTACCCCATTTAAACCAGTATCAACATTTCTACCCCAAATGCCCAATGATATTATAGATACATTTTCTGATGCTGTTATCAAAGAATTGATGGTCATGAGAAGTGTTGGAAGTGATGGACATGTCGGTGTTGGGAAAGTAAATGAAATAAATGAAGGCCGTTTCCGGCGCGCCTGATTACCATCGAAAAAGGCGACTGCCGAAACGCGTCTGGTTGCTGTGAGTCTGTGAATAAAAGACCTGGACTCGCCCCGTGAGAGCTTTTCTTTCTTGTTGTGAGAAATATACAAGTTTGGGAGCGTACATGTTAGTGGGAGCACCACCCGCGAGAAAGCACCCGTCCGCGAGTGCGCGAAGGAGGTGCAAAACCTATGGAGCTATGATATTGGCTTTGCGCACCGCCGTCTAAAGTATTGACTGTGGGATTGCACGATATATAGGAGCTTCTGTGACATGAGACTCTACACATGTGCAATAATTACTGACGGCAGAATGAGGGGGTTGTAATCCGATATAATCGGATTCCGGCGAAGTATCACGAACATCGCTGATACGATGTACAGTAATTCAGAGCACTGTGAGGCGGCCTTGGCAGTATTTAAAAAGAGACCGACTACGGGGTTGATCAAAATGCAAGGAGAAGAACGCAATGTGACCACATTGTCGACTCAGTTCACTGCACTTGAAAGGCTTTACAAGCGGGAGATCCGCAAGTGGTGGGAGGGGACGTCCCTACAACATTATGTGCAAGCAGAGAGGGTCCCAAGGGGCCTTCGTATATATACGATAGCGGCCTATGAAAATCCGGACCCGCAACTGTTAGAGGAATGGTCTGAGCATACGGCCAACTCCTGTAAAGGTATGCTCAATATCCTCATCAAATTCGCATGGTGCGATCATGAGAAGGCTCGGAAAGCCATTGAGGAACTTGAAGCTGAAATTGATAAAGATGACAATAAAAGCAGACAAGAGGAACTGAGGGCACAAATGCTGAAAAGTCTAAAGAATTACGAAGGAAAATTCAGACAAAGGAAACAAGAGAAATTCGAATGTGACGAGCACGATTACGCGATGGGGAGAGTGTTAACATTTGCCAAGAAGTTTGACGCACCCCGGAGGGCTCTCCAGACGAAATCTGTGCCTCAAGCAGTTGGCCAACAAGACACTTTGGAGTCGGAGGTGACCACTCCAGAGCAATCGGGAGATGAGATCGTGGGTACTTCAAGTATGGCCTCCAACAGATCCCTTTTTCACGACGAATTCCGGGTCATTCGCCAATCTTGGCAGAAAGGCAACAGGGGGAAACCACCAGAATTAAAAAGCGGAGACCCACAAGGAGAGGAGGACAGTGGCGTAAGAGGACGCAGGTCTCCTCCAGTTACCAGGAGCAAGAAGAAGTTCAAGAAACGACGCTAAATAATAAGCGAGCAGTGGGAGAGAATCTTACTATCATTAACCTAACCCCGCGCAAATTGACACACAGTGAGGAGGAGGTATTAAGACTGGGTTTCACTTTCTGTCCACAAAAAGACTGGAGTACACACAGACAAGAATAGACCTATTTAGGTTCACGAGGAAGTTAAAGCTCCATAAATTCTTTAAACTGAGACCGAGACAGCATAGCAAGAAAATGGAAGAACATTCCTCAGATACGGATGTGCTAGTCGGGCATGATTTACCGGCATTACAAGCCTTAGAGGATTTGAACAGTGAAATTGGGAATTCATGTGGAGTTAATGAATTGACTGGGGTATTGGGCATTGAACAACGGAGTGCAGTTACCCCATTTAAACCAGTATCAACTTTTCTACCCCAAATGCCCAATGATATTATAGACACATTTTCTGATGCTGTTATCAAATAAGAGACATAATTTTACACACGCACAATATCAAGCTATTGAAAATATTAGAAACGATACATCTATTGTCTGTAAGCCCTCAGATAAGGGCGGTAATGTGGTGCTTCAAACCTATGATGCATATAATAGGGAAGCCCTACGACAATTATCAGATATAGCTTTTTATGAAAAAGTGAGTAAAAATGTTTACAATCTGAGCATCACTAATTGTCATGTGTTGTTGAAAAACTGGTACGACAAAGGTATGATCATAACAGAGGAGTATTTGTTCCTAAGGTGTTTAAATCCAGTTACACTCTGTTTTTATCATTTGCCTAAAGTGCATAAGGATGCTACATTACCACCAGGGAGACCGATTGTCTCCTCACAGGGAAGTCTCTTAGAACATATATCTGTATATATAGATTACTTCTTGTCTGATTTTGTGGTAACATTAAGGTCATATATTAAAGACACCAAAGACTTCCTCCAACATATAGAGGGAGTACAGTGGCAGGAAGGAGACCAGATGATTGTAATAGATATCACCAGCCTATACACTTGTATAGCGCACCAAGATGGATTACAGGCGGTCCGGTATTTTTTACGGAACCGATCATTGAAGTTTAGTGAACACAATGAGATGCTGCTAGAATTCTTGGAATTCTGCTTAAATAATAACATCTTTCTGTACCAGGAACAATATTACAGGCAAGTATCAGGAACAGCTATGGGCACCTGTTTCGCCCCCAGCTACGCAAATTTATTCGTGGGCTGGTGGGAGGAGCAGGTGGCCTGGGCTGATGCCAATAATATCTGGACCAAGAAAGTGGTTGCCTGGTACAGATATATTGACAACCTCTTCCTGATTTGGAGAGGGTCACATGAGACAGCAGCAGAATATATACAGATTCTTAATAATAACGATATGAAACTGAAGTTCAGCGCAGATATTAGTTCAACCTCTGTAAACTTCTTGGACTTGGAAGTCTGTGTGATAGGCGGCAAATTGAGTACCAAACTATATCGGAAGCCCACTGCGGGCAATTCGACATTACATGCCCATAGCAGTCACCCCCCAAGATTGATTAGTAATATCCCCTATGGGGAACTACTACGTATAAAAAGGAATAATACTAGGGAGATTGACTTCCAGGAAAATGCTGGTGAATGCATAGAGAGATTTAGGGCACGAGGGTATGGAGAACAAGTCCTAAAAGGCGCATTATGTAAAGTGAATTCTGTTCCCAGAAAGAAATTGTTGGAAGAAAAGGCTGTTAGGAAGTCGGAGGACTGTAAATTTCGAATGATTACAACCTTTTCAGAAGAAGCAGGGGAACTGAGAACCATTTTGCGCAAGAACTGGAACCTCTTAAAATTGGACCCAGTTATAGGAATGGATATTCCCACTCACCCACTGCTGACCTTTAGAAAAACTAGGTCTTTGAGAGATTCTCTTACCAGTAGCCATATGAGTAGAGAGGTACCGAATGTGTTGGGAAACAAGTTACGGGGGTTCTTTCCTTGCGGTAGATGCAAGGCCTGCGCAGGTAGCAGAAGAGTCCTATCATATCAGGTACCAGGAGTTAAGAAGCCAAAAAACATCAAGAAATTTTTGACATGCAGTATACCTTACACCGTATACTGCCTTAATTGCCCTTGTGGACTTCAGTATATTGGAAGTACTATACATCAAACCAAGATATGTATCTTAGAACACACAAGGGCAATTAAGAATTGTGACATGTCATATCCAGTGGCTCGCCATTTTAAGGCCAAACATAACAGCAATAGAGATCTCCTTACATTTTTTGCCTTGGATCATGTCCCATTACATCCAAGAGGAGGTGATAGGATTACCAGTCTAAGGAGACTGGAATCTCGGTACATAATCGACCTTCAAACAAAAGCACCCGAGGGTCTGAACACCAATGAGGAACTTACGGTACATTTGGGTACTTAGACTGGATGCACTTCCTTTGTTATGTAAAGTTGTAGTATCCTTAATGAGCATCTTCTGCTGATTGTTTCAAAATGGTAACATTTAGAAATTTTGATCTGTATTTGTGAATCGACTGTGTGTAGAACAAAGGGTTATTTACCGATATAGATTAGGGAATCGGTTGGATTTTATTGTCACTTAATTAGTTTCATATTGGAATTCTGAGTGCCCATTCAGGGCAGGATTGAGTATTGGCCGAATCTCCGGCGAGAGCGAAATTGTATTATTGTGTACATTATGTTGCGCATGAGCCATGGTCAATATGTGTTAGGCTCAGTGAGTGCATATTTATTTATACATATATGTAGATTTATTGCACTATGCTCTTAAATGAAATTAATTTTGCACTTTCAGAGATGGCGCCATTATTTTATAGGTATTTGTCCTTTCTCTGTGTTAACTCATGTATGAGACATGACACAAAGATTTTGGACAAAGGAACTGGTTGGTTTTACGGTGAGAGCGTAATTCTAACAATTAGGTGCATTGTAGCCCATCGGTGGGCGGAACTGTTAACTAGCATTACGAATTTGTGTTAGAGCCATAATTAACAATAAATGGAGGCTCAAATAGTAAATGTTTACTTGTAAATATATTTATATTTATCTATATACATATGCTAAATTTTAATGCACTGTGACCATTGATGGTATGAATTTTGTACGTTCCAAGATGGCGCTAAGCTCTTATATGAGTTTGTCCCTGCTCTGTGTCAACCCATGTCGGTGTTGGGAAAGTAAATGAAATAAATGAAGGCCGTTTCCGGCGCGCCTGATTACCATCGAAAAAGGCGACTGCCGAAATGCGTCTGGTTGCTGTGAGTCCGTGAATAAAAGACCTGGACTCGCCCCCGTGAGTGCTTTTCTTTCTTGTTGTGAGTAATATACAAGTTTGGGAGCGTACATGTTAGCGGGAGCACCACCCGCGAGAAAGCACCCGTGCAAAACCTATGGAGCTATGATATATATATATATATATATATATATATATATATATATAACAAGCACCTTCTCTCCCATCAAAAGAAGATATATATATATATATTTCTCAGAAATTCACTGAAAAAAACAAATGTTAAAGAGATGTTAGGTGAATATGTCAGTTTAAACTTAAAGTTTATTACAAAAAAAAATACTGATATACAACAGTGATAGTTATTTCAAGCAATTATAACTCATGCTACCACCATACACTTTATCAATGATGTCAGTTCAGTTGTCATCAGTAATGTTATCAATGATGTCACAGAACATGTCATGAGTGTTGTAATATGTGAGCTCATGAGCAGTGCATGGTGAGGCCCAAGTTATAGTTACCCGAGACCTACAAAGTTATTGCCAAACTAGAGACAGCACTCCACTATACACTCAAATAAATAAATGAATAAATACTTTGATATCTAAGTCTATGTATGCCCCGCACAAATGCTGCCTTTGACCTATGTGGCATACATATGATACTCATGTATGTACATATGATACTCATGTACTTCAGTATCTTCGTTTGAAAAGCTTGTGATCTCTGCATCTCTTTTCACCATAACTGGATTCCACCGATTTTGAGGGGTGGGGTTTCAAAGTTATGCCAGTAAATCAGGAGTACTTCATAGGAGGAAATAGAAATACGAAGCAACGGGAAATGCAGTGTGGAGTAGCTTTTGCAATATAACTAGGTGAAATTCAGTTTGATTCAGGTTACAGAGCATAAGCAGGAACCTGCCCATGAGTGGTGGGATGACAAGGAGTAGTAGCCAGCGCAAAAATCCCTTTTTGATCCCTAGTTTGATGAAAGTGCAGAAGAAATAATGGATATGTTATGTAAGACTGGCATAGAGAGTCTCAATAATTTATTTCAGCTTCTGAATCTCATAATCCACTGCTATGACATAGCAACAGTTGATAACTAAACTGGGAACCTACTGTTGTGATGTCATAAAGGCCTTGCAGGCCAGGCTGACAGAGCTCCCTGAGAGCCTGTCAGTGCAGCACTGCTTGTCTGCCTTGAATGAAAGCAGAAAGCACAGCTGCAGGAGGGGGAAGAAAGGCAGGGGAGGTGGTGGGAGTAGGTCAAAGATGGCAAGTAAGTTTTTATTTTACCTTTGGGACAGAAATACATAACAGAGGTCATGTTATGTATGGCTCCCCCATCACTCCTTTGCCACTGCATTGCAGTTGAAAGCAGGGGCAGATTGTTTAGGGGCCATACATAATATAAAATTATAGATGGGTAAAATTGAATTACGGGGATGTTTTCACTTTGGGGTTCCAAGTGACATCAGTGATAACTCAAGCTTCACTCTTGCTGTCTAGTCAATATTATTCAGGACCCCTCTGTGAATGCACTGTTACCCAGCTATAATTTTATTTATTTAACTCTGATAAAACTGAGGTTTATTGTAGCCCCAGTAAAGCGATTTCACTTAAATAAAGGCATTAAAAATGCCCCGCTGACAAGGTGGATTACAACCTCAACTTTATCCAACGTAGATGACAGAATTTTATGCTTGGATTTAAATTAGCATAATCCTTACAGCAATTCTGGGATTATAATCGGCCTTTACTCACATTGGAGACATACTTTTTATACTAGGTTTTTTGGTCACCTGGGTTTGACAATGATAATGGCACAGCTAATCTCAAAAGGGTGTGGTCCTGTCCACCAGTACTCCCATGTTTTTCTAATAATATCTATGTTCACCAAAACTATGGAAGCAAATGCTTATGAATATTTATGTGCATAAACTTCAACGTCCGTCTAAACATAACAAGCAACTCAGGCAAAGTCCTGTTGGTGGAGAGTGATCTCAGGAAATGCATTCATTCAGCCATGTTACTGATTTGCCTGCTTACACTTCACTGATTGCTCTATCCGAATGCACCTATCAGTGGTGGCCTTCCTCTTTGGACAAGTGCTCTGCACTTGGAAGTGCAGTACGAAATTTACGATTTATATTTGATACTAAACTGGACTGTTTGCCACCAATTACAAAATTACCTTCTGCCTTCTTCTTTTACCTTCAACAGAAACGAAAGATATTAGCAGTTTTGTCTTCAAAATATAAATTCCTGTGATAAAAGCAGTGGTTGGCTTACAATTAGACTACTGCAATTCACCATATCTCGCACTTCCCAAATGTGCTCTACACAAACTTCAAATAGTCGGCAGAGAGAGTAATGCTAAACATATGAAGGAGATCTTTCATTGCCCATCACTCAGTGGCTAATTTGTAAAATATTGAGTGTCAGTGCCCAAAGTGCTGCTCAGAAGCCCGGCTGGGGCTATTAAAACCAATAACAAGGTTGCACAGTCTTGAATCCCCTCATGCCTTTTTAATCCACCACCAGATGCTCCCTGTCTCTTTATCTCACTCTTGCAGGTTCCTATGTTTCCATATTTCTCTCCCTTCATCTTTCCTGTATGTGTATTTTGACCTCTCTTGCTCTCGGGAAATGTCTAATGAGGAAAAATAAGTGGTGGTCCCCAAAAATGAGAACCAGTGGCCCCCAACAGCAACCACTGGCTCAAATTAAGCACTGCCATTATCTTGACACATTTTGCTGGTTACCATTTGTCAAGAGAATTAAGTTAACATTTTTTACTATTTTCCATAATGCTATCTATGGGCCATGTCACAATTTTGTAACAAACATATTTGAATCTTATGTGCCTGCTCGGAAATTACGTTATGGAACCCACTACATATCCACTAAGGACTGCATTTGACTTTTAGAAAGCTGTTAAAGAATTATTTATACAAATCACATAATCACTGTTTCAATGAACTGAATATAGTCTTGTCTTAATGTCCTAAATGGTAACCAGGTTAGACAGATTGGGCGCCAGGACAACTTTTTTTGATAGTTGTGCGCTCTATAAAATTGACTAACATTTATAATACGCCAGTCTTAACAATCAGGGTTAGTGAACCTTTACCTACAGTAAGCTAGTCCAAGCATCCTTTTGGTGCACTCCTAAAGCAAAACCAGCGGACCTGGGCAGCTGCAGGGGACTCATATTCATTCTTGAGTTGTAGCTTGACTTCCACATAGGCTTTGCACTCAAGATGGTCCTTGTGATAACAGGGGGTGCCATTACCATTCAAGACAGGAATTATAGCATTTGAATTTTCAAAATATTATCTGTCCCCACTATATATACAATGAAAGTGACTTTTGTCACAGGTATCGCTCCCATTACAACTCATCAGAAAATTATAGTTCAGTCAAGATAATGAGATAAACACACGTTTGAAATAAAGCCAAAGTGCTGGAAAAATAGTGCACCAGATGAATTAAGAAAATCCCAAACAGGAGCTCTAGATGGGCCTGTTTGAGGTGGAGTGCATTTTCTTGTGAAATATGCCAGTTGAGCAGAAATACCTTATTTTGCCTTCTCCATTGTCTCTTTTTCCCAGCACTGTTCCAAGCATGACCCTGCGTGCTGGACTTTCTAATACAAAGCTTGTAAGTATGGTTCATTGAGATTGACTGATTATAATCATCACAGCTCAGGGCCCTCTCACATCAGAGAAGATCTCTGGTGGTGCTGGTATTGGTGTTAGTGATGGTGGTATTGGTGGTGATGTTGCTTTGTATGTATCAGTATTGGTGGATGTATATTGATGGTGTGGCATTAGGGATGTGGTATTGTCTCTTTTGTAATTGGTGGTGGTGTGATATTGGTGAAAAGGTGTTGCTGGCATTGGTAGTGGTGTTATATTCCATATAGGTACCCTATATAGGCGCAGGTAACACTGCAACCTTTCACCTATATCCTTCCCTACATTACATACATAACGGTTCTTAGGCACTGACCTTTTACCTAGATATGACACTGCATTCAGTACGCGGGTTTTTCCCTGGTTCGATTCTCATACATTATGCATGAGGCTTCATGGAAGCACAGCAGGACTAATAGTAGGATTACCATCTCCTGAATAATATTATTTCTATATAAAGTTCAGGCCCAACATCATCCTTTAGGCCGACACAGTAACACAGCAAGGTAGGACCCCTGGGGAGACCTATGGGTATATATACAGCACATCTTGCTTAGGAAGATAGAGGAGACCGTGACTTCCCGGCTGACACACTGACCAGAGACGCTGAGGTTCCTGCATGCAGACGCTCCAGCTAGCATTGGTCTAACATCCCTCGCGGGGTGTCCAACTCGAGACCAGGACGGGGTCCCACATTCTCTAAACTCTCAGGTAATGGGGTGGACTAGATCCTAGAGGGATTCTTGGCGTAACACCTACACAGATGCTAGGTACATTTAGGTACATCTAGTTAGGGAGGCATCGTAGGAGTACGCACTTTTTATCATGTGTTTTATGTACTTGTATATATTCATGATTTCTGCAAGATGGTAGAACTATACCATCCCTTTACTTTCGTAGTATTGCTAATCATATATCTCTGCTACTGTCTGATTGGTTGTTGCAGCTCATATATTCTACACTAGAATAACAACTGTTCAATAAATACTTATTGAAACGCCCAGACTGTTTATTCTGTGTATCTCTCTGAGACAAACTAAGTGAACACGAGTGACTGAGCGAAAGGTAGTATAATGTTTCCACGATCCTGGGGGATCAGGGTTGTCATGTTCTGAGGTTGCCAGAATCTATTCTCTCCATGATAAGAGGAGATTATAGTGGCACTGTGAGCTAGCTAATACAGACAGGCTAACCTATCCGGTGGGGGTGCACAGAATCAGTCTGCCACCAAACCCACAGTTTATGTTATCCAAGCGCGCAGATCCTGTATATGTAATATAGGAACTACAGGACATGGCACCCAACGTTGGTTGGGTACTAATTTAACAGTAGAATCTGAGTAGTTCAGTCGTGCTATTCTCAGGGACCCCTACTCACAAAACACCGGAGACATCTGGAGTGGGTGGGCACAAACTCCGCCACAGCTGAGTAGGCTAAAAATCCTATTTATTGGCTGTTGGTTAATCAAGCTTGAAGGACACAGTGTCCCTAAAATTGTGCATAACACCGTACCTTGGTTCCCTTGAAAAGTTATTTAGTGTACTAAAAACAATGACTAAACCAAGAAATAGACCCACTGCAACAAAATCTGCCCCTCACAGACGAGGAAGATTCAGATGCAATACAAATTGCACCAAATTTTAGAAATACAGTCACCCTGAAACTACTAGCGAATGGTTTATCATCTAGGGGTGGCATAGTAGTTTTTGTGATTGAGGCACACGAATCAAACAGAACAGAGGTATTTTGTTCGTGGGTTACATTCCCAGCAGCAAATGTGTTTTATGTGTGTTTTAGATTTATAAAGCGCATGGCTGCCCAAAGGCTTCCCAGCGCTAAGATGTGGAAAATTAATTTGTATCGATAAACATTGTCTGCGCCATCTTGCCCTTTTTCCCAATGCCACACTTTCGTCGTCCGCGGCGGCCATTTTAGCTACCTTGATCAGACCCACTCTCTGCACACCGCTAATCCCCAGCGCGGCTCCACATCCTCGCAAGCCCCCCCGCACTGGTCACTCTCTCTCTCCCTCTCTCATGCACGGGCCATTAACCCCCTCCAACTGCGCTGCACTTCCCTGGGAATCTCACCCCCGGGCCTGCCCGACACCTCCCTTTCCTCCTATACACTATCACACCCTCTGACACCCCTCTTCCTCCGTATCCGATTGTCCAGGCCGGTCCCAGGCTATCACCTAGCCCTGCGGATACAGTTTATGGCCCCGACTGTAAGGAATCGCCCCTCTTCAAAGGAGTTACAGTAGATCAAGGCCCCCACCCCATGAGATCCGTCACACCACATGCATTCCGGGAACCGGCGGAATGTCCTGCTGATCCTGCCGTCTGATGACGATTCTGCATGGTGAATGGGGAGGGGATTCTCATTGTAAGGGTGCGTGGGAACGGGTCTGAAGCAGAAGATCCCAGGGATGTCTTTCATACTTCAAAGTATCTTTACTGTAATAAAGAATGTCTTCCTGCCATAAATGCGTGTATAAGAGGCCAGGCCTCAGAGATGCAGTAGAGCACCTCGTGAAGATTCCCTGTTGGTCTGATCTGACGTGTTCTCCTCCGGAGAGAATAAACCTTTGTTTCCTGCCTTCCAGTCTCCAGCGCCTGCCTCTTCATTGATTCATATTTTGGGGAATAGAGGCGACATCGCCGGGCAATACTTAAGGTTATTCCATTCGTCGATTGCCCTCCTGTTTTACAATTGGCGTCCCAAGCGTGGGGCCCATCAGCGACACGTGGATCCAGTGGGAGAGGTCCTGACGACAGAGTGAACGACTGCAACGATCGGGAGAGCTCCTGTCCGATAGACCCTCGTCTGACAGCCGATCATCCGAACTTCACTGGTTCCGAACAGACCTCTCTCGAGTGATCTACGGTCCTGACTGGGAACCATCAGGAGTGCGCGATAGAAGATAGAGGACGATCGGGCGCTGGATTCGGAGGACAGGAAACAGCCCATGCGGTCCGGGTAAGGTCGTACAAAACGACAAATTGTGAAACGATAACGGTTCTTTGAGACATTTGCTGCTTACAAACGAGGAAGAGTACAAATACTCTATCTTCCTTTGTGAACAGTGAAGGGTGGGTAACGCGGACTTTGTCCCCCTTTGTAATCTGTCGTACCTATCTTTTCTCCCCACTGATTGTTTGTTTGATTGATTGTCAAGGGTAGCTCCCTTTTCTTTGAGTATCAGAGTAGCTCCTTTTTGAGGCATTCCCTGTCTACAAACGGCGAGGGATAGGAATATTCTCTCTCCCTTTACAGATAGTGAAGGATGGGTAACGCGGACCTTTGTCCCCCTTTGTAATCTGTCGTGCCTATCTTCTCCCCACTGATTATTTATTTGGATCTAGTTCTCTTGAAACATTTATTGTCTGCAAACAACCTGGAATAGCAATATTCTGCCTAGTCTTTTGCAGGTAGTGAAGGGTAGGTAACGCGGACTTTTGTCCCCCTTTGTAATCTGTCATGCCTATCTTCTCCCCACTGAGTGGTAGCTGGTTCAGCCCGGACCGCTTGTTAGAGGTGGATCATCCAGTCCCACTGGAAGGCACCCCTAACAAAGACATGTTCACAAAGCATGGACTAGTCGCTATAGCATATTGCAAATTATGGCACAGGTATACGAAGAAGGAACCCCAGAGTCAGTGGCCACTGATAGGATCCTTTGAAGAAAGCAAACTAGGTGCACTAGATGAAGCCCTAAAAACTCGTAGAACGACACCGACCATGCTAGACAGCGTTGGCCTGTGGCGCAAAGAAACTGTACAGCGAAAGAAGAAAGAGGAAGCTAGGTTAGACAAAGAGCTACGTAAAGCAGCCCACCTAGCTGCAAAGAAACTAGAGGAAGAAATAAAGAAGAGAGAGGAGGCTAAGCGAAAACAAGAGATCGAAACACCGAGCCAGTGTCCTGTTAGAACACCCTCTGCGCTCTACCCTGAATTACCTTCGAAACAGCGAACCAACGATGATCTCTTATTAGGTCCTCCGATCATCTACATGCCCCTCCATATGCCCCTTCCCAACCTTCAGCGCAACACTCGCGACCCCCAAGCACAGACGAGAGTAGCGCCAGGGCCTCGGCCCCCAAGGCCTCCGCACCGGCGGAATCCCTCGCACCAGATACAAAACAAGCAGCAATATTAGATGACCATGAGGCCCGAAACACAGAACCCACAAGGACGAACAGGTTGGGCAAAAGCGAGCAAGAGAGGATTGACAAGGTAGTCAGGACACTAGTAGAACGAAAGGAGAAGGAGGAACACGTTATGGATATATTCAACTCATATGCGGGAAGCCACAGACGACACTTTGTCGTACGATTATGTTATCATGTCCTAAACGCTTATGAGGACCGATATCGAGATAGAGGTCCCGAGAGCCTAACGACTCTGTATAGAAAAATTGATATCGGGGATGAGGGCGAGTGTGACGTGACGGACCTCCTTGCGCGTACACTTAGGGTCTTCTGCCACCTCACTGAATCAGAGGTGGAAGCCAAACCTACGACATCCGTAGCGGCCGAACCACGAATAGAGCAACCTAGCACCATGATGCCGATAAGAGAGGCCGCCCCCTATTGGGTCCCCCACGAGGTCAGGGAACACACGATGATGTTAACCATACGGATGCAAAAGGGAGGATAGTGTACAACTGGGTCTACCAACCATGGGATCGACAGGATATTCTGACGTTCTGAAAATCTCTGCCCGATTTACGAAAAAACCCCACCGCCTTCTACACTGAACTAGGTACAGCCTTAGGTTCCACTATCATGACCCTAACGGACCTCGATTTGTTCTTCGGGTTATGTCTGCCAGCTGATGTGTGGAAGCAGATCCGCAAGGTCGACCACCTTGAGCTGTTCGGACATACCTGGAAACAACTCGATGAGTTCGACAAGCAACGAGGAGCCGGGCAGAAACCCGTAACGGCCATCCTTGAACTCCCGGACAAGATTGTCCAGAAACTCAAGACCCTGATTCCCGAGAAGAAAATAGACTGGTCAATAGTGACGGCCTGTAGACAGAAACCACAAGAAGACGCTTCGGAATACTTCTCTAGGTTCGAAACGGTGTTCTCCGACTACAGCGGCCAAGATATGGCCACTGCAACCGGACACCACTTGTTCGTTCAGAATTTCGTGAAAGGCCTGGTGCAAGAAGTTTCTCAAAAATTGCAGGCGAGCGAAAGCAGTTGGGCAGCCTCTAAACCCACGGCTATCCTCCAGATGGCCCAATACTATGAACATCAGAAGAATGAGAATGATAGGGCATCCGAACGTAAAAAGAAGGAGTTGAAAGAGCGGGTCATGATAGCTCAACTGCAGGGGGTGACGATAGGTAGGGAACCCTCCAAGGGGAACTACCAGCCGACAGCCCCTAAAAATACACCCTCCAGAGAACGAATGCCCGTACCCTATACAAGCCGAAGGGACTTAGATGAAAACCAATGCGCGTTTTGTAAAGGATACGGTCACTGGAAGTCGCAGTGCCCGGTCCTTCATGAAGCAAACAAGAACCGAGAGGCTAGGGATGGGACAAACGGACAAAAGAACAGGGACCAGGGACGGGGACACACCAATGATGCTAACTATGACAGACCAAGCCGACCTAACACATTTGACCGCCCACGACAGAATCAGTATCAGCAGTCCGATTGCGAGAACGTCCGCGATTTCGCATAGGACAGCCAGGGACAAGGGAGGGATCCAGTCGAGCTTTGTGTTGACCAGCAAGGTCCTTATGTCACTGCTAAGGTCCTGGGTACGAAGTCCCCATTTTTGGTGGACACTGGGGCAACACGTAGTGCATTATCCAAACGACTGATTCCAAGGGCACCCTTGTCTGGCTCACATGTGACATCAATAGGCTTTGATGGAACGCCTCTACTAATCCCTTATCTACACCGATTCCCTTTGACTTAGAGAACAACATCACGGACACGACCTTCCTGCTATCTTCCAACACCCCGACGCCATTATGGGTCTTGACCTCCTGAAGCACTTTCGAGCCACCATTCGATGTTCCCCAGACGGAGTACGAGTCATACTGTACGATAAACAGAATCTGTTCAGACCTTGTCCCACCTGACGCATGTTTTCCATCACTGACGCTGACTTGTCCTTACTAGACACTTTACCCCCGTACCTTTGGGCCAAGACCGACTCAGACGTAGGACGCATGATGATAGACCCTGTGCACATCACTGTACGGTCAGACGCTATGCTCCCAAAGCTCCCACAGTATCGGATATCGCCCGAGGGCGAGAAGGCATTGGTAGGAATCATTCAGTCCTTAGTCGATGCAGGAGTGGTAGAGGAAGTAGTCAGTAATATCTGTAACAGCCCTATCCTACCCATTGTCAAGAAGCAAGGCGAGGGAGATGAGAAGGCTTATCGCTTCATCATTGACCTCCGCGAAGTAAACAAAGTAGTCGTACCTCAGTACCCAGTAGTCTCTGACATCACCACCATCTTGACCCTGATCCCTCCACTGCCACTGTTTTCACCGTCATAGATCTCAAAAATGCTTTCTTTTCTATCCCCATCCATCCAGACAGCCGATACCTCTTCGGCTTCACCCTAAAAGCCCGTTCATATAGATTCTGTAGAGCACCCCAGGGCTACACTGAGAGCCCCAGCATCTACAGCCAGGCTCTCAAGAGACAGCTGGACGCAGTCCAGCTCCCGGACGGAGTGGTGTTAATCCAGTATGTCGACGACATTCTCCTGGCTGCCGACACTACGCCACTTGCCACCACAGCCACCATCCAACTCCTGCACTTCCTCGCGGAGAATGGTCACAAGGTCTCCAAGAAGAAGCTGCAGTTCTGCCAACCACAGGTGACATACTTAGGCCACCTCCTGTCCAAGGACGGGAGAAAGCTCACACCCGATCGGATCCGGACCATCCTAGAGACCCCGTTCCCAAGACTCAAAAGCAGGTTCGCTCCTTAGTAGGCCTCACGTCCTTCTGTCGGCAGTGGTTGCCAAACCTTAGTCTCATAGTCAGACCTCTACTCTCTCTGTTAGCGAAAGACGTTCCCTTCCCACTCCCTTGGACCCCTGAATGCCAATCCTCCTTTCAAGAACTACGAGATGCCCTCTGCTCAGCCCCTGTTCTAGGGACCCCTGACTACACCAAGCCCTTCTCCCTCTTCACCCACGAGAGGGAGGGGTGCGCTTTGTCCGTCCTAACGCAACCCAAGGTCCCAAACAACGCCCTTGTGCCTATTTCTCTGCCACTCTTGACCCTGTAGCCAGAGCTCTGCCCGCCTGCCTTCGAGCGGTAGCTGCCGCTGCCGTCTCTATCCGACAAAGTGAGGGGATCGTACTTTCGAATTCCCTCACTGTGCTGGTCCCCCATGCTGTCGACACACTCCTGAACCAGACCAAGACTCAGCACCTGACTAGCGCACGACTGACTGGTTACGAGTTAACTCTGCTTACACCCCACATCACGTTGAAACGATGTACCACTCTGAACCCTGCCACTCTGTTGCCCCTCCCCGATGACGACCCCAATGTGTCCCCTATGCATGACTGTGTGACCCTCACGGACGAGCAAACTAGAAGTAGAGCTGACCTCCGTGACACTGCCATCCCAGACCCTGATGGAGAGCTATGGGTAGACGGCTCGTGCATTAAACTCCCCGACGGCACGACCTCGGCTGCCTATGCAGTCACCACAGCCCGGACGGTAGTTGAGACGGCCCGCATCACCCAACGGTCCGCACAAGCGGCAGAACTAATTGCCCTCACACGTGCATGCGTCCTAGCAACAGGCAAAGTCGCAAACATCTACACCGACAGCCAGTATGCCTTCGGGGTGGTTCATCATTTTGGGCTCTTATGGAAGGAAAGGGATTCCTGACTTCGCATGGTACACCCATCCTTCACGGAGATCTAGTCTCTACCTTGACCGAAGCAGTCCTCCTCCCCGAACGACTTGCAGTCATCAAATGCCAGGCACACAAGAAAGTGACAGACATCATTGGACAAGGAAAATGCACTAGCCGACATCACTGCTCGAACCACAGCTGAGAATAGGACGACGACACGCATGTACGTGACTAGGTCACAGACGGAAAAATGGAAGGACGCTAGAGAGCACATTAGAGACATACAAATGGCCTGCTCCCCCAAGAACTGACTGAATGGGCACGGGTGGGACTGAAAGATGATGAAGGCTGCTGGTTGACAAAAGACACGAACAAATGGCTGCTACCCAATTCCTACTTGATCCCCATACTGACTATGGCACACTCCCCAGCACACATAGGATCTGCCCTCATGATTGAACTCATCACCCGAGTCTGGCACAACGACAAGATTCCCGACTCTGCTAGACGCCTAGTTCAACAATGCTTAATCTGCTTGCAACACAACCCAGGGAAAGGAACTGTTGTCCCTCGGGGTGGGTTCGACCATCCCTTTGAAGTCCTACAGATGGATTACATTCAGCTAGACCGTTGCCTGGGTTTGAAGTACGTCCTTGTTGTCGTGTGCGCCTTCAGCAAATGGGTGGAGGCCTATCCCACACGCGACAACACTGCCATGACCACTGCCAAAGTCCTGTTAAAGAGTTTTTCCCGATATGGCCTTTGTCGGATTTTATGGAGTGACAACGGCCCCCACTTCATAGCTGAAGTCATCCAACTTATCTTAAAGGGATTGGGTGTAAAACAGAAATTTCACGCAGTCTTCCACCCCCAATCTGCAGGCCTGGTCGAGCGACACAACGCCACACTCAAGCTAAAAATCTCTAAGATTGTTGCCTCCACCGGACTGAAGTGGCCTGATGCCCTCCCATTGGCATTGCTATCAATGCGCTCCACCCCCACTAAGCACCACTTGACCCCTCACGAAGTAGTATTCGGGCGGCCAATGAATATTTGGGCCGCGCCTAGGCCAACTTCGATCCATGACGTCCCAGACGTCCTAATGTCTGACTATCTGTGCACCCTCACTAAAACCTTAACTGTCATCCATCAACAGGTGCTGCAAGCCATCCCAGACGCTTCCAGGGGCCCAGGACACGACATTCACCCAGGGGATCATGTCTTGATCCGCAACTTCCAGCGTGCCAAAAGCTTGGAACCTCGGTGGACGGGCCCCTGGCAAGTCCTGGATCACTACACGGACGGCCCTTCGAGTGGAAGGCAAGCGTCACTGGGTGCATGCGCACCATTGTAAACGCGCCCCCAACTCTGACGACGGAAGAAGACATCGCGACTCAGGAAGAGCTCCTGACAAAAGACAAACCATCGTTGAGCTGTCACACCGACACAGAAACGCTCGAACTGGCAGAGTTTCCCGATCCCACCGTACCGTCCAGGGAAGGGTACAACCTACGTAAAAGGGAGGAGCTTCGGCAAAGCAGACCACTGACTGGGTAAAATCTCAGAACGGTAGCCTAACACACTCAAGGTTGCCCGAAGAGAAGTCAGAGAAAGTCGGTGGTTCTGCCCGCTACCGAGCACTCTGAAGATGATGGAAGCGCCCGACTCCCCAATGATGGAAGCAACTGGATATCCGAAGAGGACCTACCGAAACCCAAAGACCAACAAACTGCACAGCTCAAAGACTATAGCCGTTTTCATTACCCTTCTCTTTGCCTCCTCCTCATGACAACCTTCTGGATCATCGAAGAAAGCACACCCGCTCACAAAACATTGCTCCCCACTGAACTGCCGATAACTACCAAGGAACACTTCCTGATTGCCCTTTCTCCACTGCTCCGAGAGAGACGCAGGGAGTTCTGGAATAACTCTTTTGTGCAACTGCTGCACCAACACAACCTTGCCGCTAATGCCACTAATTGCTGGATCTGCGGGCTGCTGCCCCATGCAGCCGGACACTCCATCCCGTTCATTCCTTCGCCTCTTTCCATCCACGGCTCCTGTCTTGCCTGGCTGATTCTTCTGCAAGAAAGCTTTAAAGACAATGCCACATCAGAAAGAACTGTTTCGCATTTCTACCACGAGGCATGGCTGAATAAGACTGGGCGAACCGCTACTCCTTTTACCCTCTGACCTCTGGTACCTCTATTCACATGGACATCCCTGCCAAAGAACGAGTGGAAATGCAAGTTTTCCATAACCCAGCCAGACCCACTTTCTCCTACCTCCGGAAACGAACAGCCACCACTCTGACAGTGGCCTTGTCTGTTGTCAACGTCTCGGGCCTTGTGTGCATCGAAGGCCTGGGGACGCAACTGGTGGGCCGCAGCGCCTGCGTCATCACCAGAACACTGGATTCATCCGACCCTCCCTCCTTTGTTGCTTCTCCAAATATGTACTTTGTTTGTGGCACCAAAGCATACACCTGGCTCCCCAAAGGTTGGGGGCACATGCTACATTGCCTTCATCCTCCCACCTACGTATGTGGCCCCAGCAAGCCATCACCGGCAAAAGCGTGCAAGGGACATCGACCAGGCCGACTCGACAGGAGCACAGTTCTTGGATGCCGCGAAAGGACTTGTGCCATTCTGGGAGTCCGATGATGAACAGCCGCGCCATCCGACACTTGACCCAGGCAGTTGAAACCACCATGAACATCACAGCTGGCATCTTGACCAATAACACCGCAGAGCTTCAGGCAGTCCGCCTGGTGGCTCTGCAGAACCGCCTTGTTCTAGACGTGGTTCTGGCAGACCGAGGAGGAGCATGCCGCATCATTGGGTCCAGCTGTTGCACCTACGTGCCAGACAATTCACCTTCTGTTTACAAAGCCATCGAACACCTCCATAGACTGTCCTCTGAAGTACACCGGGAGCAAGAAGGATGGTCACTTGGGAGCTGGTTCTGGGACTTACTGAAAGCCTGGGGGTGGAGGTTGTTCACATTCATTCTGATTCCGATTGTGGTGCTATGCGGGTGTTGCTTAAGTATCCAATGTCTGCCTCCTCTGTGTTCATTATTTTCAAATTGCATTTGCCCAAAGACTTTGGACTTACAGGCTGAACACATGAAAACTTTGTATGAGACAGAAATACGTAGCATTATGGGGATCGACCCGAATTAACAATGTTGGCGAGAAATGTTAAAAGGGGGGACTGTGGAAAATTAATTTGTATCGATAAACATTGTCTGCGCCATCTTGCCCTTTTTCCCAATGCCACACTTTCGTCGTCCGCGGCGGCCATTTTAGCTACCTTGATCAGACCCACTCTCTGCACACCGCTAATCCCCAGCGCGGCTCCACATCCTCGCAAGCCCCCCCGCACTGGTCACTCTCTCTCTCCCTCTCTCATGCACGGGCCATTAACCCCCTCCAACTGCGCTGCACTTCCCTGGGAATCTCACCCGGGCCTGCCCGACACCTCCCTTTCCTCCTATACACTATCACACCCTCTGACACCCCTCTTCCTCCGTATCCGATTGTCCAGGCCGGTCCCAGGCTATCACCTAGCCCTGCGGATACAGTTTATGGCCCCGACTGTAAGGAATCGCCCCTCTTCAAAGGAGTTACAGTAGATCAAGGCCCCCACCCCATGAGATCCGTCACACCACATGCATTCCGGGAACCGGCGGAATGTCCTGCTGATCCTGCCGTCTGATGACGATTCTGCATGGTGAATGGGGAGGGGATTCTCACTGTAAGGGTGCGTGGGAACGGGTCTGAAGCAGAAGATCCCAGGGATGTCTTTCATACTTCAAAGTATCTTTATTGTAATAAAGAATGTCTTCCTGCCATAAATGCGTGTATAAGAGGCCAGGCCTCAGAGATGCAGTAGAGCACCTCGTGAAGATTCCCTGTTGGTCTGATCTGACGTGTTCTCCTCCGGAGAGAATAAACCTTTGTTTCCTGCCTTCCAGTCTCCAGCGCCTGCCTCTTCATTGATTCATATTTTGGGGAATAGAGGCGACATCGCCGGGCAATACTTAAGGTTATTCCATTCGTCGATTGCCCTCCTGTTTTACAAAGAGATACTGTTGTCGAACTCTGACCGGCAGCGCCTACACGGGAAACAACAGAGGGGCATATTAGCAAGAAGAGGCAATAATCATCGCTAACCCTGCTTAGCGTGATTTTTTTTATCGCCCGCTATCGCTGGAATATATCGCCACGCTAACGCTGTATTAGCAACGATTAGCGCTATGGCGATGAATATTCCAGCGATAGCGGGGAAATGGGCCAACATCGCTGAAAAACCAGCGATGTTGCATGGAGAAGGGAGAACACCTTGCTGATACGACCCTGTGGTCGTATCAGCATAATCCACCCCCATGTTAGGTATGGCTAACACCTGCTAATTGCAGGTGTTAAATAAATGGCGATGACCCCGGTTAGCGCGACTTTTCACGTCGCTAACTGGGGCCATGGCCACCTTGCTAATAGGCGATAGGCCTGTTAGCGAGTGTTTCCCAGGTTTGTTCGTCGGGAACGCCCACTTTGCATGTCATTAGCGATAAATATCGCTGACATGCAAAGCGGTAAATAAACGGGCGCTAATGCCCGAAAACTGTCTCTAACTGCTGTTAGAGACAGTTTGCTGATAGGGCGATATAAATATCGCCGCTTTAGCGGCAAAAAGTGCAGCTAAAGCGGCGATAGTGCCCTTGCTAATATGCCCCAGAGTTTTAAGGCATTTCCTAAAGGATGTTTCATTGGGTAGGGTTCTGACATCATATGGGAGGGCATTCCACATCCTTGGCACCAGATGGGCGAAAGATCTGCCTCCCCACCTAGCTCTTTTGACTCTGGGAGTCCTGAGAAGCTGTTGCTGTGCAGACCTTAAATGCCTGGTCGGGGTGTACTTGGACAACAGTTGTCTAAGTTTTAGTGGGCCTCTATTGTTGACGGCCCTATAGGCCAGGCAGAGGGATTTAAACTTTATTCTTGTCTCAACCGGCAACCAGTGTAAATATTTTAGTGAGTCTTTAGCTGATGTGCGGTTGGGAATTTTTTGTAAGAGTCTCGCTGCCGCATTTTGCACTACCTGGAGTCTCTTCGTTACATAGTTAGGCGCACCCACATAAATTGAGTTGCCGTAGTCCAGGCATGACACTATAAGAGATTGAATGACCGTTTTTTTTAGGTGCTCCGGAATCACCTCAATTATTTTCCTTAACATTTTCAGAAGAGAAAAACATATTCCTGACAGCTTCCTAGATTGACAGTCCATCGTGAGTGAGTTTTCTAGCCAGACCCCCAGATTCTTTACAGCTAATTTGGGGGTGGGCGGGTTTCCCATACTTTGGGGCCACTGTGTCATAGGTGCCTGGATAGTAGGATCTCCTAGTATCATAATCTCAGTTTTTTCGCCATTTAATTTCAGATAGCTATTTGACATCCAGTTTACTACTCTCTCAAGGCATTTACCCAGCTGCTGATTTGCGTTATCTGTTAGGGATACTATCAGTTGGGTGTCATCAGCATATGACACCACTGAGATACCCGAATGCTGTACTATGTGAGCCAGCTGTTGTATATAAACATTAAATAATGTAGGGCTAAGGGAGGATCCCTGTGGGACACCGCATGTAATTGGGAAGTGATCTGAAAAACAGTCCCCCTCCATAACTTGGAAGGATCTGTCTTCCAAGAAGGAGGCCAGCCAATCCAAGGCTATGCCTTGGACTCCTGTTTTCCTTAGTCTTTCTATTAAGGTGGTGTGGTCTACGGTGTCAAATGCTGCACTAAGATCTAATAGGAGGATGGCAGCCGATCCACCCTCATCCAATAATGCCTTAAGCTCCTCTGTCACCACCAATAATGCCGATTCTGTACTGTGAGAGGCTCTGAAACCCATCTGAGTGGGATGCAATGTGTCATTCATTTCCAGAAAGTTTGTCAAGGTATTGTTGACATGCCTCTCTAACAGTTTGCTAATGAACGGCAAGAGGGAGATAGGACGCAGTTTGCTAAGTACAGTGGGGTCCATATTAGCTTTTTTTTTAAGTGGCCTAATGACCGCATGCTTCCAAGATTTAGGGACCGAAGCCGTATCTAAAGATACATTGAGCAGTTCCGTTATGGAAGGTAAAATGGTCTCCAATGCTTTGGCTAGGATGTGGGGGGGGGCTGGGTCAATAAATGACCCAGATTTAATAAATTTAAATAAATTTCGGACATTTTCTTCTTCAAGTCTAGGAAAGTAGGCTAGTTTGCTTGGGGATGTAAGTTCCTTCGCCTCTAAGCCTAATTCAGGGATAGCGTCCCTGAAATGCAAGAACAAAAACATTTCACTCCTACACGGAAGGAGATGCACAGGCGGAATATTGTCCGTTCGAGGACATAGAGGTTCCGCTCACGTACCAGGAACACTTATACTGGTTTAAAGGCGCCCTACCCCATACAAGAAGAAGAGTAAGACTCGGCCCACTCGGAGGAGAAGGGGCAACATGGCCGATATTAGCAGCCTACACACCACATCCTGACATTGACACCATGTCACCAGGAGACTTACTCATACAACATAAAGATTTAATTAAAATCTATAGGAACTTGACGCAATTCATCATGAGGACATTTACAGTCCAACCAGCAATAGTTGCAACAAATGGAACTCAAATTCAGGGTACAGCAACTAAAATTACACCACAAACATTACACGCGGTAATGGGTAAAATGCCAACAAAACGTGAACAAATGCCATTCTGGGTAGCTCAGAAAATAACTCAGATAGAGGCAGTATTCCCGAATACTACCCCATACGAAAAACACAGAATGCTAACAATCTGCTTGCCCATGGGGATAACACCACAAGTAGAGGATTGTACCACTTGGGGTACAGTCTTTGCTGCCATTTATACCAGAACACATGGTATCCCGTCATTAGCAGTAGTACCAGACGTATTGAGACAAATACAAAATGAGTACGGAGTAGACCCTGCCCTAAACTTAGGGATGAAGTTACTAGGTAACTATGCCCAGGTATCAGCCATAATACTAGCTAACATTAAGGGGGAAGCAGCTTCAGTGGCTATCCGCCAATGCCTAAGGGAGTTCAGTCCTTTAGAACAGGAACACAAACTACCAAATATAATTGAAACTGCGTATGCAGAATTAGGCAGAGACAGTTTGGGTGGGAAAGCTATAAAACCACAACTGATGGGCAGTCCTGGAAAGGAAACCTCCAAGCAGACACCTACTTCAACTAAGAAAAAGTGGGACAATAAAAAACAACAAAACTTTAAAGGAAACAGATCTTAATCCCGAGGTAGATCTCCTCCACAGGAGCCCTCCGAAAAGAGGTACAACCTTAGGAATAGGGAAAATATTAGGAAACCTGACAGGTATCATGATACTGATACATGTTCCTCTTGTTCCTTTCAGGGTTCATCGAAAAACTCCGAGAGGGAAGGATGGTCAGAAAGACAAGAAAAGCGTACAAAGTCCAGAGACAAGCAGCACGCTCAGGAGTAAACTTCTAAAAAAGAAGAGAAGCAAAAGCCACAGTTCAAAAAGAAGAAAGTTGCAGGTCTAAAGATCAGACATGCCTAGAATTCTGAGGACTCGACTACTGAACGGGGAATGGGCTCTGACGATGCTAGACAGTGCGGCAGAAGTAACAATAGCTCGCCAGAACCTGAAGGAATTTCTGGTGACAGCGAACTTGAATAATTATATCACGGTAGAAACACCCGATACTAGGGTAAGTGTCCCACATAAAGTATATGAAATAACACTCCAAATGGAGGGGGACAAATGTAGGACAGTGAGAGGTCTCTTTTGGGAGAACCTGACATTTGGCTATGATATTTTATTAGCCGAACAGGATTGGCCGCCAGCATCTGTCATGGATTGCCCTAAAGGAGAAACTGTAATTCTTCCGGCATTCTCAGACCATATTCCCAGGCACTTGCAACACACATATGTGCAGGAGTGGGCGGTAGCCCAGGCTCCGGCATTATATAAAAACCATGTTGGATGGGATGAGGATTCAACCCACCACATAATTCCTATAAAAAATACTCCAACTGCTCAGATGCAGTATCCAATAAAGCAAGAAGCTAAAAAACAGGTCAGGGAGATCTTAGATCAACTTGAATACCAAGGGATGATCGAAAATTGCACCTCACCAATGAACAATCCTTTGTTTACTGTCATGAAACCTGACAACACATATCGTCTAGTTTTAGATTATAGACATTTAAACACTTGCACTAAGACAATTGCAGTCCAAAATGCACACAGTGCCGCATTAATGAATAACATTGTGCGAAAAAAATATATAAAACACTTGATATCTCAAATGGATTTTTCTGCCAAAATATAGCACCTGAAAGCAGGTATCTGACAGCCTTCTCAGCGCTATGGACCCATCGTCAATTTTGTCGACTCCCCCAGGGGTATAAGAACAGCCTGGGGATGTTTTCGGCCAGAGTAACTGAGTTACTTCAAAAATTGGATGAAGAGGCATTGTCCTATGTGGATGATATTTATCTAACGGACGATGACCTAAAGGAGCACTTGAACAGAGTGAATACCATAATTTTGGGATTTGCATCTGAGGGCTACAAATTGAACTTTAAAAAATCAAAAATTGCCCACCTCAGTGTCCTGTTTTTAGGATATGAGCTTTCAAGTGAAGGAAAAAGCCTAGCAGCCAATTTTTTAGAAAAATGCGCGCTGCTCCAACCTCCAAAATCATTGAAAAACTTACAATCAATCCTGGGATTCCTAAACTTTGGTAAAACATACATTTTAGATTACGCAGAAAGAGTAAAACCTTACTACAATTTAATAAAACCTGATTTTGCAGTAAAACAATAGACACAGGAACATAAAGATAGACTTCGTTCCTTACAAGCTGACATGATAGCTTCCAAACACTTAAAGACACGCGTAAACGTACGCAACCTGGTGATCTGTATAATTGCGGGTCAATCTGGGTACACCTATCTAACATATAATGAAGGTGAAACAGTACCAATTGCATACAAATCACATTTGTACACAAATGCTGAGATGCGCTTTGCATCTACAGAAAAGATTCTAACAGCAGTACAGACTGCTGTAGTGAGAGAAAGAGCACTGGCTCAAGGGAAACGAATAATAGTAGTAACTCCCGTTCCAGCCTTAGAGGCTGCGACAAAGGCAAGCGTTCCTAATGCTAAAGCTTTACATCCGAGATGGATACAATGAGCTAATTCTCTCACTGCAACAGATGTAGAATACAGGTACGACCCAAATTTAAAGACACAAGCATTTCTTCAATACGAACAAGAATATCCTCTACCAAACGAAATAATGCCTCTAGATCAGTATGAATATATTATTTACACTGTCGGATCTGCTCAACCGGCCATAGGGAGTAAGCAACAATATAGCGCAGCATGTGCAATGGTTAACGGTAGCATGCGGGATAGAAAATTCTACCCAAGTTGCACAAAAACGCAGTCTCTAGGAGACTGCACGGCACAGTTGGCAGAGTTAAAAGCCTTGATACTGGCACTGGTAAATACGGATCGAGAATTCCCCACACTAATTGTGTGCGATTCCTTTTACTGTGTAGTCTTACAATGAATATTTGCAGTACTGGGTTCAAAACGGGTTCAAACTAAAGACGCAAAAGGTGGCACAATTAAGCATAAAATGCTGTGGGAACAGGTAGTGGAGTTGAAAACTGAACTACCGAGGGCTCACGTGATACATACACTGAGTCATAAGCGTGATTGCGTTCACGTTGAAGGGAATTCATTGGCTGATGAAGCCGCAAAGGGGGCTGTACACACGGCTTCCGTAGCTGCAATCACTCGTTCTAAAATGAGAATAGACGGTGAGATTATGGTAGCTATCAATGCTTGTCGTACCAAAAAAGTTTCCACTCAATTACTCCTACAAGTTAGATGCCAATAACATTCCATTTGCTCAGATTCCTGGAGTGGGGGATAGAGTAATTCCAAACATGGATCGTAGGTTATGTTTAATTCTAGCAGCACACGAAGGGATAGGTTCTGCACATGCAGGAGTTACGGCGACTGTTTCTTTACTGAAACAATGCTATTGGTGGCCTGGGTTAACAAAGCAGACTAAAGACTATGGGGCCGATTCCGATTCGGGTCGGAAATCTCTCCGACCGAGCCGGACCCGGAGAGATTTCCGACCGAATCGGACCCTAGCAGCCCGACCGAACGAGTACGATGCGCACGTATGCCATCGGACTCGAGTCGGTCGGACTCCCATTGAAGTCAATGGGAGCCCGTCGTACAACGGGTACGCGGTCTCCCATTGACTCAATGGGTGCGAGGCGGACAAGGGCGCCCCCTACAGCGTGTACGCGGCGAAGCGACTCACGCCGTACACGCACAGGTAGGGGGGACCCATGGGTCCCCCCTTTGTGCAACTCGCGTGGCTACGCGTACAGGGGGGTCCGACACGGACCCCCAAAGTACGGCTCTGACTGCTTCTTGGAGCCGGACGGCGCGAGTCGGTCGGACTGCTCGCGGCGCGCATCGTACTTGCCCGGCCGGGGAACGTATCCATTGCGAGGTGCGCAGCGCATCCATGCGAGTCGGTCGGTGCGGTTGGGACGGTCGTACGAGTCGGTCGGCGAATTTGCACGCGCTCGCATCGTACTCGTTCGCCCGGACGCACGTACGATTCGGTCGGGAATAAGGGCTCCGAATCGGATCCAGTTCAGCCGAATCCGATTCGGTGCCCTACCGGCCGAGATCGGAATCGGCCCCTATGTCTTGAAATGCGACATCTGCCAGCAGATGAAAGGTTCCACCGCAACACGTCCAGCACAGACACCTTTATTAATATCTGATAAACCACTAGCGTGTGTTTAGTTGGACCACTGCGGCCCCTTACAAAGAGATGGGGCTTACAGATATATCATGGTTGCAGTGGATTACTGCTCGAGATTCCTATGGGTGTGGCCCCAGCGCTCGGCTGACGCTCGAACTGTTATAAAAGATTTACGAGTCTTTATAGGGACATACGCAATTGGCACATTACATTCTGACCAGGGCCCTGCGTTTAGCTCTCGGGCTCACAAGGAGGCCATGCAAGGATTGGGTGTAGCATTGCGGTACTCATCTCCGTACCATCCCGAGGGAAATTCGGTTGTGGAGAGAAAATAACGGGACTTAAAGCAATCTTTAACAGCTAGAGTATTAGGCACGGGTGAAAGTTGGGTAAAACATCTGTATGGGGTCCAGCGAGCTTTGAACAACATGCCAAGAAGTTCTCTGGGGGTGTCACTCCATATGAGGTCCTATTTGGGACAAGAATGTGGGTACCTGATCTTGATTGTGAAGGCACAGTGGTGGATGAAAAGCCTTATGACATCCATGATCGTTTGGCTGTTTTACAGGAACTAAATGAATCCAGGACACAACTAGGCCTGGGCGGTAAATTCCGCTCCGCTCGTGGAATTTGTGGAATTTGGGTAATTTTGCATTCCGCGGAGAATGCAGAATTGCCAAAAATTCCACGATCCGCGGCTTCGCGGAATTTTTTGCTTGTTCGCGCTTTCAAAATGTGTGTTTGCAAGATATTTCCCCCCGAGCACGCAAACAGCGTTCGCGAACAGGAAAAAAGCATCGCGAACGGGCGGAACAAGCAATTCGCTGAGCTTTGCGTAGCGCGACTACGCAAATTCCGCCCACCCCTAGACACAACAAAGTAATGTCCATATGAAGCAGACCGCCACTGGGGAAGTCAAATCAGTCACGGCAAGACCTGTCTGGATCCCAAAAGTCGGGGATCTGGTCAGAGAAAAAATAGCGGACATAAAAGAATTTGGGCCATCTTACAGAAAACCTGTACCGGTCCTAGCAGTTGAAGGAACAAGAACTGTACTTCTGCCGCCTCTTGCCGGAAAAAAGGAGAAAAGATTTGTCTCAATCGACCTAATCAAACCACACTATGTGGCCGATACTAAGCAGTAGGCCACGTGGACTCCAAAGTAGCAGACGCCCTCCTCTCGCTACAGTCCAAGAAGTTCAAACGGAAAGACTCATCACGTTCGAAGAACCTCCTGCACGGAATGATGGACTATGCAACAATGCTATGGAACTCGTTCCTCTTGAACCTGAAGTTCATATTCAAAATCTAACTCAAAATGAAAGACAACTCGTTATTAGACCAAATACAGATGTCTACGTCAACATGCCTCGACAAGAGTAAACCACGATTTCTACAAATCCTGAGGCAATACCAACAATTGATCGAACTGCTTCTGGCTACTTCATAAACTTTGATACGTTTTCTTTGGATCCAAGTGAACCGGAAACGACGCCAGCCAAAAAATCACGCAAGCAGCAAGTAAAAGACGTTATGCACTTTCTTAAAAAGACTTACCTGGTGTCACCCTGGGTCGAACTATGGGTAATCACTGGGATAGATTTCTTTCTTTTCTGGGTAGGCTTGGTAATACTTTTTAGTATGCTTGTTAATGGAAGATACCTTCGACAAAGCTCTGCAGCCCAAAAATTGAACATACTTTTAAAACCACACCTATCATCTCATCGAGAACAAAGAGACTTGTCATCAGTGAACATTACAGCAGTTCCTATACCTGATGATATAGTTTGGGACAAGATTGATTTCGATATATTTGGTCCGACCGAAATTCTAAGAATTCCTCATTTATTTAAAATATCGTTGAGTGATATCATTACCTCAAGTAAATTTTCCGATGATTGGGATTTTGAAACTGTTCATAACATGTTATCTGATTTGGAAAAATCTGCTGCGTTTTCTAATAGTGAAACATTGGAAGACACATCAGATTTTGAGGCTATGTATAGTTATCAACAATATGGTCATCATTTTTTACATAAATCTGCTAATGCTAGAGATGTGTTCACATTCCACCAGTGGGAACATTGTCCAACACCGCCAAAAGGCAGTTCAAAAACATTTACACAGAAAATTCCATATTTTTCGGGGTTTAATATGTCTGACCCAGCCCCATACTATTATAAGGTTGCACGAACATCAGCACAGAAAAATATGTTGACAAACACCAAACAGATGTACTTTGCTTCCTTTATTGCCCAGTTGTCCAAACAAGGTTTTGACTTGTGGAAAGACACCATAGTCCTAGAATCAGTCTGGGGTACTAGGGAATGGCAGGTACAGGGAATAGAAGCTTTGTTTAGAGCATGCCTCATCCCTCAACAAATCATGTTTTTGAACGAGACAGTGCAACATACGTCTTGCCTTGGACTAGCCAAGAACAAAGACTTGAACACACCTCGGTTGCCGACTCCATCACACACTGAGGGCAACATAACATCACAGGAAGAAATTACAGTAGATGACATCATACAATACAACAGATCAGACCCCGATTGGAGAAAGCGGGTGATTTGGCCCACAGACACTAATAGTTGTCAGGCAGGATTCATGGGTAAAACCGAAGGCCAGATCCACGTTATGTACAAAGACAACATCCTATGACATCATACAGTGTTGGGAAGTTGTGCCTTGATTGGCTAAAAACCTCAACACTCACACAGGTGAAACAACACTTATCCTTACTGTCACAGGATGTGGATCTTAGGGATTTTTTAATGGGTCCCAGGAAGCCACGTCAGAAACGTTTCTATTATGCTGTCTATAATGAAATATGGAAAATATCACAACAAGAGGCAGCAGAGAGACTACGAGAGATAGACCGTATAAATCTAGAAAAATCTCTAGCAGTGGTAGACAATGGGTCAAGTACATTGACCTCCAGGATATATTCCTTCGGCAACATTGTATCTTCTGCGATAGACAAACTAGAACAAGATTTGGCCATATTACAACACGGGCAATGACAGTTACGTTCTATTATGTTGTTAAGCTGGATGCTGCAATCTTTGCGGCAGGCTACGTGCCTTGGCGTTATATCAACAGTACATCTCTGTTTTCTGAATACAATCTAACAGATAAACAGATAGAAATGGCACAAAGGGGAGCTAAATATACAATGCTGCGTATCGAAAAACTGGATAGATTAGCATTCACAGTGGCAGAATCATCGTCCACAGAATGGCTAATCCATGGCCACATAACTCTACCGGTCACGACTTTTCAGTTTCAATATTGCCTTGAACAAAAGCAAGTAGGCAGATATGACGAAATGGGTAAGGAATACATTAAGGAATCATGGGTATTACCATACAGATTTCAATGCCGGAGTGGGGATCGAGAAGTGTTTCTAAGCGGTACAAACTGTGAGAACGCTTTAAGTGGATCACTCATATGCCAGGATATAATGCTGCATGGGGCTTGTAATGGTTCTGTGCCAAACCTATCTTGTCATTTGAGGGGTGCCCCAGCTGCAGTGATTACTCCAGCATTCAGGCTACTTTCAAATGGGAGTTACTTGATGCTGAACAGTCAAGGCTGCTGTGGCATGCACCCGGGCATCGCATATCTGGTAACCGTGAGCTCCAGGGTTACTTGTTGTATGCAAGTATTGTTTCCACCGACACATACAGTCAGGGAGGCGCCGTTATGGCCTTCACTGAATGTTTCTTTAATACGGTTTGATACTCTAAGCAGAATGAAAGCCATGCTTCTACAGAAGTCTGTGCCCTTAACCTCCGCTCGAGAGACTTTTGATCTCCAAATCGCAAGGTCTTCGGCAGAGATACAGGCACTCATTCATACAAACTGCCCTTTCCATTTCGCAGAAATGGTAAATCGTATCTTTAACATCTCTGATACGACAGGCATTGTCCACCTATTTAAGGCCATAGGTTCTGGACTTCGGAGCACCTTTCAGACGGTACTTGGAGTTATACCAAATTTCATTCATTCCGTATTCGGAAGCATCTTTGGAGGACTTCCGCTGATCCTGTTTCTAATAGCAGGAATCCTGATTGTTATTTTTCTGCTACGCAATGGACGTCCCAGTCACCAAGGAGATGGAAAAAGCACTCCAGGAGGGTAAATACCATGACCGTATGGTACGACATCTGGGCACACCTCGCCTAAGAGAACTAAGTGCATCTTGGTTCTTGTCATTTCGACCAGTCTGGATGGACTGCATCTTACCTGTCCTCCGATGCCTGTTTTGCGGAGAAGAATGCGTGTTAGACCTGTGTTTGACACTCCCATCATGTGCGCAACCGGACGTGAATGCGTTACTGGACCCGATAACGGCCCATGTTCTGCAGTGTCCTCAGCGTATTCCAATGTTGATGGCGGCATTCCTTGAGCCACCGCAGGTAGTAACTGCACCTGTTGGTAGGAACCCTGGCTCCTCCACTGACACCCAGGCTTTGGACGACGCACAGGCTGCCCCAGCACCGGCTGCGGACAGCGTGGAACATCATCTATGCTCAATTGACAATCTGTGCGACGTGTTACAGGGGCCGTCTACTGCGGAAGCAAGCAACGGAAACGTTGTGTCTACCAGCCAGGACACATAAACATTTGACTCATTTGGCTCGTCGTGTGGGCTGGGAAGAAATTTGCCCTTTTTTAAACAAGCTCAAATTTGGAACTATGAAACTAAATTGACATTCCTTTCATTTTTTGGGCATACATGGCTTTATAATGCTTATAGTGATTAGGACTATAACAACGGACATTTTAGAGCTAGGGCTTGCAAATTTTTTTAGACATTTTTTCGTTTTTTAGAATTTTTTTAGAAGTTTTTAAACATTTTAGCTAAAGAGATGTTTTATAAACTTTGTGCATACCACTGTCTAGTTATGCTAGTAGTACAGTAATAGGTTACATATGTCGTCCAGTCGGAAGAGGAGTGGGTGTTATATTCCATATAGGTACCCTATATAGGTGCAGGTAACACTGCAACCTTTCACCTATATCCTTCCCTACATTACATACATAACGGTTCTTAGGCACTGACCTTTTACCTAGATATGACACTGCATTCAGAACGCGGGTTTTTCCCTGGTTTGATTCTCATACATTATGCATGAGGCTTCTTGGAAGCACAGCAGGACTAATAGTAGGATTACCATCTCCTGTATAATATCTCTGTATAAAGTTCAGGCCCAATGTCATCCTTTAGGCTGACACAGTAACACAGCAAGGTAGGACCCCTGGGGAGACCTATGGGTATATATACAGCACATCTTGCTTAGGAAGATAGAGGAGACCGTGACTTCCCGGCTGACACACTGACCAGAGACGCTGAGGTTCCTGCATGCAGACACTCCAGCTAGCAGTCGTCTAACATTCCTCGCGGGGTGTCCAACTCGAGACCAGGACGGGGTCCCACATTCTCTAAATTCTCAGGTAATGGGGTGGACTAGATCCTAGAGGGATTCTTGGCATAACACCTACACAGATGCTAGGTACATCTAGTTAGGGAGGCATCGTAGGAGTACGCACTTTTTATCATGTGTTTTATGTACTTGTATATATTCATGATTTCTGCAAGATGGTAGAACTATACCATCCCTTTACTTTCATAGTATTGCTAATCATATATCTCTGCTACTGTCTAATGGTTGTTGCAGCTCATATATTCTACACTAGAATAACAACTGTTCAATAAATACTTATTGAAACGCCCTGACTGTTTATTCTGTGCATCTCTCTGAGACAAACTAAGTGAGCACGAGTGACTGAGCAAAAGGTAGTATATTGTTTCCACAATCCTGGGGGATCAGGGTTGTCATGTTCTGAGGTTGCCAGAATCTATTCTCTCCATGATAAGAGGAGATTATAGTGGCACTGTGAGCCAGCTAATACAGACAGGCTAACCTATCCGGTGGGGGTGCACAGAATCAGTCTGCCACCAAACCCACAGTTTATGTTATCCAAATGCGCAGATCCTGTATAGGTAATATAGGAACTACACGACAGTGGTATGATATACGCAGTGGGGCTCTGTCAGAATATCTTAGTCTGAATATTGTCTTCTATAAGCACTGTCTTCTAAATATTTTTACAAAAAGATTGCTCATTTAGAATTAATTATATGACACAATATTTATATCAGATGATATTTCTTACTATGATACTCTGACATACAACTGGTGTGGAATTGGTGTTTGTATGGTATTGTGGCGGTGTACTGTTGGTAGTGGTGGTTGTGGTCTTGGTATTTATATTGTGGTGATGGTACTGGTGGCAATGGTGAAGTACTGCCCTTACAAATTATTTAGATTTAATATCAAATTGTATTTATAAGGACTCAACAGTATTGACTACAAGTATTTCATCAAGGTAAGTAGATGTGGAGCTAAAACTAGTATAGCTATGCTTCCCTGTGGCATGCCTGCCATTACAATATGCCGGTAGTCGATATTCTGGAGCTGATGTATGTGCATGTCAATAATATTGACCTCGATATTTTGAAGCAGATCTACAAATATTGGTGATACAATTGGTGTTTTAACCCCTTCCCTGCGGGGGTAATTCCTCCACGGGTGCGGGGGGTGAGCACGGCGCCGCGGTGCTCGTGACGAGACCAGCTCCTCATGAGTCACAGTGAAGCTGTGCTCATGACGAGCTGGTCTCGTCACAACCCCGCCCACTCATTAATTCTCCCGCACAGGCGGGGAATTAATCCTGCGTGGGCGGCGGGCAGCCGTTATGACGAGACCAGCTCGTCATGAGCACAGCTCCACTGTGACTCATGACGAGCTGGTCTCGTCATGAGCATCAAAGCGGTTAACAGTAACATTGTTGGTGATGGTATTATTATTGGTGGTAGTGATGTTTGTATTTGTGGAATTGTTGGTGGTATTGTTTATGTTATTGTTGGTGGAAAGTGGTACTGCACATATGAGATAAGAATCGAAAGTGGCAAAAAGTGTGATGCATAAATGTAATTCTTAGATATAAAATAGTACCTAATTCATTGCAATGCAAGCACTGGATAGGAGGCGGAATGATAGACCAAAAAGCCAATAGCATGAGGCGAAAGAAATACTTAGCTAAGCGTATCCAAAACCGGCTTTATGTATTTTTTAATGAATGTCTTTGGCCAGACTTAAAAAATACATCATAGATCACTGAAAACAGCGCAGCCATTAAAGTAGGAAAAAAGGTATTTGTGGGGAAGTAGACAACTTAGGGGGTTCTGAAATATGACTTGGAATGCAAAGGAGCTGCAGATACACATTCCTTCACATACATCTGTGAATCATAATAAGTTCTCAATTGTGGGTCAGACCCCAGAAAACCGAGGACTATGAGAAGGAAGTATTGAAATGTCACTATATCGCTTTACAAAGGTCTGCTTCAGGAGTTCATTTGCTAGGAAAAGTTGTTGCAACTCTTGGGATCGTTGTTGTAAATTTTGGGCCAGTCCTGGAATGGGTCCATGGCTAATGCAGAAATCCGGGATTGTTGGTGATGCAATCTGTCAAGGTCTGGATGTAACAGCTGCTCCTTTGTGGCTCACTTTGATTGTCTGAGGAAAGGAACACTATAACACCCTGCACAGAAGACAATGGGGCATATTATCAAGAACGGCGTTAAAATTATCGCTGGTTTAGCGGCAGAAAACTGCCGCTATAGCGGCGATAATGGGCTTGATAATATGCCCTGGAGAATTCCAATAGAAGCCCATGTTGACACCAGAACATGGGCTTCTATTGGAATTCTCAAGGGCATATTATCAAGCCCATTATCGCCGCTTTAGCAGCAGTTTTCTGCCGCTAAAGCGGCGATAATTTTAACGCCGTTTCTTGATAATATGCCCCAATATGTCAAAAGAGGCATGTGTCTCCATAAAAGAGTCCCAAATACACGCACAGGGACCAGCCTGCTGGAACTGTAGAGCTTCCCTCAATTGAACAGCCAACAGGCTGTGTGGTGTGCGGATTTTCATGGCAGATGTATCTGCAACAAAAACAATGTAAAAAAAATATCTGAAGTACACCCAGCCATAAGCCTAGGCAGACATTGACACGAGCTAAGCAGACAAATTGAATATATGGGTCAATAAAAAAAAATGCTACTATGAGGGACGTTTTCGGTAAATATAATTCACAATTTTATATGTGTGCCGGTACAACATATGCTGAGATGACACTGGGACAGCGGAATGTGCTGAGAAACATCTATGCTGAGTAACACGACGGGATGTGGGAGACGCATGGTGAGGGATATATGGGAGGAATAATGGTGACAGTGGCATACAGAGAGAGGGACATTTGGTGAGAGAGGCCGACCGTGAGAATTACCTAGGGTCATATAGATATTTGTTGACTATGATATTGCTTTTGAGTATAATTATGATGTGGTATTTGGCTGTCGGAGGAATAAAGTGATTGTCATAGAATAAGAGAAAAGCCGTCCAGGAACTAAAAATTGTATATTCAGATGCTTTACTCCCAACCTGAACACAGCATTGTCAACACCAATGACCAAAGAGGGCCAAACACAAATCAGTCAATTTCATGAACTTCTTTAAGCTCTCAGTGGACAGCCACAGCAGTACAAGAGTTCAAGAAACCCAAATAAATATACTTGAAATAACACTTGATCTTCACGAGTCAGTAAGTGACAGAACCATAGGTAGGTAGTTGTAAAATTAGATCCACATTTGTGTGCATTTATGGCCAGGAACTGGATGAGAAAGGTAGAGTATAAACCAAAAAAATTATCAAAATGCCAGTTAAAAGTAAAAGCAAGGCTCCTTTAGTGGCGGCCGTGCAAGGTGATGTGGGTGATTGAAATTACGCGTACAAGTGGGTAGTGCTGATGCAATAATTACGTGTATAAAAGGATCCTGGATGATAACAAACGCAGGACCAGCATGCTTGGGCAGACTCACAGATGCCACGCTTAGAGAAGAGGATGAGTGATCACACATGATGTGCCTATATTTTCTACGAAGGTAATGTGAGAAATATGGCCAGGCTCAACAAATGCACAGCCTCCAATAGGTAGGAGTAGGAAACTGGGAGAATGGAACTACCTTGCAATCAGAGAGAGGAGCTGATTGGTGCACACTGGCACTGGGTTGGCTCAGGTGGCATAATTTGCCCATTCTGTAAGCTCTATGAAAAATGGTTGATGGTAGATTGGTAAGCATGTCTGCAATGAGCTGCAACGAATTGTCAACGACTGTGTATGAGACATGTTCTCTTGGATATATAAGAGGAATAATGGTGACAGTGGCATACAGAGAGAGGGACATTTGGTGAGAGAGGCCGACAGTGAGAATTACCTAGGGTCATATAGATATTTGTTGAGTATGATATTGCTTTTGAGTATAATGGTGATGCAGTATTTGGCTGTGGGAGGAATAAAGTGATCGTCATAGAATGAGAGAAAAGCCGTCCAGGAACTCAAAATTGTATATTCAGATGCTTTACTCCCAACCTGAACACAGCATTGTCAACACCAATGACCAAAGAGGGCCAAACACAAATCAGTCAATTTCATGAACTTCTTTAAGCTCTCAGTGGACAGCCACAGCATTACAAGAGTTCAAGAAACCCAAATAAATATACTTGAAATAACACTTGATCTTCACGAGTCAGTAAGTGACAGAACCATAGGTAGGTAGTTGTAAAATTACATCCACATTTGTGTGCATTTATGGCCAGGAACTGGATGAGAAAGGTAGAGTATAAACCAAAAAAATTATCAGAAAAACCAGTTAAAAGTAAAAGCAAGGCTCCTTTAGTGGCGGCCGTGCAATGTGATGTGGGTGATTGAAATTACGTGTACAAGTGGGTAGTGCTGATGCAATTATTACATGGATAAAAGGATCCTGGATTGATAACAAACGCAGGACCAGCATGCTTGGGCAGACTCACAGATGCCACGCTTAGAGAAGAGGATGAGTGATCACACATGATGTGCCTATATTTCCTACGAAGGTAATGTGAGAAATATGGCCAGGCTCAACAAATGCACAGCCTCCAATAGGTAGTAGGAAACTAGGAGAATGGAACTACCTTGCAATCAGAGAGAGGAACTAATTGGTGCACACTGGCACTGGGTTGGCTCAGGTGGCATAATTTGCCCCATTCTCTAAGCTCTATGAAAAATGGTTGATGGTTGATTGGTAAGCATGTCTGCAATGAGCTGCAACGAATTGTCAACGACTGTGTATGAGACATGTTCTCTTGGACCGTTTACAAGTTTAATTCTCGCTCATATCATTTATGGTCACAGTTTTTCTCTAATCTATTAGCCAGGGTGCTACATGGGAGCACAAGGTGTAACATGTCCTGTAGTTACAAATTTGTCAAGGGACCGATGCCTCAAATTCTGGTTTGCTCCTCTGCTCTCCGAAAAAATCACCTATACATACACAAAAGACAACCTTCATTGCAATCTCCCTCTTTTAGTACTATTATCATGTCCAAGCAGATCACACCAGTTACCTAACACATAGATTCCCAAATACATAACACACAACTCAAACATGCTCTACATGTCACATGCTACAAAATATCCCCCGGGGGACTTGAAAGACCTCATGCAGGAGACACTGAGTGAACTTTTCAAAAGTCAGTATGTGGAGCCTCTCTCTTGGGTACTGATTATCCAAAAAACGCAGTATTAATTCTGCCGGTATCAACAGTTAGTCATGCCATAGCCTGGTGAGGGGACAAGAGGCACTTACCACTATGGAAGGGGATACACTGTAGGTACATCCATTATCCAGCAGAGCCTGCTGATTGGACAACAAAAACATAAGACGTTCTCAGTGGACTTGCAGATTGTTGAGTTCAAAAAAGCAAACCACACAAGGCAGGACAAAAAAGGAATAATAGACAGTGGTGCAAGTTTCATTTCAGTATGAAGACTTTTGTCCCTACACTCGAGCCAGGAGGAAAGTGCTGTGAACAAAAGATGGCTCTACACAGGGCGGTCAGTAGCTCAAGCATGTCTGTGGATTTAATAAATTGCATAATTGTTGGTGGGTATTCAGTGACAGTATGTGGGAAGGAACTGGAAGAGGTCAAGTCAAAACAAATGACCAAAACAACAGTGCACACATTAAACGGCAGTGGGACAAGAATTGGGATGGAAGGGGGATGTGGATTTATCTCCAGAGGGCAGAATTTTTTTTTTAAGGATCTCGAACTATAGTAGACACAGACAAACAGTTTGGGCAGACTTCAGAGATGACCACTCGTGATGAAGGTGGTAGGTGAGGGCTCGTGATGCACCTACCTTCCATGCTGAGGCCAAATGAGAATCCAGGCATGGCCGTAATTTTCCGAGCACCGTCTAACATTGGTGGAGAGCGCATGCACCGGTGGTTAAGACATCGCAAATTAAAATAATATGCAGCAAAAATGCTGTCTTTTGGTCAAATATTTCTAAACTAGTGATATGGGCGCACGGGTCTGTTCTAATGCCATGGTAACTAGAAGTATGTTTACGTGACATAGTTCTAGAATAGCAGTAGAGAGGCAGTTAGAGAGAGGAGTTGCTGGTGGAAGTACATGTACCTGCTTGCCCCAATAAAGATACTTACTTTTCATCTACCATGCTGTGAAGAACGTCTTTACATTTTGGCGACGATAGACGGGATATACAATTACTCTGGAGAGTAACTTCTACACGATTCTTCCATAAAAAAAAAAATTCTACAAATTACGTATCTTTATGCAACGAACGACTAATTGCTACCCTGAATACAGTTTATACTGTACTACGATCGGAGCAAGCAGAGGATAAACCATTTTATGGACAACCTTGAGGATATACATTTGCGTAGAGTGTTCGTTGTGGGTATATTGTCTACTGATTTAATTGTGGACATTAACAGAGGAATTTGTTTTCACATCGAACTCACGTTTCTACAAGAAGAACTTTGCATCGTGAGTAAGAAAATTCCTACCTTGGAACCCTTCTGACTGTAAGTAATCCTCACTTACTAATACCTGGTTGTTGGCGGCAGTTGGTGGATTTCTACCTCGGTCGCATTTTTTGAGCAGCAGCAGCGTTCCATTCAGCTCGCTCGTTCTTCGGTGTTCTGACGTGGGAGATCTAGTGAATACGTCTGTGCATTCCGACATTCCTTACGTCAATCGACTTGGATGGCTGTACGTCTCTCGTCATGACGCAAGGTCACGCAACGTGACCTTACGTCCCGCCATTTTGTTATTCAACATCGCCTAGCAACAAGCACCTTCTTCAATCTGCGCATCGCAAGAATCGTTATCAGAGATCTTGCAACCTGCAAAATTTACATATTGACCCTTGCAAGGAATTTTCAGCGGAGACTTTACAGTACTGACGGTATTTTTCCTGATATAATTTATGTACTTTGCTGCGCATTTTAAATTACATTTATGGTGATATGCACACCACATATCATCTTCTACTTCCAAGTTAAAACTGATCGTATTTACGAAGTACTGTTCTATATTTCAACCTCTTTTTCATCAAATGCACACGGTGATGTGCACACCATAGTAACTTGAATTCTCATTCATTTTAAACACATATTAAGGTGCACATTATAATAACCTTCACATTTTTAGACACCTAGATATATTAGCGATCAGATGTGTTTACTATAGAACATCAAGTTCATTATTACATTTAAATTACATAATCCTTATTTAGAGCAATTAAGTCAAATTTTTAGCATCATATATTGATACTTATACAGAACTATCTATATTTAAGCATGGCATCTCAAAGCTACGGATTAGTTCCTCCTGTTCCATTTCTTCCTCGTCCAGGTGAACCATTATTAAAGTGGTCCGACTGGAAAGATAATTTTTTAAATTATATTGCAGCTTTGGAAGAGAAAAATGAAGATGAGTTCACTCCTTCTAGGAAGAAAAAATTTTTATTACACAGTTTAGGACCTGAAGGTTCTAGGGTGTATAATCAAATGGAAAAAATGGTAAGACCTACTGAAAATGCAGACGCATTCTTAGAAGCCTTAGAAGATCTAGATGCACATTACCACCCCACAGTTTGTGTCGGTATCAATAGATATGAATTCTTCCAGAGAAAACAAAACAAATTGGAGCCTGTTGAAGACTATGATTCTGCCTTAAAAAAACTAGCTATTAATTGTGAGTTTGGTACTTTGCATGATAGTTTCATTAGAGACCAGTTAGTCATGCATTCTAATAACTCAGCAATTCAAGAAAAATTATGGGTATGTGGTGATGCCCCTTTAAATTAAATTATTGCTATTGTGAAAAAAGGTGAAATGTCAAAAAGGTGCGCAAAGGTCGCATTAAAAAACAGTGAAGAAGGACATACTGTTAGTAAAGTTTCACATAGTAAATTTGATATGAAGAAAGGAGACAAACAGTCTTACAAGGAAATAGGCAAGAAATTTACTAACACAAGTAAAAGTGAGAAAGAAGATAATAGCTTTATTTGTTTCAGATGTGGTTATAAAGGTCACATTGCCAATGATAAGAGATGTCCCGCCATAAAATCCAAGTGTACTTATTGTGGAAAAGTGGGTCATTTTTCAAAAGCTTGCAGGAGGAGAATCAACAGAAGCAACAAGAAAGTTGTAGGGTGTATTGAAGACAAAAATGAGGAGAATATAAACAATAGTGATGTTCCAAGTGATGATGGTATATTATGTATAGAAGATACGTTTGATGCTGAGAATGTCGTTTTGAATGTATGTACTAAGTCAAAGAAAAAACCGGTATGTGAGATAAGTATTGGGGGTGTACATTTACAAATTGTACCTGATTCAGGTTCTCCATATACTATAATACAACGTACAGTTTGGGAAGACAAATTTGCTAATATTCTTAATAAAAAGTTAGAACCTTCAGATATTCAGCCAGTAATTTTTACTGGAGAAAAGATTCCAATGGTAGGATTTGTTGAAGAAGTTTTCCAATTTAAGGACAGAAGGGCAATTGGTAAATTATATGTTGCAGAAAAAGGACCCTCTGTTCTAGGATGGATGGACCAAGGTGAACTTGGAATCATCCTCAAACCGAAAATGGAGGATCAAGTAATGCTTTTAGAGGATGGAGACAAAAATCTAGTTAGTGACATCATCAAACAGTTCCCCACTGTCTTTTCAGGTGAAATTGGGAAATTAAATGGTTTTGTTCATAAAATTGTGCTAAAAGATGATGCAATCCCTTCTAGTCACAAGCCCAGGAATATTCCCATAAGTGTAAGAGATGGGGTAATGGAAGAATTAGATGCTTTGGAGAAAAAAGGCATAATTGAGGCTGTAGAAAGTGCAGAATGGTTGGCTCCATTGGTCGTTGCACGCAAACCTGACGGCCGTTTGCGTCTATGCATTGATTTGAGAGACCTTAACAAGAATATTATAATCGATAAATTTCCCTTGCCCTGGATAGATGAATTATTGGCACAGTCTAAGGGTATTAAATGGTTCTCAACTATATATCTAACTTCTGCGTACCATCAGATTCAGTTACATGACAGCAGTAAGAATTTAACAGCATTTATAACTCCATTTGGGTGCTACCGCTTTGTTAGAATGCCTTTCGGTCTTGCTTCGGCTGCCGCCGTTTTTCAAAGATTAATGCGTAAGTTATTCAAGAATCAAAATGGAGTAACCTACTTTCAAGATGACATTTTAGTCATGGGGCGTGATAGAAATGAACATGACAATCACCTTAAAAGTGTTCTAAGTAAATTGGCTGAGAAAGGATTAACTGCGGAAATAAAAGAATGTAAATTTGCTATGAAATCAGTCACTTACCTAGGCCATGAGGTTGGGGGCGATGGTATTTCACCCAAAAAGAGTTTAATCAAGGCGATTAGTAATGCTTCTGCTCCCAAGTCTAAAGACTAAGTAAGATCTTTTCTTGGCTTAGCTGAGTTTTATTCTAAATTTGTACAAAATTTTGCAACTAAAACTTATGGCATGAGACAACTTCTCAAGGTTAAGCAGGAATTTTTTGGAACAAGGAATTACAAAGTGATTTTGACAAAATAAAGACAGATTTGATTTCTGCATTACCACTACAAGGATTTGACAATTTTGCCTATAGTATCATTACTACTGATGCCAGTGGAAAAGGCCTTGGGGCAGTTTTGTCACAAGTTAATGATAAAGGTGACAAAGTTACAATTGCATTTGCATCTCGCTCTCTATCTCCTGCGGAGGAGACATTCTCTGTTATAGAGAAGGAGATGTTAGCTAGTGTATGGGCTAAGGAGAAATTTAGACAGTTTGTTTGGGGTACAAAATTTACTTTGCGCACAGACCATAAACCCTTGCTTAAAGTTTTGACTTTAGAAGGTATACTCAAAGCTACACCTAGAATTGCTAAAATGAGTTTGAAATTGTTAGACTTTACGTATGAAGTAGAATATTTACCTGGGAAGAGGAATCAAGTGGCTGACTACCTCAGTCGATCTCCTCTACCCCTGGTGGAATCAGAGTGTGCTGATTGGGATGATTTCAATGTTGCAGTCATATATGATGTTGCTAGTGCTATCTCTAAGGAAGAATGGGTTGTGGAATATTTACAAGATAAAATTTTGAGTGATGCATGTAATTTTGTCATAAGGGCTGGCCTAACAAAAGTAATCTGCAAGGTGACTTAAGAGCTATGTGGGAAATCAAGGATGAATTGTCCATTGACAATGCCAATTACATATGCAGAGGTGAAAGGATTAGTGATCCTTCAAAGTTACGCTCTAGAATTTTGGAAATTAACCATGAAGGCCATTTAGGTATTATCAAATTAAAAAACAAAGTCAAAATGTCGTACTGGTGGCCTGGCATTGATAAAGATGCAGAACATTTTGTAAAACAATGTTCCATTTGTAGAGATGCTGACAAAACACAATGTGTATTTAGAACCACTTTAGGTACCAGACTTATTCCGGATCATCCTTGGGAAGACCTAAGCATTGATTGGTTGGGGCCTATTGAAGATGATGTAGGTATTCGTAAATACATTCTTGTTGTTATTGACAACTATTCCAAATGGCCAGAGATTGAAATTACAGAAAATTTTGACTCCAAAGAAGTTATAAATTTTTTAGAAAAGTTGTTCATACGTGAAGGCATTCCCAAAAGTATTCTTAGTGACAATGGTCCACAATTTTCATCAGAAAAATTCTTAATTTTTTAAAAAAGGAATGGCATTTGTGAGAAAAAAACTCCTGTCTATCATCCTGCTGGGAATGGTATTGTGGAATGTTTTAATAGGGTTATTATGGGGAGTGTGCAAGCCTCTTTAAATGTAGGAAAAAATTGGGAAAAATAACTTTTTAGTACTATATGGGCTTATAAAATCACACCCACTGGCACCAGTTATAGTCCCTTTAGGATTTTGAGAGGTAGAGAACCTTTCACAAAGGATAATGTTGCGTGGAACTCTAAGAAAATTTGTGGCAAATGGTCTCCTGCAGTTGTCTGATCTAATTTAAGGAGGATGCACGAATCTTACAGAGTTCACTTTGACAAGAAACATGGTACTAAAGATGCTGACTTAAAAATTGGAGATTGGGTTAAAGTAACACTTGGATCTAAAGTGAAGAAAGGTGAAAGTAAATACTCTGCACCGTTACAGGTTATCGCTACGTATTCGAAATCTGATAAATTAAGGGATGACAAAATTTGGCATCATAGTAGAATGGCTAAGTGTGATAATGTTCATACTGACAAAAATTCTGGATGCAAAAGCAATAGAAAATTTTCTTCCATGAATTGGATGTGGGATGATGTTACAGATGTTGGACTGAAACACTCCTCTTCACAACCTCTAAGTGTACATAATGAGGCTGTTTTGGAGGAGGGTGCACAATCTTCTAATAACACAAATAAGGTAACACGTGCTGGCAAATTAGTAAATTTACCAGTTAAATACCGAAGTTTTCTAATGTAATTTTTTTATTTTTTTATTTTTTTATTTCCTTTTGATATAGAAGGGGATATGGTGGTTGTTGTGTGTTCACTTGCATTATACCCCTTTATTGTATTGTTATATAGTTCTACAACTTTGTAGTGCAAATGTTCATTTTATAATTATTTCTGTACTACAATGTAAATGCTTAGATTATACTTTGTTATTGTTTGATTTATATAAAGGAGGAAGATGTGGCATCTTGGCCATGTCTGTTCTAATGCCATGGTAACTAGAAGTATGTTTATGTGACATAGTTCTAGAATAGCAGTAGAGAGGCAGTTAGAGAGAGGAGTTGCTGGTGGAAGTACATGTACCTGCTTGCTCCAATAAAGATACTTACTTTTCATCTACCATGCTATGAAGAATCGTCTTTACAGTGTTAAACGTTATATCAAAAGCTGGGAATGCTTCTTGGTATGGCCTGACAGACTGGTGCACGATGACGAATAAACACACTTGTTACAAATGGAAAACAGTAGCTGTGCTGCTTGGTTCGTGGTACAAGCACATGGATTGGTTAGATTAGAGCCACACTAATGGACATATACTGGCAGCACGTGACTGTTCTATTCCGTTCTGTGATTCTGTTCCTGTGCTCGTGTACAAACAGGATGCCACTCACTGCTCGTATACCTCGACAAAAATGCACAGTGCCATGCATACTATACCAATAAGCCTAATAACCAAAATGAATCTTTTCATGACATCGTAAGCTATGCTAGCCAATAGGAAGCTCGTAAAAGAATGTCTTCAGTTATCCAAACTTAGGAGGTAATTCTTTAAATAAAATAGAGTATATCTTTTATCACAACATAACAAACAAGTGAAGGAATGTGAGAGACATGATATATAGTTTGAGAGATAGAGTACACTATGTACATTATGAGATATCCCTTAGACACCGAGTCAAACAACAATTATTGAATTGGCTCTCTTTGACTTCAGCCTACTAACTAAGTGTGTGGTCAGGAGAGCCTGCAAAAAATACAGTAAGCGTTAGTATGAAATCCTAACAAACAAATCCCATCTGGTTATCATATCCCACACTCCATTTGTGGAAGTTCAAAATGGTTGCTAAGTCCTTAAAATAAATACATTTTTAAATAAATGCTAACTAGCTAACAAAAGGGAGGGGCAGGAAACAATTTACAGAATGAGTGACAACAGATTCACATTGTGCTTCCTCTGCACTTACAGCATTCACTGTAACCGCCTCTGCACGTTGACTAAGCAAATCTGGCACATGGGCTTTGGCAGAGAGAAGCTGGAAACAAGCATTCGCAAAGCCAATATGTTTCGCCTATGCGAGACCTATTAGCACTGTCAATGTTTTTTTTAGACATGGCTTAAAATAAAATATAACAACGCGTTATGGCACAGTCAGTATTGACTGTGTATTGCACAGCAGTCTGCGCTGCTGTGCAACATCTCTAAAAATATTAAGCTAGCTTTGCAAGAGCTATTTAGCTTTGTTAATGTTTTTTGTGGAGGACAGGAGGGCCAGAGGTGGAGTGGGGGGGTGAACAGCGGGAGGAGGGAGTAGTGCAGGACAGGCAAGCAACATGAAGTGGATGAGGAGGGAGTGAGTGGAAGACAAGGAACAGAGGTAGAAGCAGGGTCGGCTTTAGGACGGTGCAAGTGGTGGGCCGCACTGAGCATTGACCCTGCGATTTAACATCACCTGTTGCAGAGCTACTTGTGCATCCAACTTTCAGGCAGCATTAAAAATGTCAAGCGAACTCTTTTGATTAATGTTTCTGCTAGAGAGAGAGAGATCAGAGTTTTGTCTAGTGGCAGTTTTGACTATCCATAAAGTAGTGCAGAGGGATACAATGCCTGCTACAAAGAACACATCTGTATTTTTTGTGGATAGCTGAGTAAATTAGTAAAGCCAGCCTTTACCAGCACTTTAAAAGAAGTGAAATGTTTGTGATAGAGGGGCTATAGTGACTTGAGGGCACTTTTGCTGGGTGAGAGTGAGGGAATCTGAGTAGGAGGTCATGGGGACGGGGGGGCACCAAAAAAGATTGCTGCACCAGGAGCCACCAACGCTAAAGCTGGCCGTGGGCAGGAGGGTGGGACAATATTGAAAAAAACAGTGGTTCACTGGGGCCAGTTGGTTCCATAAAAGTATCTTTTATGAAATTTTTTTAATTCTATACATTTACATTTGGGACCCGAATGCATAAATTCAATCAGAAAGGCAAGCATGATGCAGGACAGCCTACAATGCTTTGTTTGCAATTAATTTATTCATTTCAGAATATTTTCTCAATTTTTGTATAATTATCACAATCCAGTGCTCACAGAAAAAATGAAAAATCATGCTCTAGTAAGTGAAAAAACATTAAAACATGTATCGCTTTAAAACAACAAAACACTGAACTCCTTTTGATACATTTATGCAATTAATTATGGAGTTAGGTGGGTAGACGGCTTTTCGATCACATTCAGTTGAGATCATCATCAGGACAGGTGTGTGGGCACCTAGTATCTGGCATGGACAGCTAGCTCCTAGTATGCTTGGATTAGTTAGCCTAACTCGGTACCAGTGTCTTAATCCTAGTAATGCTGTGTTCCTGTGCAGCTGGCATGGTGGCCTTAATTAGAATGCCTTGATGTATGTGTTCCAGTTGCAGGTTAGAAGTATAGTTGGATCTGATTGTTTATGTGAAGATCATCCGAAAGGTGATTTCATTCGGAGCTGGGCAGTTGTTCCGGTTGCTTAGAGTGAATCGGCATAATGAAAACGGAGAGTGGGCGGGGGGATGCAACAGGGGGGTGGTGGAGGGAGATTTGGACAAGACCAAGGATGGCGGTAGGTGAGAGGGAGTCAGAAAAAGTACGGTCATAGGTGGAAGGATGGGCTGTAGAAACATGCTCTCTTAGAGAGTGCATGTCTAAAAGTAAAAAAGAAGTACCTCTTGCAGCGCGCGGCCAGTGGAAGGCCATGGCCGCAGACATGAAACTGAAGTTGATCCATTCTCCACTGCTGGGACAGAAACTCGAAGCCCAGGAGGAGGCAGGGAGCTGATAATAAATAAGCAAGGAAACAAGAGCAAAGTACAAACCAGAAATTGGTGAGTAATGGGCGGGCTCTAAACCCCCTTTAAGCTTTTAGTCTACAAGAGAGTTCCCCTGCGAACAGCACAAGCACTATCTGCACATGAAACTGAAAATGATGTAAATGCAGTGAGATGTTATATGGGCTCCAAAAAATCTTTGCACATCATTGCACACCGTACCTCAATCTAGGATGGTCAACAAACACTTGCTTAACTAAGTTCAACTTAAAATAAAAAAATCAAGCATCAACAAAGCCAATAGTGCAGCGTACCTCCCAGCTTGGGTACATGCAAGTGATCATGTCACACACAGAGGTTGGTATTACATGTCTTCATTCCTCAGTGTGTAACCATTAACTGAACATTCTAAATCCTGAATTATATCACCCACACTCACACACTTAAATCACTGTTCTACTGAAGTCCTTCAGGAACCAAAAGAGTCCTGTCATCTCTAACTCACAAGGCACTCTTGATTAAATAAAAAGTACAAATAATACATATATATACACATAACAACTCTTCAATCAGTCGTTTTGGTGCTGAAATCAAATGCCCAGATCTGGTCATGTGAGGCTGCAGAGATACTGGAGAAGTGTTCATGACTGGCACCGGTGACAGAGACATTGGTTCAGTCATTGGGCTCTCTGGATTCTCAGGTGGATAAGTCTCACTCCTGGCATCTGGATTTGGCAAATGTCGAGGCAGGTGCTTCAAATGCAAAGAATCTCACGTGATATACTTTCCATGACAGTGAGCAGTCACCATGTGTCCTTTACTAGCCACAACCCTCGTGGGTCAGCATCAAAAGGAACATCAGACTTGCATTTCCGTTTCTGCCTGATGATAACTTGGTCTCCTGTTTTGAACACAGTGCTCCGAATACTACGCCATCTGTCAGCATAGGTCTTCATTTTGCGTTTCTGGGACGAATCAGTGGTGGGAAGTTTATCAATGTCAATAGATCTCTAAGTGGTCCATTGTGACAATTTAGTTCCTATGGCTTCACCAAACATTAAGGTGGCAGGGCTTTCACCCATGGTAGAATGTGGAGTTGACCTGTAGGCATGAAGCGTAGACTGAAGAACTGATTCGAGTCCAAGCTTTTCCAGCACAGCGCGCTGAACAGCCTTCTTAAAGGTGTTCATAAATCTCTCGACATCACCATTCACTTGTGGCCATAGAGGTTTGCTTTTCTGATGCTTGACGTTTAGATGAGTGAGAAACTCTTTGGGTTCTCGACTATTGAAAGACGGGCCATTGCCAGATTTCAAAATCGAAAGAACATCCCATTTTTCAAAAGTACTTTCTAATCTCTCAATGACTCTGTCATGAGTAGCTGACGGTAGATCTTCCACAAGGGGAAAACTGGAATATTCATTAACAAATAGCAGTAGGTGATGTCCATTGTCAAGGGGTCCAAAGAAATTAATTAGAATCTTCTCCCTTGCATGCTTTGGAAGATCAGACATGATTAATGGATGTGGGGTTGTTATGGCTGACAAGCAGTTGCACAAATGACATGCCCTTAGCTCTTTGTTAACTCTTTCAACAAGATGAGGGAACCGCACTAGGTCCCGTAGAGCTCATTTAGTAACAACAACTCCACAATATCCTTCATAGCCAGTTCAATAACTTTTTGTCCCAGACTCTGGTATGACAATTCTCTGCCCTCCTCGGAGGGTGTTGCCTTCTGGGTAATTGAAAGTCCATCCTACACATTTTTGAATTTCACTTATTCAAGGTCATCATGAAGAGGTCAAGTATGTTTTCATCACAATTGATATGTAATAATGTCTTTGAATATTAGCAAATCTCTGTCAAGGCTCGTAGCAGCAATGATTTGTTCTACTGATATGGCAATAGTGGTACTAGATTTTATGATGAAGTTAACATAAGCATCAGGTATGAGCCGGATCCCGGAGTGGTTGCTGGGTCCCAGTGAATAAGTATTAATTGATCCAGATGGGGTATTGTCCTGGCGATCACAGGTGCACAGTGTCTATTGTCATCACTGTTTGCTGGGTTTATAAACAAGAGGCACTCCACCCACACAGACATTCTCCCTCTCTTTCTCACTGCCCCCCCACCTTGGGTTTATTTCCATAGCGAATGTGCTTTGGTGACACAAAGGAGTTCGGGTTTGGTTTGGGATCCGATTGGGGGGATGCAGTTTTCTTGAATACTCGAATACTGTCCATGGGTTTTTAATTGCATATTCTGTAACACAGAGGAACCCGGAACCTAATGACTACAATGTGACACTATGTTATAGAATACAGTTTCACGAGATGGACACCAATATCCTGTATTGTGGACTGTTTGTTTTAACAAAATGCAATAAAGATTGTGTTAAAAAAAACATAAGCATCAGTTGCTTTAGAACTAGCACCATGACACTGTATTGGTACATGTGAGAAGTAGTCAGCAGGGTTTTGATCTTCTCCTTGATGATGCACAATCCTAGAATCATACTCCTGCAATCGCAACCCCAACCTCACAGTGCGAGGGGGCATATTTGTAGGGGTGGGCGGAATTTGCGGAGTTGCGTTCCGCAAAATTCCGCGAAACGGCAAGAAATCTCCGCGAGCACGCGGAATTTCACGTGCTCGCGGAGATTTCGCTGCGCCCATTGTAGTCTATGCAGGGTCACTCTCAGGGGCAGACGAGCATCGTCCCAGAATGAATCCTGCCCTGCATATTTGTCCACGAAGATGCCACCGTTTTGTGCAATACCTCTACTCAACTGGAGTACTTTCTACTGGCTAATCAGTAAGTGCTAACTCGTTGGGTAAATGTATAGTGCCTTTCCTACACTACAGCAGCGTAAAGGACCAGAAGAATTGTCCCCAGTGACCTGTGTGTCTGTAACTTTGCCACTGCGCCGAAAGCACCGGGGTCCTTTGATTAAGCTGTCCATCAGTGGCAGACGAGGAGAAGGAACCTCCTGGTCACAGGAACTACACGAGGATTGCGCTCGAGAAAATCAAGGATGCAAAGACCTCCATCAAGGATTACAGCTAACTTTTCACGTTGGAAATGGAGAGAAGGCACGTCTGCTTAACCACGCTCACGAATTCTACACGAGGATTGCGCTCGAGAAAATCAAGGATGCAAAGACCTCCATCAAGGATTACAGCTAACTTTTCACGTTGGAAATGGAGAGAAGGCACATCTGCTTAACCACGCTCACGAATTCTACACGAGGATTGCGCTCGAGAAAATCAAGGATGCAAAGACCTCCATCAAGGATTACAGCTAACTTTTCACGTTGGAAATGGAGAGAAGGCACGTCTGCTTAACCACGCTCACGAATTCTACACGAGGATTGCGCTCAAGAAAATCAAGGATGCAAATACCTCCATCAAGGATTACAGCTAACTTTTCACGTTGGAAATGGAGAGAAGGCACATCTGCTTAACCACGCTCACGAATTCTGCACACCTGCCCTGCATATTTATTTATCCACGAAGATGCCACCGTTTTGTGCAATACCTCTACTCAACTGGAGTACTTTCTACTGGCTAATCAGTAAGTGCTACCTCGTTGGGTAAATGTATAGTGCCTTTCCTACACTACAGCAGCGTAAAGGACCAGAAGAATTGTCCCCAGTGACCTGTGTGTCTGTAACTTTGCCACCGCGCCAGAAAGGCGCCGGGGTCCTTTGAGTAAGCTGTCCATCATAGTGGGGAAAGGGCGGGAAGACGTTGCATACCGCTAGTGTATGTGGGGCGGGGCAAAACGGGCGGGGCATCCATGCGAGTTCACATGCATCTTCTTTATATAGGGTCAGAGCTCGATCTGAGCAGCAGATGAGGAGAAAGAACCTCCTGGCCACTGGACCTACACGGGGATTGCGCTCGAGAAAATCAAGGATGCAAAGACCTCCATCAGGGATTACAGCTAATGTTTGGCGGTAGATCTGGGCAGAAAGCACTCCTGCTTAGCCTCGACCTTGCTCACAAATTTTTTGTGCTGATTAATGCGTTACAGAATTTGAGCTTCAACTCGGGCACCTGCTTTATTTAAATCTGTAAGTGCTTCATGCACCCGAATTCCGTTCTACCGCGGATCGCGGAAGTTTCGACATTTCCGCGTTCCGCGCGGAACGCGGAAATGCCGAAATTTCGCAAGTTCCGCGAGCGGAACGGAATTTGCCGCCCACCCTTACATATTTGCCTTAGGATTGCCGAAAATGGTGAGCAATGCTTGGTGACAAATGCGAAATGCTTTCCATATAGGAAAACATGGAAATACTCACAAGCACACACAACAGCAAGGCTTTCATTTTTAGGTTGTGAATAGGCACATTCCGTCAATGACAAACTTAGACTAGCATAAGCCACAAAGTGTTTTGGGTCATTGGGATGTCCCGTGTACTGGGCAAGGATGGCACACAACCTCACTGAGCTTGCATTAACAACCTCCGTCTGAAATTTTGGATCAAAGTATGCCATTTCAGTGACATTCTCATTTGCATGCTTGATTTTCTTGAAGCTTTGTTCACATTCACATGACAATCCAAATGGAACATTTTGTTTTGTTAAGTCTCTCAATAGGGCACTTACAGTGGCAATGTCACATATATACCTTGAACAGCTGTTGCAGGTATTCTGCTCTCGAATAGAACTATGCTTGGGACCATGGAACATCAGCATGTAGGGACCCAGTCATCATACTACCTAAGTATCCATAAGCTTGAGTCCAACTAGCCATAGTGCCTCACTTGCCCTCCTAACCATACCAGAGAAACAAGTGAATTGGCACCCTCAGAACACAACACTCTCGACCCTCTCAGAGATCGGGGTAACAGGACACACATCATTTCGCTCTCTCACTCGCACTGGTCTACAATGAAAGTTTAGAATATGTATTAAACTATCGTGCTCTGAAATGCAGTATAGGTGCCACAATCTGAAAACAAATGCATATTAAAAATACTGTTAGCATGGTAAATAATCCATATACCATAAAAAGAGCTGTCATTTTATAAGGCAGAGTAACCTAACCACCTCCCCTGTGAGTAAAGCTAATTGATTATATGAAAGATCTCTGGGATTATCGGCAGACCCCTTTCCTTAGCATAGACAGATGAATGCTCTACATCTCAGCAGATGCAGTGTTTTGTCTCAGAACTCTTGTTCCATGTGTCTTTTTGTGGCTCATGTACTAATCTATATGCTAGGACATGTATGCACATAAACAACAGCTGCATTCTTGTGTTATATTTTGGTGCTAGTGCCTGGCCAGAGAGAATAACAAGGGACTTTGGGCCATATTATCAAGAGCGGACGATAACATTATCGCCGCTTTAGCGGCAGGAAACTGCCGCTAAAGCGATTATAAGAAGGCTTGATAATATGCCCTATAGAATTCCAATAGAAGTCCAGGTGTGAAGGTCATCAGACCTGGGCTTCTATTGGAATTCTATAGGGCATATTATCAAGCCCCTTATCGCCGCTTTAGCTGTAGTTTCCTGCCGCTAAAGCGTTGATATGTTATCACCCGTTCTTGATAATATGGCCCTTTGTTGTTTGACCTTGTCGGTGGTGCTCAGACTAAATCCCAAGAAAAGAACAGAACACAAAAATATATGCAGGTTCCATGTGAAAGTACAATGTGGCACAAAAGCAAGCATGTTTATATAGCAACGTGTGCAAAAGGAAAATGAGGCCTACAATGTGCACAGCGAAGCCAACACAGGGAAACTACAATGGGCCATGTAGAATACACAAAACACAGTAACTTGCCATTTAAGGAAGGATCCCAGCATAGTTACATCTTGTGGGGGAGAAGTGGATGACAGGTCTTGTACTTTATTTGGATCCAGAAACATTCCCCCATCAGAAAATATATGACCAAACAACTTGAATTTGGTTTTATGAAACTCACACTTTTCTGCATTTAAAGTGAGACCTGCATCAGCAAGTATAAGACACACTTGTGTAAGAGCTATATCATGTTCCTTTCGAGTGGCTCCAAAAACAAGTATTTCATCACTGTAGTTGAAATCATTTGTGACTGGCTGTATTATGCGACAAATTACATCCTGAAAGAGTTCTGCAGCTGACAATGCTTCAAAACGTAGCCTTTTATATCTAAATAAACCAACATGAGTTGAAAAGATAGTAATGTACCTGCAATTCTCTTCCAGTTCGAGCTGGTGATACCCTTTGTTCAATTCAAGGCAGGAAAAGACTTCAGCTCCATTCAGCTGCATAATCATGTCAGCAATGTGCGGTCCTGGATTTTGTTCATTTTCAATTGCCTTGTTCGCTTGGCGCATATCAACACAGATGCACACTGCTCCTCCACTATCCTTCTTCGCCACTACCACTATGGGTGATACCCATGGCGTCGGCCCAGTGGTTCGCTCAATGATGTCATGCATAAATAGTGTCTCAATTTCTTTCTCAACAGCCTCTTGTAAATGAAATGCAATTTGACGTTGCCGTTCAGCAACAGGACGGATGTCCTCATTTATGGGAAGTTGAACTTTCATGGTCTTAAGTCTTCCTAGTACACGAAACAAGGATGGAAACTGATTCACTGTCTCATGATAGGCATTGATATTGTAGTTTACAGAAATCAATCTCATGTCAGCTGCAGTGTTGAAACTGAGTAAACATACACTCAATGAAGCGCCTGGCAGTACCTGAATTGGTGCTTGGACTTCCATCTTTTTATGCTTCACAACTGCTATAAATGAACGTTAAATTTGCAGTGCCATCGAACCAGCACATAAAAACATTTCGGTTTTTGACAGGGTTAAACGGGGCACTGGAGAAAGTTCATTGTACTTTTCCACTGACATAATGTTTATCGACGTGCCACTGTCTATGATTAAAGGTATGGAACACCCATGCACTTTAAATGTGATTTTGGGGCAGCATCCAAAAGAATTTCGTACTTTCACTTGTTGACCTAGCTTTGACCATAATTCTTCCTAAATGTGCACATCATCCAGCAGTCAACATTGACATTGCTCACCCATCTTCCTCACTTTCGCTTGACAATGACGGTCACAAACTTTTAGACGGTGAATTTGATGACAATCGATGTTGTTCAGTTTCTACTTGCCTCAACTTATGTTGCCGCCTCACCTTGTGGGCATGGTTAAAACATCTCTAGAACTTTCTGGCATCCATTTTGTTTTCTCGATGTGATGTACTTAATCTTTCCTCCATTTTGTTTTCTCAACGTGACGTACTTGATGTTTCCATCGCCTTGCAAACCACCACAAGATGGTTCACTTTTCCGCATCTGTTACATATCTGTCCAATGGCGGGACATTTACCTTCATGTGGAAAGGAAAATCGACATCAAAAACACAATTTTGTTTTCTGAGACATTACTTTATGGCCTTCTACCTTGTATTTCGATTTTACTTTACTTTTCACACTCAGCTCTGATTCATTTTTGGCCATGCTTGTCTGTCAGCTCTTTCTTCTGCTCTGGCAGCCATGAGTACTCGCTCCAAGCTGTGTGTCTCAGTCAGCATTCGTCATCTGAAGGAAACGGAGAGACATCCATTTATTACTCTAAGACTCATGGCCTCTTCATCGTTGAACTCATTGAATTTGCAATGCTTGATGAATGAATCAAGTCTTTCTACAAACTCATCAATCATTTCACCAGCTTTCTGCCTTTTCTGACTGAAAATGTACCTTTCATAGTCGACATTCAGCTTTGGATTGAACTTGGTGTTTAACGCCTCTTTGACGTCACTTCATCACTGTGTGGTATTTTCTTTATCACTTCTTTTACTCTTTCACCTGCTAAATTCTATAGATATTTAATGACTTTTTGTCATTTGCTTCTTACAGCGCATCAATGAAATCATCAAATGTTGTTGCCAATATTTTGATTTTTGGCAGTATCGAAGGGAGGCGATGGCTTTAGGAATGCAGCAACATCACCTGTGGAACTTTCTGCTATCAGGAGCAGAGCTCGCTCCGGCAGAATCTGTTGGGCTGAGAATATGCCAAGCTGACTCCTTCTAGCATTGTGTGAGTTAAGCTAGCATTTGCGGCACCATTTTATATTTAGCCGCCATTTTTGTGTCATGAAGCTTCTGTTCCGTACTGTCTGCCACAGCAGAAAAGCAGCCTCGATTGTTTCTTTTATTCAAGATTGAGCTTCGTTGCACTAATGAATAGGTTGTTCTGTGTTTGCATGCCTTTCCTTGTATGTAGCCCTGCTCCCACTCTCAGAGAGATGGGCACGGGCTGAGATAACATTAAAAGCTAAGATAGTGTGTACCCGGTCTCAGGATGGTAGCTCATCCTTCTGTACCTCCTTTGTTCATCTGTGCCCAGGCTGGAAAATTCCAGTTTGGGCGGGTCTTAGGGGTGTTGGAACTGTATATCTGACTTTACCTTGTGAACGGGGGGCAGTCCCTCGGCAGCTGTCTATGGCGGCTGGTCAGACTGGACTCCGCTCGAGTGAATACTAATAAATAACTTGGTTTGTATTCTCTACTGTCTGACCGACTCTTCATTTGTATGGAAGGCTGAGAGGTGGTCGTGAGTGACCCGGGTGGCCCTAATCGGGTCACTTCCTTCAGCTGGCATCCGAACAGGGACCCCATCGGGTGAGTGACCCATCTTTGCCCGCGTACGGGTGAGGAGGACGGGACCACGTTGGGTCGGACGGGCGGATCGGGGATCCCTGCATGATAGAGTCTCGAACTCACAGCTGCCCGGTCAGTCTGACCGGGCAGTGACTCGGCCAGCGCTCATCCCGGCTGGGGTCCTGAACCGCGAAACCTTTGGATCTGACAATTTGGTCTGAAGAGTCGGCAGTGGAGAATAACTTTGTTTGACCTGAGTGCACCAGGTGAGTTTGTTTTGGGCCATGGCATTGTTTTATTTGAGTTTGGTACGGTCTGAGGACCGTTTTTGGACAGGCGCTTGAATTGGTTTGAATTCTTTGTGAACATGGTGTTAGGATCTGGTTTTGGTGAGGTCTGTGGACTGATTTTGGTAAGATATTTGACATTATCCGCTTGGCATCATTAGTGAACGCGTTTTCGTTTCAAGATGCCTTGTTTTAGTGAATTGTGCTGTGTGAGTTGTCGTTGTTGTTCTACTGATGCTCGATTGGAGGAAAGGCAGCCGGCGCCCCCAGAGAGCACCCCGAACTTTGATATGTATGTCAAGCACAGCCTTGGCCCAATTATATTTAGCACATTATGGCACAAATATACGAGGGACAATTCCGAGTTGCAATGGCCATTAACAGGTACCTTTGATGAGCAAAAATTTAATTTCCTGCAGGATAAATTGTTTGCAAAAACGGAGTAGGCAGTCGATGTTTGATTACCTTCAGGTATGGCAGATGGAAGCTAGGCAGAGGCGGATGAAGGCAGAAAAGGAAGCCCGTAAAGGGAGAATGTAGACAGTGACACAGAAAGCAGAAGCGTATGATAGACAGAAAATAGAAAAGGGTATTGAGTGTTCTGATAGAAAGTATCGATTGCAATGCGATAAATCCTGTGTTGCCCGAGAGGAAGGTGATATGTTTGTGGAGGAATTGTTAGACTCCCGACCTCCGCCTCCATATGCCCCACAAAGAATATACCCTGCTGTGCCACAGCCCCAGTCGTCTGTCTCTTCTGCCCCCGCTGTTTCTGTTTCTTCTGTCATTGATTCAGTTGCTCTAACAGCCACACCTCCTGTCCATTCTGTGGCTGCGCACTCCACGCCTGTGATAACCGCTAGTGTCTCTGCTGTGCCTATTGTGTCCATGTCTTCTCTTCCTCCGGCCCTTACACCCACAACGTAGCCATTGACGACATTGGTGCCTACCCACTCAGTTACTACCCCTTCCCTCTTCCCTCACTCCCTGACAGTACTAGGTAGTGGAACGCCTGTACGTGGACTGGGGGACGGGGGCTGGGCGACAGCTAGGGAGCGGTTGAGACGAATTTTAATACGATCTGATGTGGGGGAGGAAAAAAAAAGGCAGTAGCAAATCAGGCCGCTCAGTGGGCCCGTCATCCAATTTAAAGTACTGAAGATGTGTGGAGTGTGATGAGAGATTATAAGCCGTTTCTGCAACACATGCCCTCAAGCACATGTCGGCTACATTGATCGGATTGTGGGAACAGTGCTTCAATGCTATAGTGCCCGAGATTATTTATGATATTAGAGATATTGTATATGTAGCTGGTATGGCACCTGAAGAGGTTTTCGGAAATGTTACGACATTGGTCGCTTACCGAGGTAGGCTGTTTGAGAAGAGCCCGAAGACAGTGTCCCAATTTCCGATGAGGGAAGTCCATCCCATATATATCACCCTGAGGTGCCAGAGCTTCGGGATCAGCCTGATGCTGTCATTAGACCAAAGGTAGAGGCCCGCTTCCAAGAACAGTGAGTCTATACCCCATGGAAGAGGAGTGAGGTATTATCCCTTAAGACTCAGTTACCTGACCCTAGCCTAGGAAAAATCCTACTGCATATAATAAGGAATTGACAGAAGCCGCTTCATCAACAGTGATGACACTTGCGGATATTGAAATGTTTTTTGGGTTACTGGTGCCCGTCGACATTTGGAGACAGGTGCACACGCAGTATCACGCTGTAGAATTGGGTGGTACATGGGACCAGATTAAAGCATGGGATAAGGAAAGAAAGCCTGGGGAGAAGCCAAAGGCCGAGATATTAGCTTTACCCAGCCGAAATATTATGTATATGCACTCCCTTATTCCGCCGAGAAGGGTAGATTGGGACAAGTTAGCAGCATGTCGTCAGAAGAAAGATGAGAGTGTCTCCGATTTTTTCACGCGGTTTGAGGGTGTGTTTTGGGATTTTAGTGGACAGGATTTGTCAATAGGAGGGGGTGTTCGATTGTTTGTCAATAGGTTTGTTACTAACTTGCTCCCAGAGATTGTGACTCGGTTGCAAGCTTCAGAGAGCACTTGGACTACATCCTCCCCCTCCGTAATATTAAGTATGGCACAGTATTATGAGCATAGGGAAAATGAGGAGAAGGAGAAGGTGGAGAAAAAGCATAAGGAGTTAAAAACGAAGGTGTTGTTACAGCAGGCGTCTAGGAGAAATGGAAGGGGACGTGGTACTGGTCCGGCCCAGCAGCTTCCCCGTACTAGCAGGAATGCTGCACCTGTAGGGCCGAATCAATGCGCGTATTGCAAAGAGGAGGGGCACTGGCGCAGCGAGTGTCCGGTGTTATTGTAGAAAGTTGCAGCCCCTCGAGGACAGGGTTCTCGTGGACGGGGTTGTGGAGTAGGTGATCGGGATAAAGCTCGGGAGAATAAGCCATCGCACGGTCACTCTGATCAGAACTATTTTGATGACCCTCGAGGAAGACAGTACTACCACGATGATTATGATCTGGTTGAGGTGAAAGGTATGTCCCACAGCTAGGTCAGCCAGGGACAGGGCGAGGGACCAGTTCAGATACCTGTAGATCCGTGCGGTCCTTATGTCACCGCAGATTTGCAAGGCTCAGCTAAGAAATTTTTAGTAGACACAGGTGCAATGAATAGCTCTTTTTCTTGTTTGCTGGTCCCTGGGGCAGCTCTGTCTGGCCAAAATAATGTTTCGGTAGGCTTTTCAGGTGTACCGGTTGTGAGCCCAGTTTCCAAACCACTTGCCTTGACTATTGGTCTCTTTACTGTGGATTCGCCCTTTCTATTGACATCAAATTGTGGAGAAAATTTAATGGGTTTGGATTTGTTGAAGAGGCTGCATGCGACAATTTTTTGTTCTCCGGATGGTGTCTATATGACAATGGGACCAAATGTAGCAAGTTCCAAGCAGTGCTTGTCCAAAGATGCGCCTCTTCCAACTGAATTTAAAGATGTGCCACCCACTTTGTGGGCGACGGGTGATACGGATGTAGGACTCTTACAAATACCCCCAGTGTCCATCAAGGTTAAGGACAATGTTATTTTGCCTCGTATTCCCCAGTACAAAATACCACAAGCGGCGAAGCGAGCTTTATTACGCATTATACAGGATCTGATTGAGTCAGGGGTAGTTGAGGAGACGGCATCGAACGTGTGTAACAGCCTTATTCTTCCTATCTTAAAGAAGACGTCCCCCGACTCCTCCCCTGATGACAATGCAGATGTTTATAATTTTGTGATTGATTTGAGGGCAGTTAACAAAATAGTGGTTCCTCAATTCCCGGTGGTCCCTGATATTACTGCCCTGCTCACAATGATTCTTTCTTCTGCCCAGTTCTTTTTTGTCATTGATTTGAAAAATGCGTTCTTCAGTATCCCAATTCATACTGATAGCCGTCATTTATTTGGTTTTACACTAGCTGGCAGAAGCTTTCGATTCTGTCGCGCTCCTCAGGGCTATACTGAGAGCCCTAGTATATATAGCCAAGCTCTGAAAGCTCAATTGGACTCCCTCACGCTTTCCCCAAGTAATGTATTGCTACAGTAAGTGGATGACCTGCTGATCGCTTCTGATACTGAACAGGGATGCAAAGACAGTACGGTTAAGTTGTTGCTACATTTGGCTCACCATGGACATAAAGTGTCCCTTTCTAAATTTCTATATTGTCGACAGGAGGTCACCTACTTAGGTCACCTACTGTCGAAGGAGGGTAGGAGATTGACCCCTGAGTGCATTAGCGCCACTGTAAAAATGCCCATCCCTAAAACTCAAAGGGATGTACGCGCCTTCATTGGCATCACTTCCTACTGTCAACATTGGATCCATAATTATTCATTACTAATAAAGTGTTTATTAGCACTAACCACTAAAGACGTGCATGAGCCCCTGCCGTGGACGCATGAATGCCAGCAGTCTTTTGAGCAACTAAAAATTGCGCTTTGCTCTGCTCCTGTGCTTGGCAACCCTGATTATGCGAAACCATTCGTGTTGTATGTACACGAGACGGCTGGTTTTGCACTTTCTGTCTTAACACAGGCCTTTGGAGGTAGGCAACTGCTGTGTGCCTATTTCTCCACTTTGCTTGACCCCGTCGCCAGAGCCCTCCCGAGCTGTCTAAGAGCGGTCATGGCTGTGGCCATCTCTATAAGGCAATCAGCTGGGCTCGTTTTTGATACCGACCTCACAGTCATGGTACCGCATGCTGTGGACACTCTTTTGAATAAGACCAAGAAAAGCACCTTACCAGTGCACGTCTGACCGGCTACAAGCTAACTCTTTTAGCCCCGCATATTACGATAAAAAGATGTGCCACTCTGAATCCTGCCACGTTACTACCCCTCTCTTCGAAGAGTGAGGAAATAGACATACATGATTGTCTATTTCGGACGGAGGAAGAGACGAAGGGACGGGTAGACTTGACTGATGTTCCCTTATCTGACCCCCAAGGGTAACTATATGTCGATGGCTCTTATTTCAAATTACCAGATGGCACCACCACCGCAGCGTATGCACTCACAACATTGCACACGGTAGTTGAGACATCACGAGTCCCTTATCAGTCTGCCCAGGCAGCTGAGTTAGTCACCCTCATTAGAGCCTGTGAGCTAAGCGAGGGACTGGCCGTCAATATCTACACTGACAGCCAGTATGCCTTCGGGGTCGCTCATAATTTTGGGCAGCTCTGGGCAGAGAGGGGCTTCCTTACATCCCATGGGTCACGCATTTAAAACGGGCCCCATATACATAGGCTTTTGCCTGCCCTGACGCTCCCTAGGAAATTGGCTATATTGAAGTGCAGTGCCCACAAGGCAATCACCGATGATGTAGGGAGGGGAAATGCATTTGCAGATCAGATAGCCAAGGAGACAGCCCAAACAAAGATGAAAAAGATGTTTGTAGCGGGTCCTGCTAGGTGGGTACCCGAGGCCACCATGTCTGAGGACACTCTGGACAATGTCAAAGAGATCCAGAGTGAGGCAACGATTGGGGAGTTAGCAGTATGGCAGGAAAGTACAACACGTTTGGATGAGGATGGGTGCTGGACTGACAAGTCAGAGAGGCAGAGATGGATGCTACCGGATGCATATGTCCTTCCTGTGGTTACTATGGCGCACGGGCTAGCTCACATTAGTGAGAAGGGGATATGTAAGCTGTTAGACCCTGTATGGCAGAATGACAACATTCCCAAAGTTGCTGCTCACCTAGTGGAGTACTGTATGGTATCCATGATGTATAATCCTGGAAAAGGCACCCTACACCTCCTGGTAATTTTGCACTGCCTTCCTTCCCTTTCGAGGTTCTCCAGATGGATTTCATCAAAATGGAACGAGTCAACAATCTGAAATATGTGTTAGTAGTTGTTTGTGCATTCAGTAAATGAATTGAAGCTTACCCCACTAAAGAGAACACAGCGATGGCGACGGCAAAGGCACTCTTAAAAGAGTTCTTCCCGCGTTTTAGTTCGCCCCATTTGATTTGGAGTGACAACGGAAGTCACTTCAACTCAAAGGTTATTCAGTTGGTGTGCGATGGCTTGCACATCAAGCAGAAATTCCATGCTGCAAACCATCCCCAATCGGCAGGTTTGGTTGAGAAGTACAATGGTACTCTCAAACTGAAGCTGACAAAGATCAAAGGATTGCAATGGCCAGATGCTTTACCATTAGCTCTGTTGTCTACAAGAGCCACGGCTCACTCTAGAACAGGATTGTCACTGTACGAGGTCATGCTTGGCTGCCCGGCAAATGTCTGGGGCGTCACACGACCTCGCCATTTTTCTCAAATAGAGTACCCGTTGCTTGTGGACTATTTCTATGAGTTGACTAAAAATTTGCGTTCTATTTACCAACAGATTCATGAAACATTACCGCCAACTCCCGAGGGGCCAGGCCACGATATCCGACCCGGTGATTACATCCTGGTGAGGAATTATCAGAGGAAAGGCAGTTTGGAACCGCGCTGGAAGGGGCCTCTCCAGATCCTCCTCGCCACCCGGATGGCAGTGAAGGTGGATGGTCGGAAGAATTGGATACACTCTACCCACTGCCGGAGGGTGCCCCTTCCATTGCCCTATGACCAGTGGATTCTCGGTGGGATCGGCGACTCTGAAACGGAGCAGGTGCCGTGCTTCGTTCCCTTCTCAGATGCATGACTAACATGGGCACCCACCGAGGAGGAGAGCAACGCAGTGTTGAATGAGGCAGTGCCACCTGAGATTAAGGCCACCCAGGAGCCCCAGCTTGTTGGCCCATCTGTGTTTGAGCCCCTGCCCACTGAGCCCCAGCCTGCTGGCTCATCTGTGTTTACGCCCCTTCCCATTGGTCCCTCTGAGTCTGAACCCCTTTTTGCTGACCCCTCTGTGCCTGGAGTAGTTAAGAACAATCTGCGCCCCCGACGGAAGAACAGTGCACCAAAGGAGAAATCAGATTAGCAGGGATGGACTGCGAGGAAAAAGAGTAGGGTGTACCCTCTCTGTGGTACCTACGGTAGTTTAGGGAAAGGGAGATTGGTGCATTGTTCAGACATTGGACAGGGTGAATTCGACGTGCTCCCCCAGAAAAAAAGGGGGTACACATTACCCTGGACGACGTGGGATTTCTTCAGAAAGGGCTGCGATCGCGCAGCTCCACCGAAAGTGCCCAACAGCACCACCGTAGATGAACAATAGGAGTCTGGCAGCGAGACTCTGACGGACGCTGGAACTTTGCCCCCTTTTCTTGTTCTATCATCGTTGGCTCCATTGCATGTCCTTTCCTCTGATTCAAAAATTTACCCATTTGGTCGCCCCATTGTGGAGGAAGCACAGCCCTTTGCAGCCCCACGTTTCAGGCAGAATGGGCCTGGTTGGTCTAGTTGGTCTGTCAAAAGTAAAATCGTTTTCGTAGTAATTATCTTGATCTTTTTTATAACAATGTTTGGAATAGCATGGTTTCTTGAAGAAAAATATCCTGTGCATTCTTTGATTGGTACAACGCCTGTCCCCCCTGAGCACATGTTCATTACTTTAGCCCCTCACAAGGGCGAGCACTGAAAAACATATGTAGACAATCTCTTTTTGCAGATGCTCCACCAGGTGCATCACACCTCGAATGTCACTAATTGTTGGATTTGTGGCCTGATCCCTTCTGTGACACATAGAAATGATGTATTGCTGTCCTTACTGTTTTCATATCTGGGCAGCTGCGAAGCCTGGTTCCAGCTGTTTACCATGGTGTATATCCATTTCCATACTGATGCCATGAATATGGCCTATGCCGATTATGACACTGTGTTAGAATATATACGTATTCACCAAGGGTTTACTCCAGGAGAGGGAGGGGCCCCTGATACATTGTCTCCGACAGCCTGCATGAACATTTATGAGAACGAAAAGAATGTAACATGGCTTCAAAATGAAATGTTGGATTTCCAAGGTTTTAACGTTACTGAATACTTTAGGTCCTTTCAGATGCGGAATATTACTCAGGATGAAGCAATGCCAGTGCCGGTAGTTAACACAACAGCTAGTTTTTGCGTTCAAGGCTTTGTAAATGTTCAAGTGGGACAGAGTAATTGCAACTATACCTATGTGTTGAGCACAACAAGTAGCCCACCTTTACTTCAACCCCATAATGTCTATTTCGTTTGTGGGTCCCAGGCTTATGTGTGGCCTCCTAGGGGATGGTCTGGCATATGTTATGTCTCTTTCCTTCTTCCCCGGTTTATATATCTCTGTCCAACTACCATAGGGATCACCGATTGCAGCGTAGGGGTATCCACCTGTCTCAGCTCAGAAGGGTTATCAATACAGAAGACATTGATCAAACAGATACTACCCTGCAGCAATTCACTGATGCCATGAAGGGCATTGTTTCTTTTTGGGGCCCAATGTCCAATAGCCTTAATATCCGCCGCCTCACTAGGGTGGTAGAGGGGGTCATTAATCCCACTGCTGGGATTCTAACAAACATCACAGCAGAGCTCCAGGCTACGAGGCTTGTTGCTCTTCAAAACAGGATGGCGTTAGATGTCATCCTTGCTGATCGGGGTGGAGCCTGTCGCGTTATCAGTAGTAGCTGCTGTGTGTACTTACTGGACCACGCTCCGAATGTATAGGCTGCAATACAGAAGTTGCACAGGCTCGCATCTGACATTCACCAAGAGAATGGTACTTGGACCCTTTCTGGCTGGTTATGGGGTTTAATGGCAACATGGGGTTGGAAGATCCTTATGCTCTTGGTAGTAATTGCTGGTGTTATTTTCACTTGTTGTCTATGCATCCATTGCCTTCCTGCTTGTTGTGCCTACTGTATTGGGAAGTTAACGCCTACACCAAAGACTCCCGTGCATGATGTTAAGTCTTCGACTATGATGATGCAAGCTGTCCACGACTCAATGGCCATTGACGAGGGTATATTTGAGTACTGATAAATGTGTGAATACAAATGGTACAAGCAGCCTTTTAACGAGATCATTTATTACTATCTTATGCATTAGGTAAAATTTGTTAGCAAATGCTAAAAGGAGGGTCTGCTGGGCTGAGAATATGCCAAGCTGACTCCTTCTAGCATTGTGCGAGTTAAGTTAGCATTTGCGGCACCATTTTATATTTAGCCGCCATTTTTGTGTCATGATCGAAATGAAGCTTCTGTTCCGTACTGTCTGCCACAGCAGAAAAGCAGCCTAGATTGTTTCTTTTATTCAAGGTTGAGCTTCATTGTACTAATGAATAGCTTGTTCTGTGTTTGCATGCCTTTCCTTGTATGTAGCCCTGCTCCCACTCTCAGAGAGACGGGCACGGGCTGAGATAAGTTTAAACTTGAAGCTAAGATAGTGTGTACCCGGTCTCAGGATGGTAGCTCATCCTTCTGTACCTCCTTTGTTCATCTGTGCCCAGTCTGAAAAATTCCAGTTTGGGCGGGTCCTAGGGGTGTTGGAAATGTATATCTGACTTTACCTTGTGAACGGGGGGCAGTCCCTCGGCAGCTGAATATGGAGGCTGGTCAGACTGGACTCCGCTCGAGCGAATACTAATAAATAACTTGGTTTGTATTCTCTACTGTCTGACCGATTCTTCATTTGTATGGAAGGCTGAGAGGTGGTCGTGAGTGACCCGGGTGGCCCTAATCGGGTCACTTCCTTAAAATCTGCTGCCCGTTTAGACCAGCACCTTCATCAAGCACTAGCCACATGCTGACATTTGGGTAGTCGCACCTGCTCTCTGGTTGTGAGCTGCTGTCTTCTTCTTTGGCTGTGAGCAGCAGCTTTGTTTCTTGCACAGTTTCTTCACCCTTCTCACCTCTTTGCATTATACCTTGTTTCTAATACCTTTAGCATTTCTTTGCATCAGAAATGTTTCTGCTTTAAGTGCTTTCTTGCACTCAGCTATTACTGCCTTTAGCGCTTCTCTGTACTTGGTTGTTGCTGCCATTAGCATTGTCGTACTCTATGAATAATGACTCTGTTTTAGGCTGTGGTGCAGTATCTCTTATCTCCACTTTACCAGCAATGACAACAAACTTTCTGTAAGACCTTCACTTTCTTCACAGGCCTTGCACTGGCTGGAGTGGAGCTTTGGCTCCATATATGCCAAACTTTGATCTTCACTTCGACTGAGGCACACTTGGCATGCACAAGTAGTTTGCTTAACCAATGCAAGATCTCCGGGAGAGCACTCTTGGTTCCTTGGGTTGTGGGGTTTACATAATCCCCCTTCTCCTTACCAGTTGTAGCGTCCTCTCCAGCCCGGGTACATCCAAGTGATCACTCCACACAAGGAGCTTAGTATTACACGTCTTTATTCCTCAGCGTGTAACCATTAACTGAACATTCTACATCCTGAATTCTATCACCCATGCACTTACATCACTGTTCTACGGAGTCCGCCAGGAACCAAAAGGGTCCCGTCACCTCTAACTCAGAAGACACTACAAATAGGTCTCACCTTTGAGACCTTTTGGATTTGCTAGTGCCATTTGGGAATGATTTACATCACTGGCAAGAGGCTTTGCAGCATGGCTAAAAGAAAAAAAAAAAAGGCATGATGATGTGGCCCCAGGGGCTGTGTTATTTTGTAGACACACACATGCAATATGCACATGCATGTGTCAATACACATGCATACAACTAGAAAAGATGCAGGCAACACTTTGTTTTAATTTACTGATTGGGGATCGATCAATAAATTAAAAAAATTAAATAGTAGTTTCACAAATTAATTTAATTTACAATGAATGGGCCAGCAGCAATTTGATGCCTTGTCCCACCCCCTCCCCAAAAAAAAGAAAGTAAAAATAATATATTAAAAAAGACCATGTGGATGGGGCGGCAATGGAAGAGTGGGTGGGTGTGGAGCATCAGGCAGTGTATGGGAGGAGTAGAAAAGCAGTACATGAGAGAGAACAACACAAGGTGGGGAGAAACACATGAAAAAAGGCAACATAGTTCACAGTCGAGGGGGAGTTTGGCAGGAGGAGAAGCACACAAGAGAAAGCTAGCAACATGGAGTGCAGGGGGATATTTGGCAGAGTGAGAAGCACATGAGGGAGAAAGGTGGATAACACATGCACTCTCATGGAGTGTTTAAGCAAAAAAAAAATAAGTAGTACTCTAAAAGTGAGCAGTGCAAGGATATCAGTCAGCCAAGCCAAAGAGTAGTAATGAGGCTGCGCTCCAGGAGAGAGACAAACACAAGATAAAAAAAAATGGACAAGGAAAGCTACTGAACAATCAGCCAGTAAATGAGATTGACAATAATGCCAACTAATGGACAGCAATGGGGAGGCTATAAGCCATCTAAGATCTGGGTAAGTCAACAGTGGATCTTTCCAACCAGACAACTTGCGCTGTCTGGTAGGCTCGACCTAATACTCTGACAGATGGGGAATATCTTTTATGTGAATGCTAATTATCAGCAATGATCCTTAATTGTTTACCTTTATTGATGGGTGTATTTGGCATCAGCCGCGGCCAAAGCAGGTAAGAGCGGTAGGGCGGTGGGGCCAGATGAGGGGGGATTTCGATGGACGATGACAAGGGAAAATTAAATAAATAATGGATTCTCCCTCGTCATCGTCCGTCAAAATCCACTCCACCCGGCCCCACCGCTCTTACCTGCATGGGCCGCGGCTGTTTGGCATACTGTCTCAAAGCAAGGTCAGTTGTTTGTGAGAGAGCTGCATTGACCATCTCAGAGTGTACCAACGCAATAGCATGCTTATAGCAGTAAGCCTGAGCCTCAACTAGGGGTGGATGTAACTCATGTAGTTCCGTGCAGAATAAACATGTGGAATTGCCCAAAAGTTCTGGAAGATTATGTGGAATTACAGGAGAAAAGTAATTTTACATTTAACACTATGTTCTGTGTGCAAAAATGCCCCCTTGTGTCCAAAATGGACGCAAGGTTGCATTTTCTACTAAAAAATTGTGCTAAATGCAACAGAACACGAATAGCAAGCGGCCTGTCATGCTTGAAAATATGCACATGTGATAGGATTTCCCCCCAACTTACTCACATCAATTAAAGCTAGTGTCTTAACACAAAATGCCCCTTTTGTCCGCAAATAGACGTGAGGATACATTTTGCCCTAAGAAAATAGAGCTGCATGCAGCAGAATATAAACAGCAGCATGAGCAACCATTCACACTTGCTTAATGTGCTCTTGTGGTAGGATGTTTTTCCCCCAGATTACTCTTCTTTATGCAAAGTGGTGTAGTTGCGTTATTATCAGTAATTCCGTGTCGAGTAGTAATGATGAATTTTCCGAAATGACTCCGATTCCTCCGGTGTAATTGAAATTCCGCCCAGGCCAGCCTCAACTATTTAACTAACAGTAATTTGAATTGTAGAACCTGAACACCCAAACCTTTTGTATTCTGAGTAAAGTCAGATCTGCATGACCCAGAGTGCAAAGTGCTGATGTCTTGAATAATGTCACTACCAACCCTTAAATTCTACAGCAAATCCACACCTATTCATCCAATACTGAGGCGATTCTCCATTAGCTGCAAGCCCCTGATAATCCCCCACCCCATCTGTTACCACAGTAAAGAGTGTAGTGAAAACTGAAAGCAGAAGCTGCCAACTTCCTGCCCCTGTATGCCCTAGCTGTATCGTCCTTGGGTGGCAGCAATTGGCATCGGTATACACCTTGGTGCGCAAACATAGGACCCAGATCCATGCAGAAGGGAAGGGATAGTGGTGTGGTGGCATGTGGATGGGATCACTGAATGCACAGGCGTAGATACTGTAGATGGGGGTACTGCCAGCTGCCGCTGTGCCATGATGGAGGGGAAATAAGGCACAGAGTTGACAGTGTGGCACCAGAGAAAACAACATATGCACAGTCTCGAGGAGTGGGGGCACACGCTTTTCAACATTCAAGAGAAAAACCTGAAGAACGGTAGAGTGGGAAGGCAGAATGGGCCATTCTCAGGGCCAGCTATAGAGCCCTGAGAATGGCCATGCAGCACCATTCTGCCTCTCACATATGCAAAAATAATATCTTGTCCAGAGGCTGTCATTCTAAATTGCAATCTCTTGCATCACAAAAGTGACTATGTTGTCCAACACAAAAGAATCATTTTGTGGATGTCATTGCTTAGCGTTACTAATTTGCCAATGGCCTCATTTATTAAGTAACAGTGACTCTTCACACCGTTATCATGAGTGCTAGTCATACTGTATATTAAAAAATCTGCAGCAAAATGGATCTGGCTTCTACACAACAGATGACTGGCATCCTTCCTGCAGGGGTCCTGCTCCTTACGGACCAAGTGCCTTTTGGGCACAACCAATGAAATCAGACTTTTCAGGAGCGTCTCAGCCTCACAATCTATCAATGTTTCCATTCGTTTGTCCTGCTCCTCCGACCCTGGATGGCTGGTTACCCATCAGGGCTGCTGTGCAGCATACCAATATAAGATCCATCCCTTGCTCTCTGTCTCTGTCATCTGTGGGCGCAATCGCTCACTACATCCTTCAATAGCCAGTTTCCCCGAAAGTGAAAAGAATGCACATCACGCACATATCCGCCTGCACATCGACCCATTTAAAGGGAACCGAGGCAACTCTGAGCAACAAAACAGAAAAGACAGACAAGAAAGCCTACTCCGAGGGAGCCGAACTCGCCTGTGACTAATTAATTAATTCCTCTGTAGTCATCCGTTTGATCTGCTCCAGGAGAGAAAAAATGTTGAAGCGGTTCATGGAGTACAATCCCCAAAGACTGCGGGAGCTGTTAACCCAAACATCTGATTAAACAATAGGGGTTCTCTGACAGCTTACCGCTTCAAAAATGCCCCGCATCCTTCAGAGTTCGACCTTCGCTATTCTGAGTTCATTTCTTATCAGCCGAATATTTAAGAGGATTAGCGGAATTAAATTTCAAGAATATTCAATGAAAGTTCGCAGAGTTCTCAGTTAAAGGTGGGTGTAAGTGTCAGGTGCGTCTTTCTTTAAAAGCGGCGCAACTTCACCTCCATAGGTTATAACATCGGCGGAAGGAGATATTGAAATAGGCATCCAGGTGCAACATTTTTTTCTGAAGGCTCCTTCGTGTGTTTACATTCTTGTGCTTTTCTGTGGATATGTGTGACTCGTGTTCTTTAAATAGCAGGGTCGGATTAGGACAGAAAATAGGCCTGGGTACCAAAATAAAAGTGGCCCCCATTTGTGAATTAGACATCTAATAAGGTAGCCCATGTTTGTAAAATTGGGGGAGTTTTAAACTTGTTAAGACATGCTGTATGAATGTTTTGCAAGGTATGGAATATTGCATGGATTTTAGCTTGCTGCAGGCAATGTTTGTTTTAATGTCGGGGAAATCAACGGTAAAAACTGACCCAACAGACCATAAAACAGGCCCACAAACAGCCCAAAAACTATTCCACACACAGATCTGTCAGACCAATCCACTGGGCACTGCCTGATTGCCCTGTAGGGCAGCCTGACTCTGTTAAATGGTCACATATTGTGACACTGAATGTGCGTTGTATGAAGGCTGGCACAGGAGTGAAATCATATGCAGTTCCACAGCTCAAAGTTGTCTTACAAAATTATACGGAGAGGGCTGGTATGAAGGGGCATGGTAATATTGGATGTGGTATTACCATCACTGGCGAGGTTGGAAGGCTGGCTGACTCGTGATTGGTATATTCATTTTTACCTTATTCTAAATATGATGCACCAAGTGACTGAGGGACGACCAAAAACAATGGCTCTTCAGTAGCCCAAGTGTGCTAGCATCTGGTCCTGTTAGCCAGACTTGTGTGTCAGTAGCTTACAAATTATTGCTGAACCACCCGTAGTCATGCTGTCTCTCTTAAAACAAGCAAATCCTGAATGTTGTCAGATAGTGCAACTGCCTTTGTCTCTCACCCACTGCTTATGGATAGGAAGTGCTTTTGAGTCACTAATTGTATTGTATCGTATTGTAATTGCATTTATATAGCGCTTACTACATCGGATGAGGCGTCAAAGTGCTTTTTTGGCAAGTAGCACTCTACTTCGGAACCCATAAAGATTAGTGGTGAATTAGTATAGTGAAATATGAAAGTAATTTGAGTGGTGGATATGTAAGTCAGTTATTTGGATTGAGAAGGATAGTGGAGGGATAAAAGAGGGAAAAGGTTTGCATTTATATAGCTCTTGCTGCCCCTGATGTGGTGTTGAAGCGCTTTTTCAGTGAGTAGCACTGTACGCCGGAACCCAAATAGGATTTGTGGTAATTAGTATAGGGAAATATGAAAGTAATTTGAGTGGTGGATATTTTAGGCAGTTATTTGGACTGAGAAGGATAGTGGAGGGATAGCAGAGGGAAAAGGTTTGCATTTATATAGCGCTTGCTACCCTGATTAGGAGTAGAAGCGCTTTTTTGGTGAGTAGCACGCTACTCCGGAACCCATAAAGGATTAGTGGTGAATTAGTATAGTGAAATATGAAAGTAATTTGAGTGGTGGATATGTTAGTCAGTTATTTGTATTGAGAAGGGTAGTGGAGGGATAAAAGAGGGAAAAGGTTTGCATTTATTTAGCTCTTGCTACCCCTGATGAGGTGTTGAAGCGCTTTTTGATGAGTAGCACGCTACTCTGGAACCGAAACAGGATTTGTGGTAATTAGTATAGGGAAATATGCAATTAATTTGAGCAGTGAACATGTTAGTTTGTTTTTTGGATTGAAAAGGAATAGTGGAGGGATAGAAGAAGGAAGGGTCTAGAATCTTTTTTTTGTTTTTTGAGTTCATAGCAGTAGGAGGGGGATTTGGGATGAGTAAAAGGGAGGTGGTGGGGAAGAATCAGAGGTAAGGGTTTGGAAAGGCTTGTTTGGGAGATCTAAATAGTAAAAGTGTTATGAGATGATGCAAGGAGGGGTAGAGGAGGGAAGAGTCTAGAAAGGGTTATTTTGGGGATCATAGTAGTTGCATGGGATTTGGGATGAATGAGAGAGTGGAGGTAGAGGATATATTGATAGAGGTTTAGGGTGAGAAATAGGGTAGTGCATTGGAAAGAGTAGTAGAATGAGGTTTGAGATGAGTCAGAGTTGAGGTAGAGGATGTATTGAAAGCGGTATAGGGTGAGAAATAGGGTAGTGCATTGGATTTGCTGAATTAGAAGAAATTAATAAATATATAGATACATAAGTACATGGAAGGTATATATATATGCATAAGGAAGGTTGTATATGTAGATTAAAAATGCATTTAATAAACTCCAGCTTTCAAGTGTTGTTGTACTTTAAATTCATTTATTTGTTTTTCTATTTTTGTAATTCAATAGTGAAGCAATTGTAGATAAATAGTTATGATAAGAGATTTACTTATTTATGCAGTCACTTATATACATGTTAAAAACATAGAATAATGTAACTGTCAGTAATATGTATATTTGTTAGGCAGAACTATCGAAAATATCTATGTTTTAAAACACATAACATAACATGTTGCGCATGAGAGATTTTGTTGTGCTGGTGTGCGTGTTATGTTTTGTTTTTGAGGAGTAGTAAATGAGGTGCTGATGTATTTGTTTTATGAGATGGATTTCTCTGTATAGTATTGTTTGTGAGTGGAATTTGTAAGGTAAAGGGGGTGGTGATGTGTTTGTAAGCAGAGTGTATGTTGTGTGTAAGAGGGGATGAAGTAGAGTTACAAGTGTTTGTCTCAGACTTGATTGCTGCAAGAGGTACGAGTGTAAGTGTTGTGTGGTTGTGTTATTGTGGTAGAAAGAAGAGGAGGGTGTTGGTCGGAGAAATGATGGAAGGCTGAGTATAGGTTTGTTACTGACAAAAAGGGGTCTGTTGGGAGTAATTAGAGCAGGGAGTGTGTGTTTGGATGGGATATAGTTAAGTATGGTGTGTATTTGGGTTGTGTTAATGACATTAGGACCAATAGTGGCATAAGATGGGTACTACATTGCCTGAAAACTGATAACATTGTATTGAAAATCCTCAGTGCCACACGCTGTGAGTGGATGGGTAAAGTCGCTAGGGATAAGAAGCATCGATGGAGCTGAATTTCATGACTACTGGGCAACGTTTGACAGATCTTAAAAGGTGAGATGGTCTGCTAGAAGCTATCTGCCGCCAATGACAAACGCCAATATAACAAAAATCACTAGCAACACAGGGGCATTTTAAAAGTTGGGAGATGAAAAACACTTAATTTCGACCTTCAAATCTTAATAATTTCTTTTGTTATCGTGAGGATATTTGAGAGGCTCATTCCACATTAAAGTGTATGAATATTCGAAGTAAATTAACCAGACTTCTAATTAGGGATGACACTACAGCCTGCAGAGGAGACATTGACGTGGAGAAGTAAGAAAAGCAAGCACAGGAGAAAAAGAGTATTGCTTCCATAATCCAGATGGGGAATGGACTTTGTAAAATACTTCTGGGGAGCTTCATTGCTGCCCATTATTTGGTATCTCATCAGATATATGTAATCTAGGACCTGATGTTATATGTGGAAATTGCTCATAGAGGCCCTCATTACAATTCAGGTGGAGCGGAAATACCTCATGGAATTCTGCTCTGCCTGATTTCAAGCAGGTCGGTTTTTCCTCACATGGAGTTTTTCAGGAACGAGACCCAATTTTCCAATTCAGTTATTCCACACAGTAAAATTTCATGAGACTTTAGCTGTAGCAGTAGCCAAGCCTCATTCATTGTTTTTTCAATTCTGACGAGATGAGCATACAGTGCCCCTCCCTGCAGAAATAACCTTCCCCTCAGGGCCGGTCCTATTTTTTTTTGTTTTTTTTTTCCTAGGTCCTAGGACTTTTGGGGCCCTGGGCGAAAGGGAAGATGTGAGGCCCCTCTAATTTGCGACATCCAGGGCCGGCGTTAGTGCCGGTGGCCCTCGGTGTGACAATGTTGGTGCCTCGCCAATGAGCTCCTTCGCTATCAATTCCCTCACTACCACCCTTTAACAGTGCTCCTCAAGTTATGCTATGTAGATTTATTCTATGCAGATTTATAAAGCACATAGCCGCCCTGAGGGCTTCCCAGTGCTGCGTGAGTCACTGTGTACACTAGAGGGATTCTGAGGCGGTACATGTCTAGGGCTAGTGGGGGTAAAGCCATGTTTTAAGCATTTTTCTGAATCGGGTCTCGTTCATTTAGTTTCTGAGCTCAGCGGGCATAGCATTCCAAAGCTTAGGGGTCAAATGCGAGAAGGATACACGCCCCCAATCTGATCCTTTGGACCTTTAGCAATCAAGCATTGGAGGATGTTATGGTCCTGCTAGGAGTGTAAGGTACCAGAAGAGCCACTATCAAGGAGGGTCCATCATAGTTGATTCCCTATGCGCCAAGTAAAGTGCCTTGAATTCTACCCTTTCCTCCACTGGAAGCCAGTGCAATTTTTGCTGAGGTATGTTTGGGAAGTTTGAGGATAGTTCTTGCTGCCGCACTTTGGACTAACTGGAGTCTCTTGGTAATATATTCAGGTGAGCCCGTATACAGGGAATTCCCATAGTCCAAGCAGGAAAGAATCAGCACTTGGACCACTATTCTCCTAGATTGTGTAGGTAGGAGGTCTAGGATTTTCCGTAGGGTTCTGAGAAGGCCAAAGCAAGATGTTGTAAAAAAATTTACTTGGGCCTCCATAGATAGAGAGCTATCCAACCACATACCTAAGATCGTAATGGGGGAGGAAGGGAGATTGGCGGTGCCCCCAGGCGCTCTGGCCATCCGAGGGTTGTTTGCGGTGTTGGCTTGTTTCCTAAAATCATCAGCTTGGTTTTGTTTCCCTTCAATTTAAGTGAGCAGTTAGCCCACCATCATGCAACTTTCTTTAGACAAGGGTTAGTTGTTGTAAACCTGTTCCCGGGTAAAGGGAGACTACCAGTTGGGTGTCGTCAGCAAAGGAGACCATCAACACCTAAAATTCCTTAACGATGTCTGCCAATGGACTCAAATGTTGAAAAGTGTAGGCCTCAATGCAAAGCCCTGCGGAACCTCACACTTCAAAGGGAAGACATCTGAATAGTAGGGAGGATCGCAAATTTGAAAGGACTTTTCTTTTAGGAACGAGGAAAGCCAGGTCATAGCACCATTTTCTATTCCTATTTCACTCATCCTGAGCACCAGAGTCTCGTGGTCAACATTGTTGAACGCTGCCCACAGGTAGAGAAGGATAATGTTTGGGGAACCTCCTTTGTACAGCAATATTTTCAGCTCCTCTGTTATTGCTAATAATGTGGTTTCCATGCTATGTTGTGGACTTAAACCAGTCTGAGTTGAGTTAAGAAGAGAGTTCTCCTGCTGGAACAGGGAGAGGTTTTGAATGATATGTTTTTCTAGTACCTTCCACATGGCTGGAAGCAAGGAGATAGGTCTGTAGTTCACAGGACATGAAGGTTCAAGGTTGGGTTTCGTTAGCAGAGGTTTAACCACTGCTTGTTTCCAAGTTCAGGGAACTACTCCAGTGGAAAGGGATAAATGGAGTTCAAGAAGTGTGGTGAGAATATCTTGTGCTCCTTGTTGCAGAATGTGAGGTGGTGCCGGGTACACAGCGGATCCCGATTCAACTTTGCTAAATAATGCTGGGAGTGACTCCCTTGTGATAGGGTGGAGTTTGAGATACATGTTGTCTCCTCATGCAGAACATGTGTCTCTGGCTGAATAGACAAGGCTTTTTTTTGTCTGTTGTAAGTTACTGTAGATAACAGAAACTTTATCTTGGAAGTACACTGCAAGTTTGTTGCAGGGTGCCACTGTAGGGGTAGGTAGCGTATTTTTATCTTTTGGAGTAGTGAGTGACTTAACACTACGGAAAAGTTCCCTCGGGACATTGACTATATTCATCATTACAGCTTCGTAGTATGCTGCCTGTGCCTTTTTAATTTCCTGATGGAAATGTCCAATAGCCATCCGGTAGGAGAGTTTTAGTTTTTTTTAGGGAGATTAGGTGGGCGGTTAAGCATGGTGCTGATTTCTCTTTATTTCCATTCTTTATAGTAGTGATAGGAATTGTTTCATCTAGTGAGTCCTTAATCCACTCTTCAATTATGGAATTTGCTGCTGAGGGATGTTTACACATGGCCGGTTCTTTTGAGGCTATGGAGGTCATTCATATTTCTTTATTCAGTTTTGACCAGCATCGTCATAGGCTGATTATGTTCTTATTGCAGTAGCAGCCGGTGTCAGAGGAGAGGGGAAGGGCCAGGGGAAGAGACAACGAACAATAAAAAAAGGATTAAAAAAAGAACTTACCTGCCGGCCCCCGCATCGCCATCTTTTGCTACTCTTGGGCCTCCACTGCAGGCAGCGTCTCCCAGACTCCCCTGCGCCCAATCCTGAAGCTGCTCTCACACAGGGGAGCAGCTTCAAGATTGGCCTGAGCAACGATGATTTGCGCTCCCAAGGGGACTGGGAGCCTGTGCTTTGCTGTCTCAAACCCAGCAAAGCAGCTAGGGTGCAGAGAGCATTAACGCTCATGATGGTTGGCCGGCCTGAGACAGCCAGCCAAATCGTCCTGCTCACTGATAACAGTGCACACCACTCTGAATGTACTACAAGATTATGTGAGTGCAAATAATGTTGAGGCCAGAAGTTGATTAACAAAGGCTACCCTATGACTCACTGTAATAATCCTTGGACGTGTTTTTAACAACTGTAATGTAAGGTGTGTTTAATGCCCTGTTACAATAAAAAAGATAAATAAATAAAAAACAGTGCACACCCCTCCCCTTGGACAACTATTGCCCCCTGGCCCCGCCCCCAGACTCATGTAAACAAAATAAAACTATAATAAACGCAGGGTTATTATGGTTTTATTTTTATTTATTTTTTTGCGCTGCTGGCAGGGTCGACGCTCCTCCCCCAAAGCGGAGGAGCTCCTATGTCTTATTTTCCAAAGGAGATGGGATACCCTCCAGTGTGAATGAGATCAGGGCATGGTCTGTCCAGGTCATCGGACATGGGTTTCCAATTTTTATGTTAGCGTCATTTCTAAACACTGGATCTAGAAGATGTCCTTTGTCATGGGTGGGACCTGCTACTCTTTGGGTGAGCTGCAGACAGCCTAGGTCATGTAAGCTGCCTGACACCTTGAGATGAACGTTGAGATCCCCTAGGAGAGTGAAATTTGGTTTTTCGATGGCAATGCTAGCTACTATCTCGGGTAAGGCTTCTTCAAACTTAGTACATGTGCCTGGAGGTCTATAGATTAGTAATCCTGAGAAGGAAGCAGTGGGTGACAAGTTTATAGTAAAAGAGAAATTCTCAGAGTCTGGGATAGACAGGGAATAAAATCTACATCTATGTGTGTCTTCTAGGATGATAGTGATACCCCCATGCCTTTTGTGAGCGCAGTTTTTCCTACATACATAATATCCCGGGGAGCACTTGATTGATGTCTAGTTTAGAGATGTCATGTAGCCACATTTCTGTTAGGAACAAGACATCCAGTTGTTCATCATCCATTAGTGTTAGTAGCTGAAACGTATGACGGGACAGGGATCTACAATTGATAACTGAGGTTCCATTTTATGAGCCCAGGTATTTTAGCTCTGACTTCTCAGGATTGCTAATCGAAAAACTACAGAGGGAGCAGCTCAAATCCCGTTCCCTGGCCGTATTGGGAACCGGTGAGCAGGGAAGGTTTAGGCAAGAGTGAGTATAGGGATTGAGCTGAATAAGTTACCATCTTCGTGGGGATTCAGGCAGGGTTCCTCGCCCCTGGTCCCATTCGGGCGCGGATGAGCAGAGACGGGCTTGCCTTTGGTGCGTCTTTGGCATGTGGAAGGGGTAGTGGCCTTTAGAGTGACAGAATCATTCCTATTGTCCTCTTCACACCACTTTCCTCTGCCACCTCTCTGCGAGACTTACACCTTTTCCACCCACATCTTTCTGAAATCTTCCATCTACATATTTCAGCCCTCCTCTTTCTTTTCTGAACCCTCTTTTCACTTTCTCCTTCTGCACATATTCTCTTGCATCTGCTTCACTTTACCATTCTCCACCACAGACACACAACACAGCCATTCACTTATGAACACTGTATTTCCATTTGGCCGGTCAATTTTCAACAGGCGCTTTGTACCTCCTTTGCACACTTTTACAAGCACAATTAGTACATGCCACCATTGCCCTCTGCCCTCCACAGAGGAGCCAAACAAGATTGGTTGAGCAGGTATTCTAAACACATTTGTAACCCACTGGCATTCACTGTGAGAACTGCGCACTACCTTTAGACTCCACTCCAGGGCTCTCAATCATGGCCCATTTTACTCACTCGCCCACAACCTGAACTAGCACAAACACCTGTAAGTGAGTTGATAGTATGCAGAACAATAGATTGATATGTTGTATAGCAAAAATATAGAAAAAAATATGCAGGAAAAACGAGCACACTTAGGGAAGTAAATTAGGCAAGACGTGAAATTTAAATAGGAGCAACCTCATTGTCATGATTGACATTGGTTATTGTAATGTTTTTTCACAGTCATTGTTGAGATATCCATCAGTGTTTGGCACTGTAAAGCATATCACAATGGAGCACAATATAGACTCCTTTCAAAACCCTACCGTTTAATGAATATTTTTACCTGCCCTGGGCCTCACTGCATAATGTAGTGATATGAGGCCCTGGAGAAGGCCCCTCTCCTGCACCTCACAGCGCTAGATAATGAGCGGCAAGCCCCGGAGAGCCCCCCACCACACACTAGGCCTCATCGCAGCAATGATCTAATGCTGTGTTGCCAAAGGTCGGGTGGCCCCTCTCCTGGGCCTCGCAGCGCTCGAAACCCAGGGTAGGGAAAAGCATTCAATAAAAGGCAGAGCTGAACCAAAGCATGGTGGGCAGTGTAAAGAACCCCCAATAATTTGGACCAGCTCTGTATTCACATCCTTTGCAGGGTAAAACACTGGTCGATATCTCAACAAAGACAGTCCACAACATCAAGCTGCTCCATGAGCTGCGAGGCCCAGAGGAGGGGTTTTCAGCCACTGGGCATCGCAGCCGTAGTGTAGCACTGTGCAGCCCGGAGTGGGTGGCTCCCTGCACACGGCCTCACACCACTGGATATTGGCTGCCTGGCCCAGGCAAGGGGGCCAACTCCTGGACTTCACAGCCATGATCCAGTGCTAAGGGGCAGGAGAGAGTGGGGAACCCTTCCCTGGGCGTTGAAGCTGCAGAAATGCTTTGATGATAAAGACTGTAGTGAGCCCTGCCTTGCTGGCTGCTCCCTCCTCCACCGACCCATCTCTCCTCATCTAATTCACACGCTATTGCATATATTTACAATTACAATTGCCATGTTACCACTGCTTTATGTGCTCTGCAGAAGGCCAAGCATGATTGGATGAGCACATATTCTAAACACCTCTGTGACCCACTGACAGCCCCTTGTGAGAACTTCCCACAGCCTTTGTACTCCACTCCAATGGTCTCAAGTATGGTCCACTACAAACACACACCCTCAACCTGAACTCACACAGACGCCTACGGGCAAGACCGTTCACCGTAGGCATAGTACAAGATTGATACGCTGCATTAAAAAAAACACATTAAAACAAAACCCAGAAAAAATGTAGTACTCTTAGAGAAGCAAATTAAGCATGTGCGAAATATAAATAGGAGCAACCTCACTGGCATGACTGACATGGATTACTGTAAAAAAACAGTCTTTGGATATCTACCAGTGTTTTGCCCTGTAAAAGATATCAAAGTAAAGCACAATATAGATGTCTTTCAAAATCAGATTTTAATTACTGCAGGGCCTGAAGCCCAGAGGCACCAGCCTCACTGAAAGCCCTGACCCTGGGTGCCGCTCACCTTGCTTTGGCTCAGCGCTGCCTTTTAATGAATGCTTTTACCTGCCCTGGACCTTGCAGGTCTAATGCAGCCTCATGAGGCCATGGAGAGGGTCCTTCTCTCCTGGGCCTCATGGGGATAGATCATGTCTGCAATGAGGCTTAATGTAGGGGGCCCCTCTCTCCTGGGCTTGGCACCCATCATCCGGGGATGCCAGGCCCAGGGGAAGGGCCCTTTGCCTGAGCTTCGTAGCAATACATTATGACTGTGTGGCCCCAGGATATTCAGTAACACGAAGGGCTGTACAAAACCAAAGTAAACAGAATAAACCCAGAGTCAGGGCTTTCAGGTCCCTCTGGGTTTCAGGCCACGTAATAATTAAAATCTGACTTTGAAAGAAGGCCCTGTCGCTCTGTATTGATGTCCTTTACAGGTCAAAGCACTAATGCAAATATGGACAAATTATAAAAACCCCTGCAAAGAAGCTGTCCTAGATCAACGGGAGACCTGCCCCAAAAAATATAGTGAAGCTAACCAGCATTTCCCAGACTGAGTTAATGGTTAAACTTCATGTGGCTATGGCCCAGAGGACTCCCTAGTAGTCGATCGTCAATTACTTTGTACAACCCTCAAAGCTCTTAAGATGCTTTCTCCTAACACTCATAAACCTTTTCCAGGCCCTCATAGCTGCCATGTTTCCCAGGTCCATGCATGATGTGCTGTTCCAGTCCAGGTTTTTTCTTTGATTTCTGGGGCTTGTTGTCAATCAATCAATCAATCAATCATGTCACTTATAAAGCGCACTACATACCCGCGAGGGTCTCAAGGCGCTGGGGGAAGAGGGGGGTGGTGCTGCTACTGATCGAAGAGCCAGGTCTTGAGGAGTCTTCTGAAGGCCAGTAGGTCTTGGGTCTGTCGGAGGTTGGTGGGGAGGGTGTTCCAGGTCTTGGCGGCGAGGTGGGAGAAGGATCTGCCGCCGGCGGTCGCTTTCCGGATGCGGGGGACTGTGGCGAGGGCGAGGCTGGTCGAGCGGAGCTGGCGGGTGGGGGTGTAGAAGCTGAGTCGTCTGTTGAGGTAGGCTGGTCCGGAGTTGTGGAGTGCTTTGTGTGCGTGGGTGAGGAGCTTGAAGGTTATCCTCTTGTTGACAGGGAGCCAGTGCAGGTCTCTCAGGTGGGGTGTGATGTGGCTGCGTCGGGGGATGTCGAGGATAAGACGTGCAGAGGCGTTCTGGATGCGTTGCAGCCGTCTCAGGAGCTTAGCCGTCGTTCCTGCGTAGAGGGCGTTTCCGTAGTCCAGCCTGCTGGTGACGAGGGCCTGGGTGACTGTTTTTCTTGTTTCGGTGGGGATCCACTTGAAGATCCTGCGGAGCATTCGGAGGATGTTGAAGCAGGATGAGGAAACGGCGTTGACCTGCTTAGTCATGGAGAGGGTGGGGTCGAGGATGACCCCTAGGTTGCGTACGTGGTCGGTGGGTGGCGGGGCTGTTCCCAGTGATTTTGGCCACCAGGAGTCGTCCCAGGCTGAAGGGTTGGAACCAAGGATGAGGACCTCCGTCTTGTCCGAGTTCAGCTTCAGGCGGCTGGTCCTCATCCATTTGGCGATGGCCTTCATTCATTCGTGGAGGTGGGCTTTGGCGGTGTGAGGGTCTTTGGTGAGGGAGAGGATCAGCTGGGTGTCGTCGGCATAGGAGATGATGTTGAGGTTGTGCTGTCGGGCAACGTGGGCGAGGGGTGCCATGTAGATGTTGAACAGCGTTGGGCTGAGGGAGGAGCCTTGGGGTACGCCGCAGATGATCTTGGTGGCCTTGGATCGGAAGGGGGCAAGGCGGACGCTTTGTGTTCTGCCGGAAAGGAAGGATGTGGTCCAGTCCAGGGCCTTCTCTTGGATCCCGGTGTCGTGAAGGCGTGTTCGTAGTGTGTGGTGCAGACCGTGTCGAAGGCGGCTGATAGGTCCAGGAGGATGAGGGCTGCTGTTTCTCCGTTGTCTAGCAGGGTCCTGATGTCATCGGTGGCGGCGATGAGGGCGGTTTCGGTGCTGTGGTTGCTGCGGAAGCCAGACTGGGAAGGGTCCAGGATGTTGTTCTCCTCGAGGTAGCGGGTCAGTTGTTTGTTGACGATTTTCTCGGTGACCTTCGCGGGGAACGGGAGCAGAGAGATGGGTCGGAAGTTCTTGAGGTTTTGGGGTCTGCCTTGGGTTTCTTGAGTAAGGCGGTGATCTCGGCGTGCTTCCAGCTTTCCGGGAAGGTTGCTGTCTCGAAGGAGATGTTGATTATTTTCCGGAGATGGGGCGCAATGGCTGTACTGGCTTTGTTGAAGATGTGGTGAGGGCACGGGTCTAGCGGTGAACCGGAGTGGATGGTGTTCATGATCTCGCTGGGATCCTCGTCGTTGATGTTGGTCCAGGAGAGCAGGCGGTTGGTGGTTGTGGGGGCAGTGGTCTCGGTGGTTGCCGGGGCGGTCGTGGTGTTGAAGCTGTCGTGGATGTCGGCGATTTTGCGGTGGAAGAAGGTGGCCAGTGAGTCGCACAGGTCTTGCGACGGCTGGATGTCGTTGGTGTTGGAGCTGGGGTTGGAGAGTTCCTTCACGATGTTGAAGAGCTCTTTGCTGTTGTGTGTGTTGTTGTCTAGGCGGTCTTTGAGTGAGGCCCTTTTGGCGGATCTGATGAGGTGATGGTGACTGCGGGTGGCGCTCTTGTGGGCGGCGTAGCTGTCCGCTGTCCGTTCGTGGAGCCAGATCTTCTCCAGTTTTCGGCATGTTCGTTTGGAGGCCTGGAGGTCTTCGGTGAACCAGGTGGCTTTCTTGCTGGTGTGGCTGTTGGGCGGATTCTTGAGCGGGGCGAGGGTGTTGGCGCAGTCGTCGATCCACTGTCTGAGGTTGCGGGCGGCGGTGTCGGGGTCGGAGGGTTCGGCGGGTGGGCTCAGGGCGAGGGTTGTGGTTAGCTGGTCTTCCGTGACTCTGCTCCAGCAGCGGCGAGGCATTTGTTCGGTGCGGTGGTGCGCTTCCTGTAGGTGAAGTGGATGCAGTGGTGGTCAGTCCAGTGGGGTTCGGAGGTGTGGTTGAAGGAGACGTGTGGGCTTGCGGAAAAGATGGAGTTGAGCGTGTGGCCGGCGGCGTGGGTGGGTGTAGTCACGAGCTGTCTGAGTCCGAGGTGGCGAGGTTGTCGATCAGGGTGGTGGAGATGGTGTCCTTGTTGTTCTCGAGGTGGAAGTTCAGGTCCCCGAGGAGGATGTAGTCCGTGGAGGCGATGGCGTGTGTGCTGACGAAGTCAGCGATGGAATCGCTGAACTGTGGTCGGGGTCCGGGGGTCTGTAGATGAGGGTTCCTCTGAGGGTGGTGTTGGGATCGGTGTGGATCTGGAAGTGCATGTGTTCGGCGGTGCTGAGGGTGTCGTCGGTGTTGGTTGAGACTCTGAGGGTGTTCCTGTGGACGATGGCGATGCCTCCTCCGACTCTGTTGGTGCGGTCCCTGCGGGTGATCTTGTATCCGTCCGGGATGGCAATGGCGATGTCGGGGGCTGAAGCGGGATTCAGCCAGGTCTCCGTCAGGAATGCGACGTCTGGGGAGGTTGAGTCGAGAAGGTCCCAGAGTTCGATGGCGTGTTTGCGGGCGGAGCGGGTGTTGAGGAGGATGCATCTGAGGTAGTTGGGTTCTTTCCTGGGCGGTGGTTTGGCGGGGCGGGTGCTGGCGAAGCTGCAGTTCCGGCAGGTGAAGGGCCCTTGGGTGCGCTTCGGGGTGGCCTGGTAGCAGGCGTGATCTTTTCCGGGGTTGAGTGCGTGGAGGGTGCTGGCGTCGTATCGGCGTCTGTTGATGTGGCGGGCGCGGGGATGCCCGGACCAGGGGTCTGGCGCTGGGCGCGGTCACGGCGTGGACGGGCGCAGACGGAGCTTGCCTTAGGCGCGCCTTCAGCGCGCCAGCGGTGCGCCCGCTGCGCGGCCGCACAGCGGCCGCCATAAATGGGGAGGTGGGAGGGAGGAGCAGGGAATGGGGCAGCGAATGGGCAGTGAGGGGCGGGGCCGCAGGGCGCAGCGGCGGGAAACAGGCACAGAAGGGAAAACGAGCACAATCAGGGCATCAAGGGGGCACAGAAAGGAAAAAAAAACGAGCACAATGAGGGGCATCAAGGGGGCACAGAAAGGAAAAAAAACGAGCACAATGAGGGGCAGCAAGGGGGCACAGAAAGGAAAAACTAGCACAATGAGGGGCAGCAAGGGGGCACAGAAAGGAAAAAAACGAGCACAATCAGGGGCAGCAAGGGGGCACAGAAAGGAAAAACGAGCACAATCAGGGGCAGCAAGGGGGCACAGAAAGGAAAAACAGAGCACAATCAGGGGCAGCAAGGGGGCACAGAAAGGAAAAACGAGCACAATCAGGGGCAGCAAGGGGGCACAGAAAGGAAAAAACGAGCACAATCAGGGGAAGCAAGGGGGCACAGAAAGGAAAAAGCGAGCACAATCAGGGGCAGCAAGGGGGCACAGAAAGGAAAAACGAGCACAATCAGGGGCAGCAGCAGGGCACAGAAAGGAAAAAACGAGCACAATCAGGGGAAGCAAGGGGGGCACAGAAAGGAAAAAACGAGCACAATCAGGGGCAGCAAGGGGGCACAGAAAGGAAAAAACGAGCACAATCAGGGGCAGCAAGGGGGCACAGAAAGGAAAAACGAGCACAAACAAGGGAAGCAAGGGGGGCACAGAAAGGAAAAACGAGCACAATCAGGGGCAGCAAGGGGGCACAGAAAGGAAAAAACGAGCACAATCAGGGGCAGCAAGGGGGCACAGAAAGGAAAAACGAGCACAATCAGGGGCAGCAAGGGGGGCACAGAAAGGAAAAACGAGCACAATCAGGGGCAGCAAGGGGGCACAGAAAGGAAAAAACGAGCACAATCAGGGGAAGCAAGGGGGGCACAGAAAGGAAAAAACAAGCACAATCAGGGGCAGCAAGGGGGCACAGAAAGGAAAAACGAGCACAATCAGGGGCAGCAGCAGGGCACACAGACGGAGCTGTGTGGTGGGGGAGCGACCTACCAGTCAAGGGTCTTGCTTTATAATGGCATAAACACAACTACAAATACCAGAAATCAAAATAAAAACTTGGGCTGTAGCAGCACATCTTGCATGGAACAGGGAAATTTGTCAGGTGACCCCTTAGTGACATTCAACCAACCTCCAAGCCAGCCTGTTCTCGCCCGACGCCATTTTATATTAAAATGTTATTGTGTGTTAGAAAAAAAATGACATCTATAGCCTTTCCTTTTACATCAGCAAGAATGTCACATAGATCAATTTGTAAAGTCCTCTCACTTTGCACCCAGAGAAAAGAAAACAATCTATGTTAAAAGAATAGGCAGCATTTTGTCAGAACACATCCCCTGACATTTGATGTCGGTCTTTGAAATGTACAGGCATCTTTATTGCTCATTCACCTTCGGAACTCCAGCATTTTAAAGTTGGGGGCACTGCAGCTGCCCCCTCACCACCCCGCACTCCTACTTCCAGCACCTATATCCTTCTTTGTCTCCTATACGGCCCACTCTTATGCATGTACCTTATTTCTTTACACTTTTCCTCGCCTCCTCCTGGTCTAAGCACACCGTTTCCCCATAGTGACAGTGTGTTTCTGTTATTCAGTTCTCTCCATTTTCCCCTTTGCTCTCCTCTCTCAGCCTCCCTCCAACATCTTGTCTCTTGATCACCTTTCTCCTCTTTAAAAAAAAATAAATATGTAAGTCCGTTTTTATATAGCGCAGCTACTCACCCTTACGGGTCTCAAGGCGCTGGGGGCCGTAGTGGAAATTAAGTGAGCTATTGCCCAGAGTCACATGGTGCTGAGCTGAGCTGCCGCCGGAGATCGAACCGTGAACCCTGTGCTCCGAAGTCAGCTGCCCTGGCCGCTGCACCACACCTCTCCACTTAACCCATACTGTCTCACATTTAAAGTCTTCCCATTTCCCCTCCATTGCTATATTTTATCTTCACACTTTCGCTCCGCACTCTCCCATCCACTTATCTCCTAAAGGGCAGGGTAAAGTGCACTGCAGACCCAGATGTCAACACACACAACAAATGTGACAACATAAAAGCAATAATTTAAAAGCATCTTTATTGCTCCTTTACCTTTGGAACAACAGCAGGGTTATTTAGGGGATGCTGTAGCACCCCACTCACCCCTACTTCCAGCGCATGTGAAAATTCTCTGGACTGCCCACACAGCAAATGCACCCACAAATGTAAAACTCTGCTGTATTACATGGACTGTGGAAGTAAAGTCAGGCATGACTCTCAGTTCCAGAACGTGAGGGGATTTGCAGTTTTATATTGTGTGAACTCAGCTCTAAGGCATTAGAGAGCTTTACATGATCAACAGTTACATTACAAAAGGATATTTTCATTTTTAGGGGCCAGTGGAAAAAGTGATATGCCCAAAATCACAGGATGTTCAGCAGACGCTGGGACTCTAACCCAGTTCCTCAGTTCCATTAAGCTGCTCAAGGCGCGCAAAGCCCAGGGGAAAGTTTTTCATCCCATGGGCTTCAGAGCCAAACTGTAGTACTACGAAGTTCAGGAGATGGGGGGCCCCCTACCCTGGGTCTCACAGTACTGAATAATGACTGTATGTCCGAGGGCAGTGGGGCCCACACTTGGGCCTTGAGGCCTGATCCATTGCTGCACAGCACACGAGAGGGGCCTCTCCTGCCCTGGGCCTCACAGCACTGGATAAGGGATGCGAGGCCAAGAGAAGGGGGCCCCACACTTGGGCCCTGATCCAGCGATCGAAGCCCAGGGAAGTGGGGACCACCTGCCCTGGACTTAGAAGCGATGTGGTGCTTTGCCTATAAACATTGCCCAGCCACGGCTTCTCCCTCGTCTACTGAGCCGCCTCTCCTCACCTATTACTGTTCAGCCGATCCTGAAAACAAAAGGGCCATTTGTTGCATGGAAACGCAAATGGCACCTTTTACACAGAGCACAGCCCCGCCCTTGACCTGCTCACAGTCACACAAACACAATAGTCTTTGCTGGTGTCCCAAGTCCCCCCGGCCATTCTTTCCATCCCCCGTTGCCCCGCCCGTAATCCCAGGACTGACGCCACGCCTTTAGAACTGCTGAGGTTAAGGCACCTCATTAGCGAAATGTAAAATTGCAGTGATCGGAGGGGAGGCGGGGCACAGGAGGGGCAGGTGGCCTGACTATAATGCAGCCTTGTGGAAGCGGGCCCTATGTTTTTGAGCTGAGCACGGGGCCCTGGGCAGTTGCCCATACTGCCCATGCCTAGCGCCGGCCCTGCTTCCCCTTCTGACATCTTCCCTCCACCCCTCACCCTCCACCTCACCCAGAGGTCCCCACATACATTTACCACTTGATCGTAAGCCAAATCCATGGTATTCCGTATGGTATTACTGACTGTGCAAATTTACTGTGTGGTAAATTTACCCTAGTACTGTGAAACTTGTAATTAGTGCCTAATTCGTTTGCAAACTGGGATATCATTTGTGATATGAGTTATATACGAACAGGTTGCATCCCAAAGTAACTATCCATGGAGGGTTCCAAAACTACCTTCCTAATGAATAATAACTGTACATGTTGCTCTTTGAAAACCCCTGTGATTGGCTACAAACACAGGATAGTGGCCTCTTAGGGACTGCGAACCTCCACCCCTAGGGGAGCAGGGCTGTGTGGTGCAGATACAGAAAAAGTGGGGGTATTAATTATCACAGGATCTTCCAATGGCGCTCGCCAAATTGCGTGATGTAGATAAATTGATACAAATAAGTGCGGAGCCACAGGTGAGGGAAAAACCCCTAAACCCTCAGATTTGGGACTCTAGGGTCCGAATACAATGACAACAGTTCCTATGCACACGCATGCAAATAAAGTACAATTCAACGAATTTCTGTTTGTAAGGATGAAGACAATGGTGTCCTTAAGAATAATTTCTTCTTCTTTAATTTGATATTGCACAAAACACCAGCCAACACGTGTTTCGTCACTTGGGTGTAAACCCTTGACTTCTTCAGGGCTGTAATGAAGTATGATGCATTGGTGCCACTGAGTGTTGGGATGTGAGGCAGTGTGCTCCCACCCTCTTTCTGTGGGGTGCAGACGGTCTTACCAAGTGCTTCTCATCACTGGTTAGACTAACACATTTTGGTGCTGGTGTCTATATCATCACACTAAAATGCATTAGTCACTCATAATTGCTAGCTCCTCTTTGTGTAGCAAGGCGCTGCAGCTCTGTGGGGTTATGTAAAATGCATCCAACATGTTTGCTGCACTGCCTCACGGAGTTATGAGTCGAGTCCAAGTCGAGGAAAAGTGACTAGGTGCTATGGAATTCGGCCAGAGCCCAGCTAAACTGTTTACCTTGGATTTAACTTTATCAGTTAGTCTTGTTCTTTGCCGCTGGAATCTGAAAACTAGTTGTGTTTTTTCCTGCTGCCAGTGAGGTGAAGCTCAGGCAGGATAAGCTGGGGATGTGCACCGAGTCCCTTCTAGCTGTCTGGGTAAATTCAGGTTATTGGTGGGTATTCATCGAGGAGCGCCATTAACACCTCTGAGGCAGAGGATTCAGGCTGTGAGAGGCTCTCACGGTACCTGTTGGTGGTTCATAAATGTGTTCATAGCACATGCTGATCCAATCATTTGCCTCTCGTCAGAGCACACAGAACATATGCATGTGTGTGTGTGTTGTGCTCTGTTTCTGTCCCATTGAAGGATGTAGAGGAAACCTGTCTGAGGGTGGGTGTCAGTGAGGGTGCATTAAAACTTACCAGCAGACAACAAATGATGCATTGCCTACTACTGCCAGAGAGAGCAAGGGGCACTGGCAGGAGCTCCATCTAGTATTATTAATGTAGCGCTGCCTGTGCCTTCTGCACTCTGCACAATGGGCTGCAGGGATACTGGGGAAGAAAGAAGGAAGTGGACCCTGCGCCTCATCAACATCTAACCCAGTAGGGGTTCTTAAGCTGGAGACCATGGGATTGAATCCCTGCACTATGATATGCAGGTGTAATGGAGGAAGAAGGTAGGGATGCAATCCTGTATCCCCTCAGCAAATAGCCCAGTGGGTTTATGCACCTACTGCAGAGGTCCCTAAACTGCTGACCACGGGTTTGAATTCCAGCAGGGCCCTGTAAACCCTTCATTAATTGGGTGCGGTGTGTCCACCTACCGGGCTACTCCTATAAAATATTATCAATGACTAAATATTCAAGTTACTTTGGGCTGAGTATATTGGAGCAATATAAATGAAGCCACTACCACTTACACAGACAGTGTAATATTCAATTCAAAGACTAATATTTTTAGAATTGAAACATTTTGGATTCTACTTTAGCACAACAAAATGCTTGTTCTTACTCATTGATCTGACACTGCTAACAAGCATTGGCACCATCAATAGGACGGGCTTGTTTTAGACATATGTTCATTTTTCTGTTTTATGCCTGGGTAGTGTAATAGAAAACTCATAGAAAAGCACTCAAATGCTGGTCATTGCTTTGATTTACTCATAACAAAACGGCCACTTGAAGTGTCACACATCTGACAGTAGAATGCCACTCATACAAGGAAAGCATAGGAATGTCACACACAAGCAATCTGCAAATGTGGCAGCTATGTACAGACCTGTTGCAACGAGTGGCACCATGAGGGACAGAGTTGCCCATAGTGCCACCCCCAAACATGGCTATGGAGAGGGTATCAAGAAATGCATCATGGCCTGAAGCAGAGTCACAGAAGCAGCCTCGAGTAGTGTCAAGTGGAAAGTGGGTTTGCGGGTGCTAGCCAAGGTAGCATAACTTCCACATCTACTCAAAAAAGGCCACCTTCACTCATGTTTTTAGAAGTGACCTGTCATTACCACTAGCTGAAGTTCTAAGCCTACTGGCTTATTTCGCTCGCCTTGTGGAAGCATGACTTCTATATTATAAAATTGTGATTAAAATTAATGTGAATTATCGTTGCAAATGAACATATTGCTGTCTTATTTGTTCTAAATTTGGTACTGATATATATTTTGTAAGTGCTTATATAAGAATGCATCAATCTTTAGCGAATGCTCATCTTTAATAGCACTCCCCCCAATTTTAAAAATAATTTGGAAACATACTTTAAAGTGAGCTGCACACTTTAAATATTATTTTCGACAATATCCCAAAAAACATAATAGAAGCCAGTTGTTTACAATGTTTCCTTCTTTAGCAATGTTCTATGGTCTCATCTGTGGCAAACTAGTGCTCCCAAGTAGTCCCAGGATGTGTCGAAGGTCACCATGTTCAGATTTCCTTTACCCTACACTTCCAAAACCCCTGCAGTCATAAAAGAAGAAACAACACCACAACTTAAGAATACCCACAAATATCCACAATTGCCTGAGTTACTCACACTTACACTTTGGAATCAGGGCCGGAATGGGAACCAAAACCGGCCCGGGCAAAGTGCTCGGCTGGCCCCCGGAAGGTTGGGGGTGCGGCCGAGCTGTTAGCCAGGGCCGGTTTCGGCCGATTTTGTTACACGGGCCGAAATTGCAGTAATCTTGCAAAAACGGCCCTGTAACAAAAACGGCCCATCAGGGGCCAAACAACCGGGCCCCACCGTGGCGGCCCACCGGGGAAATGCCCGGTGCCCGCTACGGCCATTCCGGCCCTGTTTGGAATACTTGACACCAGCAGACGACACCAACAACCACTACCATCAGAGACCAATCTTTCCCAAACAAGAGATGTGATGATCTATTCGCTTTTGCACATCCTGGGCCTGGTACTTTCAGTCAAACCAAACCGAGTGCTGTCACACAAACCGAACCTTGCACCACAAGCTTGATGCTGCCGCACAACCTGTCCCTGCTGCTGTTCTGCACTCTGAGCCTGGTGCACACCATCCGCCGCCTGACACTGTCACAAATCTCGGGCCTAGCGATGGCAGTCATCTGCCACTCACTGCTGCCGCACTTCCTGGGCCCAGTGCTTTTGCACAGCCTGTGCCGTGTTTCAGCACCTGTCGTGTGCTTGATGCAGTCACCCTCCTCGGGTTTGTGTTATCAAACAACCCAGACGTGGGTCTGTCAACCACCCTGAGTGCGATGTCATTTACAAACGAATCCTGCTCGGTTCCATCCTGAGCTCGGTGCTGCTGCACACACTGGACCTCGTGCTGCCTGCACTATGTGCGCCTGGTCTAGTCTAGGATCCCCAAGGAGTGCATGCTGACTGGATTCCACTTGACACGTGCTAAAACATTACTTAAGAAAACTGTGCGTTCTTAGAATTGTAGTCTTGAATGTTTCTTCCACTGACCTGGTTAGACCTGGAAGCAGTCACCTGCACTGACTCAATGGATTTCACCGAGCTGGAAAAGTGGTGCTCTGCTGCTGACATGGAGAGATGTTACGACTTGTCCCCCATAGGGAAACCCCCTTGTGGAGGCTATCTCCTGCAGGTTCCAGTCAGGTCCATAGCTTCACTGTGTGCTGTGGCTGTGCTTCGGGCCCTGCCTGCATCAAAGGCTTAATGCCCATCTTAATTCCTACCCCGTGACGCCTTGTCTGCTCACTGTCCCTGCACATCAATGACCTATCTGGCCTAGGCGAAGGGTGGCTTTGCAACTGTGAGCCTGGCTTTCAGCACTGTCTGTATACCCTGTGAGGTACCTTGGAACTATCGGGGATCCACTGAATCAACGGATGCCCAAACTGGGCCCAATAGTAGTGCAAGGACAGCCAGGTCTTCAACAATGTCCTGACCTTGAGGAGGTCTGCTCCCTTCAGACGTCTAATGGGAGGATGTGACAGAGCCGGCCACAGCCGCAGAGCACTTGTTCTAAACTTCGGCACATTTAACAAAAATGCGCACATGGAACGAAGAGTTTTCTTAGGTTCATGATGACAGAATCTATTAGAAAGGGGATTGTTGTTCCTTCCAAAGATCACTTAATGTACCGAGCATAGGGTTTTAAATTTCACTCTGTCTGACCCTCAGCCAGTGCAGTTTCACCAGCCCTTGTGAGATCGAGCCATGCTTCTAGTATTCAGGACCATCCTCGCTACCGCATTCTGGAGGGTAGTGTCAGATGCAGCCGACAAATCCAGTAACACTAACGGTACTCGAATATCTTTATCGGTTAGCTGTGGCGGATCATGGAGGACAGCAGTCACTACCGTCTGAGTGCTGCAGCCTGATGAGCCAGCATGCGAACAGTATAGTAAAGTTTGGAATTCAACATAGTGGGTGAGTTGGTTTAAAACTAGCGTTCAAGTTATTTTGCTAAATATGGTAGTGTATTGAATTGGTTGTGTCTCTAACTCTGTGTGGATGTATGTTCCTTAAGGGGCTTGTGTGGCTGTGTGTCTATGTGAAGCTGTATTTATTTCTCTGAGGCTGTTTATCTGTCACTGTGACTCTGTGTTTTTCCAGTGTCTCTGTGCGCATCTGTCTTACATTCTCTGACAATCTCTCCCTTTCTCTAAGGCTGTGTCTCTTCTGTGTGTTCCGCTATTTCTCCAAGTCCCCCATGCCACGGCTATACGCCACTCACTCTGTCATTGTGTGTCTCTCTGACCGGCTGTAAGTGACAGCATGAATGTCTATGTGCTGTTGTGTTTCTGTGAATTGCTATATATGTTTCTTTGAGGCTGGCTTCTCATAAGTGTACAGTTGTGTGGATCTCTTGTGTGTTCATCTGGGGTGTGTTATGGGTCTGTCTGGGTTAAGAGCCTGACTGTGTGTTTCTGGGTGGTGATGTGTGATGGTAGACTTTTGTTTGCATTTCATTGTGGTAATGCTTGTCTGCTGTGAGTGTGCAGGTGTATATGTGTGTGGTGCATATCTGGGGTGGCCTATATATTATAACTGGTAAGGGCATGCAGTAGATGAGAATTTAGGGCTCAACGAGAGCTGGCATCAAGGTTATCAGTTTGCTAGATCACTTTAGTGGAAACTAGTTGATCTGAGCTTTCTTTGTCAGATATTTCTTGATGGTTCAATTCGAGCTCATGTGGAAGCCCAGAGATTTGCCTTGCAGGCGGATTCAGGGATTGAAGCTAAAGACGCTCATGTCTAATGGTTCTGCTTGAATCTTAGGTCTCAGGTTGAAGAGCCTTGGGGTCATTTAATGTCTGCGGGATGGGAAACCTGCAGCAAATCTCTGGTTCTCTCGACCCAACAATCGAGAGCAAGAAACTAATGATTGTGTGCCAATCAAACCTGCTGTGACTCTCTTCCAATTTTACCAGCTTCTTCAGTCAGTAGCCAGACAGTCAGGCAGAAGGACTGCTGGACCCAGGCAAGAATCATAGATGGTATTCCCTACGGTATGACCTATGAAAACACTAGTTATACGATCAGCTCTCTTCACTGGTAAAGTGCAATTTGGCACCCCTCGTGGAAGGCAATCACCATCTCATATAAAGCCAAAGAAGAAAAAAGTAGGGTCAACTTCCTGCTGGGCCGATAATGTGCAATCAGGATTTGCCCTTCATTTGAATCCAAAAACTAAAAGGGGGCACGGCTCTGGATTGTGGTTATTAGAAAGAGGACTGTATTCCTGGAGTTATGCACTTTCTGTACATTAAATAAATGAACCTGAATTTTCTGGCAGTGCTGGGGTTCTTCATTCTATTGGTCTTCTGCCTTGCTTTTTTCTGTTTTACACTTCTTAGTTTGCAGTCTGATGGTGTCCTGCCTGTGAGTGTGCTGAGAATGACCAGAGATGGTGAGCTTGTCTGCAGTGGCACTGGTCGTAATAGTTTTGAAAATGATGCAGCTGGATTTGAAGATGGTGTTGATCAGCAATGAGACCTAATTGAGTTCCTTCAGGATGGGGGTGATGTGAGCATATTTCTCGAGGCCCAGGATGGGACATGCTGCGGTGTGTAGGATGCCCTTAAGAGGAGCCAGTATGGAGTCTGGGAGGGCATGGAGCAGAGGGTTTCCACCATCCAGAGCGAGAGTGCAGAGAAATCTGGTACCAGGCTCTTTTTTTTTTTTGGCAGTGTGTTCCTTGAGGGTGATGTTTGTTTCAGGGTGACTGGACTTTAAGTGAAATATGGGGTTTGAAGCTGTTAAGGTACATGCATTTGAACCAGATTTGTGCCGTTTCTTTTTTGTTGAATTTGGCAAATAACATGACTTCTGTTTTGGATGGGTTGAGCATCAGGTAGGTGCTGGACATCCAGGTCTGGATAGTGTGTACGCAGTGTTTGAGGCACTGGACGTCTGAACTGGGTCTTGAACTGGATTGACTGTTGCAGTGTACTAAAAGGTCTGCATTTGTAAAATAACATAGTCCAATCCAGCCAACACCATGTGCAATTTTTCAACTTTAATTGGAGCCAGAAATGTTTTAGCACTTCTAATAGAGTCGCCTGTTTGGATCTTGTAAAGTGAAACATTACTTCTCATTGTCAGCTTAGCAACTTTCAAATCTTGAATTGATGGGGCCATTTTTTCGAACACTGTTGGCTCATTCATCCTGGTGGACCAGTTAAATGCCAGGAGGAAGGCTCAGTAAAGAGCTGGGGTTTTCTTTCCAAACTACATAGTTACTCCAAGCACAGTATGTCTACAACATGTGTGCATGTATGTGACTTCTAAAGGCCCTTTGAAAGATTATCATGCTGGTGCAAGCAGATGTTCTGTTCTGGCGGGAGCGGGTACAGAACACAAATGTTGGCTTGGGTAAATCTTCCTTGGGTGCAGCAGTTAGGCTGAAGATGCAAAGTGTGGGGCACGGCGTGAGAGTAGAGGCTTGCTGGGGCAGCTAGAACTGACGCATGTGTTGCTTTGATGCCAATGATCCCACATCAAATTCTGGTGCACCTCGGTGAAGCATGCTCTGCAAGTTGATGTGAGCAGGTCGGTGGTGAGGTCCTTCATTATCAGGACAAACACTAACCTAACAGTTCGTTCATGGTTGTGCATGTAACAGTGTCACGAAGGTGCATTCCATCAACTATAAAGAACTAGTCACTTCTGAGATCTGAAAGAGGGAATGGAGTTAGGGTGATTTCTGACCGAGCCTCTTAGTTTACCTCCCTAGGGTAGATACCACTTCTAATAACGCAGGAGTTATCACAGCCCAACTCCATTACTGCTCTAGGCAACATAATACTCACAGGGCCATATTATCAAGAACGGCGATAACATTATTGCCGCTTTAGCAGCAGGAAACTGCTGCTAAAGCGGCGATAAGGGGCTTGATAATATGCCCTATAGAATTCCAATAGAAGCCCAGGTTTGATGTCCTTCACACCAGAACCTGGGATTCTTTTGGAATTCTATAGGGCATATTATCAAGCCCCTTATCGATAATGTTATCGCCGGTCTTGATAATATGGCCCACAGTGTCTTTCTTATTATGGAGCTTGTCAACAAGTGCTTAATTTGTGCCCATGCTTCCAGGACACGGTCACCGGCTATAATGTTTAGAAAAAGATGGAAAACAGGGACAAAGGTAGAAAGCAGGGGTGAAAAAGAACGTGCAGTAGTGAAATGAAGAGACAGTATCTGAAGAGTTGTGAAAGTAATAGATATGAAGTGAAATCAAAAAGGGCAGTATTTTATTCCACAATCCAGTCGTTCTGCAGCACTGGTGGCGGATTCCTAAGAAAAACCTGAAGGATCCTGTGCTTATTTATTGTATTGTCATTGTTTTTGCCAAATAAACTCTGTTGTCAATGTTTATGGAGCCATATGACTTCAGATAGATTCGGTAAAGGTTCAAAAAGTTTATATTCCATGCTTAAATCACACAAGCGACTGTGATTGTCGCAATTCACGAAAAATAAATGCTGACATGAGTCTATTGTCAATGCCATACGGGCACAACATTCCTTTTTCCTAGAGATAACTGGATTGAAAAAGCAGAAGAATATTAAGTTGGACAATACTGAAAATGGCAAGAGTCTTTACAAATACTTGTGATAACTCCTTTTTGTCATTGCAGGCCACCGTAGTCCCCAAGTAGTCATTAAATGCAACAATAATTCCAGTGCTTGCTCTTCCCATTACTCGTTGAACACTCTCTTCTGAAAACCTCTGCTATAAGCCCTTTCGTGTGCCTACAATCCTCGTGCTTCCTCGTGTTAGAGAAAACACTCCTCTCCCACCACCAGCGAATTACACTTCTACACCACGTGTGTCTACGAAGAAAAACGATACAACGCCAAGCCCTTATCATGCCAATCTGAAGGTTAATCCTGCACATATTAATGAGTTGCTATAACCCCCATGAAGGATCTCGGCGCGCGGCTGGAACGCTTCAAAGAGCGTCACTGGGGAAGCCGTGGAGAGCGGATTCGTCTCTTTTTAATCATACTTACACGGAGTATTAAGGAAATTACGGGAATGAGTTGCAGGAGTCAAGTACTACCCAGGAGCAAGCAACAGCGATAGGATTGTGCGTGAGATGAAGAGATTCGCGGCTGCTCTAGAACTCCATACAAAGAAACAATACTCCCATTGAGGACTCGTGATTAAAAATGCAATAACTAATGACATTTATTCTTCTCAGATACACTCTGAGCTCTTTTTATGTAAAATCAGCAGGGCTTGTCATTTTGTAGAGATGGCCTGCAATATATCTCTGGTTAACGATGTGAAAAAGAAGAAAAAAGATGATAATATTCTAAATATGCGGGAGTCGCAGCATCTTCCTTTTCAGTCTTCTGAATCCTAATTCAAAGTCGTTTTAGATCCTCAAAAGTGTTTCGGGACAAGGAGTACATCCTTCATTTCATGGCAAGGCAGTGTCTGCACAAGCCACCATGAATGTCCCTGCACAGCATCCTTTCATTAAAACTGGTGGTAGATCTTGAAATGTATCGTGGTTAACTAATATCTTTTTTTTTGGGGGGGGGAGGTTGACAAAGACTTCTCCAGAAATGTAATCCTCTGGTTGTTTCCCACATGCGAGTATTATCATGATCCTCACACGAGTCTGCCATGCTGACCCCTGTTAATTCCGTGCCCAGCATCCACAGTGGGTTCAGGTGATGGCATCAACATTTGGGAGGCACCACCTAAGGATGAAAAGTTTCTGAATGATTTAATTGCTGAGCTATTGATTAAAAGTGTCTCCTAGGTAATGCTCAGATGACCTATAATTAAAAATGTACTGAACTCAGCAGGATCTGCTAATTCTAAAAATCCAATGATTTGAGACTGATGAACCCAGCGGCAAAAGAAGCCAAAGCATCCTGGTTGGTGACTAATACTGTGTGGTGTAAGGCTCAAATATCATCGGTCATACATATTGTGTCCCAAATATAGATTGCAAAAATATCCCCCTCCCCCCCATTGAAGTAATTAATATCAAATCTACACCCTACACAATATTTTTGTCAACAATATTAAAGACTCAATATTTATGTCAAACTCCATTTTTGTATTTGATATTTTGACACACAACCCTCATGTAAACCCTGCCAGGAAGTTGGGCACCCTTGCCATTCTGGAAGGTGAGCAAAGTTTCACGACTACACCACAGATGATGATGGAGGGGGCTATCTGGCAATACTTAGATGATTATTTCTGGCAGCTAAATATCCCGCTTAGAAAAAAGTGGGTGTGCAGTTGCAGCTAATACTTTGGTGCTCAGCTAAAACCATGCACCGGCAAGAAACCATTGGCTCCAAGCATGGAAAAATGTATTTGCTACCTTTCGGTGTTACTATTAGCACTGAGCTGCAATAGGTAAACAGCAAGTGCTCTGCGGCTACACCCCAGTAGCTGCTAGTCACCAGAAGCCTAGCCCATAAATAGTGCGACTTCCAGAGGCATTGAATGACAATATACGACTGCCTGACTGCTAAACGACAGGTGTCCACCTGAAGCTATGCAATACCATCACCAAGCAGGAACAGATTCCTGCTACTGAACAGCTTCCTGCTAGTAAATGTTTCCCATTTATAAACTTCCCAAGCACCGCAGTTTGCAAAGCTAGTGACGTTCTATGCAATATTAGCAAAATTGCAAAACAGCATACATCGCAACACCACCCGAATCAAGTATAATGAGTAGAAGCAGGAGAGTTCCACATCGACCCACAAACGTTAAATGGTGAACCTCCTCAAATGTGTTTGACACGACTCATAAATCCCCAAAGTGGAGGTGAACCGAAACTGCTAGCTTTTTATATATTTTTACTATATGGTGAAAGACAGTTCCACCCCCTCCACCCCACCCCCCCCCCCCACAGGGTTGAACCATGTATACATAATGCAAGGTCTATCTTCTGCAATGCAAACAATAGTCCTTCAAATACATGTGGTGTTGTGCTTATGTGTGATGGTAGTCGGTGCTAGAAGGGGACTGGATGACGATGAATAATTTTCAACTTTGCAAGGGCATGCTCTCCCCCGCAGGCTGTTAAAAACGTTAGCATTGCCTTGGGCGGTTCAGGACGTCCTGCAATAATAATAAATGTCCGGTAGGCATCTAGAGCCATGAATCACCTTGAAATGTAGGTGATTTGGACTATGTTTGCTCTGGATACTAGTGAGGTCTTAAATCTGCAACATCACCGTGGGCAGGAGTTGGGAGCTAGAAAATGTGATGAACCCAATGAAGAATCTAAACACAGTCATCCCACTACAGTTCAATGGTAGACTACATGTGGTGTACCATAAAATATGACGACCTTAAAAAAAAAGAATTAAAGGTCTGATGTGCAAAGTAATTTTGTTGTAGAAAACCCTGCAGTTCACAAAATAAAAGGGTTTGCCACAACGGAATGGCTTTTTGCTTTATAATAAGTGCATTTTGCAATGTGGTAAAGCCTTTCCGAACTGGGAAAGGCTTTATTAATTCATTCTGAATCACAGTTAGGAAGGGGTATAAAAGAGTAACGTTTCCAGCGAATTTTGAATCGAAATGAGATGAATCAATTCTTTCTAGTGCTGTTCAGTGATTCAGGGAGCTGTCCACATACTGAAAGAAAGTCATCATTTCACACGACTCTATGTGGCGCTGTCCTGGTGCTGATAGGTCTTTGCCGACACAAATAGTTCTCGATCAGTGTCCTAACATTATATCTGCAGTTTAAATAGTTAGAACAAAAATTGTCGTTTCTTGTTCCTGCTTTTTTTTTCAGATGAACAATGATCAGCAGAAAAGAAATATTAATGGCAACATGTCTATTTTGCGTAGGCTTTAAGTAATTACAAGGAAGATAGAATCTTTCTGTGTACTTCTTCACATTCTGAGCTACAGCGTTTTTTTTAACTTGACAGATATTAACTGATGCTAATATATTTTGCAACAAATATTAGATATTTGCAGTACCGATTCTTCTTTTATTCTTCATGTTTTCAAACATCCTCTCTCTCTTCCATATGATATAACAACTCACCGAGGATTTAGCCATGATTCAAGGTGTGACCATGTATTTTAATGCATAACGTACCCCCGCCGTACATTATAAGTATATTGCAAATCAACTCGGAGTTCAAGGACCTATAGTCAAGCAGTATTTATAGAGCACGTGGCTACTCTGTACGGTGTCCCGGCGCTAAAGGCTCATCGGCCACTGTTCCAGTAAATAGATTATAGATTAAAAGGCACAATTAAACAGCCAAGTTTTTAAGCTATGCTTAAAGGAACCTTCATCCTTAGTAGCACGCAGGGGCACAGAAAGGGCATTCCAGCCAGAAGCGGCCAGCACAGAGAAGGGGGAACATCCCCATTTCTCCTTCTTAGATTTTGCCACCACCGCCAACAATGCATCCAAAGAGCGCAAAGTTCTGGCCGGGTGGTAATGTGAGAATCTCTTAGTTAGGTAGCTGGGACCTGAACCATAGAAGGCTGAATAGGCCAGCACCAGTCCCTTAAACATCCCTCTCTCCCAAATCGGCAATTAGTGCAATTCCTTAATTAGTTGTTTTTTGGGATGTTAAGCAGAAGCCGGGCTGCGGCATTCTGCACCAACTGGAGTCCCTTCAGTTGGGACAGTGGGAGATCCCGGTATAAAGCATTGGCATAGTCCAGTGGAGATGTTGTGAGGGCATGGACAAACCTCTTCTGACAAGGATGGGAAAGCAGGAACAGAAATGTCCTCAAAAATCGGAGAAGTTCAAAACACGTCTCAACCACACTCTCCACCTGTGAATTGAAGGACAATTTATTGTCAAACTTCAACCCGAGATTCTGAACCACAGTGGCAGGAGTCAAAGGGATGGAGTAGAGCTAGGCTAGAATTCTCCACCCCAGGAAGGGGTTGGGGAACCAAAAACCAAGACTTCTGTTTTACTAGTGTTGCACTGGAGATTTCTCTAGTGCATCCACTAAAAAACAGCTGACAAACAAACTTCAAATCTGTTCTGGGCAAGAAAGATGTTACTGCTTCAGGTTAGGATAATCTGCTTGTCCTCAGCGTAGGAGAATAACTGAATGCCAAAAGATTCCACCAGGACTGCCAGAGAAGACATATAAACATTTAACAATGTTGTGCTTAAGGCAGAGCCCTGGGGAACCCCAAACCTTAAAGGTTTGGAGTCAGGTCAGAGGCAAAAGGTGGCATCCAGACAGTTTGGCATCTGCTCGACAAAAAGGAGCTCAGCCAGGCCAGTGCAGCCCACCTATCCCGATCTCATGCAAGCGTTGCATCAAGAAAGGGTGGGAAACCGTATCAAAGACTGCAGATAAATCGAATTACAATAGGGCAGTTTTCTTCCCATTGTCCACGGCCAGGTTGATAGCAGACGATTCAGTACTGTATCCCGGGCAAAAACCTGATTGCAATGGATGCAGCAGCTGATTGGAATCCAAATACCTAGATATTTGGGCATTGAACAGTTTCTCAAAAATCTTTGAGAATGCAGACAACAATGAAATGGACCGGTAGTTGGGTAAAATAGACTTACCTACGGAAGGTTTTTTCAACTGCTGAATCAGCTTGGCCTCTTTCCAACAACTAGTCTTTGCTAATTCCTCATGAAATTACATGGTATGGAGTAAAGACCAACAGCATTTGGATCAGGAGGAACGTTTTTGAAAGCTTGATGTTAGACAATAACATGTCCATATCAATTCACTCGTTTACGTGTGCACAGTGCCATCATTATCCACTTGGATACAATGCAAAAAGCACCAGTAAATTAGGAAACGGCAAAAGAAGGATGAGAGTAAGATTAATGTGGGCAGGAACCTGGTACAAAGGAAAACTGGCCAACACCATGTTCAAAAACATCCCCAGTTTTAGACCTGCAAGACAAGCCAAATCTGTATTTGCTAGTAGCAGTGGCAACAGCTATTATGGTCACCCCAGCGATTCTGCCACACCTACAACATTGTTATATCCTGCCAGTGAAATATGCAGAGAGCAGTGCAGAGGTAAAAGAGTTTGTGCCACTAGGGGTTGTTATTTCAGATACTAATGACAATCAATAACATAACCATTCCTGTCTCCAGGACTGAGTTCCTTGGCTTCCACTCTCTACCAGTACAGCCATCACTGGCAAGCCAGAACTTAGAAGCCCACCTTGTGACCTGCCTGTAGTTTATGAATGCTGGCTAGCATAGACAATGGCAAAAAAAAGAAATGAATACAATTCACCTGGTCAGACAACAAATGATGCACGAAGGTAGAAGGCAGGGCTGCATGCCAGCAGAAAATGCAAGGATGTAATTTCTACCCACTAATACTAACTTGACTCATAATGACATATGCATTAAACTACATGGATGCCTGTACTAAGGCAAACCAGGGTGCTGTATTTCACTCTGCCATAAGAACACAAGGTACATCTCATCAAAGAGGCCCAACAAGCTGAAATGCACTTTGGGGTACTTGTGTTCACATTCAATGAGGACGGGGACTGCCATGGCCAAGGCTGATTTACATGTGGTTGAGCCCTGTCTGTAAAGACACAGTGAGAAAAACGGAATGGAATACATGGAGAGTAATTACTAATAGGTAAGCTTAAACTGGGGATTTTAGCCATCACTTTTTGTTTAGGTCTCGCGCCTAGCGTTGCACTGTGGAGCAGTGCTCGCGCAGCACGAGACATTTAGTACGTGAAAAAACGGGGATTCAGCACTGACCTAGGAATCGCACACGCTCGTGCGTGTGCGATTCCTTTTGTGCTCCCCCATTGGCCTTTTCGTGCGTCTTTTTTAGTAAGAGAGCACGCAATAGGCCAAAGGCGGTCGCATTGCTCCGCCCATGGCCTATTGGTGTCTATTACACGCACCAAAGGCCATGTGGTTTCAATTATCGTGCCCAGACACGGGCGCGATAATTGAAACCACATGTCTCGCTGTGGCGCGCACCACTCGCGAGTTTGTTTTACAATAGCGATCGCTTTCAGTTTCGCGATCGCTTTCACTGCCGCTTGTTCTTGAAGGTGATGCATTTAACATGCTGCCATTTCGCATTGGCAGGTTATTTTTAATGTGTTATTGTCTTAGTTGCTTGTTTTAATGCACTTCGACCGCTGTATACAAACTCTCCAACCAAAGTGATAGCCCCAAGGCCGAGCGGCTCGCTACCCGGGCCGGAGCTGCTTCCCTCAAACAGCGTACATTGCACGAGGACGGTCGGCAGCACGCGGCGCTGGTGCGCAACCCAAGGACACCGGGGGACTCTGAACCGAGATAAGCAGCAGAGGTTTCGAAACGTCACCAAGGCCGAGGTCAGCGAGTACGCTCTCCATCTGAGAAAGACATCTCAGATGTGAAGAGCGCCACCAATCATGTCCATAACAGAAACACACGACCTATGAGATGGCGTAACGGCCAGGCGCCTACTCCGAACACAACTGTTTCTAGTCGCAAGACACCCTGTGCGCTGAGGGGCGCATGAAGTCAGAGTCAGGCACTCTAGGGTGTGAAGAATCGGGCCTGACAGTGAGTGGGAAATAAACCGCGCCAAACCAGTCTCGAGGAGACCGCGAGGGACTGAGGCTCGACGGAAAGTGGAGGGGATACAGAAGAGGGCTCGGCTCCGATACGAGAGAAATAGTGGACAACACGTTGTGAAATACGATCATGTTTATTTAAAGAGGAGGGTGACATCCCTAAAAATAGAACGCCTTCGCCAATAGACACCAGGATAAGTGGGTGCACAACCCTCCTTCACCTTAGCCCCACCCGACCATCACCCCTTCCCTGCTCTCGGACCACCTTCCACAGTACACTTTATGCAGGGCGCATCGCGGGAATCTGGGAATGAGCGTTATTTTACACAACGTGGGGCCTGGGAGGCCCTGGTTCTGGTACACCAGCCAGGGGATACTGAGCAGCATCTTTTGTGGGGTATGTGGTTAACTTACCACCTGGGTTACTGCTAGGGATGATAGTAAGTATGAGACTTCCATTCAGCTACACTCAGTAATTGGCCCTGAACACCAAAACAGGGCAGTCAAATGTAGGTTCACCACTAACAAGTAGGGCATAGCAACATCCAGGGATGCGAGGAATTGCCATGCAAAGTAAAACTACAAATCAAAATACATTTGCAGTTTACGGGCATTTTTTTAAATCTGTTTTCTCGTTCTTTCCAGAACTTCATGTGCATTGTAATGGAATTCTGTTCGGTCCCCTAGAATGTAGGTGATCTACGGCTCGGGTAGTAGGGGGCTTGCCTCGAAGTACCACCAGCATCTCAGTCCCGTCCCGTACAAGCGTCAATAAAAATCCCTTCTCAATACTCTCAGTACCCAAAGGTGATAGTGGGGAACAGCTCAACAGTTATCCGGTGAGGAGCCAGAGTCCTCCGCATCCTGAGCCGCCTTCCTGTCTCCGTTCCTGACCAAAACCACCTAAAATGGAGTGCACTTCTGTGGCGGGCTGGTGTGCCTGGGGTGCTGGGCCACTACTTTCTTTATATATATTTTTTTAATGTTTGATAAATGTGTGTGTTTTTCTTCCACCCCCAAACAAAAGGCTTGCTTGTCAAGGCCAGACCTGGTTGCTTTACCGATGCTTGTTGTATTTAGTGCGACTACAGTATTTAAAGTAATGAGGAAGATAACCATTGCTCTATGCTCTCACTGGTAGTGTTAAGGACACATGGATTTGCTGTTTCCAGAATAGAAACAAGCATTTGCAATGCAATAGATCTTGCATTATTAAAGTTTGAGCTATTGGTGTTGCATTATTTAGCAATGCCAATAGCTCAAACTTTAATAATGCAAGACCTATTGCATTGCAAATGCTTGTTCTCTATTGGGGCCACAAATTGTGTGATGGGCTTATCTTTTCAGGCTACTCAAACATCAGTGGCAGACACTCTTGCAGATGCTTCCTACTATGGGAGAGAAAGCTACACCATGTGTAGCTTTCCTAAATGCCAACTTGCAACTCCTCCCACAAGTATTCAATGAAAGTGAGGGTGTGATTTGCATCATCACAGTGTCGCAATATCTCCCACACTAGTGATAACATGAAAAGATCATTATACAGGGATTGAAAATTGCATGTGGACCAGGTTAGTGCGGGCAGTAAAAGGTGGAAGTTTCTTAGAGTGAATTGGTAATAGGAAGGAGGCTGCATTCATGGTCAAATGGTATTCTGTTAGGGATATTTTAAATAGCTAATGGTTTTGCAAGAGCAAAGTAATTTTGTACACTATTGTCTCTTGCCACTTGTCAGTTTGCATCCTCTTTAATGGGTAAGGGGTTGTGGTCTCCCTTTTTCATCGCTGTCTGGACCTAAGTTATTATAAAATGAAACAGAAACAAGGTGAGGAATAGCCATGCTGGGAAATATGCAACATAATGCCATTATTTAGCAAATCTTCTCTCCTGACTTGTAAAGACAAAAAGAACTCTTGTTCAAAATCCCAAATGGAAAGTCCACTATACCCCAGGCTTGATGTGCTCCATGCCTTTTGGACCTGGCCCTCTCTGCAGGGCCACCCCTTAATTTGTTGCCTTCTCTTCTTCTGTTTTGCTAAATTAGTTTATGTTGGCTTTAGGATTCTGTGCACCTTACCACTGCTAACCAGTGCTAAAGTGCTTGGGCTCTCTTCTTTAAAAGGGGTAAAATTGGCTTACACCCAACTCACATTTAATTTACTTTTATGTCCCTAGTAAAGTAGTATTGTGTGTACCCAGGGCATGTAAATGAAATTACACTAGTGGGCCTGCAGCACTTATTGTGCCATCCACTAAAGTAGCCTTTTAAAACATATCTAGGTCTGCCATTTCAGCCTGTATGCAGTTTTAAACTGCCAAATTGAACTAAACTCCCTTTTACTATATATAAGTCATCCCTTGTGTAGGTCCTAAACATCCCGTAGGGCTGGGTTCATTTTATTCATAAAGTTTGACATGTACTTTTAAGTTTTACACATCCTGGAAGTGAAAAACTCACAAATTCGTTTTTCACTACTTTGATGCCTACTTCTTCCATAGGATATTATTGGGTTACCTTATTACATTTAATAAGTGATAACTTTTATTTGGAAGCAGGTAAGAATATCATGTTTGGTGCCTGAAGAATTGCATTTTAAGACCCTCTTTAATGGTGAAGCTGTATTTTAAGTCACAATTCTGAAATTACCCTTTTAGAAAGTTGCCATTCTCTTGTCTTAAACATTTGGTGCTTGCAGCCTGTTTCCTGGGTCACAGGACTCTGGGAATTTGGCAGTTGCCCTTTGTGTATTCCTCCCAGATTGTCACACAATAGAGGGCCTGGATTTTGGCAGGTTGGGAGAAGAGCTGTGCATAGCTCTACTTGCACTTCAAACACACTGCCTCAGTTCACACATGAAGAACTTCACACTAGCCTTTTGTGACTACAGACAGACTAGGACCAGGACAATTCCAAACCCCTCTGTTGCAGGAAAAATCTGGAAACTCCTCCCATTTCAAAGATAGTGCCAGGTTTAAAATTGGGACCTTCAGACCCATTGTTGAGTGCACTCCTGGACCTGATTATATTACAGAAGAAGGACTGCCCTGATGCTCGAGGCCTGTCCTGCTGGCTTAAAAGGAAGACTGGACCTGCACCCTTCATCCCAGGTTAAAGTGACTCAAAGGGTCAGCTGACTAACGACCTGTCCTGAGCTACAGGGATACAACAAGGTCCAGAGGCCTCTCTGCAACTGCACAGTTGGCCTGCTGAACTGGACCTGTCTGAGCTCTGCTGGCCTCTGCTGGAGTGAGTCCCTGATCCCCAAGAAGTGTCTCCCAGGTCCTCGACCTGGAAACAGTGACTGCGAACGGGCCCGTTCATGCCAAGGTCTTGCTGCCTGCGCTGACCACAACTGCGAAGCTCCGGGGAACCTGACTGTTTATGCTACAGCGACCACCAGTGGAGATCGACAACGTGAGATCTGCACTTCATGCTGCAGCATCAACAACTTGCGGTGACCGCCAATGCAAAGCTCCAGCAACGACCATCTGCAACGCCCAACAGGATCTTCATGCTACTTCTGAATTTCCTCTGATCTAGCATGAACAGATAACCGTGAGTGGCTATTTGTGCTTTTAGGCACTATACTTACCTTAAATCTTTGAAATTGCATATCTCTGGTTCTACTGATTGGAGTTTTGTTGTTTTGGTGTCAAATAATTATTAAATCGTACTCTCTTTTTATAAATTGGTGTGGGATTTTTCTTGAGTTGTGTTGTGTCACTTTATTACTGTTTGTGTGCTAGATAAATGCTTTACACATTGCCTCTAAGTTAATCCCACACAAGGAGATGATGGATGGAGCACCGAAACTTTTCAGACACTCACCCCCAGACACAGATCTGGGTTGAATCCATCATCGTTCTTTCGCTCACTTCGCCACCCCAGTTCAGACCCAGCCATATGCAAATCAGTCTTGACCCTGTTCCTCATGGGAACAGTCCAGTCCGAACTGTCAAACCAGGTCTGCCCTGGACCGGAAACAAACATCCTGGGAAACTCCTCATCAGCCAGGCTAGCTTGAATCCAGTGGCAAAGTGAGCAAGGGACCCACGTCTGGGCATACCCGTCCCACTCGAGGTTAGAAATGCAAAAAGAACAACTGATGGACTTTGGGGCCATCTTTAAGCTGTCAGTTGGCAGTGGCACTTAGCTTCAAAGCTGAAGAGATCACGCCAGCTCATCGGCGGCCATGCCGGGCCGCGTAGTGCGTAGTGCATTGGTGCAAGCGATACGCCATAACTTCTAGCTGCGGGGGTATTCTGTGGACGCTCAGCTGTGATCAGACCCCCGATTCACTGGACTTGCCCTGGGGTACATATGGCTGTGTCTGGCGAGGCTGCCTAATAACTCTTCCCGCGTTGTGGCAAGTGAGGTAGAGCATCGGTACTGCGACCCTCGTCCCCTGTCCATAGGTGGAGCAGACCTTGGACCCTGAGACACTTGGCCCTCTGGGACTGTGGGAGCCTTTACTTGTGGTTGAGGGCACTGGGGTGGCTCAGCTGCTGGCCTGGTCATCGTCGCTGCGCTCTTCAGATGCCCTGCGCTGAATATGCCTAGAATGGCTGATAGTGAGGACGTGCTGCACGAATCGGCTAGGGTCAATTGAGATCCTTCATTTATTTGCTGCTGCTGGCCCCTCGGGGATCTCGGGTGGTAGTCCATATGCCCTTAAATACTCTACGTGGCTGTGCCACCACCTTGATCTGGCCGACTTGCTTTGCTTCACGATTGATACTACTATAGTGCCTGCTGCTCTTCCATTGGAAATAATCACACCATGACTAAAGACAAACCCTCTAGCGTGATGACACGCCAAAGTACTATGGACAAATATACAGGCACCTAACCCAGGAGATCAGACACCATCTCTACCAGATAATGCTGCCATATTAGCTGCCATAAGGCAGTCCAGGGACGCACTGGAGGCCGAGATCTGAGCGGTCGGCTCGGAGGTCATGCTCCTGCTGCAAGATCTTTGCAAGCAGCGAATAACAGAAGCGGAAACTAGAATTTCAACGGAGGAGGATACGGTTTCTACCCTCCAGAAGAAAGTATCCTGCTGAAGACGCGGAGGGGCGCACACGCAGAAACAACCTCCGCTTATTTCCTGAGGGCTGTGAAGGTAATGACATGGAGGGCCTCCTGGTTAAATGGTTGACGGACTGGCTTCCTCCGGGTGCTATGTCCCCCTGCTTCATAATTGAGCGAGCGCACCGGGCCTTGCTACAAAAACCACCACCCGGCGCTCGTCTCAGGCCCATCATTGCTAGATTATTGAATTATAAAGACCGAGACGTTATCCTAGAGCAAGCTAGGGTTTGGGGAACCCTCCATTATGCCTCACACCCCATCATGATATTCCCAGACTACACACGGCTTGTCCAACAATGCCGAGAATCCTTTACAGAGGCCAAAGCTAGGCTGCGGACCCTTAAGATGCAGTATGTTTCCAGGCAGGCTGCGGGTGTCCTACAAATCGCGAACACATTTCTTTGAATCACCTGAAGAGGTCTTCAATTGGACAGATGAAGTCGTCAAGCTCCGGCCTCACACGTCACCCAGAATAGACTCGGATTCATCGTCAGGGGGCCCTGGACATAAGATCTCCCAGGCTAATGATAAGCAGCGTCGCAGATCGCGCTCGAAGAGGCGCTCCAAGACCCGCAGCGAATCCCGCATTCGATCTACGGAGGTCACCGCAGGAGCGATAGCATCCTAGTTAAACCTCGCTATCAAAAACACTCTTTGCACTGCCGACGGCATGGCATTTGGGGCTACTTTCATTAGCGTTTTCCCTTGACTTTGAAGACACTTGTATGTACAAGGGACGCTTATTGGGGATCCATTGGCAGAAGGTAGTTCCTGGCCCCCGTTGGAGTCGGGATGCCTTTCTTGCCACGACAGATGCTTCAACGTTTATGAGGTATTGGGGTGGGGAGGAGGGGGTTGGGGTTTGGGAAAGTTGATGTTTGTTGCAGCTAGTGTCTTGCTCCCGCAGTACATATATATGGTTTTAACTACTTGTGTCACACATGCATTGCTCTCCATCTGTATAAACCACCGATTACCACACCACTAGATATGTCCAGGCTATATGATAGGCGCCTTTGTGTTATTAGTAGGAATGTCCGAGGCCTACTAGACATGGTCAAAAGGGGGGCTGTGCTGCACCAGGCAAAACGCTACGCAGCTGATATTTTATTTTTGCAGGAAAGTCACTTAATGGGCAACAAGACGCCATCCCTGTCACGTTTTGGTTATGTGCAGACGTTTCATTCTGGATTCACCCGGGGCTCTGAGGGGGTGGCCATATTGATTCACCGTAGAATCCCCTTCATTCATGAGAAAACATGGCCCAATCCCCAAAGGTAGATTTATCAACATCACTGGCACACTGTACGGTGAGCCGATCACCCTGGGCAGTGTATATGCTCCTCCGCCATTAGCCTGGAATTTAACAGAACGCTTGATGAGGTATATCCACAAACAAAGAACAAATGCAAGGCTGTGGCAAAAGCACACTGGCTGCCTACACAAAATGCCCACCAGCCACATGGTCACAACAACAAGCAGGAGGCCTGGAAAACAAAGAACACATGCAGGCCTATGGACACTGACTATACAAAATTGCCCCTTGCCACACGGCATGGGGAGCAGAGGCAAATGGTGGCCTATGGAAAACACACACACACACTGGCCAGACAAAGGTGGCATGGTAACACAGAGAACATAGCATAAGTTCAGAAATGGCGAAAATGAAAATTAACAGGGCTAAAAATGTTTACAACAACACACATTCTCCGAAGGCATTACCCCACCTATACAATGTTCGCAGGGGAAAAGAAACGTGAAAACCACAAAAAAACACATTTTATATTTTAATCTAATGCCATTCTTGGCCTAAATGATGGTTAAATTCAACAGACACCACAAAAACAGTTGTTTCATGCACCCATGACTAGTACTGGACCTACTGGCTGGAAGGCCCATTGGCAGACTAGGCCACATAGATTATTGCAATTTTTTTTAGAAAACATGGAAAAAATGTACTAAATTGTACTACATGTTTACTTTACAAAATAAGAAAAATTACATGCAAAAAATAACTAGGCCCCTACTGAAACTGCAGGCCACCCCACCACAATCAATTAAAAAAAATTAATAAAAAAAGAAAGAAATCCTGGTGCATGCCCTCTATAAATAAACAAAACCCTTACACAATAGTTTTTTTTAACTTACTTGTGAAATCCAAATACAAAGGGGCCGATTCCGATCTCGGACGGTAGGGCACCGAATCGGATTCGGCTTAACCGGATCCGATTCGGAGCCCTCTTTCCCGACCGATTCGTACGTGCGTCCGGGCGAGCGAGTACGATGCGAGCGCTTGCGAAATCGCCGACCGACTCGTACGCGGGTCCGACCCGCTCCGACCGACTTGCACGGACACGGCTCGCACCGCGCAATGGAGACGTTCCCCGGCCGGGCAAGTACGATGCGCGCCTCGAGCAGTCCGATCGACTCGCGCCGTCCGGCTCGAAAGAGCAGTCGGAGCTGGACTTTGGGGGTCTGTGTCGGACCCCCCTGTACGCGTAGCCGCGCGAGTCGCACACAGGGGGGACCCATGGGTCCCCCCTACCTGTGCATGTATGGCGCGATTCGCATCGACGCGTACCCGCTGTAGGGGCCGCCCTTGTTCGCCTCGCACCCATTGAGTCAATGGGAGCCCGCGTATGCGTTGTACGACCGGCTCCCATTGACTTCAATGGGAGTCCGACCGAATCGAGTCCGATAGCATGCGTCTGCATCGTACTCGTTCGGTCGGGCTGCTAGAGTCCGATTCGGTCGGAAATCTCTCCGGGTCCGGCTCGGTCGGAGTGATTTCCGGCCTGAATCGGAATCGGCCCCAGAGTCTTTAAATCCAATGGTGCATATGCAGCAGACACAAAGAGAGATCCAAAAAAGTAACCAGGAGATGGAGAAAGCACTCGGAGGAGCCTGCTGGACAGGAACAGGAAATTAGAGACTCTGGTGCACTTCCATCCAGCTGGAAAAAAACTAAAATAAATAAAAGGGCTCCTTGCACAAAAAACCAACGCCAACGGTCCTTTTGAGGAGTTTTTTTTTTTACTTCAATTCATCATTTCGGGACGGTTTTGATGCTTCTCGAGGAGATAATCTTCCCAGGATTGCAGCCATGGTAGCTTATGCGTATACGTCACAAAACATCCACCAGAAGTCGCTGGTGCGGTCGAAAGACATGTTAGCGACTGCAAAATCTCGTTGGAGTTTGCGGCGGCTAGCAAATCTCGTGGGGCTCCCGAAGAGCTAGGAAATCTCATGAGTAAACGCAAGTGCCCGTCAAGTCACCCGCTGCGCACATGAAAGGATATTTTGAGCGTGCCAAACTAAAAAAAGCTCAGCTCTGTTGCGGAGTGCGGAGTTTATCGGTAACTCTGCATTCTCCGAGGAACACGGAGTTGTCAAATTCTGCAAACTCCGCAAGCAGAGCAGAGTTTTATGTCCAGGCCTAATCTACAGCATCATTCATATTAGGAAAGCCTCATAGCTTGGTGTTCAACACATTAAGGGCATGTTTGTTACTGATGAAGCACCCTTATTATCTATGTCATTATTTCAGAGAATGAGTCCGGTGGTAGATCATGAGCCAATGCCACTGCACCTTTTAAAGTTCCAGCTGCATAATCATGTAGGAGCGCTGGTAGATTCAGCAAGTGGAAGGTGCTGATGCTTATTCCTAGGTCAAAACCCTCCTAAATTACAGCTTTTATGTAGCTTACAGTTTGCTCTGAGATGACTTTTAAAATATATCTTTATGTATACTCGGGGGTGTTCAATTCGTAACAAGGAAATATGAAGCTTTTATCGTCCCAAAAAGTACCATTACCTATTGCTGTAAGTCTGTATCCTCCTAGAAAGTGGGGAGAAAGAGATGATTGTGGTCCTCTTCTTCACTACTCGCAGGGCCACTTGGCTTTAACGCTGCCTGTAAGTCTCTTGAGGGAAGGAGGAGTTTCTCAGCCCTCTTCCCCATTATTAAAGATTGCATGGCTGCAAGCATCAGGACTTCCTCTGTCACTCTCATGTTGGCAGGTGGAGGGAGAGATGCAAGTCCTGTCACTGGCAATCAAGCATCATTTGCAAATTATGGGTTGGCATGATGAATTCATTACTCTCTGGTAATCAAAGTACAAGTGAGCAGTTTCATATTTGTCTTATTACAGGTGTGATTTGACATCAGTAAATGATTATAAGAAAGCAATTTACATGCTTTCTGAGGGAGATTTGTGTGTCCCTCACATTATGTATGGGATAAATTACCCCCACCGTACATTATAAGTATATTGCAAGTTATTGAGGAGTTCCATGATCATATTTCACATAGAGGAATAAGGCCATGTTTCTTGATAAGGCCGAAGGCGCGCCTAAAGCACGCCCATCTGCGCCCATCCACGAATGGCCCATGCTCAGCGCCAGCCATGCTGTCCAAGTTTCCTCTCAGCAAGGTCTGCATCTAAGTTACTCCTCTATGGAGATTCATGCCTTAAATCTTGGCGCACCATGCACAGGTTCGTGTGATCTGTCAATTTCACCTTTGCCTTCAGCTTGCTTCCCGTGTTCCCTTAAGTTATCTGGCTGAACGATGTCTGCAAACACATCACAATCACTTTTGAATGGTTGTAAAAACTCTGTAATTTTTCTTGTGATCCACAGGGCGTTAGTTAATGTGCGCACCCTCCACAAGAATGCACTTTACCTCTATGACCTCCTTTGGGAGGATTGCTTGGATATCCTCTTTCTTACAGAAACGTGGGTGAGCAACAGCTCAGGGCCGGACATTGCGTTAGAAATTCCTGATGATTACTCTACAGTCCATCATGATAGAGTTGGTAAGAGATAAGGGGGTAGCCATAATCACAAAACATACCCTAAAGTGTATCTTCTTTGAGATTGTAGAACTTCTAGGGGCTGCATCGTTGGGCTTTTGCCTTTCTCCTACGGCAAATAAGTCCTTTGCCGGAGTGTTAATCTACTGTCCTCCCAGCCATGCCACTGAATTTCTGTCCTCTTTAGATGATTGTCTTTCAAAACATCCTCTAAAGTATTTCACCTTCTCTCTCTTGGGAGACCTGAACATACATTTGGATATGGCTGACGATCATCAAGCGTGCCTCATCCTGGACAATATATCCGCTTGGAATTTGAAGCAGTTTGTGGACAAACCCACTCATTCAGCAGGCCACTTGCTTAATCCAATTTTTTCTAATGGTTGCGTTGAGGATGCAGATGTTTTGAGATCATGCAACAATACACTTTAGCAGGACATTAGAGCAAGATCCGAGTTGCAAAGGCTCAATCCTTCACATGTGCTAATACTAATATGGTGGAAACCATGTTGATTCTTAACAAGAGTGTTCCATCTCTGTCAATTGCGATTGAAATGGATGCATTGGCAGTCAATGCCTGGCTCGGCAATATGGCAGACCTGGTGGCACCCATTAAGACAGGGCCAGGTGGCCTAAGACATCCCTGTTCCCCCTAGTTTAATGAGGAGCTCAGATTAATGTGCCAATGTTAGAAATTGGGGGTTTCTGGTTAGCAGAGTATGCACCCTGTCCAAGCAGGAGCCACACTCCTAGTCAGAGTAAGTCAGATACACAACCTAAATTAACCTGTGCTCTACCTCTGGTAGCTTGGCACAGAGCAGTCAGGCTTAACATAAGGCAATGTGTAAAGTATTTGTGCAGCACTTAAATTACAATAACACAGTGAAAACACCAGAAAAAAGACTCCACAATAGTTTGGAAGACTAGAGAATATTTATCTGAGTAAAACAAGCCCAAAACGGCAAACATCCATTGAGTAAAAGTCGAGATATAAATTTTTAAAGATTAAATCCAAAAACAGTGCTTAGAAGTCAATCGCTAAAAGGTAACTTGAGGTCGCACTTGACCGGGGTAAATCCAAAGTTCCAGGCTGACAAGATGGACGGCAGGCCGGGTACAGGATCCATGCAGGGTCGGCTGAAAACGTACATTGTACGGAGCACGCGTTGGTGTCGAAGGCTTCACTGCATCAGTTCCAATCCACGCACTTGGGTCGATGTGTCAGAGTCAAGCCTCACAGTCGGTGTCAAAGGACTGGCGCTGCAGTGACGTTGAACCTCGCAGTCAGGACCCACGTCGTCATCGAATGGGCACTGCGTCAGCGTCGGAGGGCACAGAGTTCATTCTGGTTGGCCCAAAGGGGTCACTGCATCGATTTTTGCTTAGACCAGCTGCAAAACTCACATCTGAGGCCCAGGAATGGAGGAGGCTCCTCAGGCAAGGGTAAGACTCACAGATAGCAGAGTCCAGCAGCACCAGAAGAGTTGCAAGAAGTCTTTTGTGTCCCTGAGACTTCAGAAAACAGGAGGGAAACCAGCGAGCCCTTGGTGAAACTTGGGTTCAAGGATGTAGAGAGCAGGTCCATTCCATCTCACTCTCAGGCAAGAAGCAGCAGACCAACACAGAAGAGAGGGTAGTAAAGTGGCAGTCCCTTCCATAGCGCAACAGCTCCTCTTCCAGGCAGAATGTCCTTGGTTCCAGCAAAGTTCTGATTTGGTGGTGTCAGGGGTCCAGTACTCCTACCCAAATGTACCTTTGAAGTGGGGGAGACATCAGAGAGTCCTTTGAAGATCACAAAGTCCCTGCCCTGGCTCTAGACTCACTACAGGGGGGTATGCAGCTCTTTGTGTAGGGACAGGCACAGCCATATTCAGGTGCAAGTGTCAGCTCTTCCCTCCCAATCTACCTCAGGAAGGCCCATCAATCTGTTGATGGACCATCAGGATGGAAATGTCACACCTCTTCCCCCTTTGTTGGACTGTCTAGAGGGAATGCACAAAGCCGTCTGTTACCTAATACAGACGTGTATTCAGAGACAGGCAGAGGCACAGAATGGTTAAAGTAAGAAAATACCAACTTTCTAAAAATGGAATTTTCAGACTTAGGATTTAAAATCCGACTTCACCATTAATTGTGATTTTAGACATCACATTCTAAATCTCTATCTTTTCCATATTGGAAATTGCCCTTAAAGGATGTTTTAAGACAATCCCAGTGTTAACCTATGGGAGAGAGAGGCCTTGCAGTAGTGAAAAACGAATTTGGAAGCTTTTAACTACCAGGACATGTAAAACTCAAAAGTACATGTCCTACCTTTTAAATGCACCGCACGCTGCCCATAGAGCTGCATAGGGCCTACCTTTGGGGTGACTTTTATGTAATAAATGGGAAGGTTTGAGACTGGCAAGTAGGTTAACTTGCCAGGTCGAAATGGCAGTTTAAAACTACACACACAGGGGCCGATTCCGATCTCGGCCGGTAGGGCTCCGAATCGGATTCGGCTTAACCGGATCCGATTCGGAGCCCTATTTCCCGACCGATCCGTACACGCGTCCGGACGAGCGAGTACGATGCGAAATCGCCGACCGACTCGTTCGGGCGTCCCAACCGCTCCGACCAACTCGTTCCCGGGTCGAACCGCACCGACGACTCGCTCGGACACGACTCGCACCGCGCAATGGAGACGTTCCTCGGCCGGGTAAGTACGATGCGCGCCGCGAGCAGTCTGACCGACATGCGCCGTCCGGCTCGAAAGAGCAGTCGGAGCCGTACTTCGGGGGTCCGTGTCGGACCCCCCTGTTCGTGTAGCCGCGCGAGTCGCACACAGGGGGGACCCATGGGTCCCCCCTACCTGTGCGTGTACGGCGCGAGTCGCTTTGCCGCATACCCGCTGTAGGGGGCGCCCTTGTTCGCCTTGCACCCATTGAGGCAATGGGAGCCCGCGTACGCGTTGTACGACCGGCTCCCATTGACTGGGAGTCCGACCGACTCGAGTACGATAGCATACGGACGCATTGTACTCGTTCGGTCGGGCTGCACGGGTCCGATTCGGTCGGAAATCTCTCCGGGTCCGGCTCGGTCGGAGAGATTTCCGGCCCGAATCGGAATTGGCCCCACAGTCTCTGCATTGACAGGCCTGAGCCAAGTTTAAGGGCTACTGAAGTGGGTGGCACCATTAGGGTTGCAGGTCCACTAGTAGCATTTAATTTCAGGCCCTGCGCACATATAGTATACTCTACTAGGGGGGGGGGATTATAAGTAAATTAAATATGCCTATTGTGGATAAGCCAATGTTACTATGTTTTGAGTACAGAGCATATGCGCTTTAGCACTGGTTAGCAGTGGTAAAGTGCCCAGAATCCTAAAGCCAGCAAAAATTGAGTCAGTAAAACAGGAGGGCAAAAGGCAAAAAGTCTGGGGAAACCATGCCAAGGATGCCAGGTCTAACAGCCAACAATGCAAAAGCTTGAAATATCTTGCCGTAAGTCTTATCTACCAGAGGATAAACAACGGTATAAAAAGGAGCTTCATATTTACCACCAGGTAATAAAGAAAGCTCAAGCAAAGTTTTTCACAAACAAAATTGCCATGTTTAGTAACAAACCTAAAAAGGTTTTTAAAATCACAAAGACGTTTTCGAATCCCAGTGCCCTAGCTCAGCCCCTTGAACCTTCTCCAAAATTATGTATGAAACTTTTGGACTTTCTGAGAATTAGATTATGCTTATTGTTGATGCTTTAAACTTATCTGGAGCCAATAATAGTGCTGATCTTAATGGGTTAGGGGGCAGTCTTTGACAGCTCCAATTGTATGCCTTTGCTCACTGATAGAACTTGCCACCATTACGGTGGAGGACTCTGTGAAAGTTCTTAAATCTTGTAAGTCAGGCTCCCCTGACGATCCCAATGCTGAGGCAATAAATCCTATTTTGAACTATCTTCAAAAATGACTCCTTACACCAGTCCATTCCTATAATCCAAATGGGATGAGATAGCTGCATGGATCATCAACTTTCTCCCTTCAACTTGATGGCAAGGAACAATTTTCCTTAAGCTCTACAAAAGGGGGTAACTTATACCAGCGATCTTATTGATATTGGTGAGATCAGCTTTGATAGTGACACCAACATTATTGTGATAGTAGGAGAAGCTGGGCTGGACCAAGAAACAGTGACTACCAAATGGAGATCCAGGTCTAAGGATGATTCCCTAGAATCAACACCTCCATATTTTCTGCATTCGACTTTGAAAAGGTTATTGGTCATCAAACATGAGACTGAAGCAAGACGTTCCTGAAGATTAGGTGGAAAGTTGAAGTCATTAACACTTTGCTTTTTCTGTAATTGCACATCAATAGCGAGGTTAAAGAAAGTAAAAAATAAATAAAGCACCTAAAGAGGTTAAAGAACTCCACAAAGTCCACAATAATTCTAAATAAATCAGCATACAGTATTTTTACTTTTTAGGAGCAAAAGTACTCCAATTTACACACAGCTAAATAGTTAACAGGAAAATACATGTCAACACAAGGAAATGAGGACTTTCAAGCACCACACCTAGTACAGCAGTCTTAGGGGCCGATTCCGATCTCGGTCGGAGGCGCACCCAATACTATTCGGTCGGGAAAAAAGCCATGCGAAAGCCAGTTTCCCGACCGATCCGTACAGCACACCGAACGAGCAAGTACGATGCGCACAACAGCAAAAATTCCGGCCGAGCCGTACTCACCCAAACCAGGTCCTGTTCTCCGACCGAGGCGAATCCGGAAACGCCGAATCGAGTCGCACGGAAGGGAAAATGCAGCCCCGTCCGGCCGGACAAGTACGATGCGCTTTCCGTACGCGCCGAACCCGTCGCTACGCACGGCACGTCAAAGCATCCGGGAGAGGCGCACATAAGCTCCGAATCGCGCCACAACACGATCCACGGCTACGAGACGAACACAGCACAGACGAGGACGACGCGAAGCGACGAGGACGAAGCGAAGCGACGAGGACGAAGCCAAGCGACGAGGACGACGCGAAGCAACGAGAAGGACGAACGACACGAACCAACCATGAATCCCTTCGTCCCGATCATACCAATATTCTACATCTACTACCGGAACAGGCACGGACGCGTACGGCGCAGAAGGTAAGTCAGACACCAACCACAAAACACATACAACACGTACACGACACATCACACACATACACGGGGAATCTGAATATACTTGCAACAGCAGCACCATAGGGGCGGGATGCCCATCACCAATGCCACATATGCACACAGGGGCCTGAATGCGCGCCACCACCCCAACCCAGGGGGCTGGATGCCAACCACCACAACCACCCTTAGCCAGGGGGTGCCAAATGCCCACCACCACTACCACCCTTAGCCAGGGGGCAGGATGCCCACCACTACTACCACCCTCACCCAGGGGGGCAGGATGCCCACCACTACTACCACCCTTAGCCAGGGGGCTGGATGCCTACCACTACTACCACCCTTAGCCAGGGGGCAGGATGCCTACCACTACTACCACCCTCACCCAGGGGGGCAGGATGCCCACCACTACTACCACCCTCACCCAGGGGGGCAGGATGCCCACCACTACTACCACCCTTAGCCAGGGGGCAGGATGCCCACCACTACTACCACCCTCACCCAGGGGGCAGGATGCCCACCACTACTACCACCCTCACCCAGGGGGGCAGGATGCCCACCACTACTACCACCCTTAGCCAGGGGGCAGGATGCCCACCACTACTACCACCCTCACCCAGGGGGGCAGGATGCCCACCACTACTACCACCCTTAGCCAGGGGGCAGGATGCCTACCACTACTACCACCCTTAGCCAGGGGGCAGGATGCCCACCACTACTACCACCCTCACCCAGGGGGGCAGGATGCCCACCACTACTACCACCCTCACCCAGGGGGGCAGGATGCCCACCACTACTACCACCCTTAGCCAGGGGGCAGGATGCCCACCACTACTACCACCCTCACCCAGGGGGGCAGGATGCCCACCACTACTACCACCCTCACCCAGGGGGCAGGATGCCCACCACTACTACCACCCTTAGCCAGGGGGCAGGATGCCCACCACTACTACCACCCTCACCCAGGGGGGCAGGATGCCCACCACTACTACCACCCTTAGCCAGGGGGCTGGATGCCTACCACTACTACCACCCTTAGCCAGGGGGCAGGATGCCCACCACTACTACCACCCTCACCCAGGGGGGCAGGATGCCCACCACTACTACCACCCTTAGCCAGGGGGCAGGATGCCCACCACTACTACCACCCTTAGCCAGGGGGCTGGATGCCTACCACTACTACCACCCTTAGCCAGGGGGCAGGATGCCTACCACTACTACCACCCTCACCCAGGGGGCAGGATGCCCACCACTACTACCACCCTCACCCAGGGGGGCAGGATGCCCACCACTACTACCACCCTCACCCAGGGGGGCAGGATGCCCACCACTACTACCACCCTTAGCCAGGGGGCAGGATGCCCACCACTACTACCACCCTCACCCAGGGGGGCAGGATGCCCACCACTACTACCACCCTTAGCCAGGGGGCTGGATGCCTACCACTACTACCACCCTTAGCCAGGGGGCAGGATGCCCACCACTACTACCACCCTCACCCAGGGGGCAGGATGCCCACCACTACTACCACCCTTAGCCAGGGGGCAGGATGCCCACCACTACTACCACCCTTAGCCAGGGGGCTGGATGCCTACCACTACTACCACCCTTAGCCAGGGGGGCAGGATGCCTACCACTACTACCACCCTCACCCAGGGGGGCAGGATGCCCACCACTACTACCACCCTTAGCCAGGGGGCAGGAAGCCTACCACTACTACCACCCTTAGCCAGGGGGCTGGATGCCTACCACTACTACCACCCCCACTCATAGGATGGACAATGCATGACACAACAAGCACACCACAACCTAGGGAATGCAAGATTAAGACATCCCCCCACCACCATGACAAGCGTGTGAGCAGGCTGTGTCAAATGCCTACAACACCGAACATGACATTGAACATACAATGTGACCCCCTAGCACATGTGCCACACATATATGTGTGTGGCACCCACAATGCAAGCAGCCCATGACCATTGTGGCAATGGGGCCTAAACCCCCATCATCACAGTGACCAAAAGGCAAGTGTGGGGTCCATAGCTGAAGCACATTTTGACCATTGTGGCAATGGGGTCTAAACCCCCATCATCACAGTGACCAAAAGGCAAGTGTGGGGTCCATAGCTGAAGCACATTTTGACCATTGTGGCAATGGGGTCTAAACCCCCATCATCACAGTGACCAAAAGGTAAGTGTGGGGTCCATAGCTGAAGCACATTTTGACCATTGTGGCAATGGGGTCTACACCCTCATCATCACAGTGACCAAAAGGTAATTGTTAACAAAGAAAGAGCTGCAACTGCCAAACTGCATGGATCATTCCTGGTCACAGAACCAAAAACTCATCTGTGGCAAAGTAGTGTATGTGTCCCATTGCAACATAAATTGGGGGAGCCAAATACTGCAGTGCAAATGAAACATTCCTTTGGCCATGTGCAGACAAACAACACCCATGGGGGCTGAGACCGTCAACAGTCATCAATGACACAATGACAGAAGTGACCATCAGAATGCAGAACCACATATTTGCACCAATGGGCACACAAATGCAGATACCCTGTGGAGACAGCAGATGTGAGGTGAACAGATACCATACCATGGCAGCAATGGGACACACAAACCATGATCACTGTGCTGACCGATGACCTAGGAGTCCCAGGGACAGCAGGGGAAACACACCAAACAACATACAGCCAATGGCACACCCAAGATATGCCAATGCAGTGGTGCAGATGCACAAACACAAACAGGCAGACCAACACTGTCATCATACACAGCAGGTGAGGGGTGGGGGTGCCAGTGTCCCCAGGCAACAACACAACACATGAGGAGAGCTGAATACCAATCATACAGATGTGCATACACTGCCACACTAAGCTAACTCATGGATCCAAATCCCCTATGTGGGCAAGCAGGCATTGACAGGTGAGAGGGAGCACAAAACACACATGTCACACAGGCACGTAGGAACAACAACTGACACAGCAAGTCACAGACACACCACAGCACCACCCCCAGGGCCCCCACAATGTGGTGACCCTGGGCTGAAGAAAAATACCACTGTGATGACAAAGCTAAATGTCGTTCACACTGTGAACCACAGTCAGGTGTCCTGAGCAACTAACTACCATCACACCTACACAAGCACAAATCAATCAGCATGGCCAGTAAGCCAAGGCCAACATGGAGGCAGGGGACTAGCCGGGCAACAACTCTCATCTGCACACACTCAACACCACACCCCTCGACCTCCAACAATGTGCAGCAGTGAAGTACACATGCACTGGTGACATTGCACATGCACCCATGACTATTCCAGGGTGGTGGGTGGGAACCAAGGTGTAGAAACACATCACACATGGACACTCAACAAGACTCCTGAATGTCTGACACACTGCACACTACTCTGTACATGGACATGACGGCAATACCACACCGACCAATGGGATCCCAGCCACAGTCACACACCAATGAAGAAGCCAAGGTCACCCACAAAGAACACACATAGACAACAACCAACATTGCAGCCCGGACCCTAAGGAGTGCCAGCAGTCACACACACAACGTGTCACAATCACTGAAAGATAACACAAACTGGAAATCACATGACAGGGGCAAACAACAAGTGCCAAAGGGAAACCTGACTGTGACCCATCTGCGTCAGCACACAAACTCTGCCCTGACAGCAAACACACCTATGGGTGACACCCTGATGACCAGTAATGTGCCATGCACCCACATCACAGAGAACACAGGGAGAAGACTTTGGGGGAACATAGCTCAAGTCAGCAAGCATCACAAACAGGTACAACACTAGGGATCACAGCATGCGCAGATGAATGGAAGTGAACACACAGACATGCACATACAACACACACCTTGGGCGCAGGCAATGTCACACGTGTACACACTGCCATGAGGGGACTCCACTCCTGTGTGAGGAAAGCTGTGCCATATGTTGCCTCAGTAGGGCCCCATCATGTCAGCTGAGCACTTGGTCACACAATCAACAATTAGCACCAAATGAGGGCTCCCATCACATCAGCCTGGTCATGGATGTGCCAACGGAATCATCAGCACAGATCCAACACACTTGTATAGCAATGTTGCACTGACTACACGGATGAGTCCCTCCCCATTGATGCCCAAACCTGCATGTCCACTGGAGATGGCAACACGGTCAGGGAAGTAGACAAATGCAACGATGGCAGGCACAACAGATGTGCAGGGGTGGAAGCCACAGATATGAAATTGCCAATGTAAGTAGGAAACCCATTGCCAAATACTGAACACATGACACCCTCAGATGCTGCTATTGATGACATGGATACACCACATGATAGGACACATTCCCCCTGGACCACATGGGTTCCTGCACAGTAACACTTCATAATCATGAGACCAGATATCACCATCACTGCAGCAAGGGCATGGTTAGCTGCACCAACAACATGTACATCTGAAGCATGAGCACTAGAGAAAAGAAAGTTGCTTTATTCAGCATATGTGTTGAGGCCAAACGAAGTCCTGAAAAAGAGCAAAGGCCAATGGCCAGTCCATTGTCAAAGTTCAAACAGGGTGACACTGGCAGATGTCACCCTACGCATGCCTGCACAATACCAGGGACAATCCACTAGGAGGGGCAACCGGGGGCAGGCCAGGCACCGCAGGGACAGGATCAGGGCTCACCAGGGGGAGTCAGGGAAGGGGTGGTGGGTGCAGGAGAGCCACTGACAACTGCAGTGGAGGTGTCTGACATGGTGTGTGCCGGCACAACTGGGGGCATGACACAGATGTCGTGGGTGCCGGCACAACTGCAGTGGACCCTGCAGATGGGGTGGACAGGTCCGCCACTGCAGTGCCCAAGTCAGACAGGGCGGTAGTGGACTCCACTGCAGTGCCTACCTCCAGGGGAGGAGAATGGGGAACAGGCAAGGTGGGTTGGACAGAGGGGGGACACCCTCACCACATCAGTGGCACAGACAAGCGCAGCGGGGGTGTGGTGCTGGGAGAGCAAGTGGCAGGGGGAGAAGGCCGGAGCATCTTGGGGATGGTATATCTGTGGGTGGGGGAACCTGGGGCAGGGTGTGGTGGGGGCACCTGTGCAGTGGGGGCCTGAGGGATGGAGGACGGAGACCTTGTGCCTGAGCTGCAGGGTGGTGGCGGGGTCTTGCTCTTAGCACTCCGGGGGACTTGCGGGTGGGGGCCTCAGTCCGTCTGCGCCTGGGGGAGGGTGTCCGGGGGCGAGGGGCACTCTGCTCCGTGTGGGTGGGCTTCCTCTTCCCCGGGATGCTGGAGCAGCTTCATCGGTGGGGAAGAGGCCGAGGTCACAGAGGAAGAGCTGCTGTGACTTTGGGGTTGCAGGTGAGGCAAGGGAGGGTGCTTTGGAGGGAGAGGGAACTGAGGACTGCGCAGTGCATGTGGATGCGTGTGTGTGTTCCAGGGCCCCATCCCCTGTGAGTCTGGCTTCAGTCCCCTGAATGTGCGTGCGTGTGCGTTTTGTCATTGGCGTGTGTGTCAGTGTGCTGGATGTGTGTGTGCTGGTGTGTGCCTGTGCCAGTGTGTGTGTGCCTGGGATGGGTAAGGTGCTGGGGAGTGTGGATGGAGCAGAGGCAGGAGGGGTGAGGGACCGTTTGAGGAGGGACACTGCTGCCGTCAGGGAGGAGTCCATGGACCTATTGCCCCTCTGTAGGTCAGACATGCCCGATGAGATGCCCTCCATGAACGACACCAGCTGAGTCAACAGCGCGGTGTGCGCATGGAGGACACTCAGCATGGCTGTCTGCCCTACATGGAGCTGGCGAAGGAGGTACACAGACTCCTCACTCAGGGCAGCAGGGGACACAGGGGCAGGGGGTGCGGTGCCTGGCCCAAAGGAGACACGCTCCCGGACATGGGAGCCTCCACGGACCTGGGGAATGGGAGCCGATGGGAGGGCGGTGGTGGTGCTGGTGGTGGCGGGGACAGCAACACTAGCTGGGGTGTGGTGGCTGCTGACACCCGCCTCCACAAGGGAGTCATCCTCCGAGTTGCTCTGGTCCTCAGCTGAGGTGGATGCTGCTGAGGACTCCTCGGTGTGGCTCCCTCGCCCTCCGTGCCACTGGGTCCCTCCGACCACTCCTCGGCTGCTGACCCAGTCTGGCTCTCCGGCTCCTCCTGGTCCGTGGAGCTGTCCCCTTCCGTGGCCGTGGATGTATCTGCAAACAATGGGGAAACAGACAGACATCAGTCACCTGCACATAACGCACACACCACTGTGAGCACAGCACATTACAGAGCAAGCCCTGGCATCATTAGTTGTACATTGCTAAAAGTGCCCTAATTGAACAGGAGAAGTCAATTGTCAGTCTGATGCCAAGCATGGCACTCACATCCCACATGGCCTTGCACCCATCTGTCTGGTGTCTGTTGGATTGCAACACCCCAGTGTTGACACATGCACCAAGTACACAGTAGTTGGACAGTGCAGAGGACACGGTGTGGACACATCACAGCTCTTGCCACTGAGTCAGTACAGGTTTACGGATGTAAGGGATGCCCAGAGTCAAATAGGAAATGCATGTGATGCATACCAGCGACAGACACCATGATGCACCCATGTCCTGATAGCCAGCGCCACTATGGTGTGCATGTAGCACATGTCACTCCCCTGCAGGATCACCAATCAGTAGACACATGCCATGGCGGAGGCATGACTGCAAAGTCATACATCACTGTCTCAGTGATGTATGACTTTGCAGCCAGACAACAACACTCTGCACTGTGTCACAATAGTAGGTCATGGGGAATGCAAGTCCTGGAGCTGCACAAGTGCACATGTACATCCCCCCACAACACATCCTCTTAACCCTCATCTGTCCAGGTCATACCTATTGGACATATGGGAGACCTGTGACACTACCCTCTGAACCTGAGCCCCTCACACTCTGCTGTGCATGGGGAACAGCTGCCTGAACTTCACATTTACATGCCCCAGTCTGCATGGGCAGCTGATCAGACACCTATGTGTCACACAAGTATCGTCTCCTATGGTCACATCTCCAGTGGCATGCTGAGCCCCTACCAAGAAACTCCACAGCAGTCCTGGCGACTAATCCACAGCACACTGACACAGAGGCAGACACCTGAGGGGTCAAATCACTGTGCACAATGTGTCCTCTGATACACGGGAGTGGGAGTACAGAGTGTATTGTATGGCCTGGAGTAGGCATGACTGTCCAGCCCCACATGAATGAGGGATGAGCCCTGGACTGTAGGCAGCTGGCTAAGTATGTGTGACACACGTCATATACATACTCCTGGGGCCCAAACATTGTTCCCACCCGCAGCATGGGTGTGTGCCAGGTACCCCAGCCACATGTGGTGGATCAGCTCAGCAATTGGACCACAGATCAAAGTAACACGCTGAATACATGTCAGAATACAGGCATCGTGTAAGCAATGGACCCACCCATGATGCCCACCACAGAGTCAGGGAAACAGATGCTGTCTCCCACCTTGAGTCAAGCAAACTGCAAGGACACAGTCCTAAGTGACAGAATTCCCTGCATGTAAGGGCCACACCTGGGTATCAGATGAGGAGTGGGCAGTGCACAATAGAGGGACATGGCTCCTGGACAACATGACTGCTGTACTGTGGCAGTTCAACCTGGCCCGAGGAGGGCACATAGCATGTTAGACAGAGTACACAGTGCAGTCTTTGACTCACCCCCTCCTTGCTGCTCTCTGGCCTTCAGCTGCCCATCCAGGTCTGGAAAGACCACCGCCAGGATCCTGAGCATGTGGGGGTCAGGGTCCGTGTTCCGCCCCTCCTGCGAGGAGGCGACAGCTTCAGCTGGACCCGTGCAATCCTCCGGGTCCAGCCCCGAAGGTCCTGCCACCTCTTTTGGCAGTTGCGGATCCGGCGCTTGTAGACCCCCACGGACCGGACAGCCCGGACGATGTCCTTCCAGATCTCATGCTTCCGATGGGCAGAAGCCTGTCAGGATGACAAAGTGATAAGGCCATTACTACACATGCAACATATCCGTGCATGACACAGTTGCATATACATGTCGCAATCACAGGGGCACATGGTGTACCCAGGCAGTGCACGGCTGCCCATGGACAGTTTTCCAGAAGTCACTACATGGTATCATAGCATGGGGAGTAAAACCCTGTTCAGAAGCACTGTCACTGCACCATACCTGTCCAGTGCAAGTCACTACACACTATGGGGGGTGACAACTACTCAGTGAGCCTGCTAGCCAGTGGTGTGCTGACTCTCAGCCTTGCTAGTCAGACAAAATGCACATTCAGAAAGGCAGTGCACAGAACACTCACCTGCTCCCCTGGTGTCCCATACAGCTTGCTGTACTGTGGAAGTAGGCTGTCCAGCAGGGCCTGGTTCTCTTCAAGGCTGAAGGCTGGGGCTCTCTCCACAGTACGTGCCATTGCAGGGTCCAGAGGGGCAGAGACAGCAGCAGTGCAGTGGCAGATGTCGTCCTGGAGCATGTAGTGCAGGCAAGTGGGCTCTCAGGGGAACATGCAGCAATATATATGTGCTGGAGAGGCAGATACTGTCCCTTGTGTCCAAAGTGATAGGTCCAAGTCGTTTGCATCTTCTGAATCTGGCCAATCCATGGAATAGCAGCACCAAAACACGCCCACAGCATCCTTCAAAATTTCAACTTCATGACATACATGATTTTGCAACATTGTTGTGGGTGACCAACTGATTTTCCAGCAACCGACTCGCTCGAATATTCGAAAACGCGTCCGTTGCCAGGCAAGCCCATTGTCAATGGGTGCGCACCGATCGGTCCATTGAGGTACAACGCGCACAGGGGTACAACGCGCACCCGCACACATTGAATGCAATGGGCCGGCCGGAGGCACCGATCGGTCCATTGCTGTTCAACGCGCACAGGGGTACAACGCGTACCCGCACACATTGAATGCAATGGGCCGGCCGGAGGCACCGATCGGTCCATTGCAGTACAACGCGCACAGGGGTACAACGCGTACCCGCACACATTGAATGCAATGGGCCGGCCGGAGGCACCGATCGGTCCATTGCAGTACAACGCGCACAGGGGTACAACGCGTACCCGCACACATTGAATGCAATGGGCCGGCCGGAGGCACCGATCGGTCCATTGCAGTACAACGCGCACAGGGGTACAACGCGTACCCGCACACATTGAATGCAATGGGCCGGCCGGAGGCACCGATCGGTCCATTGCAGTACAACGCGCACAGGGGTACAACGCGTACCCGACACATTGAATGCAATGGGCCGGCCGGAGGCACCGATCGGTCCATTGCAGTACAACGCGCACAGGGGTACAACGCTGCACCCGCACACATTGAATGCAATGGGCCGGCCGGAGGCACCGATCGGTCCATTGCTGTTCAACGCGCACAGGGGTACAACGCGTACCCGCACACATTGAATGCAATGGGCCGGCCGGAGGCACCGATCGGTCCATTGCAGTACAACGCGCACAGGGGTACAACGCGTACCCGCACACATTGAATGCAATGGGCCGGCCGGAGGCACCGATCGGTCCATTGCAGTACAACGCGCACAGGGGTACAACGCGTACCCGCACACATTGAATGCAATGGGCCGGCCGGAGGCACCGATCGGTCCATTGCAGTACAACGCGCACAGGGGTACAACGCGTACCCGCACACATTGAATGCAATGGGCCGGCCGGAGGCACCGATCGGTCCATTGCTGTTCAACGCGCACAGGGGTACAACGCGTACCCGCACACATTGAATGCAATGGGCCGGCCGGAGGCACCGATCGGTCCATTGCTGTTCAACGCATCACTGTACATGTGACTGGCATATGTCAGCATGCCTGTCTCAGATGGACATATGCCAGCCACAGATAGCTCCCAGGGAGTGAGGGGCACACCTACATCACGACAGCCTGTCCAAACCTTATCATGAAGGCATGTAAGGCTGCATTTCCTATTGTGTGTATGTTGGTGTACATGTTGTCCTGTGGGTGTCACCTGTGGGCAGCCACCCCCAGGCTGTGCACGTGTTAATGGGGACAGGTTCCTGGGTGTTACGTGTACGTGACCACTGTGATGTGCAACTGTTCATATCTGTGCATGTGCCATGGTCACATTTCACAGTGGTGTTTGTGTATGTCATGTCACATACCCCGTGAGTCCCATGTGGGACGGTATGTTTGAGCCAGGGTGTCCCAGTGGCACAATAGTGATGGCCCTCCACAGTCTTTGTGCATGTAGTGTTTACAATGTCTCTGATTTCATGTGCACAATGGGAGACAGTCTCCACATCCACGTTGTGTGTGCATGGACTCTGATGTTGTGCGTGTGTGTCACAGACGTCCATGGCTCTCCTGCCATGGCAAGTGTGGCCACTACCTGTGGGGGTCATGTTTGTTTTGTTGTGGTGTACACATGATACTCCAGGTGATGCCAGTGTCCATGTGGCATTACAGGGTCCCTGGGAATGTGCCTGTCGTTGAGCTGTGGTGCCTGGGGCACATCTGTCCTCACATGTCACTGGGGGGTGACTGTGACACAGCATCATGATATCCAATGGGCCAACCTGGGCCAAATTGATGCCACCTGTAGGACCGTGTTGACAGATGTTGGCCATGTATGTACCATACATGTCGTTCCGGTACTGCACACTTCATGTAGTTGTGCCTCATGATGATGTATGTTGGGATCTTGAGTGTGTTCAATGCCGCATATGTGGGGTGACTGACGATCTTGCTTACTTCTCCTCTGCACTGCAGGGCTCCTGCTGTCCATCGGCCATTCCCAGACCTGGCAACGATGGTGGAACGGGACAGCATCCGACGGTACCGCTTCACCAGGCAGCTGATTGAGGATTTGGCAGTGCAGTTGTCCCCACATTTGCAGCCTGGCCGGCCGTATCCTACAGCGCTGACCCCCAAGGTGAAGGTGATGGCAGCCCTACACTTCTTTGCCACCGGTACCTTCCAACATACTGTGGCGTCTGCTGGTGGGATGTCACAGACCATGTTCAGCCGTGTGCTCCGCGATTTCTTGGCGGCAATGTTGCTCTTCCTGAACCGGTACATCTATTTCCCTAGACTGCGACGACTCACTGACGTGAAGAGTGACTTTTATGCCCTGGGGAGGATGCCGCATGTCATTGGCTCCATTGATGGGACACATGTGGCTTTGGTACCACCACAGGCCCAGGAGCAGGCCTACAGGAACCGCAAGCACTACCACTCGGTCAATGCACTGGTGGTGTGTCTTGCAGACATGACCATCACACACGTGTGTGCCCGTTTCCCTGGTTCAGCACACGATGCCTTTGTGATGAGGAGTAGTCGCATCCCCAGGTTGATGGCACAGATGCAGAACCAGCGTGCCTGGCTTGTCGGTGTGTACTGACTTTGTGCCATTGTGTGTGATCTGATCTGTAGTATTCCGCCCACTTTTCCAAGTCAGCTGATGTGCACTTGTCTGTCCGTAGGTGACTCGGGATACCCCAACATGCCGTGGTTGCTGACACCCCTCAGGAACCCTGTGACACCTGCCCAGATGCGCTACAATGAGGCACATGGTCGGACCAGGAGAGTGATTGAGCGGACCTTTGGTCTCCTGAAGAGCCGCTTCCGCTGCCTGGACAAGACCGGAGGGTCCCTCCCATATGCCCCTGCGAAAGTGTGCAAGATTATCATCGTCTGCTGCATGCTCCACAACCTGGCAGTGCGGAAGGAGTTGCCTCTCATCCAGGATGACGATGACCAACATCCGCCACCTGTGGAGGATCCTGGCCTGGACCACGATGCCAGTGACGATGATGATGATGATGGTGATGGTGATGTCCGCACACAGCTCATCACCAACTTCTTTAGCTGAATGTGAGTATCCTGAGGTGTCATGTGAATGATGTGAGTTGGCATGATGTGTGGGTGGTGCTCTGGTGCTGTTGGAGTGTGTCCATGGGCTACTTGACAGGATGTGTGTTGCGATGTGTGGTGACAGGTGGGCTGTACTCCCCAACAGTGTTGACATGCTAACTTGGTTCTGGGTGGGTATCTTGTAACATGTATTGTGCATGAGTTTTGCTGTTCTGTCCTGTACTGCATTGCTTTTGACTGTGTGTCATTTCTGTCCTTCACAGGGTACTTTCAGATTCGTTTGGTCAACTGTGTCCACCGACAACGTGATTGCACATCCAGGCTGGTAGCTGTTGTGTCCCTACAGGTGATGTGCGCCACACCCATGGACTTCCTTCTGTCTACAGTTGTTGACTGTGTGCCCGCTACCAGGTGGGGTTACCTTGCATCTGTAGTGGTTACGGCATGTTGCTACTGTGTAATAAACCTGTGCTTCACTTAGTGATGTGCGTTGTCTGTGGTCACACATTTGACTGCCATTTGCTTACTGCACCTGTGGGCTACTTGACTACAACTGGGAATGGGTGTGGTGTCTGTGCATTGCACCGTCTTCCCTGGCAACATCAGTGTAGGCAATGAGTCAGATGGCCTAGGTGTGTATGTGTTGTGTAGCCCTGGTGGTGTGTCTCCCTCATATGTGTCACGTTGCCTGTACTCACATGCCTGTGTTGTCCTTGCTGTTGCAGTTCGCATACACTGTGTAATTTTGTAGTTCATCATCCCCATAACAGCACCCACGTTGGAATCACGACAGAGGCAAGTATGGTGTATTAGTGTGTTTATTAGTGATAATAGTGCATAGGATGGATTGTGCTGTACATGAATCTTGCAATCCCAAGTTCCTAGATGAATAGAAAGTCCAGGTAGACAGGATCCCCAGTATCGGGGCCACAGTTGTCTGACACATTGTTCCAACTTGTACTCCCCATGCAATGTGTGGGAGTAGTGTTGCCATCAACAGGGTGAACAGTCTGTGCACAAAGGCGAAAATCCAGAACAGGTTCAGGCTTCCTGGGAGTTGCGCTTGGCCATCAGCCTCTCACTTTCCCCTCCTCGGACGACCCCTCTTCTTGGGGGGCCCTCAAGTGCAGGCTGCTGCGGTGCAGGGGACTCTCCGCCAGAGTCCTCCTCCCTCCCTGTGGCAGTTGCAGTTTGTTCGGTACCAGATGTTGTTGGCACACAGGGAGGTGTGGACTGGTTGCTGTTCATCTGGCGGAGGCATTGTAAAATGTCCCTGTGCACCGCCGTCATCTCATGTAGTACATCCCACTTGGACTCCACGCGGGTCATGTGGGAGTCCACACGTGACATGTGGGAGTCCACACGTGACATGTGTGACTCCACGTGGGACATGTGGGAGTCCAAGCGGGCATGATGGGCAGCCTGCTGCTGTTTGATGTCTCTGAGGAGCCCCACTACCTGGCTGAGCTCTCCGGTGCTGGACTGGTACGCATCAGCTATGCGTACCAGTTGTGGGTCTTCATGCACACCAGCAACGTCTGCTAGCAGCGACCTCTGTCTCCCACCCCTCCCACCACCCCTGCTGACATGTGCAGTGTGTGCAGTTGCACGCACAGATAACCCTGGTCCACCTTGGGGTTGGTGGTGGTGGTGGTGTCCATGGCCCCAGGTTGGTCCAGGGTCACTGCGCTGGTGTTGTTCCTTATTCTGTCCATGTCGGCAGGGATGGTATTCGTGGTGACAGTCGTTGGAGGGGTGGGTGCAGGGGGTGCAGCTGGTGGACCTGCTGGTGCTGCAGCTGGTGGTCCTGCTGGTGCAGCATGTTGACTTGCACCGGATGTGCCAGGTTGTTCTTCATCGTCCGAGGAGGACAGAGGCTGTACGACGCCAGTGAGCTCGGCATCCTCTTGAGCCTGGGACTGGGACTCCTCAGCGTCTGCTGCTGTGTCCCTATCATCACCTGTTTTTGGGAGACACAAACAATGTATGTCATGTTTCTGCAGGCATCAGTGGTTGACACACCTGACAGTTGTGACTGTGCCTCTGGGTGCGGGCCTGTACATTGTATTGTCCTAAGTCGTCACAGTCAGGGGTTGATATTGGTGTGGCACATTGTCCTGCATTATTTGGGCATTTCTATGTATTCTCTGGGGTGTGAACATGGTCTGCATTGATTGTGTTTGGTTGACAGCCAGACCTCCTTCCCACCCACCCACCCACCCAGTCAGTTATCCCACCATGGAACGTGCTTGCATTGCAGGGAGTGTAAGTTGTCTCTCAGGATGTCAGTCAGTGGTGTCCTGCTGTTTGTTGGTGCACAGTTGGCAGCAGGGCCTTGTGCTCCCCACAGCAGTAGCCAGTGTCAGCCATCTTGTGAGTCCTTCTCCACTCCCTGTGATGTGAGCATGGTTCAGGGTGGTGTTGATGGGCCAGTTGTGAGGCTGAGCAATGTCTGTGACTACGACTCCCATCATGCTATTGCCTCCACCCCCTTCACAGCATGCCCATGCTTCCTTCCTTTTGACTCTGCTTCCCTGTGGGGTGGGCTGGCTGTGCTGACAGGATGGCTGGGAGTGTTGTCCTGGCAGTTGTTTGGCTAAGAGTCCCAAGAGTGTCCCTGTGCTTCACACAACATAACCCAGGGTGGTGGTGCTTTGTGGGATCTTGTGTTAGGATGGAGGGCATTGCATTCTACCAGGTGGGTACTGTGGAGTTTGTGTTGGGGGGTGTGAGGGGAGGTGCTGGTGACTATGGTCAGTGCTGCAAGTCCCCCTTCCCACCCAGCCAGCCAGCGATATCCCACCATGGAACGTGCTTGCATTGCAGGGAGTGTAAGTTGTCTCTCAGGATGTCAGTCAGTGGTGTCCTGCTGTTTGTTGGTGCACAGTTGGCAGCAGGGCCTTGTGCTCCCCACAGCAGTAGCCAGTGTCAGCCATCTTGTGAGTCCTTCTCCACTCCCTGTGATGTGAGCATGGTTCAGGGTGGTGTTGATGGGACAGTTGTGGGGGTGAGCTATGTCTGTGACTGTGACTCCCATCATGCTATTGCCTCCACCCCACTTCCCAGCATTCCCATACTTACTTGCTTTTGTGGGGAGTTCAGTGTGTGTGGGTGTGAGGGCAATGGCAAGATGGCTGACAGTGGTGTCCTGCTGTTGGTTGGTGTGCAGTTCCCAGCATGCCCTTGTGCTCCCCACAGCAGTAGCCAGTGTCAGCCACCTTGTGAGTCCTTCTCCACTCCCTGTGATGTGAGCATGGTTCAGGGTGGTGTTGATGGGACAGTTGTGAGGCTGAGCAATGTCTGTGACTACGACTCCCATCATGCTATTGCCTCCACCCCCTTCACAGCATGCCCATGCTTCCTTCCTTTTGACTCTGCTTCCCTGTGGGGTGGGCTGGCTGTGCTGACAGGATGGCTGGGAGTGTTGTCCTGGCAGTTGTTTGGCTAAGAGTCCCAAGAGTGTCCCTGTGCTTCACACAACATAACCCAGGGTGGTGGTGCTTTGTGGGATCTTGTGTTAGGATGGAGGGCATTGCATTCTACCAGGTGGGTACTGTGGAGTTTGTGTTGGGGGGGTGTGAGGGGAGGTGCTGGTGACTATGGTCAGTGCTGCAAGTCCCCCTTCCCACCCAGCCAGCCAGATATCCCACCATGGAACGTGCTTGCATTGCAGGGAGTGTAAGTTGTCTCTCAGGATGTCAGTCAGTGGTGTCCTGCTGTTTGTTGGTGCACAGTTGGCAGCAGGGCCTTGTGCTCCCCACAGCAGTAGCCAGTGTCAGCCATCTTGTGAGTCCTTCTCCACTCCCTGTGATGTGAGCATGGTTCAGGGTGGTGTTGATGGGACAGTTGTGGGGGTGAGCTATGTCTGTGACTGTGACTCCCATCATGCTATTGCCTCCACCCCACTTCCCAGCATTCCCATACTTACTTGCTTTTGTGGGGAGTTCAGTGTGTGTGGGTGTGAGGGCAATGGCAAGATGGCTGACAGTGGTGTCCTGCTGTTGGTTGGTGTGCAGTTCCCAGCATGCCCTTGTGCTCCCCACAGCAGTAGCCAGTGTCAGCCATCTTGTGAGTCCTTCTCCACTCCCTGTGATGTGAGCATGGTTCAGGTGGTGTTGATGGGACAGTTGTGAGGCTGAGCAATGTCTGTGACTACGACTCCCATCATGCTATTGCCTCCACCCCCCTTCCCAGCATGCCCATGCTTCCTTCCTTTTGACTCTGCTTCCCTGTGGGGTGGGCTGGCTGTGCTGACAGGATGGCTGGGAGTGTTGTCCTGGCAGTTGTTTGGCTAAGAGTCCCAAGAGTGTCCCTGTGCTTCACACAACATAACCCAGGGTGGTGGTGCTTTGTGGGATCTTGTGTTAGGATGGAGGGCATTGCATTCTACCAGGTGGGTACTGTGGAGTTTGTGTTGGGGGGGTGTGAGGGGAGGTGCTGGTGACTATGGTCAGTGCTGCAAGTCCCCCTTCCCACCCAGCCAGCCAGATATCCCACCATGGAACGTGCTTGCATTGCAGGGAGTGTAAGTTGTCTCTCAGGATGTCAGTCAGTGGTGTCCTGCTGTTTGTTGGTGCACAGTTGGCAGCAGGGCCTTGTGCTCCCCACAGCAGTAGCCAGTGTCAGCCATGTTGTGAGTCCTTCTCCACTCCCTGTGATGTGCGCATGGTTCATGGTGGTGTTGATGGGACAGTTGGGGGGGCAATATGTGTGACTGCGACTCCCATGATGCTATTGGCTACACTGACTTGGCCAGCATACACAGAATTCCTTCCTTTGAGTGGTCTTCACTGTGTGTTGGTGTTGTTGTGGTGGCTACATGTGTGGATGTGTGTGTTAGTTCTATTTGTGCCACTGCCTAGCTGTAGTTGTGGTTGTGTTTGTACATGTGTTGGCACAGTTGGATGTGACTTTTTTGATGGCATGTGTTGTGTTTATCTGACTGACATACATATTTTGGGATGATTCTGTTCTAGTTGCTGTGTAATTGCTATGAGTGCATGGTTTGACTCTCCCCTTGACAGTGATGTGTGTGTTTTGTGGCAGTTTATTGTGTACATTTGTTGTGTACTCACCAGGCTCTGGGATGTTCTCTAGTCCATATACGCTCACTGGCGGAAGGATGGCCCGCACCTTCTCCTCCCAGGGCCTGAGGTATATTGGCTTGGCAGGAGGGCCACTGCCGGTGTGTTGGCTGTTGATGTAGTCTATCTTCAGCAGGTCTCGTACCCTCCTGCGCACGTCATACCACCTGTTCTGGATGTCCGTCTTTGTGCGCCGACATGGTGATTGGGCGTTCACCCTGTTGATGATTCTCTCCCACATCTTGGTTTTCTGCGACATGGGGGTCTGTTGGACCAATGTGCCAAACAGCTGTGGCTCCACCCTGAGGATCTCGTCTACCAGGACTTCCAATTCACTATCTAGGAACTTGGGATTCTTCTTGGGGGCATGGTGATGGTTGGTGATGGTGGGTGATGTGTGTGTTGGTGTGCAGGTGAGGGTGTGTGGGTGTGTGTTGTGCTGGGTGTATGTGAGGTAGGTATTTGTTGGTGTGCTGCTGGTGTGTGGCTTGTGTGAGGGATGAGCTGTGGGTGTGTGGTTGCTTTCTCTTGGGTGCTGGTAGTGGAATGGCATTTGCAAAGGCTCATGGTAGTGATTTGTGTCCTTTATATAGGTGGAGTTGTGGGTGTGTCTTTGTTCTCTGTCCCCACCCCCCAGTATTTATTGGCTTGGTAATTGCTTGTTTGGCCTTTTTTGGTTGATTTTTCCTTTGTGCTGTTTGTGTATGTTGGAAACGTTCTTGTGACCGAGTCGGACCGTGCATTGGTCTCGTACGGTGTTTTCCGCTTCGCTTCACGCTGTGTTTGTGCAGTTTTGTATGCTGCGTACGCGTCGGTCGCGGTGTATTGTGTTGCTTCGGCTCGGTTTTGTATGCGTGTCGGTCGTACGGCTTGTCCTCCGTCCGACTCGGTCGTGTTTTTCGCGCCTTGCATCGTACTTTGCGGGTTGGAGTTGGCGGGTACGATTCGGTCGGATTTGTTCCGGGTGCGTGTCGGTCGGTTGGATTCGCGTGTTTTTCCGGCCGGATTGCTATTTTCCGAGCGGCTCGGTCGGTCGGCTTGGTTTCCTGACGTGTCGGTCGGATTTATCGCGGCTTGCATCGTACTTGGCGTGTCGGGCGCCACTGGTACGTGTCGGTCGGTATTTTTACCGGATCCGAGTCGGTCGGTGCTTTTTCCGGCCCGAATCGGAATCGGCCCCTATATTGCTTCTGGTACTGAAAAAATTTGATTGAGACAAAACAACTCTCTTAGCTTATGTTTTATCTTTCCCTTACTCTTCGTTACCACATTGGATTGAAATTCTATAACCTTATCTGTACTTATTCGTATGTCTGAAAATATCATTCATCCTTTTTGTAGTCCTACAGTCCTTATTTTTTCATTAGACTTCATGGTTCAAGTTTGGTAAACTTTCATGTTTATATTTATGAGGGTTTAAAGGGGAAGTAAAAATTATTTTTTATGATAAATGGGGTTTTATATGGAACAACAACATTCAAAAGATTATCCCATACACTTGCTAATTCTCACTTGCACCTTATGTTTATGTGACAGTAAATGAGACCCCAATCCCTTTTCTAACTGCTATTCTCTATCCATCTTTAGGGTTTTGATAATTTTGCCACTTTACAGCACAGTGCCTTCATGTCAATATTGCCATGCCCCTTGAATCTGTCAGCTTAGCTAAGCTGGGCATGAGCAGGGCATGCCTTTTGCAAATGTACGTGCATTTTAAATCGACTATTCACAATATGCCTTTCCCTTATTACTACTACTTATGCCAGTGTCATTTAAGGTTATTATATTTAAGTACTGTCTTCTCTCTTTAATGATACTGTCAATTCCTTTGGATGGCTACATCCACAAAAATTAAACTGCTTTGCTAGTAGGAAGTGACAGAGTTATTCATTAGATGCTCATTCCATTTGTTCTGGGAACCCTTTTTGCTTTTACACAGGAAAGGTATACCAAATACAGCTTTCCAGGCATACTTATGGGAATGTCATGTGACATGTCTCATGAGGTCCTATTTCCCATAAATGGAATTCTACATAGTGTAGAATTATGTACAGAGGATTTGGTGTGCACATGGCCATAAATTTACATGCTCGTGGTAGTTCCCAAATGTTCCGCTAAGGCTACAACTTGAAGCGGCTACTTCCTACCCTTGAGAGAGATCTTCTACTGTGGATTTCTTGCATTTGTAGCAGAGAATTCAGCAGTGGAAAATGCATCATCGCCTACTTGGGCCCATATTACGTATGCAGTACATTTTCCTGGTTAGTCCTTGGTGCACCTTTCAAAACTTATACCCAGGGCTAACTAGGAAAATGCAACGCATTATAGTGAATGCACTGTCCCCAGGGCAGCTGCAAACTTGAGCTGTCCTGGGGGGCAGTGCATTCAGATGAAGATTGGAGCGGCCGCTTTGAAGCCACTCCATGTTTCCTAGTGCAGACATGAACCCACCTGCAAGGGAATGACTTGGGGGTCCATGGGGCCTCTTTCCCCCCCTCTAGATGGATGACATCTGGGGGCTCACTGACTCACTCGCTCACCGACTGTTAGTGTGCCTCCTGACAGCTTCTTTGCCTCTGTGCCCACGTCTATAATACGCCGTGGGTGCAGAGGCAAAAGGATTCCCTCATTTACATGGGGCCACACCCCATGCAAATGAGGGAATGTCCTCTGATGATAGCGCTGGCTATTAATGTGCGCCAGCACTATTGGTATTACAGAAGGGAACGCACAAGCATCTGCATCCCCTTCTGTAATACCAGTGGCAGCTGGTGACATTTGAAAGTGGTGAGGCGAAAACGTTGGGCATGATTTTTATATAGCAAGTGATGTGAACAAGTTCTATGGACAAACCTGGGATCTCAGGGGAGTCCATCTCCTGAAAAAGAAATGAAAAACATATTGGCAAATGGTGCATTTTAAAGCAAATTAATGTAGCGATAAAGCAAGGCTTATTAAGCAGTGGGAACGTATAGTCTTGGAATATGAAACACATTAAAAACTGCCCAATATCTTCTTGCATTAATTTGTTCAACAGTTACTATAATGTGTAAATTGTTCTGCATGACAACTTTAGCCCTTTAAAATGTATGCTTGCCCAGTGTCTTGCACTGCATGCAGCATTAATTTTGGAAAAATATGCTCTAACCAGTTTTCGAGAAGCACCCACAGATGCTAGCTGTAACCAGTCATATAGAAATATGTGCAGACAGGTCGTTAAGTGAGATGAAAAAAGTGTGTGCTCTCTATAAAGGAACATGCCAAATACATTTCTGTGATTCCCATAGTGTGCCATCAGACTGGTATTTTGGTTTCTCTCTGAGATGTAATTTTATCCAGATAAATGGCACAGCAACTGACATACGCCTAAATGTATGATTGGCTTTGTCACTGGTTGTTAGCTGTTTAAGATAAATGAGTAACAACAATGATTTCTTTTAAATAATTAGCATTGGAAATGTTTAAATTCTGAAATAGTGAGTCTGTGAATTAAATATCATTGAGGCCTGTGGAAGGAGTTTTGGCCTTCAATTATGTGTGCTTTATGTTAGATATTTATCCTCTTTTTCTCTGCATATCTTGTCCATCTGCACATCTTCAACCCCTTCTCTTACCTCTTCAGCATCCTCTTTTCGCTCTTCCCCGAATGCACCTCCTCGCATCTCTGGCAGTCAGTCAGTCAAACCACTTTATTCGGTTAATAAAAACCATAAAAGTACAGAACATATATCACAGTACACAATGCCATAAAAATATTTAAAATCCGAATACTCAATGCATATGGGCGACTAAAAAAAAGACATAATACTATAAGATCAAATTCAATTAAATCACATAAAAATCCAGGCTACCAATAGTACATAATTTTAACAGTATAATAACAATGATCATCAATAACATAAAAATCACTCATTAGAGGTTTAGTATACTATAGCGTTTTTTCCTGAGTCGAACAGCTGCAACTAAAAAACTTGCGATGTTAAATATCTCCCATGGGTCATTCAGCAACTGCAAATAAAGTAGAGCGGGTTTGACCTGTATAAAACATTTTCCCCTTAAAATTGGAACTAAAAACCTCCTTCGAATGACACTATAATATTCACAGAACATTATAAAATGCATGGTACCTTGAGTCGAAAAATTGTCACAGGTACAAGGACCAAAATCACATACCCTACTCCAGCCTTGCGAATTACCTAAAAAGGTATGAATTAAATTAAATCGAAACCTAGTTAAAAGCTGGGGATGATAGTGCTTCCTGACAATTTTCAAATATGGTTCAATCAAGATTGTGGTTTTTAGCAAGAAATAGGCTTTTACTGTGGATTTCATTAGCTCTGTCTCCTCCCGCTCAGCCGCCATCAGATTCAAAAATTGTGTTCTGACCCATGTCACATCTTCTTTTCTTATTTGATAAGGAAAAATAAATTAGTCTGGGCGCCCTAATTTACTTAAAATATTCTTTACATAATATAGCCACGGGATGCTATTAGCATTCTCCAGGGCCACACAATCCCTAATAATCTGATGATTAAGTGTTAATTCGGGGTTAAGCCAGGTCTTTAACCAACAGATCACCGGGGCCAACCTCGACAAGTCTGTCACATATCTTGCCCCAACCTCTTGATGCAATATATTAGTTGAGGTAGACTGTGGAACAGAATAGAGGGAGCGTAAAAATTTGTTTTCAACTATCTGTACCCCCTCTCCTGTCTTGTAACCCCATAGATCTGAACCATACAAGGCAATAGCCATGCATTTGGACCTATAAATGTTGAGCATGGCTTCAATTGGTCTGGCCCCCAACCGTTGTGCAAAGCCATGAAGAGCAGCAGTTGATCTTGCCATAAATTTTTTTTTTACTATCTGTTGGGGGACCCATGTTCCCTTCTCATAAAATAAAACCCCCAAATAGGTAAAAGAGGACACCCTGGTGAGCTCAACACCTTCACAATAAAAAGATTTTAATTTTTAATTTTTTTGCCCCATAGACATTGTTTGAGATTTCGCTATATTGACTACTAGATCCAGTGATTTCATAGAGGCCCCAAATGAGTCCAGTAGCCTCTGGAGCCCTATGGCTGTACGGGCTAATAAGACGGCATCATCCGCGTATAGGAGCACAGGAAGCCCCGTGTCCCCTATTTGCGGGATGTCCTGACTAGCCGTTTCAAGAGACTTAGCTAGATTATTAATATATAAGGTGAAAAGTAATGGCGCTAAAATGAAACCCTGTCGAACACCTCTACTAGATTTCAAGTGCCTTGTGCATTTACCTTCTTGATTTACCCTTACACTTGCAGAAAAGTCCCTGTGCAAATCTGCCATGAGGTAAACCAGACTTGGATCAATGCCCATGTCTAACAGGATCAACCACAACTTCGACCTATTGACCAAGTCAAAGGCCGAAGTGAGGTCCATAAAGGCCAAATGCAGTGACCCCAATTTGGCTTTTGTATATTTACCTGCTAGTAGATGTAAATTAAAGCACTGATCCAAGGTGCTCCTTCCTCTTCTAAAGCCGTAGTGAAAATTAGTTAAAACCTCTTTCTCATTCAGCCAATCCATTAGCTTGGTTAAAATAACTCTCCCTAAAACTTTTACTGCGGAGTCAATTAATGATATTCGCCTATAACACCATGGGTCCCCTCTCTGTCCTTTTTTAAAAACTGGGATGATCGTAGAGAGTGACCAAGATGATGGGAAACCCTGGTGACTAGTTACATTAAAAACATTTGTCAGAAGTTTGGCCCAGAAGGCAGGATATTGTGTATATAAATCGGCCGGTACTCCATCAGGGCCAGGAGCCTTATTACTGGTCATTTGCATTATAGCCCGTTGTACTTCACCTTCATTAAAAACAATCCTTTGAGAATCCCTACAGCACTCACGGCTACCAGAAAGAACCGGTGTCAGACTGGCCTCAAATATAGTTTCGAAATGAGAGAGCCACTGGGCTTCAGTGATGTTACTGTCTAAAGGGGTATTCTCTGTACCTAAAAAAAAATGGTTTGTTGACAATAGCCCAGAATCTGGAACTATTTTTTAAAACCTCCACCGATAAAAGCTCCTCCCATGCCTCCTCCTTTATTTCCTTTTTACACATAGCCAGTGCCAGCTTATACTGCTTCCTTAGCATAGCTATTTGATCTTTGTCTTGTGGGCCCGTTTTCAAGGTTGCAATTAATTTGCGATGCGCCACAGAGCAATTACTATCAAACCACCTTTCACCAATATTTTTCCTATAACTAGTTACTATGGTGAGATCTGATGCTGCCTGCGCACAGATTCCTTCAAAAGCTATGAGTACCTCCGCCCCATGACTAAAGTTATCAAGGCAGGTTTCCAGCTTATCCTCAACCTTCGCACAAAGTTCTTTAAAAAAAAGGTCCGGGATTACCTTTGCCCATTTTAGCCAACGTCCCTGGTCAGTTACTTTCACACAGTTGTCACTACCTAGCTGTTCCAAATTCCCCTTTAGGCCGCATCCTCTGTTCAAAACAAGAATAACAGGGTTATGATCACTGTAGGAAGACCACCTAGCATTATAAAAAACTACATGAGATAACAAAATAGGGGAGATAAATATGAAATCTATAATAGTGTCCTTCCCTCGTCCTTTAAAAGTGGGAACCCTATCATTAATATCAGATTAACTTGGTTCAGAAAGGTCTACCATGGCCAAAAGCTCCTCCAAACATTCCCCACATTGTGTATGCTCAAAGTGAGGAGCCGAAGAGTTTACTGGGCCTAAAGGATCTTCTAGTTGACAACTCATCTTACAAACATGCACATTAAAGTCGCCCATTAGTACAATTGAATAAGAAGTGGTTTGCTTCAAACAATACTCCTCTAAAAACATTTCAATTTACATAAATGTTCATTTAAAAACTGCTCTCACCAGAATTATAAAAATTAACAAACAACGTTTTAGTTGAATTAGGAGCAACAGATTCAATTATCAAAAGATTATGGGACCCCACCTCCACCATCCTGTTAACACCTGTCAATTCAAGTGAGAATAACATTAATAAACCCCCTTTGGGTCTGCCGGCCGCAGAGGGACGTGCTGGAACACTGTGGGGCCGATTCTGATACGGGTTGGAAAAGCTTCCCGACCGAATCGGTTGGGAAATGGTGTCCGACCCGCTCGGATCGGGAAAGTCCGACCGGCGGAGTAGGATGCATCCGGATGCTTCCAGATACGATTTGGTTGAACTCCCATTGACTTCAATGGGAACATTTGTTCCTAACTGCATCAGAATTGGGCCCTCGGTCGGGAAGACACGTTCCCGATCCGATTTGGAAGGAGCAAATGCCGTTAGGAGGCCTTCCTAACCGCATCAGAATCAGGCCCTCGGTCGGGAAGCTTTTCCAACCCGCATCAGAATCGGGCCCTGTATGTTTTAAAACCATCCATCCAAAAATTATTTTCCATATCCCAGGTCTCCTGTAGACTCACTATATCATAATTTTTTTAAAAGTCAAGCCACCTAGGGTCTTCCTTTTTACTTCTTAAACCTACGATGTTCCAACTGATGATCTTACAGTCGGATACTTCAATTTCGTCTAACACCTGCCCTGTGATATATTCCTCAGTCTGGCCCCGATGGCAACTTGGCTGCTCCAGTCAGTCATTCTCATCTAAAAGTGACAATGGGAGAAATCTAATTTGACATGCTAACCCATTCCCATCATCAGTTCTCTCTGAGCATATGGATGGCAGTTGGGTAGCACTTGCTAAACTCCCATTTGGGATAACAGAGCAATTCTCCTTCCTAATACTTGAGTGAAGGATAGAACTGCCCCGATTAGCCTTGACAGGGTCAAACCCCCATAGGTGTCCACTGGGTGAATGTAGCCCCCTTAATGGTGTGTAGAAAAAACCAAGGGGCAAAGCCCTAATGCTCCCCTGACCCACAATAATGCCTCCCTTAAATAACTGCCCTGCTATATCTGCCCTATCGAAGTTGATCACAATACAGTCACCTGTACCCTGTTTTGGTCTATGACCAACCCTCCCCACTCGTCTGACCATTATAATGTGTGATGAAACCTTGGTTCCATCTTTACATTGCTGGTCACACCATTATTTGGTTTTTCGGAGCAACTCCATGGTTGATTCCGGACAGTTCTTTCTAAGTGGGGGAACCCCTGTGAGGATAGCCACTAAAAGAGTAGCTTCTGGGGGCAAGTTGAGTCTATCACTATTGGGCTCAGTGTTAGCCGTTTGATCACAGTTATCCCTAATCTCAGTCAAAGTCTCATGGTTAGGCAAGGGGCTTTGAACTAAATTGGTATGACTACAAATACTGGCCCCTACATGTCTCCCCGAAGCTACATCTATCTTAGTTGTAGCAATAGGCCCAATCTTGTTCCTTATTGATGTTTGACTAAAATGACTAGAATGACCCCTCTCTCTATTACAAATACTAGGATGCATTTGAGCCTGGATAGTACTGCTATTTTTGCTGGTTTTACTGTCATTATTTGGCCCCCCCAGATGAAATTCCAAACGCTCAAGTTTCAACATAATCCCCTCTACATGATTATTCAATGTATCAGTTATTTCTTTCGCAATGTTCATTAAAATGGGTTCCAGTCGTGACTTGAAAAATTCCCCCATTGTAATCCTAACAGCTGCTTGGGCCCGTTGTACCAAGTCTTCAACATGAACCGAGGTCGTTTCAGCGGTTACAGTAACATGTCCAGGTTTACTTGGCCTTTTTCTCCCCTTCTTTTTCCCTTGATGGCTCAAGTGGGCCTTTTGCGGGGATAAACGCTCTCTGGGTATCTCCATATTACGTTCTCCCCCGACATCCTTTGGCAATATGTCATTGTGTGGGGAACTTTCCCCCCCTTCTCTCTGCTTAATTATCAGTACCTTTGGCTCAATGGGCACTGGAATTATAGGGGTATTATCGATTAAAGTTATACTCCCAACAGGGTCTGAACTCAACCCCAGTTCAACCTCCGCGTTTTGAATTTCCTTGTTCCAGGCCCCCACCGCCGAGGTCAAATAAGAAATAATGGATGCAGAGTTCCTGGGGATCTTCACCCTGTCACACCCCTGATCCTGTGAACATGGTTGTTTACGCTTACCCAATGTAGTTGATGACTGCGCTGATGTTAAAGGGGTGGCCCAGCCCTGCCTCTTCCGTGCTCTGACGGGCGCAAATGGGCCCGCCTTGGCCCGGACACACCCGCACGCGTCCCGCGCTGCTGGAGCACCTGTGTGTTTTTGTAGGTGCCTCCTGGCGCTTAGGGAGCTGACGGCATTGGCGGCAGGCTTGCAGTGCCGCAGGGGGCGCTGGGAGGTGTAGTCCACCTCCTCCCAGGCACCCGATGTCCAGCAAGGCTTCCTCCACCCCCAGCAAGGGAGAAACAGCAGTGGTGGCGGTGGTTTGGGCTTCCCGCACTGCGGGAGCACCTGTGTGTTTTTGTAGGTGCCTCCTGGCGCTTAGGGAGCTGACGGCGTTGGCGGCAGGCTCGCGGTGCCGCAGGGGGTGCTGGGAGGTGTAGTCCACCTCCTCCCAGTCACCCGATGTCCAGCAAGGCTTCCTCCACCCCCAGCAAGGGGGAAACAGCAGTGGTGGCAGCGGTTTGGGCTGCCCACGCTGCGGGAGCACCTGTGTGCTTTTGTAGGTGCCTCCTGGGGCTTAGGGAGCTGACGGCGTTGGCAGCAGGCTTGCGGTGCCACAGGGGGCGCTGGGAGGTGTAGTCCACCTCCTCCCAGTCACCCGATGTCCAGCAAAGCTTCCTCAACCCCCAGCAAGGGGGAAACAGCAGTGGTGGTGGCGGTTTGGGCTTCCTGCGCTGCGGGAGCACCTGTGTGTTTTTGTAGGCGCCTCCTGGTGCTTATGGAGCTGATGGCGTTGGCGGCAGGCTCGCGATGCCGCAGGGGGCACTGGGAGGTGTAGTCCACCTCCTCCCAGTCACCCGATGTCCAGCAAGGCGTCCTCCACCCCCAACAAGGGGGAAACAGCAGTGGTGGCGGCGGTTTGGGCTTCCCGTGCTGCGGGAGCACCTGTGTGTTTTTGTAGGCGCCTCCTGGTGCTTAGGGAGCTGACGGTGTTGGCGGCAGGCTCGCGGTGCCGCAGGGGGTGCTGGGAGGTGTAGTCCACCTCCTCCCAGTCACCTGATGTCCAGCAAAGCTTCCTCCACCCCCAGCAAGGGGGAAACAGCAGTGGTGGCGGCAGTTTGGGCTTCCCGCGCTGCGGGAGCACCTGTGCGCTTTTGTAGGTGCCTCCTGGCGCTTAGGGAGCTGACGGTGTTGGCGTCAGGCTCGCGGTGCCGCAGGGGGCACTGGGAGGTGTAGTCCACCTCCTCCCAGTCACCCGATGTCCAGCAAGGCTTCCTCCACCCCCAGCAAGGGGGAAACAGCAGTGGTGGTGGCGGTTTGGGCTTCCCGCGCTGCGGGAGCACCTGTGTTTTTGTAGGCGCCTCTTGGTGCTTAGGGAGCTGACGGCGTTGGCGGCAGGCTCGCGGTGCCGCAGGGGGCGCTGGGAGGTGTAGTCCACCTCCTCCCAGTCACCCGATGTCCAGCAAAGCTTCCTCCACCCCCAACAAGGGGGAAACAGCAGTGATGGCGGCGGTTTGGGCTTCCTGCGCTGCGGGAGCACCTGTGTGTTTTTGTAGGTGCCTCCTGGCGCTTAGGGAGCTGACGGCGTTGGCGGCAGGCTCGCGGTGCAGCTGGGGGCTCTGGGAGGTGTAGTCCACCTCCTCCCAGTCACCCGATGTCCAGCAAGGCTTCCTCAACCCCCAGCAAGGGGGAAACAGCAGTGGTGGCGGCGGTTTGGGCTTCCTGCGCTGCAGAAGCACCTGTGTGTTTTTGTAGGCGCCTCCTGGCGCTTAGGGAGCTGACGGCGTTGGCGGCAGGCTCGCGGTGCCGCAGCGGGCGCTGGGAGGTGTAGTCCACCTCCTCCCAGTCACCCGATGTCCAGCAAGGCCTCCTCCACCCCCAGCAAGGGGGAAACAGCAGTGGTGGCGACGGTTCGGGCTTCCCTGTCACTTCACCTCCCCAACATGCACTGCACTCCTTCAAATTTAAGCACTTTAATTTCTCTTACTTTTGCCTTGCAAATATTTTGACATCAGTGCACCCCTTCACACACATATCCACAGAATTTCAGTTGCAAATGGACTACAAAAACATTGTTCTGTGTGCTCTGCAGAGAGGCCAACCCACTGACAGGCACTTTGTTTGGCTTTAGCCTTAGCGCCTGAGCGCTCAATCATAGCCCCTTATAAACACCTGGCATGGCTCAAGCTTCAAAGAATGCTAAGAAAAAAATACAGATAAACAATATAATAAAATAGCTAACTTGTGAGGAATGCAAGATTAAGTCAAGCATGTAAAATAAGAGACAAACTAAATCGCTGAAATGCATTCCCTCGACGTTTTTAACATTCATTGTTTGCAAATCAATCCATGTTTTTAGCATCAGTGTTAACTTAGGGGCATGTACACAGGGCCAGTTTTAATGCCATACATGCCATACATCAGAGAACTTGCCACTGTAAGCACATGTTACACAGTAAGCACATATCTCTCGCTTTGCGCCTGACTCGGATATTTGGATCCATTTCACAAGGGAACAAAAACTAACCCTGCTCATTATTTGGATCCATTTCACAAGGGAGCAAATGCCGCAGCTCCACTTCTAAAAGTGCAAGCAATGTGCAGCGAGGGCCTGAGGTGTCACAGTGGGGGAGGTTAGAGTGATGAGGGGTCTCGGCACAATATACAGACCACAGCATTAGCTTGCAATCACTTACCATTACCAAGAACAAGGCACCGGATCAGAAGTGCTTGCATCCACTCTCACGTATGATGAAAGGGTGGGATCTACGTCTTTGAATGACGTCTGAAATCACGCAGGGATGAAGTCTCCTATGCCCTAAACCATGACGCTTATTGCGTCATTGGCCTACAGTGTGCATACAACCAGAGACCTCAATGGCAATGAAGGGCTTTAAAACAGAAAGTCCTGTGTCGAGCGTCACGTTAAGAAAGTTGATTTACTGCCTGTCTTCCATCTTCTGCTTCAGAGCGAGGCATGGTAGGCAGCCTGAAACAGACAACCCAGACTTAAATACATCAATTCATTTAGAGATACAATCGTATCTCTAAATAAATTGATCTATTTTATATTTTTTAATGCAAATGTGTAGGAAATTTCAGAGGGGCGCAGCCCCACAGCCCTAGTGGAGAAACTGCCCCTGTGTAATACCAAATTGGGGCACCCCAATAATACAGCTCCTGGAATCCTTTAGTGAATTCTTGGAAAGTATAAACAGACTATTGTGGGTAAGCTTAGATTTGCATCCAAAAATACATTTGTGAACATGGTCTTTTCTTTTGTTATCATTTCTTAATTGTGTGCCATGAAATCCTATAACTTCCTCTTCTGTCTTAAATATTGCTGGATCCTACTTCCCAGATGTTTTTACTCCACACTTAGCTGAAGGCTTTTTAATCCCTTCATCCCATCTTGAATACTACCTATCAGAGTTGGGGTCCTTTTCAAACTAGCCCCTATCTTGGTTTCTTCTTCTGTTTTAGGTGCAGCAGTTTCTCCATCCTTTCCATAATGGGGTCGTTGTCAGTGACAGACAGAAGTGGTATTTTTGCTACTTGTATATTTCTAGTTATCCATTTCGGTTCTTCACATTTTCTCATTTTGATTCTACAAAAAATACCATTGGAGACGTAGGTTCCATAAATCCTTCCTAGTTTGGAGTTTATTCTACAATTTCTCATCCTCTTTCAAAAAATCTCTAAGTTGTCAATGACAGTAGTTATTAACTTAAACTCAAATGTATTTAGAGGTACAATACTGATTTTTGTCGACAAAAATTTAATATCTTTCTTCTTTTCCTTTTCTGAATGTTTTTGTAAATCCTCAATTAGAATACACCATACATAATTGGACATTTCTCAAGTCTGAAAATAAGTAATCAAGTAAAGAACTTTGTTTGACACTGTCAATCTCTCTCTCTCTCCAAACAGGATTTTGTAATATGGAATAGCTAATTAGTTTAAGGTTGACATACAGTTGATAATCAAGATATCACCTTTCCATCATCCAAATCTCATACCAGAATCCATAATTATGTACCACTGTGAAAGAAGCATCCTTTATCATCTCATTTCTCAGTTGCAGTTTGGGCCTATTTTGCATTAACATTTTTAGTTTTTATATAAGGGAACAGGTTTGCACAGTTTTGAGAGGTCTGGGGGCCTGGCTTCAAAACTTTTAAAGTACTTTTTCTCCATTTTCTTGGAAGTTGTTTGTGATTTTTGCACTATTTTACTCATTTTACCGTGGGGACCTGCCTACCCACTGCCAGCCAGACATTACTAGGCATCGGGTATATATATCAAACAACTGTTTCTGTGGTATGTGTGGTTTTTAAAACACCTATTGATTTAGGGATGTCCTTGGACTAAGTTAAAAATGTGTTTTGTTTGTATTTTAAAATTTTCTGCAAAGTATTAAAGGGTATTTTGGTGGGGTAATTTTTGATGCCTTGGCATGATTGTGGAAGGTGAATTTTTAAATTGGGACCAATTTTTGTTTTCGCCATTGCTGAATTAAAGGTAGTGTTTTCTTCTTTGTTTACCATGCCTCATATCTTTGTTGGCCTGCATATGTTCTCTTTGTTGTCCATGCCTTCTTGCTTGTTGTTTGAACATGTGGCCAATGGACATTTTGTGTAGTCAGTGTACTTGGATCATAGGCCTGCATGTGTTCTTTGTTGTCCAGGCCTTCGCCTTGGTGGCCATGTTCTTGGTTGGCCATTTTTTTATATACCATTGTGTTCAATCCTTCTCTTCCACTTTCCAAAGCCATTTTCCAGGGACATTGATAGAAGAGGCCTATACCTTTTTGTTTTTTGCTCAGTTTTGCTTTTTACCCTGATATGAGTTTAATGTGCTTGAGAAGGATTGTAGTATGTATGCACAGTGTTTTTGTATGCCTTTTTTCCCTTTTCCCCTATGCCCCCTTGTATACTATACAATTGTTCATAGTCCCTAGGGAGACACCAGCAATATATGTTTTTACTTATCAAGTTTGACCACATGGCCATGCTTTTGTGTGGCCAGTGTGTGTGTCTTTGTCATAGGCAACCAATTTGTCTTTGTTCTACATGCAATGAGGCAGGGTGGCCATTTTGTGTAGCCAGTGTGCTTTTTGCCATAGGTCTGCATCTGTTATTTCTGTTGTCCATGCAATCTTGCTTGTTGTTTGAACATATGGCAGAAGGACATTTTATGTAGTCGGTGTGCTTTTGCCATAGGTGTGCATGTGTTATTTGTTGCACAGGTGTTTGTCCTTGGTGACCACTGTCAATGTGACAATTTTGTGTAGCTAGTGGGGCCAGAGTGTGTGTGTGTCTTTGTTGTAGGCAACAATTTTTTCTTTGTTCTCCATGCCATGAGGCAAGGTGGCCATTTTGTGTAGCCAATGTGCTTTTCTTTTGCCATAGGCCTGCATGTGTTCTTTGTTGTCCATGCCTTCATCCTTGGTGGCCATGTGCCAGGGCGGCCATTTTGTGTAGCTAGTGAACTTTGCTTTTGCCATAGGCCTGCATGTATTATTTGTTGTCCATGTTCACACAGGCCTTGCAATGAGACAGGTTTGAAAGGCTACATGTGTGGGGGGTGGCACAACCAGTGCTACAGGCCCACTAGTATCATTTAGATTACAGGCCCTGGGTATATGGTATACCACCTTACAAGGGATTTACAAGTAAACTAAATTTGTCAATTGTGTATACACCAATGTCATGTTTAGAGGAGAAGCACATGAACTTTAGCACTGGCCAGCATTGGTAAAGTGTTCAGAATCCTAAGGCCAACAAAATGAATTCTGCAAAAGGAAGAGGAGGAAGGCAAAAAGTTTGGGGTGACACTTCAGAGAGAGCCATTTTCCCACAAAGGCCCATGGAATACCCTGCAATAAGGTTTAGGAAGATTGAGAGAGGTATCAGACAGCTCTTAATCTATTCAGGTAAGAACTAGTTAAGAACCTATTACTTAAGTTGTTTTGTGGATTCAGATTTTTGTGTATGTTGTTGGCATGCCCCATTAGTGGTCAATAGTTACAGAGGGTAGCAGTCGGACAAGCTCAGTAACTGAGAAGTACTAGTATACATTATCACTGATGGGTGGCTGGGTGTTTCAAAAACTTCATCAAGCAAGAAAGTCAAACATAATTAGTCAGTTTTCCATTCCCACTATGGTGGCTGGCTATGCTGGACTGCAGGAAGAGGAAGTTACCTACTGAAGAATAAATAATACACGGCAAGGAACTTTAGGGGTAAAATTGATGTATAGTATAATGTGTGACAATTTCAGAGGACTGCTTCTCATCTCACTCTTGTCACTAAACCACACTACTACACTAACTAGCAATAAAAACAAAGAAAAAGCCCATTTATTTTTTAACAACAAAACCTGCCCTCTTAACAGACAACAAGCCCACCCTCTCACCAAGCAAAAACATCAAATGCCCCTTTTGCCCTTTCCCCAACTCCCCTTCTCACCCTCTTTACCCACAACAGGCCCTCCCACCAAATAAAATATTAAAAAAGGGTTTTGATGGTACCCATTTTGTTTTTAATGTTCGCCACCTCCCGGGTCAGGTTCTGCTGTCCATGTTTGAGCAGCGCCAGTTCACGTTGTATGCAGTGGAGGAGGTGGTCAGCCGAGCCATCAAAAAGTGATTTTATTTTAAAGAATTTCATAGTGAAACTAAGCAGATACTTAATGCGTGTTAATAATTGAAATCGCTGTCATAAACGATCAAGGCGTACACAATTACTAGACTATATGTGCAACATTATTGGAGCAATGCCGGCAGGTCTGCCTTATCTGTAGTATGTTTTTGGGGCAGGTGTAATGGCCTGTTATTAACTTATTAGCATATAATATAAATATGCGAAGGGCACCCCTACTCATTTAGCTTTCATGGATTTAACCAGCGCGTTCGACTATGTCTCACGCTCTAAGCTGTGGGACATTTTAGTAAACATGGGTGTCGACGCAGGTCTGGTCTCCTTTCTGAGGCTCCTCCACCACGATCTCTTGGCCTCAGTGAGGTATGGTAATGCTGGTGAATGCTCAGAACAGTTTAGTATTAGGCGTGGGGTGCGTCAAGGATGTGTCCTTGCCCCAATTTTATTTCTCCTCTATACAAACGATCTGGAGAAAACATTAGTCACAGTCGGGGCTGATGTGCCGCAGGTTGAGACCAAGGCTGTGCCAGCGCTCCTTTATGCGGATGACGCAGTCCTTATGGCAAGGACTGCGTTGGCCTAAAAAAACTTATCTCCAGCTATGTTAACTTTATGAAGGACTTGGGGCTGGAGCCAAACTATAAGAAAACTTTTGTACTGATTTGTGGCCCCAAAAACACTAAGGGCCATATGTAGGTAGCTAAATACCGGTCGGTAACGGCCGAAATTCGGTAAATCTCCCGTTACCGACCGGTATTTAAGCAATCGAGATGTAGGAGGCCGGATTTAAGGAATCGGTAATTTACCGATTCGTTATTTTAAGGAATCGGTAAATTACCGATTCCTTAAATCCTATGTAGGGAGCACTCAAGTGAGTGCATTTTTGGTTTCAGTATTCGTCATTTACCACCAACTACAAGTTGGTGGTAAATACTGAATACCTTTAAAAAGCAATTTTGTGCTTTTTAAAAGTGCCATGTGGCAGACAAACATGCCCTTAGGGCATGTATGTGCGCCACATGTGCACACATGCACGATTCAGGGTGCAACAGGGTGTCAATTTGACACCCTGCCACCCTTGAATATGCTCCTCTATTACCGATTCGGTATTTACCGAATCGGTAATAGTGAATGGCTTCCCATTCATTCCTATGGGCCTCCAGGCCCATAGGAATGAATGGGAAGGTATTCCTATTACCGATTCGGTAAATACCGAATCGGTAATACCGAATATTACCGAATCGGTAACATTTACCGAATTTTTACCTACATTCTATTTACCGATTCTTAAATACCGAATCGGTAAAATTCGGTATTTAAGAATCGGTAAATAAAAATTACCTACATATGGCCCTAAGTCCTGTAGTCTGATTATAGAGGGTAAAAAGCTGGAAAGGGTTAGCTCCTTCCCGTATCTAGGCCTGGATTTTGATGAAGGTTGCACGTGGCATACCTGCATAAATAATAGAATAACAAGATTTACACGCGCAGTTGGTACTACTTATTCGCTTGCAATGTGTATAGGTAAAAAGCCCATAGCCCCAATTTTAGAGATTTATAAGCGTAAATGTATTCCGATTTTAACATATGGTATGGGGATCTGGGGATGCAGGGACGTACTTGCCATGCAGCTGGAGGAGAATAGATTTTGCCGTAGAGTTTTAGGAATGCCCCCTTCCTCGCCACATTTTCCCCTCCATTTGGAGCTGGGTCTCAAGTATGTCCAAGATACCATAAAGGCTGCACCACTAGCTCCTGGTGTTCCATTTAGACAAATGAAGAAGCTGATTTTAATCGGGCAATTATTAGAGATTGTTTAAACTGTACTCGAGGCCTTTGCATCCCCTGGCTCCAATACATTAAAACTTGTCTTACGGAACTTGGGTGTTCTTCTTTGTTTGAACACCCAGAACTAATTGGTAAAGGGGACCGACAGAGGGTTTTGGCGAGCTTCCGAAAACATAAAGAATTGTCTAGGGAATTGTTTGAAGTAGCCAAACCCACTGTCAGGGATTATTGTCTTATACAAGTTCCTCCCTACATTGCCCCGTATCTTTTATATGTAAATAATGTGCATGAAAGGAATTTGTTGTCTAGATTCAGGCTGGGGTCTTTTTGTTGGTTGATATGTTTCCCCCTGGGTCAGTATTCTTCGGAATCTATTACTATTTGCCCTTGTGATGAACACTCGAGTCAAACCATTTTACATTTTGTATTTTTTTTGTCAATTTTATCTTCCATTTACCAGGACATTTTTAATACCTCTTCTACGCAGACACAAATTTTCAAAGTGCAAAGCGGCGTTGTACTTTTTGCAGCAACTCAATGATCATGATGCCTGTTTTGCCGTTGGGAGTTTTTTGAAGTGTATTCTAGCAAAGAGAAGGAGCATGTTGTTTTAATTTTAGTGTATTTTACCATTTTTTGTATGGATTGTATTATTATTCCTGCTAAATTGCTTACCCCTGCTGCTAACTCCTCTATAGGACTGATTTTATTATTCAAGTATTTTTGGATAACATTTGCTGCTATTGATGGTTACAGTCGATCTTGTTGCACTATTGGATAATACCTGCTGCTACCTATGAACCCAAATGCTCTGCATTGCCACTTTAGTCCCGAGAAAATAGTACTGTATTTTGTTTGCTGATGTATTCTTTTTAAACAGAAAATGAGTTTGTATTTGCTGAGATAAGTTTGATTTTATATGATGTTTTTATTCATGTGTATCTTTTATGTCCTGTCTTTGGAAGGACGAATAAAGAAAGAATTGATTGAATTGATTGATTGAACTTATTAGCATTAATTTCAGTGGCTCTGCTCTTCTCCTACTCCCTCTTCAATTCTACCCTGAGTCCAAACGTAGGGGTTAATAGTTAGAGTCTGGCAGATGGGATAATCCATTGCACATGTGGCAGATAATGGATATCCTGTCCCCCGCATTACAGTAGATAGTGCATAGAATATAAATGATGCACTGTAGGAGAGCAAACGGAATACATTTTTAAATTTGTCATGTTTGTCACTGAGTGTCCCATTTACCTAACTCTAAATCAGGCCCTTAGTCCCACGTTACACCCTGGTCTCCACCACAAATTATTTTCAACAAATACCTTCAATTGGCTGTGGGGAAAGTTAGTCTACAGGAAGGTGAGTTATAGGGATTGGTCTAGGCACAGCTTTAGCTGTGGAATGGTTGGGTGTCACTGATTATGTATTAAGCCTTTGCTAATTCATAATGTTTGATGGAAGGAAAAAATATAAGTCACTTTGGCAGAAAAATGTGTCATATGCTGAGATGGAATTTACATTTTAATGTTGGCTGGGACAGAAAGAAAGAATGATGAAGTGAAGTACTAGTAGGTGACTAGGTGTGCACTGGGAAGCATCCCTTGTCTTTGGTTTTCATGCATTGCTGACTTTGTGCCGTTATGTTAACTGAAGCAGACGCACATTTGACCACCTTTGCTGCAGCGCCAAAGTAAACCATGCTGCAGATTTAGGTGGCAATATGCCGGTGGCAGGGAGGTGATTGGCAGCATATCTGCCACACTTAATAAATACAGTATTGTCAGTAAGAAAGCAAAGTGACTTGCCACTTGCCCCTGCCACCACTGAGACTCTTTACCCTCCCTCGCTTGGGAGACTTGGCCTCCTCTGCTATCCCTGGCTGGCTGGCACGGGTGGCAGCACTGATGGTCTGTGCGCCTAGACAAAAACATAATACACCCATTTTAGATACCAGATTAGCCACCTAAGTATTTATTTTCACAAAGGTACAAATGCAATACCTCACTAAAGTCAGTCTAGCTCTCAGTATCTTCTATCGAAAGTATAACGTGGGAGGTTTGTTGGTACAAAACAGTTTAAGATCCAGGTAGTGAAGTCAACCACATTTTTTTCTCCTAATAGAGGGATAAGGCTAAGAATGGAAGAACCGATAATAATAAAATGCAATGATGGGGTGCAAGGGAATGCAAAGGACATATGGTATTGGTTGGTAATGGCATCTTATTCCTGCAAAAGTTGCACTTTCATGAAAACTACTATTATAAAAACATTTGGGGTCCATGACCACTCTATTCCTTAAGAAAGCCTTCTCAACCAACATGTTTGGTGAATAGAATACTTGGGCCAGTGATCCACTTTACGTTACCAAACCTGTTCTCTTAACAGTACTACACAAGACATGAAAAAGAGTGGCGTGGGAAAGCTTAGTAAAAAAAGGGAGCGCAAGAAAGCTACAGACAGGAAAAAGTCAGCTGCGGAAACAACAAAGATAGAAAGAATAGGGAAATGCAGGGATAACAAACATTAGAGAGGGGAGTTGAAAAAAGTAAATAGTATAAATATACAAGGCCATAATTTTACTAGTGGGAATAGTTACAAGTAAGGAATATTAATAAACATGACTTACTGGGGTCAGCAGAACCATCAGCCATGGAACTGGTGGTGGTGGTTGTCCCACCCGCTGTGGTGCTGGTGGTGGTGGCAGCTGCTTGCCTGGATGCCCTCTTGCCCTTGGGTGCTTATAAAAGGGCTAAAGGTAAAAAGACGAATGATTGGTGGTACTCTCTACAAAAAAAAAATTGACAGGCACAGCTTTGTACTTTTTAAATCAGGTAGCCTATTTCTAGTTTCCTAACCTAAAATAAAAATGTTAACTATTAATTAATTCCAACAAATGATCTTTGCTTCTCCGTCCCCTTTTGATGGGTCAAGTCGTCTCCCTTTGCGTACCACACATCAGGAAGATTGGGACTGTATGAGCTACATAAAGCCATAAAGAAGAATGCTAACATCCCCTGATATACTAGTATTGTAATATTGTCATCCGTTGAATGAGCTCAAGCGAGCACCTGCCTGGCTCACACGGGAGCAGAATTCTGGCAGTATCATTCACTCTCTGATGCAAAAAGTGCATGTTAGTGAGTGCCACACAAGATTAAAAACCTGGAGCATAAACATGGTACCACACTCAAAAATAAAATGTTAATTTTGCACCAGAGGACACGTGGCCACAATCAGGTCACAGGACAAGTCAGGAAAGAAAAACAAAAAACAATTTACAAAAAGGCACAGAAAATACACACAGAAACGTAAATTTGCACAGGGAAAATCAGACAGTAATAATATTACGTAAAGAAAAGGGTGAGATTGGAAAGTGAGTGATCAGATGTGGTGGATTAATTTGGATGTAATTTGGAAAGTTGGGAAATACAGGGAACGCCAGGGAGGAGCAGGCAAAACAAAATGGCTGCGCGCTTGCACACCGGGTAGTTCCGTTTAAATTGATTTTTCAGCATGGAATGCTCTATCAGTGTTAAATCTCATCACAAGCAGAGTAATAGGCATTTTTCGCCAGTTCCCGGAATTCCGCTGAATCTCGCTGAGTTTTTTGTAACTTCATTGAACTCGTGGAGTGAAATTCCGCAAGTTTTGCTCACCCCTAGTGAAGAGTGGAGTGGCGTAGAGTGCTGTATCATAGACTTGAGTGAAGTGGCATACATTGGGGAGGTGTAGAGTGTCTTAGAGCGAGTAAAGTGGAGTAGAGTGTCGTACAGTAGAGCGAAGTGGTGTGCCATAGAGTGGGGTGTCGTAGAGTGTCTTAGAGTGGAGGGACATAGAGTGCAGTGGTGTGGAGTGTAATGGCATGTCGTAGAGTGGAGTGACATGTGGTAGAATAGGGTGGCGTGTGGTAGAGTAGAGTGGAGTGGCGTGGAGTGTTGTAAAGTGGAGTAGCGTGTCAGAGAGTTGAGTGGTGTGTTGTAGAGTGGAGTGGCGTGTCAGAGTGGAGTGGCATATCATAGAGTGGAGTAGTTTGTTGTAGAGTGGAGTGGAGTGAGGTGTCATAGAGTAGCGTAGAGTGGCATAGAGTAGAGTAGAGTGTTGGAGAGTTTAGTGGTGTAGAGTAGAGTCACATGTTTTACAGTACAGTGGAGTGGCATGTCATACAGTGGTGTATCTTAGAGTGGAAGAGAGTGGAGTGCCGTAGAGTAGAGTGGTGTGTGGTAGGGTGGAGTGGTATGTTGTTAAGTGGTGTGTCGTAGAGCAGAGTGGAGTGTCTTAGAGTGGAGTGTTGTAGAGTGGATTTGCATGTCATAAAGTGGATTGGCATATCACAGAGTGGAGTGGTGTGCCGTAGAGTGGCTTAGAGTGGAGGGGCATAGAGTGGAGCAGAGTGGAGTGGCATAGAGTGGAGTGGCATGTCATAGAGGGGCATGTCATAGAGTGTCTTAGAGTAGAGGAGTGTAGAGTGACATAGAGTGGAGTGGAGCAGAGCATCATAGAGTGGAGTGGTGTGTCGTAGAGTGGAGTGGTAAGTCAGAGGGAAGTGGCATGTCATACAGTGGATGGCATGTTGTGCAGTAGAGTGGAGTGGTGTGACATGTCATAGAGTGGCAAAGAGTAGAGGGGCATAGGGTGGAGTAGAGTATTGTAGAATGAAATGGCATGCTATACAGTAGAGTGGAGTGGCTTGTCATAGAGTGGAGTGGCCTGGAGTGTTGTAGAGTGGAATAGAGTGTTGTAGAGTGGAAAGAAATGCTGTGGAGTGGAGTAACATGTTTTAGAATGGAGTGCATGTTGTGGAGTGTTGTAGAGTGGAAGAGCATAGAGTGGAGTGACGTAGAGTGGAGTGGCATGATGTGTTATGTCACAGAATGGCATGTCATAAAGTGTTGTAGAGTGGAGGGGTGTAGAGTAGAGCAGCGTGTAGTGGAGTAGCATGTCATTGAGTGGAGTACCATGGAGTTGTGTGTCATTGAGTGTAGTGGCATAGAATGTCGTAGAGTGGAGTACAGTCTCATTGAGTGGGTGGCATGTCATAGAATAGAGTGGAGTGGCTTAGAGTGGAGTGGTCCATAGTAGAGTAGAGTGGAGTGGAGTGTCATAGAGTGGCGTATGGTAGAGTGTCTTAGACTGGAGGGGCATAGAGAGGAGTGGCAGAGAATGGAATGGCATGTCATAGAGTGGAGTTGTGGTTCTTGAAGTGGCAAAGAGTGGAGGGTATGTCGTAGAGTGGATTTGCTTGTCATAGAGTGGAGTAGCGCTTCATAGATTAGAGTGGTACATTGTAGAGTGGAGTAGAGTGTCTTAGAATGGAGTGGCCTGATGTAAAGTGGAGTGTCGTGTCATAGAGTGGGGTGACATGGAGTATAGTAGAGTGGAGTGGCGTGTCATAGAGTGGAGTGTCTGTAGATATGGAGGTGCTGAGGTATAATTTCAATCTGTCTGCAATGTCTTCAAAGAAGAAATACAGCTGTATTGCTTTGCAACAGTCAGCAGAGTCTCTATGATTATTGATGTTATTTAGAAGCATTGGGATGTGTTTATAGCTCACTTTGAGTTCATAACCAATCACATATTGCTTTACTTCTTAATTTTATTTGTTATCTAGTTTTGTATTGGGTTAATTGTCATCTGACCAGAAATGTGTATTTCAAATGCCTTTCAAATACTTGTTAAAATGCATTGCTGCAGACTATTTTTTTTTTTTTGTCCTCATTACACCATGGTTACTGCCATCTGGGCCGGTACGGAAACGGAAACGAAACACCCTTGATCCTTCTCTGGTCCAAGCAGTTACATACTGTGCCTTCCACGGCACCCAACTGTGCTTCAATAGGAGGACACGGGGGGAGCGGTCTAGCCTGCTCAACACCCCAGTCCATGGCTTGAAGTAATCATTGGACTAAGTTTCCGAATCAGATTTCCGAATTTGTTAACCATCGGTACCTTTCAATTCAGCCAGTTCAAAAAGGGCTCCCACACCTCAGCCAGAGTACTTTTATCCCTTTTAATATCAAATCTGCATGTCCATTTAACCACATTCAACCAGGTTATTGCATTGGGGGGTTGAGGGTCTAACCAATATTTACAAATTTCCCTTCTGGCCAGAAGGATTAAATAAAACAACAACCTCCTCTGTTTAGATCTTAAGGCCTGTTGAGTTACATAGTCCACTCCTAGGAGTACCAAAGTTTCTGTTAAGGTTATATTTTCTCCTAGAATATCCCTTATACTATTTTCCACAGAGCTCCAGTAATCCTTTAGCCCTGGGCATGTGAAAAAGACATGTAGATCATTTGCCTTAAGAAGGTTACACCTTTACATCTTGGGACCGGTTGTTGCACAAATTTTGATAATCTATGAGGTGTCCAGTACAGCCTATGCATGACAAAGAAGTGGTGTCTTTTAAGATTAGCTGGAGTGACTATGTCATAGAGGATTTTAACTGAGTCAGACCACAAAAGCTTCATGCTTCCCTCCTGCAACACCCCTGTCCAGACCTCAGATGGATCTTGTGTATTTTCCTCCTCTGCCTCCAAAAAATGTCTGTACCATAATGCTACCTCCTTAGCTTTCTGTGAGGGGTCCTGTATTAAGGTCTCAAAATCCCAGTTGCCTCCCACTTCAGTCCCTGCCATCGCAGCCCATGAAGTAAGCTGTATGTACTTAAACCTTGAGTCCGCTACCCGTCTTAATATACAGAACTTCCCATGGGACCACTACGCCATCTGATATTAGATCGCCCCATTGCTTGACTCCTGCATGCTTCAAAGGTAAGCTCAGGGCATCCTTGAGACATTCCGGTGTCCCCGGGGAATTCCATATTGGAGCGAACTCTGAAAAGTAGCCAATCTTGAGGATTCGTCTCACTGCCATCCATAGACTTAAAGCTACTTTCAGCACTTTCAATCTTACTTTTTTTTTAAATTTCTGAGCTCCAAATTTATAGAGAAATGCTCCGTTGGCTTCTTTGGTCATCTCACTCAAAATTAAGCCCCACGTAGTACTCTCAGGCTCTCCTGCCAACATACGAAAGTTCTTCCATTGAAAGGCCATGCAATAAAGCCTAATGTCTGGCAATGTCAGTCCCCCTTTTTTTAGATTTCTTCTAAGTTTTTTCCATGACAGGCGGATCCCCCGGGAAGCCCAAATAAATCTAGAAATCTTTCCTTGAATTTTCGTTATTTCCTCATTTGGAAAGCTGAGTGGTATACAGTTAAAAAGGTAGATTAGCTTTGGTAAAACTGACATTTTAATCAAATTTACCCTCCCATATATAGACAGCGGTAGATTTTTCCACCTGGCCAAGTTCCTATCTATTTCCTTCATAACACGCTTCAAGTTTACCAGGGGATCTCATCAATCTTCTCTACAATTAATATCCCTAAATATTTAATCTCCGAAGAAACTCTACCACCCCATCCATCCATATTCCAACACATTACCTCTGTTTTTTCTAAATTAACAAGATATCCTGAAAGTAAACCAAATTCGGCAGTCAGCTGTTCTATTCTTGACAGTGTTTGTGTTGGATCTGAGGTGTAAACTACAAGATCGTCTGCATATAATGCTATTTTACTGTGGGTCGGAAGTTGGTGTATGGGGATGATCTTATCATCTAACCTTAATTTGTGTGCAAGTGGTTCCATGTATATATCAAAAAGAAGGGGGGACAGGGGGCAGCCCTGTCGCGTCCCCCTCCTAATTTCGAATCCCCTTGTTAGTACTCCGTTTAGCAAAATGTTCGCTGTAGGTTGCTCGTATAGTTTCTGTACTGCACTAATAAAGTTAGAGCTAAATCCCATTATGTCCAGAACGGCCCACAGAAATGTCCAACAAACCCGATCAAATGCTTTGGCGGCGTCTATTGTGATCACCGCCAAAGGGATCGATCTTTCGACCGCTAGATCTATGGTCCCTATTAAAGAGAGTGTTAGATCTTGTATCTGTCTCTTAGGAACAAAACCTTTCTGGTCGGGGTGTATCAGTTGTGTTGCCTCCTTAGCTAATCTCCCCGCCAATATACCAGTATAAATTTTTAGATCCACATTTAATAAGGATATAGGACGATATGAGTCGGGATTTTTCGGGTCCTTTGAAGGTTTTAGGATTAACATAATGAAAGCCTCATTCCAAGAATTTGGAATTTTCTCCCCCTCCTTATATATAGCATTAAAAAGAGACATCAGCTCTGGAACTATCTCTACTAATAATAATTTATATACCTCGGCCGGAACTGAGTCTGGGCCTGCCGCCTTACCATTCTTCATACGCTTTAATTGTTCTCTTATTTCAACCTCTGAAAACGGGGAATTCAACCTGTCCCTCCCTTCTGCTGTTAGAACCGGGAGGCCAATATTACTCAACCAGCTCTTTAAAGCCTCTGCATCAGGTCTTTCTGACTGTGAATAGAGTTCTGCGAAAAGGGTTATCATTCTTTCCTGCATTAACTCCTCATTATTGGATACATCCCCCTCGGGAGTTATAAACATCTCTCTAATATGATTTCTTTCCCTATCTGCCCTCGCCTTCCAAGCTAACAAAGCCCCTGCTTTTTCCCCATATTCAAAATGTTGCTTACAACTTGCCTCCCACCTTTCCCTGCTCTTTTTATCCAATTTCAGCCTATAACTCAATCTAGCTTCATCTAGCTTTTTTACTGTCTCATCATCAGAATATGTATCCTGCTGCAATGCCCTTTTCAAAATCCCTATCTCCTCCTCCAAATTTTGTAATTCGACTCGTTCCACTTTGTTCTTATATGCAGCAAGATTTTGCAATACCCCTCTGATATAGGCCTTGTAAGTATCCCATACAATACTTATTGGCGCTGAATTGGCATTAATAAAGAAGAATTCCACCGTTTTTTCCTTCAAAGTGGAAGCAACTCTTAGATCTAATAAAATTGCTCTCTTCAAGGTCCATCTGCCAGATTTCCTTACAGTGATCCCCCTCAGTGTAATACTGACCATACTATGGTCCGATATATGCCCGGGGATATACAGACGTCCTTTATTTTCCCTGCCCATTCTCTATCAACCAATATGTAATCTAGTCGGGAAAAAGAATGATACTTCTTACTATGGAAAGTGTAAGCCCTTTTACCCTTCCTTAAATGTCTCCAGGCATCCACCATTCCTAAGTCTACAAGCATGTATTTTAGAGCCTGCCTTGTTTTCGGTGCTTGGGCCTGTGCCCCCCTCCTGCTCTTTGATCTATCCGCTATTGGGTCTAATAATGTATTGAAGTCTCCTCCTATTACTATGGGGGATGATTTCTCTACTAACCTCATATGCAGGTCCACTAAATGTTGGGGGTCGTCCGTATTTGGGCCGTAGAAACCAACACATGTAAACTCTATACCTGAGCATTTAAGCGTGGCCATCACCCATCTTCCTGAGTCGTCAGTGCTAGATGTCATCAATTCCACCCCTGATCCTTTCCTCACTATTATGGCAACTCCTTTTGTATAGTCCAGTTGGTTGGATGAAACATAACTTTCTATCCAATTATATTTAGAGAACACCCCTCTACTCTCATCTGCTGTAATATGAGTTTCCTGTATAATGCATACTTGGGCTCTTGACGCTTCTAAATGTCCCAATACCGTCCTCTGTCTTTTTTTTGATCTTAGACCATTCACATTCCATGTTATGATTTTTATTTCATTGCCCCCACCTACCATTATTCCCTGTAACGGTACCAAAGGATCTTTCGGTTTCTCGACCTCGAGTCGGACCCATATAAGCTATATATTATATCAATTCTGTCTAATGAGGACTTATTTTTTGTTTTCTCCCACTGCTCCCCACCCTGTGCAACCTTGAACCCCCCCACCCCGGGAACCCTCCCCATGCTTTCAGGCATGAAGCCCTACATTCGGAACCGTCGGAAGGAGGTGCTCAGTCTATAAAAATATTTGTGCCGCCCCCTACCCCCCCCCACAAATCACAAAGTGATGATTATATACCTCTTCATATTAAGTGTGTTTTATTTACTTTTCTAAAATGAAACTGAGGCCCTGATTTATTTGCCCCCTTTTTTTTTTATTATTCTTTATCGCCTATCATATTATTTTAAGCGTATATAAAATTCTAGAAAGAGAAAGAAGGGGGATTCTCAAAATTGGCAAATTTATCGTCTCAATGTCTCTCCTTCTCTGATAGCATTTATTAATCTATCTGCTTCCTCTACTGTCCGTATATATTGCTCATTTGATTATTCCACCTTACCCTCATCGTGGCAGGACATTTTAATTGAGCTTTGGCCCCCAATTTATTCAGCTCACCCATTTTGTTAACCAGCTCCCACTGTTTCTGGGTCGTTGCATGGCATATATCTGATCTGATGGTGAACTGGGTATCTCGAATTGCATATGGGCCATTTTTCAGTGCAGATGACAGAATGGCATCTTTTACCACATAGGAGAGAAAGTTAATGAGAATCTTCCTTGGCTTAAGACGATGAGGGTTCTTCTTAAAGGGGTCTCTATGGACCCTCTGTATTTCTGTATTCAGATCTATGTCCGGTCTATCCTTCAGGACTGTCTCCGATAGCAATTTTACCATGAATTCTTTAAGGTTTGAACCCTCTTCTGCCTCCGGGATATTTAAAACCCTCAAATTATTCCTCCGGGCATGATTTTCTAGCCGCTCGAGGTCATCTCGGAGGCTTGCGTTCTCTTTTGCCAAGGTCTCTACTCCCTTTGTATTCTTCAGGATATCGTTCCTCATGGAGCCAACTTCCTTTTCAAGATTATCTGTTCGAATGGCCACATCATCCAGTTTTTTTGCTAGCGCCGAACATGATGCCTGTATGTCTGCCTGATTGGCCTCAGACACCTCAAACCGGCCTCTGAGCTCCTTTTTCAGCTCCATTAAGATAGTAGCAAATGTGGCCCCTAGGTTCTCTGGCTGTAACAGCTGCGGCTCTACAGGATCCACTCCTGTTGATATCATTGATGGCCCTGGGGCTACTTGTTCCACATCATCTCTAGTTCTGGTTGTCTGCTCGTCGTCCCCTGACTCCTTCCCCTGTAGAGTATTAAACCTATTCTGGGTTGTGATATGGAAACACGCCATGTTAATGACCCCGTCTTGAGGTTCTTTTATTCCTTGTTCCTCACCAGCCTTCAGGAACACCTCAGAATTGACCACATCCACCAGATCCTCCCCACTCTGTCCAGTCTGCCCGTTGCCCCCCGAGGCCATTTCCTGTGATAATACCTTATAATAGGCTTTTAAAGAGGGGGTTATTTTGGCTAACAGGGGTGAGATCTTTTTATTTCTCCCCCTTGGGCTCTTCCCCTGACTCCCCTGATTCTTCTTTACTTTCCCTACTTTTGTAGGTTTTGTAGGGGGTTTACCAACAGATAAATGTCCTTCGTTAGAAAAGGCACCTTGACTTACCCCCTTAAGACTTTCCACAGCTCCTGGGGCACGGGTGCGAAGAGTATACCTCGTAATTTGATCTATGCAGGCAATCTGAGGCTCCCCCCGCTTCTTACCTTCTAGCGGTAGAGTGTTCCCCTTCTCCATGGAGGGCGGGACTCCACTTACCCGGTCCCCCTTCAGATGCTGCCCGATAATCTGTTGGGAATCACTTTGCCTGATCCGCGAGAGATCCGTCCTCCGATGAAAAAAGTATGGAGCGAACGCCGCATTCAGGCTTGTGGTGCCTCCGCCACTCTGTGCGCGCACTGCCCTCAAACGGCGTACTGCCGCCGCTGCCTCCCACCACGTCAGCTCCAACGCGCCCGATCCAGCCAGTCTCGGAGGTCCCGGAAGCTCTACCATCGAGAAAGCCTCACGACGTAAGTTTTCTATTCCTTAAAGGACACTGCACCATAAAAAAGCGATGTTTTCAAGGACAGAATTCATAATTCCGGGGGTTGGGGGGGTTTGGGACGGCACAGAATCGGACTAGGTTAATCTAAGCCCACATCTCCTTTCCGGCGGCCCGCGACCGTTTACCTCGCGGCCGCCATGTTCCCTCACGCTCACTATTTTATTTTCTTACCTCATTTTGGTTTTTGTTAGTATTGTGCTACATTAGTAATCCACATTTTATTTAAGCCAATAATTGTCCTCCTTTTAAAATTAAGTTGTTGATATTATCTACTTTCCTATTGGCCAATCATCTAACTCTGTATATATTTGTTTTTTTCCCCTCTCTGTTCCTCATTTTTGTAGGTTAGTGTATGTGCAAGATGGTTAGGGTTTGACTTGTTGGGCACGGTTTTATTTTTTAGGCCAGAGAGCATGCAAAGAAAGCAGATGTTGATCATGATTTAGATTTGAAAAGAGTTAAAATAACACAAATTTGTGAAAGAGGTTTGAAATGGAGTCAGTTACTCCCTCTACTTTCCTCTGTTAGTAAATGTGATCATCCCCACTTTATTGTTATCCAAAGTGATGGCAATGATATAGGACACTTAACCGGAGTTAGACTGGAAATTGAGTTGAAAGAGACATTTTGCATCTTAATGTCTATGTTTACGAAGGCACATTTTTTGTTCTCAAATATTCTTCAGAGCCAAAAGTGGAAGTGGTCTACTCTAAATTTTGCTAAGTTTGAAAAGACTCAAAGACATGTCAACAAGGCAGGCTCAGGATTCCTTCGAGATCATGAAAGGCCTTCCATTTTTCCCTTGAATATAAACTATTCCAATGCAGCTCTGCATTGACCTGATGTCGTGCATTTTACAACCTATGGAAACCATCTTTTCATTTCAAACCTAAATGTTTGGCTTGACAGACTTATTTAAATATTTTTAGTTAAAAAAGCAGCAAAGGCTCTTTTAAGATCTGTATATATTATGTCTAATTTTATTTTCTCATATAAAGGTTTTGTTTTATTTCAGTAAGTACCACAGTACTTTCCAGATACATTTGTGAGAGTACTGTGTAAACATTTTTCTTAAAAAATATATGAATCAATAATACTCCTTTTCCCTTCCTTGCCAGAGTTTGCTAAAATGCCTCATTTCTTCCTCTGCATTAAAACAAGAGTAATAACCTATATTTCACATTAAAAACACAGAATAAAGGCAAAATGTGATCTAAACAATATGGCTGCCTTTTCATTTTGGAAGGGATATCATTAAACAATCATATTATGTTTAGCCATCACCATGTGCCACGGTACTCCAGGAAGGTACCACGGCATACCATGGCCCAATATATCACTACTATTTTGTCCCTTATTACTTAAAAAGTACAGAACCAATTTAGATCAAGCAAAAAACCAGACCTTTTCCACACCATGATCTATATTCCGATTTTCATGAAAACCCGTTCAGCCATTTTGCCGCTACATATGTTTAAAATGTCTTTGCAAAATGCACTGGTGGAAAAACTTGTTGTGGGACCCCATTTTTTCTTTGCACCCCTTAACTAATCACCACAAAACTTTGCATCATCAGCCAATGTAGAACAATTTACTTGTTCTAATTAGCGTTGCATTTTTTCTGGATTAGTGACCCCTGAAGTACCTTCAACAATGACCCCCAAATTAATCCTTTGATGGCCTTGTAGCATCTGTGAAGTTCCAATCAGTTTGGCAGGCTGAATTTAGTCAAGAAGGTAATAGAAATGAAGGGAGCTTTTAGTTCAGGCACAGCAGGTAAAGTCTTTCTGGCATGTAATTTTTCCTTAGCTCCTGTGTCCTCTCTTGCCCTTGCAGCCCATTTAATACTTCTCCCTACCACTTTCATGTGTCCTTCTCTTCCAGCTACTTCATTAAGCCTCATGTTTATTCACCTTCCTCAGGCAGACTTGATGCTCCCAATACGGGGTGGAGGGAAGCATCTGATCCTCCTTATTCTATCAAGGGCATATTCAGGCACCTCCCAAAGAACAATATTTGTCATCTTTTGGAAGAGTCACCTCAATCTACTCTCCACAGGACCTAAGAGTCCACCATTCCCTGGGCCGACCACTTTTTTTGGGCTCCACAACACATCCTGCAAAGCCACATCTGCTTTTGCGATGACATCTCTCATCACTGCTACACTGTGGCTACACCAGGGCTCTGCGAGTCTCAGCCCACAGTATGATAATTTATTCTAAATGATGTCTACAGCCACAGGCTAGAAAAAGGTGTGGGTTCCTTCATTAGTGTGATACCATCAATTTTCAGCAGGAGGGGGTCATTTGGAGCATTTATTACAAGGAGCTAGACATTGTGCTGCCTTCCAATCTCTCTATTGGCAGCCATCTTAATAAAAAACTACAATGCCACAAATCCTGCATAGACAGAACCAGAGATTAGTACCTTTATATATATTCATCCACATTCTGCCCCAATGCTAAGATAACTACCTCAGGCATCATAATTATACACTCGCTGATTAAAATAGCTTAATTTCTACTACCCTCTGGAAAGTCATTAACAAACATTAATATTTTGTGGATCCTATTATTAGCCATTGATATACTACTTGCTAAGAGCTCTTAGTGATTTATACATCATCCTATATACATATCATGTATAGCATTATCTTGACATGAGAATTCTCTCTGTTCTGTCACAGCATCAAACCCCAACCTTAAATGCAATGATCCCTAACGCATTTTTGCTATCTTGAACACGAAATGTCAAAATAAATTCAAAGATCATTTTCTCATTATGAATTTGTTTTTAAGAATACTTTTTTGGGGGAGTTTTATATAGCGCGATCTCGACCCAAAGGTATCAGAGCACTTTACATGAGCACCAGTTATGTTACAGACAGACACATTCATTTTTAGTAGGCACGGGGAGATTAAGTGATTTGTCCAGAATCACAGGATATTGAGCGTCCCTGCCGATACTCGAACACGGTTCCCTAACTTTGAGGTTGACTGCTCTAGCCATTAGGCCACATCTTCCCCCCTCCCTCTCTCTATTCACAACTGTCTCCCAACAAACTCTCAAGGAGTTTCAAAAGGGAAATCCTGAATCCAAATAGCAATGTCCTGTCTGCCACAACATTGCAACATGATTGCATAACAAGGATGCCAAGAAACAGGAGGAAAGCTGTATTGAAAAACCCAAGATTGGCACTTAATATGAAAATATCACAAGACCCCATTGTCTGTGCAATGTTGTAATATGCATTCTACAAGCTTGCAAAGCCTCATAGCAGACAGCTTCAACTCTGTAGAGTTCACCAGCCTTTTCTTCCCTGAATCAGACTCTGACAAGCAGGTATGAAGTTTTCCACCCCGTGTCCACGACCCACAAATGGTAAGCCATGCCTACTAACACGCATCCTGACAGTGCTGCCACAAAGGCCACCAGCTTGGTGAAAAAGCTCAATGATTTGTCAGAATGTCTTCCAGAAAACTGCATAATAAACGCAGGGCATGAAAATTATAAGCTAGATCCCATGATGACTCCTAAGGGCCAAAAGTCTCCCCCTAGACACTGCAACTGTTTCTTAATAATTCTTCTATTTAAAATCTTATATAACTCACTTTCAGAATTCAGAACAAGATGTGTTTTGGCAGATCAAGGTTTGAACAAAGGTACATGGAAAACAGCATAAATTTTCATTGACTGAGGCAATATTAACCATACAGTAAATGAATTCACAATCTGTTCAACAAAAAAACTACAAACTGAGCTTGTAACTTTCTTGAGATGCAATTTTTTTGAGATTACCTTACTTTTTGGCCCATAACATGGGGGTGCTGGATGTCTCTTCAGCAAATAATTTTCAACTTTCCTTAGTTTTTTCTCATGCTTTTTAATATTTTTATCAGAAGAGTTACATTTAACTCCAATTTCATAAATAATCAAATATTTTGCATTTCGTTTAAAAGAAAAGATATTAATAGCAAGGGGTAACTATTCTTTACTGTTATACTATTGAGGGTTCTGTAAACTATGCAACATTTTCTCAATTCCCCCCCTTTTTTGGAAACTAAAAATAAGTAGAAAAGAGAGGACTCTGAGATCCTTCTCAACCCATTATCCAGGTTTTCATCTAATGCTGCTTAAGATCATCCTTTTCTGATTCAACGAGTGTTTATCCTAGACTACAAGGAATTTGTGTACCTGATTCCAAATCAATCTTACAATCATACACTCTATAAGAGGAACAACATTTGTTTTTTTTCTTGTCAAACACATAACTAAACTCTTCAAAACAGAAGGATATGGTAAGTAGGCAATCAATGACTGGTGATATCTCTCATTCTGAAATTATTTATAACTTTCTCTGAATGGCTGTGAAGCCTGACCAATAACCTGACAATAATCAGAATTAATTTGTGTTCTCCCAAATATCACTGTTGAGGTATTGTAAGAAAATGGTTATTAGTTAGAAAGGAAGTGGGTCCTTCTCAAGTAGGAAGTCTGCAACATTTCATCCATTGGGAACCAAGTGCCCCTTTCTGGAACTTCACTCTCTGAGACTAGCGAGTCAGAGCAGTTCAAGGCCTGCTAAGGGGAGGTGATGTAGGCTAGTATCCCGGTTGGCAGGCATGCAGCGAACAACACTCAATAACTCGTTGTCCAGTCAGTGCTATTATTTATAAAGATGAAAAGTACTTTATCATGGACACACTACTCATTAATATACAAATATTTACATGAAGGCAGGTGGAAAGACCTATGGTGACACTCTTCTAACAGTTCTCACCCCTAGAGAGCCCTGAACTATATAACCACAATACTCCCATGTATATTAGACATTATATAATGGGAATAGTTCTCTAAAGGTAGACCGAACGCCACATTTTAAAAAGCAGAAGCATATCATAATAATAAACAAATGCAATATCTTCAAAACTACTGAGGATGGTACCATCTTACAATGATATTCATTAAATTACATTACATGTAATGATTCACTGTTAACACCATCATTCAAGCACTCCAATAAACTTCAGTAATACATGCAATGATTCACTGTTTACTTTGTTATTGTGAATAAATTATTTCAGCTTTTAACTAACTGTGCACGTATGCCTTTTTTCTACTTTTACACATGCTACTAAGCAGCCTTGTTACCCACAATCAAGGGTCTCTGCACTCATGCACACTTGGGCTAAACAAACTGCTCAAACAGTGCTTGCAGACATTGGAACAGCCTCCCCAGGCTATTCATTCTCGGGACTGTGGGACTTAGGGTTGCATCAGCAACACTTAAGTAGGGTTTATATGCTGTACTCAGACAGCTCCCAATGCACTTTTTAAACTTTCCTGGTGGTACCACTGCCTCTTTTGGACACCAAGAGGCAAATTTTTGGAGTCACCCCAGAGGCTTCTGGGGCACACCTTTCCTAAGTCTTGGGAGGACTTATAGGGAACTCCCCTGTCCATAGACTATATTTTCTTTTTGTTTTAAATTTTTCCAAATGTTTCCTTGCAGCACATCTTTTTCTCTTTTTTCACTGTGATGCCTCTGCCTATCTGGGACACTCAGGATGTGGCCCTTTGTTATGTCATACAGGGGCCCGATCCTACATAAACAAGCTCGCTCCCTGGTTGGCTGGCACAGCTCTCCATGTATTGGAGGAAGTACCAGCAGCTATTTGTCTCCTGCCCACATCTGTGCACGTCGGTGGTATGCACCTTGCTGTCCCCAGACACAGGCACCTGGGTTTCCCATGACCAGATTCACTAAAATGATGATTGGGCTCCCTAGTTCTCTTTCAGTCTCTGGGAATTGGGCCCCCCAGGGACTCCATCAGGGTAGAGCATGACACAATCACTCTTTTTCTTGCATTTCTGTCAGTCTTCACAGCTGGGGGTGGGATACCTGGGGGCATTAGCAATGAGGAATGGGGCACGCATGTACCAAAGCAAGCTTCCTCCTTGGGGCTTGACCCATCTCAAGGGAGTCTGCGAATTCTTGAGAATGGTGCTATTTGCATCCCGCTATGACTTAGTCCTTTGTGGAGAACGCACTTCCTCTTTAGTTTTTTTCTGGCTCAGTTGGGTCAATTTTGACAGAGGATATCCCATTTCGCTGATTGTGGATGGATCTAGTCATTGGGACTAATGGTTTTCAGCCTCCTAACCTCTAAATTTCACTTGACTTCCATGAGCTATGTTTCTCCTTGGTCACTCTCCATTGAGTGAGAGTTCTGAGCCTGCACTCTTAACCTTTAGCTCCTGACCCAGAACCTTTCGTCTTTCTGGTGCTTGGTGATCTCACCAACCTGAGGTCACCTCCAGCATCACTCTACAGCCCACAAGGCTGAATACCCTCTGTGCCTGCACGATTTGTGTCCCATATTCTCCTTTGGTTACTTGTAGGGTTCCCTTGTGATGACAGATATCCATGGGGATCCTCTGCTTTGGGTTCTCCCTGAGTATACCCGGTACTCAGAAGATCTAGGGCAATCCTTCTTTTCCAGGATCCCACAGCATGTCCATCGCTCTACTGTCCTTTGGAGAGTGTAAGAGTGGCTGTGTCACTGGATCTGGAGAGGTGAATCCATAGTTTCCCATCAGTCCAAGTTCATAGTGCTCTAGCACCCCAGACATGGGTCTGGTCTTCTACAGGGACCTGCAAAATCCATCTTCTCTCTCCTTGTCTCTTCCCTGTGCAGAGGTTTTTAATTGGGGGTGGAACGTTCCAGATGGAAGCACCGCTGTCCCATCCTAGGATGACACATCATCATTTTACCCGTCAAAACCTCCTGCACTGCATTTTGCTACATTTCAAGAAGGTGGCTTGAAGTGGCGAGTTAAAAGACTATTTCGAGAGCCTGAAACCTCATCTCTAGCTACCACAGCTGCCTGGCCCCTTCTGTTCAAAACTTCAAAGAAAAGCCCCTCCTGTGATTGGTTCTAGAGATCTGGCCTTCTCCCTTTGTTCTTCTTGGCCATGCATGGTGCAGTGTAAAAAAACTAATTTGCACATTTAGATTGAATCCCCACCATTTCTTCTCCAAAGAACAGACCAAATCTCTGGCAAATGGCACTCTTGTGTGGGTAGGCTTTAGTCCTCCAGCAGGCCAGCAGAGTAATTAAGTCAGCCTAGCAGGAGAAACAAAGGCAAAGAATCTATGTGGGAACTGAGTCAAACAAATATAGCATATTCTTAAGTGCCAGAAGGACTGTGGATATGACAAAAGTGATACTGAATCTGTATTCAGGATCCATGTTTATCATAGAATTGGTGTGTGAATTTAGTCTTTAGGCCTAACTATGGCAAAACTGTATTTTGGTGCAGGTTTCACCTATATTGTCATTATAGTTAAGCATACACCCTTTTCAATAAGGCTTTACAGACTTCCACTATGAATGCCCACTCATATTACTCAGCCTGGATGGCAGTCCTGCTAGCTCAGCCAACACATGTGTGCCCTCGAGTTTGGCTGGAGGTTCATGTGCAGCCAACTCAGAGACTCTTACCGTAGGTGTTTTAGCAGCAGTGGCCCTTGTTTTAAAAGCCAGATACTGCCAGCTAACACTCCCAACCCATTTTACCAAAGTTTACAGTTAGTCAGACTCAATGAAACTCACTCCCAGTAAAAGTCCAAAAAAAAGGTAGTACAAAAATACAGGGGATTAAATGGGTCAGAACCCATTTTCCTACAGTGATATTAAATGTTTCATTCCGTAAAGTCTACTGAAGAACATGGTTGTAGCTATAGAGATTATTTTAGTTAGAAATCTTATTGTTCCATTGAGTGACTCACCTATTAGTGTCTATTTTTCTAACACCCTATTAGGTCAGTTGGAAGAGTTGGGCCTTGTGAAATTAGGGCAAATGCATTTAATGAACACATTGAAGTCAAACGAAAGGTTGGCAAATGTTGAAAAGTATACCTGCTCTGGTTTTATATAAAACTGATTCCAAAATGTAAATAGGGCATGTGCAGACTACAGCACATTTGTCATTTGATGGAATGCTGGTTAACTCAAAAGGAACTTTATTTATAATAGGCACTTTCAACAAGACATGACCAGTATACTTGGAAAACTCTTTGCTTAAGGTAAGGAGACTTGACTCACCCATTAACTTTAGATACATCTAACTATCCATGAAAAAAAACTCTGAAATAGAATAATCAAATAATTTCCCTGAGAATTTGATGGAGAGCTATTAGTTTTATTATATGCAACTTTATTACACTCCGATGCTTTAAATGGCTAACAGGGCAAGTGCCTGTCTGAAGTGCAGTCCCAAAAATGCAGCCATTTTCCATGTGCTGTATTTATGTGCAAAACTGTGTAAATGTTTATTAAAGACATGCAAGTTGTTTTGTTTATGAATGCTTAAAATTATGAAAGCAAATTTGACAATTTTTAGGGGTTTTCAAAAAACTTTCACAGCTTCAAAAATTGTGAAGTTGGCAAAGTTTAATAAGAGAAAAAGTGGCAACTTTAAAGAGCCTGCAGTGGTGCTCAGTGCAGCGGGTAAAGCATTGCCACTCAAAAGCAAAAAAATTGCACCTTCCTGCTACCAGAAGCCTTATCAAGTAAGATGTGAACTTCGGGTAGTGAAGAATTACCATTGCGTGGCTGTCCAGCAGCAACTGTTGGCAACAACTGTTTGCCCACTGCTGCTCAGGGTTAAGGACAGCCATCAATGCTGGCACTTAAATGGCCATTATTTACCAGCCATGTTCCCTGTAGAGGTTACATAGATGAAGCCAGGCACCAGAAAATTCCCTGCCACCGGATGTCTTATGTGTCCCAGATGGAACATAAAGTTGCAGGAAGTCATCTGGTAGCCACTAAAGCCCCACACCAATTGGACCTGTGACAGACTAGGGGAGATTTTCACAAGGGGATTGTGCCACCGGAACGTCACTTTTTTTGACATTCCGAATGTCAAAAAAGTGACATCCTGCACCATTTTTAGAAAGGGGCGTTAAGCCACTTTTGTGGCTTAATGCCACTTTGTAAACATGGTACCCTTTCACGTAGGTATCTGCGTGAAAGGGGCGTGCAGTGGGTGTTGCTGTGGGCGTTCCACCGCAACACCCATTGTTTTTTTTACGCTGCTCCAGATTTACAAGGAGGTTTAAATTTGAGACATCACCAAAAATTAAAACCATGCAATAGCAGGTGCTGGAATGGCGCAACAAGGAGAAATACTTTAATTTCTCCTCATTTTTACTTTTTAGGTCAAGCCTAGCGTTGCAGCACATGCGCTGCTCGCTTTGCGAGGCATGCAGTATTCAGTACAGTGTGGAAGCTTCGTGGAAGCTCTGCCCACTCTCCGCCCATCTTTTTCATTGGCGTAGGGCCTAAATGCTGCCTTCCGATTGGTTTTAGGCTTGTTAGTCCCTCCTAATGACGGCCATGTCATCATTTGTATCCTTCCATGGCTACTGGTCCCTTTACTCCGAACACTATTTTCTTCCCTGTCTCCCCCGCCCCCTCCCGCAGTCCATGACTTCTCGGCCCCCCCTCGGCCCCCCCCACTCCTGTTCGTGTCTTCTCGACCGCCCGCACTCCCGTTTCCAATGCAATAGGTCTCGTGTAAATGCGAGTCTTATTGCATTGCAAATGCTTGTTTAGTCAGGCACAAAGTACGTAATTTAACCATTGGGTAACGTCAAGTATAGCAATAGAAACAAATACAAAGTTGCCTGACCTTAAGAAGGCCGCTTTTCTGGACACGACTCCCGAATATAGTAAATAGTGCGTGACTGCTGTAGTTGCGCAGGAGCGGATTTAGCAACTTGTCTACTTCCGCTTCCTTTCTGTAGGTGCCCTTGCTAGGACTGTGCGAGTAGGTTTTCCTTCATTGAAGTCCAGTCAAGTGTGAGCTAAGATGTTGCGGAACCTTATGGTAAGCTAATGGCGCACTGCGAGGCACAGAGCGGATATTTTGTTTCGCATGCGTGTTGGGAATTGGGCGAGCGTTTGGAAGCTGAGGTAGTTCACACTGTCCTTGAAGCCAGTGCTATTTCTCTCGATGTGACTCAACTTTCCTCCAGGGCTGTGGGGTTAACAGAGAGATAGAGAGAAACGAGCTCTTCACATTAAGGCTGGTCTACAGTATTACTTTTAAGTTTGCTTTACAGTATCACGACTACTGTCCATTGATTGCATTAGCCATAATGATTTACAGACGTTTACTTTAACAGTAATAACTGAGCACATTAGGATCGAAAAGTCTAAATGAAGGTCTCTTGAGAGACCCATCCACCTCACAACAATAAGCACGATGCGGATAAATGGAATGTGTTGCTCTCATAATGTCGACCTCGATGGCTGTGAAATATGCAACCACGATGGCTAGAGCGTCTTTGCATAGTCCTAAAAATCAGAAAATCAAGGGCACTACCGTTACAGATTTATCAGTAGGAGTAAACATAAGAACAGAATTATGCAGTCAATTTGTTCTTTTTTCACTATTTATTTTGGGTAAGCATTCGGGTTTGATGGATTTCAACAATACAGCTCCCTGCTCTATGCCTATTTATACATTTTCTAAATGTTTTATTATAAGTGGATGGATTGAATTTTGGGGAGAAAAATGAAAACGTTGGGGTTCTTGTTGGCACCATTAACTTGAAGGGTGCTTTGTTTATGTGCGTTAATTGAAAGGTGTGAGAAGTTGGCCTGGCATATGCTGTTCACTAATTAAAGTGGACACCTTGCACCAGGGCAAATCGACTCTTATGGTAGATAGGTTTAAGACAACCTTTTAAAGAAAGCTATCCTAGTGGTAGCTGTGGAGAGCAGCCTTCAGGCTAAGTCTCGGAGGAATGTAAAGCAGCTTGTTTTACCATATAATCTCTTGAATCACCAAATGAAAAGACACCACACAGGTATATATATCAAATATATATATATTTATTTCTAAATAACTCTCTACTAATCTCTTTATGAGATTAGAAGACAAACATATGCACAAATCAACGTTTCTCAATAAGTTAAGCACAAAATATGGCTGGGGCCCTAGGGGCGTACCAGACCATATACTAAGTAAGAGACTTAGAAACAACGACTTGCAAGGAGACAAGGCCTAGGGCCTTCAGAAGTGCTGGGGCCTCACAAAACCACCCAAGGCAGGTAAGTAAAGGACCCACGGGGGACGCGTGCAGTGTGGATACACAGGCGCGAATCGCCGTTAACTTCAATGGGGCAAGTCGCGGTTGGAAATAAAGAGTTTTAGGATACTTCGGGAGAACCTACAAGCAAGTCACTTACAGGGTAAGTAGTTCTAGGGCCCACACCCACAGGAGCACCGTAGTGCTGGAGTTACCTCACCCAGGGAAGCCGGGTGCACAGGTGTCCTTTGGTGTCGGGTCGCGGCGTCGTTTTCAATGGCGAACAAAGAAGACTTGCTGCTTGCGGGAGCTGAAGAAGTGTCCGGTGGAATCCAAGCCTGGATTCTGAAGAAGGATGACCTGAAAGCAGAGGGGACAGTGTTCAAAGTCACTTGGCAGTGACCCGGGGCAAGGAAGATGGATGCCCACCGTCGTCGGTCGCTTCAGGTCGGTTGCGGGTGCCTTGACTCTTCAGCCACGTGGTCCAGGAGGCGTCGACGACGACCAGGAGCTGGATTCAGTGTGTCCCTCGACGTCTGCAGCTGACTGCGGTGTCGGCAACTCGATCGGAGCCAACAAGCCTTGGCAGCCGCAAGTCTCGGGGAGATGAAGAAAAGTCGATGGCGCAGACCAGCAAGGTCTGTGGAACTCACCCAGCGAGGGTAAGTCAGGGCAGGCCTGGAGCAACCAGGGGAGCCCTTTGGTTTCTTTAAGAAGTCTTCTGTGGACCCACAAGCCAGCGGGCAAGGGATCGCGAAGACACCTCGGGCGGAATCACTCAACAGGGGCCCACGGTCACTCGGGACGGTGTAGGCCTCTGATCTTCGGAGGGATTCCTGTTGGAGGTCGGGACCACACGTGGTCCAAAGCACAAGTTCGTAGAACGTTGTGAAGGGGTTGCACTCGACAATAGTGCACGGTACCCAGGGGTCGCGGTTCCTCGTTACTCGTGGGGTCCACTTGCCTCAGCTTCGCTGGGGACTCACGATGGCCTGGGAGAGGTCAGGAAATCCACTTCTTGGGCTGCAGGGACTTCGGACTCCGGCGGGAGCGGCGTAGTTTGCGACCGTCGTTGTCGTTTTTGGTGCCTGCCAAGCAGGGGAGTCACTCCTTGACTCCAAGGGAGATTCTTCTGTCTTCCAAAGGTAGTGGAACGTCGAAGGGCCAGGATTCTTCTGTAGAGCGTCGTCCAGGGGTTATCTGCTTTGCAATGGCAAGGTTCCCCCTCTTATACTAAAAAGAGGGGATGGACTAGCTCTATGACCCCACCTATGGGAGGGTCAAGGGAGGGGTGGCTACACCCACTTCCCTTTGTCCAGTTTCGCGCCAGAGCAGGGGCAGGTAGCCCCTGAGCTGGTTTGAACTGGCATATGCACAGAGGAGCCTTCTGCTCCCCCAGTGCAGGACTTCAAAGCACTCTAAGAGTGCACCCACCCAGCCCCAATACACTAAACCCTGTCTGGAAGGTGGTTACACCTCCCTGTGACAGGATGCCTATTGTTGGGCTTCCTCCACTGTGAGTTTCGGTCATCAGCAGGAGGGCAGCCCAGTGTCTGTGACTGGTGGCATCCATTTTGTGATGCCAGGGCTCTTTAGGATTCTACCGCGTTTCCACAGCAGGTACATGTCTTATCCCTCTAGAAGGGTGGAATGCTACCCCCGCCGCCAAGATTGGCGGGGGGTAGTATTCCAAGATGTTTGACACCAAACACGACATGTTTTGATGCAGCCATTCCAAAGTTAGCATTTACCGCGAGGATATAATGCACTTAAATAGTATATGGTTTAACCGCATCCACAAACAGCACCAGAGAATGGACTCTGAGAACTGCAGAGGGGCCCTGCTCATGCAGAGGCACCCCCTCACATAGAAGCCAAGCACCCTGCCCTCAGGATTGATAGGGCCTGCCTTAGGGGTGACTGATAGGTTTATATGTGTGTGCAAGAGAGATATAGGAAACCTATATCTCAGTGAGGGGTGCTAGCACCACCTCACCCAGGCTGCAGTAGCAGGCCTGTGGTGTCAGATTTAGACTGCTTCCCAGGGGTGGCATAACACATGCTGCAGCCCCTGGTAGGCCTGTGAAGTACCTATGCCCTTGGCACCTAAGGTACCATATACTAGGGACTCATAAGGCACCACAGTATCCAATCACTAGTGCACCTAGAGTGCACTCCATGTCGTTTAGAGAGAGCAGATAGACTGGGGCCCTGAATAGCAGGGTCCCAGTCCAACTAAGTCATAAACCAGCAAAACACCAGGAAAAAAGTGGGGGCAACCATATAGTCAGATTCCACCTTCCTACATAACCCCCCCAAACGAAAGGAGATAAGGCTAACCTTGGCCAGTTGAGCCTTTATTGACTAAGTGGCCATATAAGGAAGCACCTGCACTAGCATGGTTGCCCCCTGTCTTATGGTCCACTAAGCAATCCCTCACCCTAAGGGTATGAGAGGGTCTCCACCATGGGGAATCACTACCTGTGGTGTGCTTTGGTAAAGTACCAGGCTGGTGAGGTGTCTGAGTAGGGAAGTGAGGCCCTAGGAATGTTGGCCTCAGCTTTCTCAGCTCACTGGTCACCATGTATGCCTGTCTTTCCATGACTGAGTGGTACTTTGCTCTAAGGGTCAACCTTTGACTGCCTACAGCCGTGGGTTGGGTCCCTTTGGGTGGAACACTGGAGGGACATGGCATGTTTGGAACCTTTTGGTCCCAGGTTTGCCCTTGCCTAACAGAGTCCTTCTGGGGGAGGTCCCTACATAAAGGTATGGGGGATCCCTCAGTGGGTTGAGGAATTTCCACCTGGCTAGGGCTACTAGCCGGGGTGCCCCTAATCTGCTGATGGGGGTTCCTCTGGACAGGGGGCCCTGGGGGTCCACTGACCTCCCTGACCTCTGCAGCCCTGGGCTGACTGAGGCAGGGTAGAGAGGGGCAGGTTACCTGCTCCAGACTGGGTACCACCTTGTAAGGGTCCTCTGCCATCAGGGGGTGGCCAGGCCAGGCCTGACTACCTCTGTGGCAGTTCCTTCACTAGGGGTAGGGTCAGTTCCCTGAGGAGGCTGACCCTTACCTACTGTCTGGAGGGAAGAAGACTTTTCTTCAACCCTTGTGCTCTCTTCTGGGGGAGAGTGGGCCATTCTTCCAGGCTCCATCTCTCCAAAATCTTGGGCTGGGGCTGTGGCCATCACAGCCCCACTAACCTTTACAGGGACACCCAACATCTTCAGATGGGTTTGGTGTTCAATTTCAGCCCAGGCTGAAATTTCCAGATCATTGCCCATCAGGCAATCTACAGGTAAGGTTGGGGACACTGCCACTCTCTTTGGGCCTGTGACCCCCTCCCAGCTGAGATTGACTATGGCCATGGGGTGATCTGTTCTGACACCATCAATGTTGGTCACCTGGTATTTAAACTCAGGTAAAAGCTGGTGAGGGGGGACTAGTTTCCCTGCCACCATGGTGACACTAGCCCCTGTGTCCCTAAATGCCACAGCTTTCTGACCATTAATTATTGGCTCCAGTCTGTACCTGCCCAATGCTATGGGACCCATGGTAAAGGTGGCATATCCTACACCACCATCAGAATCTGAGGAGTCTGTTGAGGGGGTCCTGTCTAAACTAGGGCCCACCTCTGTTCCTCTTGCAAACGCACCTAACTTTTTGGGTGCACTACTCCCAACTGGAGGATTACTACTGGTAGTACCAGGAGGGGTGGTAGTAGTTGTTGGAGGAACATTTTCTTTATTGCCATTCCTGGGACAACTGGGATCAGATTTCCAGTGCCCAGGCTTTTTACAGACATGGCAATAGGGTTTCTTTTCAGGAGAGGAAGGAGTTTGGGACCCACCCCCAAAAGAGGAATTTTGGGGCCCTGTAGTGGACTTATCCTTGGATTTATCCCCACCTTTCTCTTGGGACTTGGTAGAATCTTTCTTGTGGTCACCACCCTGATTCTTAGGCCTTACTCTGGTTCTGACCCATTTGTCTGCCTTCTTTCCCAATTCTTGGGGAGAGGTCAGATCAGAGTCCACCAGGTACTGGTGTAAAAGCTGGTTTTGACAATTATTAAGGATCTGTTCTCTCATCATTAGATTATAAAATCCTTTGAAATCAGTAACCCTACTGCCAACCAGCCAACCCTCCAGAGCCTTGGATGCACAATCTACAAAGTCTGTCCAGTCCTGAGTCTGTGCCTTCTGGGTATCTCTGAACTTCAACCTGTACTCTTCAGTGGTTAAGCCAAACCCATCTATCAGTGCACTCTTCAGGACCTCATAATCATTAGCATCCTCCTCTCTAACAGTGAGGAGCTTGTCTCTTCCTTTATCTGAAAAGGAGAGCCACAAGATTGCTGCCCACTGCTTTTGGGGGACCTGCTGTACTCTACAGGCCCTCTCCATAGCAGTTATCCATTTGTGGATATCATCCCCACTCTGGTAGGGAGGAACAACCTTGCTCAGGTTCCTATGGTCAGGGACATATTCTCTGCCTCTAGGGACACTGTTGCTGCCACCAGGGGGTTCTAAACCCTCCCTTCTGGAAGCTCTCTGGATCTCCAGGGCTTCTCTATCCAGTGCCAACTGCTTGGTTCTGAGGGCCACTTTGGCTTCCTCATACTGGAGCAGTTTGCACCTTCTCTCAGAGGAGGTCTCTCTTAAGTTAAAGTATGAGCTCCTCTCTTGGACAAATTCTCTGCCAGAGTGATAAGAGTGCTCAGATTCCCTGGAAGGGGATCTGTGCCTCTCATCCACTCTGCCAGTTCTCTTAGGGAGAACTCCTCTGTCCTGTTCAGGCTCCTTGAAGCCTGGCCCTTCAACCACAGAGTCTTGGTCATTCGGATTGTCCTCATCTGACCCAGATACTATGATTGACCCACCCACTGATTCAGACCCCTTAGCTCCTAGAGCCAATCTAAGGTCATCTGCTGTCAGCAGATCTATCAGGTGTAGTGTTGAGGGACTCTGTCCTAGTCTCAGGTGTCTGTCAACACACATGGCTCTCAAGTCAGAGAAAGCCATGTCCTTATACTGAGGCTGAGTGGATCCACTGGGTCCACCCTTTAAGGACATTCTAGTGTTGTGCAGTGTTGTACTACCTACACTAGTTTGTGGCCTACTGATCCTAGCTTGAGCTGTGGAAAGGGTGTGCTATCCCTTGGCACACAGCTCTAAGTTCAGTAGAACTTATTGATACTAAGCTTGACTTTATATGTACCTTGAGTACCTATAATGGTTTTCAGTTAGTAATTCAAATAGAGATTTTCTGGTAAAACAATGGCAAGCTGGAATCCCACACGCTGCCCACCAATGTGAGAAGTTGGCCTGGCATATGCTGTTCACTAATTAAAGTGGACACCTTGCACCAGGGCAAATCGACTCTTATGGTAGATAGGTTTAAGACAACCTTTTAAAGAAAGCTATCCTAGTGGTAGCTGTGGAGAGCAGCCTTCAGGCTAAGTCTCGGAGGAATGTAAAGCAGCTTGTTTTACCATATAATCTCTTGAATCACCAAATGAAAAGACACCACACAGGTATATATATCAAATATATATATATTTATTTCTAAATAACTCTCTACTAATCTCTTTATGAGATTAGAAGACAAACATATGCACAAATCAACGTTTCTCAATAAGTTAAGCACAAAATATGGCTGGGGCCCTAGGGGCGTACCAGACCATATACTAAGTAAGAGACTTAGAAACAACGACTTGCAAGGAGACAAGGCCTAGGGCCTTCAGAAGTGCTGGGGCCTCACAAAACCACCCAAGGCAGGTAAGTAAAGGACCCACGGGGGACGCGTGCAGTGTGGATACACAGGCGCGAATCGCCGTTAACTTCAATGGGGCAAGTCGCGGTTGGAAATAAAGAGTTTTAGGATACTTCGGGAGAACCTACAAGCAAGTCACTTACAGGGTAAGTAGTTCTAGGGCCCACACCCACAGGAGCACCGTAGTGCTGGAGTTACCTCACCCAGGGAAGCCGGGTGCACAGGTGTCCTTTGGTGTCGGGTCGCGGCGTCGTTTTCAATGGCGAACAAAGAAGACTTGCTGCTTGCGGGAGCTGAAGAAGTGTCCGGTGGAATCCAAGCCTGGATTCTGAAGAAGGATGACCTGAAAGCAGAGGGGACAGTGTTCAAAGTCACTTGGCAGTGACCCGGGGCAAGGAAGATGGATGCCCACCGTCGTCGGTCGCTTCAGGTCGGTTGCGGGTGCCTTGACTCTTCAGCCACGTGGTCCAGGAGGCGTCGACGACGACCAGGAGCTGGATTCAGTGTGTCCCTCGACGTCTGCAGCTGACTGCGGTGTCGGCAACTCGATCGGAGCCAACAAGCCTTGGCAGCCGCAAGTCTCGGGGAGATGAAGAAAAGTCGATGGCGCAGACCAGCAAGGTCTGTGGAACTCACCCAGCGAGGGTAAGTCAGGGCAGGCCTGGAGCAACCAGGGGAGCCCTTTGGTTTCTTTAAGAAGTCTTCTGGGGACCCACAAGCCAGCGGGCAAGGGATCGCGAAGACACCTCGGGCGGAATCACTCAACAGGGGCCCACGGTCACTCGGGACGGTGTAGGCCTCTGATCTTCGGAGGGATTCCTGTTGGAGGTCGGGACCACACGTGGTCCAAAGCACAAGTTCGTAGAACGTTGTGAAGGGGTTGCACTTGACAATAGTGCACGGTACCCAGGGGTCGCGGTTCCTCGTTACTCGTGGGGTCCACTTGCCTCAGCTTCGCTGGGGACTCACGATGGCCTGGGAGAGGTCAGGAAATCCACTTCTTGGGCTGCAGGGACTTCGGACTCCGGCGGGAGCGGCGTAGTTTGCGACCGTCGTTGTCGTTTTTGGTGCCTGCCAAGCAGGGGAGTCACTCCTTGACTCCAAGGGAGATTCTTCTGTCTTCCAAAGGTAGTGGAACGTCGAAGGGCCAGGATTCTTCTGTAGAGCGTCGTCCAGGGGTTATCTGCTTTGCAATGGCAAGGTTCCCCCTCTTATACTAAAAAGAGGGGATGGACTAGCTCTATGACCCCACCTATGGGAGGGTCAAGGGAGGGGGTGGCTACACCCACTTCCCTTTGTCCAGTTTCGCGCCAGAGCAGGGGCAGGTAGCCCCTGAGCTGGTTTGAACTGGCATATGCACAGAGGAGCCTTCTGCTCCCCCAGTGCAGGACTTCAAAGCACTCTAAGAGTGCACCCACCCAGCCCCAATACACTAAACCCTGTCTGGAAGGTGGTTACACCTCCCTGTGACAGGATGCCTATTGTTGGGCTTCCTCCACTGTGAGTTTCGGTCATCAGCAGGAGGGCAGCCCAGTGTCTGTGACTGGTGGCATCCATTTTGTGATGCCAGGGCTCTTTAGGATTCTACCGCGTTTCCACAGCAGGTACATGTCTTATCCCTCTAGAAGGGTGGAATGCTACCCCCGCCGCCAAGATTGGCGGGGGGTAGTATTCCAAGATGTTTGACACCAAACACGACATGTTTTGATGCAGCCATTCCAAAGTTAGCATTTACCGCGAGGATATAATGCACTTAAATAGTATATGGTTTAACCGCATCCACAAACAGCACCAGAGAATGGACTCTGAGAACTGCAGAGGGGCCCTGCTCATGCAGAGGCACCCCCTCACATAGAAGCCAAGCACCCTGCCCTCAGGATTGATAGGGCCTGCCTTAGGGGTGACTGATAGGTTTATATGTGTGTGCAAGAGAGATATAGGAAACCTATATCTCAGTGAGGGGTGCTAGCACCACCTCACCCAGGCTGCAGTAGCAGGCCTGTGGTGTCAGATTTAGACTGCTTCCCAGGGGTGGCATAACACATGCTGCAGCCCCTGGTAGGCCTGTGAAGTACCTATGCCCTTGGCACCTAAGGTACCATATACTAGGGACTCATAAGGCACCACAGTATCCAATCACTAGTGCACCTAGAGTGCACTCCATGTCGTTTAGAGAGAGCAGATAGACTGGGGCCCTGAATAGCAGGGTCCCAGTCCAACTAAGTCATAAACCAGCAAAACACCAGGAAAAAAGTGGGGGCAACCATATAGTCAGATTCCACCTTCCTACAAAAGGACAGCACAACTGTTGTTTAATCTATATTTTGCAGATTTGGTCAGCGTATTATGCAAGTCTTTGGAAGCTCATAATGTTTATTTTTTGTGTTACTAAGAGCTTCACTTTGTCAGCGGGTATAATAATCTGCTCAGACTTATGCCTTTTCTAAATTGATTCTTCGTTTTATCTGAAGATGATCTAAAGTGGCAGGTGAGAGGAGTCTACCAGTGGTTTGGAGTTCTTTGTTTGCTATCAGAATGTAAAGCTAAGTACTGTGGACCCATGACTTGTAGGATCTGAAACTCACTCTGCTCTGCACTGGCTGCAGGTAACTAAAGTTAGATCCTGCACAATTTTGTGTACATTGGCATGGGGAAAAAATGGAGCTAGGAAAGAGTACCACATGTTGTAAATCCCGTGTAAACTTTGATAGAGCTTTTTTTCAATCAAGTCTAGCCCAAGACAGGTGGTAAACCTGGGAGTGAGTCTACAGACCCCACGTTCAAATTTTGACACAAAAGACTTTTTTTTTTCTCCCAGTACTCTGATATTTGTTTGATTTCGTCAATGAGTTTTGTGGCATTTCTTCTCACAACATCTGCAGTGCAGCTTGAATATGAAAAGTTTTGGAAAAGGCCCTATAACTTATTCCAAATCTTTGCAGAATTAATATCGTTAAACTAGGGTGCACAAGAGGCTTTCTTGTAAATAAATTAAAAAAACAAAGTTTGTGTGCGAGATTGGACTGAATTGTTCCAAGTTATGACTTTTCATATGGACTGATCCATAACTGTAGATTTCGTAACAGCGTACAACCATGAGGTCGTCTAGAATGTTCTCCAGTTTCTCGTTGTACCCCCTCCAATCTGTTTGGGTGCGTGAACAATAATTCTGGAATAAAAACAGAAAACCTTTTATTCTAGATGTGTATAAAACCCTGCGACCATCATCAAACTCAAACCAGAATGTTCGCAATTTATTTGTGCTCCGGGTCCAGTGAAGTTGCAGATTGTGCACCCCTGCCTTCATAAAAACGAGCATTTGCAATGCAATAGGTCTCACATTTACGCAAGTTTGAGCTATTGGCATTGTAAATGACAACGCCTTTTATTTATGTTTTGGTTTTTAAAACATAAATAAAAGGCATTGTCATTTACAATGTCAATAGCTTAAACTCGTGTAAATGCGAAACCTATTGCATTGCAAATGCTTGTTCTATGTCTGCTGGATTCTGCAGCACGCATAGAAAGAGCAAGATGGCATTAATGATTGTTTATGTGCAGGAAGGTGTTCCTTCCTGCACATAACCAATCATTAAATAATGGTGATTTGCAACTTCTAGATGTGCTGTAGAATGTAGCACATATAGAAGTAGCAAATCGCCATTATTGATTGTTTATGTGCAGGAAGGGACTATGGCACGAGTTTGTCTGTGTTGGCACTAGGCAGCTATTTTTAGAGCCAGCGCTAAGGAATACACAGGTGTGCACCGCATTGTTGTAAATATGGTGCATCCCTGCGTTTTGGAAATGGCGGAGCATGGCACTGCAAAGTTTGCAGCAGTTCCCTGCTCCGTCATTTCCTTGTAAATATGCCTCTAGGTGAAGTGAGATCCACCTTCTGGAAAGTCAGGTAAGTTTGTCCGGCTTTGTAAATAGCAAAGATTGCTAAATTTGAGGGTGAAGTTTAAAACTTAAAAAATCCACAGTCCTGCCATCAATAACCACTGTTGAGAGTCAAATGTATACAATTTTGATAATCATATGCATGAAAATCACCTTCACCTGATCAGGTTTATAATACTTTTAACACATTTCTTTCTGGTTAGAATGACTAAATATATGATTTTGAAAACCTGGCGGGCTCATGGCAATACAGATGCATGCATTTAATCAAAACCATCAGAGTGTTGACTTGGACCTGTGGCTGCCTTGTTAAAGGGAGTAAAATTTGGCATGAAAGGTTGTGATGGGAGGGTTCAGGACACCACTAAAATCAATTTGGTGATGGAGGGATTTTTCCCTTTCTCATTTTGTCTTTTTCTGTTGGTATGAAAAGTGGTGAAAAGCCCTACTCTCTTTAGTGGTGATTGGTAAAATAAATATGCTTTTGGGTGTATTGTTAACCCCTCAACCCTCCGAGTATCGACAGCTCAGCTATCTCCTTTCAATGAAAGGTTGCACAAAGTTGCCTATATTGTACCATAGATCATTTGAGTAGATGTACAAGAAGGTGATGCAAGAAAGTCTCACAGTTTCAGAGGAGCTTATACACTAGTACTTTATAACGATCTTAAAATTCAGAAGCTTTTCGCAATATTGTAATGAAAATGATGAAGTACGTTCTTTTGATTCAAAACATGTTTTGTTCGTTTTACTTTTGATCACGAGTTCCTGTGAGCAAAAATGGTTTTCTCCTATGAAACCACAGATTTCTCAGTTGACTCTGTAGATCCTCTGCATATTCATGTGTAAGTCTAGCATTAAACTTTTAATGTTGACCTAAATGTTCATCTTTAGCTTCAAAAACATAACTGCAATATAACCTGGTGACAGTACAACAAGAAAAAGCATCCAGTTATGGGCACAACCAATATTTTTCCCATATCGGTCTTATTTGTTGCAGACAAATCTTTACGTTCAAATATGATTCAAATGAGGTAACATAACTGAATTGAAGGTTCATTTGGCTTCAATTCATTGATGATAGTAAACAGGTGTGAGTATGATAGTTCAAACTAAAGGTTAAGAAAACGAAAGTCTTTGTCAATGGATGTATAGAGTCTGTTATTGCAAGTATCTCAATACAAGATTTCTGTCTACTAGTGAAAGCAAGGACGGAACACCAAGTTTCTAGTTGCAACCCCTAATTCAGTCAAATGAATGACCTTCCATGCAAAATGGTCATTTCCATTTGTATTGCATGCAATACTACTAAACAGACATACTTATTGGGCATAATAAACGTAAGGTCTTACATTGACAATGCTTGCCGGTTATTCAATATGTGACAATTCCAAATTGACTTTATTCTTTTTAACTTTTCTGCAAGAAAACAACTATTCTGACTTTGGTAGGCTTACTTATTTTGACTCAGACAGACTTCTCTGTGAAGCTAATGGGTCTCCTTTTAAATGAATGTATTTTTGACTGATATCATTTCTAAAGAGAAAAGGAAGGTAAAGACATCCATTACCACATTTTCTGCTAGAAATGCACAACGAAGTAGATTATTTTCTCATCAACTCAAGAACAGCATCTGAGCTCTAACTTAACAAGTGAAAAGCAAACGCAATCCGAGAATAAATATTAACAGATAAAGAATGTATTCAAGTATTTGCTTAAGAAGCCTAAATAAGAATTGTCAAACAGTGAATATTTTCATCTTTCTCAGTAATCTCCCTCTGTAGAATCCATGAAGTCTTGCGCTTATAACAGTTGTGTAAAACGTGTTTGTGATTAAAAGAAAATTGTTAAAATTAGTATCCATTTTTCAAACTTCACATACTTAAGAAATATTATTATGTTGCATACAAAAAGAGACTGATTCAAAAAGAAAATGTTAGAAATCTGGTCCTGCAGATTAGGTCATTCTGCGAGTGTGATTGACTACATTTTGTAGTTCACAAATATTACCTTAATTATACATTTACAAAGCCACACCATGCACAGATTTTCAAGCATAACTAGGAATGACGTCACTACTCCATAGTAGTGAAGTCCACACAGAGGGAAAGGATCGCCCTTGTGCAAATGCTGACTTTTCCTTTCGTCTCTGTGGGAAGGCGTTTTCCTCCTATTCCTCTGCCCCCCCCCCCTAAAATGTGTGGGTGATAGTTGCTCTTTTTATCATAGAAGCGGAGTTAAGCAATTCCTTTGTTGGAGTATATCTCTAAAGGTAACAAAATGGAAAGAGGAGAAAGTGGAAATTAAACTTTCAAGACAATCAATGCCTTGGCACAGCCTCTTCCCAGCCTTGGAGTGGGATTTATGCTCTGCAGTGGTGGTGGAGATGTCTGCACTTGAAAATGCATTTGTTCTTACAAGAAATCTCTTTATGGAGTCCTTATAGGGGAAAACGATATAAAATTGGCTGTAAACGCATGTTCACAAACAGAGTAGCATATTTATGAAAATTGTGGCGCAGTCACCTTGCTGTGCTGCCCTGTGTCGCAGGTAAAGAGCAGGAATGTGCCATATTTATCCAATACGGCACATTCCTGTCCTCTTCCCTTGTGCTGGTACCGTTTTTGAAGCCTAGCGCCAAGCCAACGTAGGCATCATTGCACCATGGTGCAAGGATGCCTGTGTTGTAGGCAGGATTATTTTTATGCAGGAAGGGACACCTTCCTACATAAACACATTCCTGAGATGCTTTTTCTCCTTTTGCTGTGTGTGGAGAATGCAGCACACATAGAAATAAAGATATTTCTCCTCGTTATGCCTCACCTGAGAAGACACATCCTTTTGGTGCATTCCCAGGTTTGCTAAATCTGGGAATCAGTCAAAAACCAAGGGAGTTGCATGGGAACACCCACGCAATGCCCATGGAATGCCTCCCTGGAGCAGAGTAATGCAACACAGGGATTTGTGCTGCATTGCATAACTCCATATTTGTGAAGCCATTCAAAGCCATGCATAATGGCTTTGCATGGCTTCACAAATATGACTTAAGGTTTGCGTCGCTCTTACACCACATTGCATGGTGCAAGAGTGATGCAAAAAAGGTCATAAATATGGCCCAGAGCTACCTTTGTGAATCAGGCCCAAAATAGTTTCAATTATAAAAAAAGGCATTGCATTATATCTAAAATGTGGCCAAATGTCACACAATACATGTACGTGAAAAAAAGCAACTGTCTATAACAGGATAATTCGATTTTTCATATAAAAAGGAGTATGGGAAGGGAAGAGGGATAATGTATCTGGCCTGACAAAGGAAGTAAGTGCAAATGAAATGTCCAGAGCCAAAGTCAGCATCAGGACAAATCAAAGTCAAGGACATGGAAAGTGAAACACCCATAATAGAGTAAGTACTTTCCCTGAAATTAGGTGGTAGGCCTAATGTAAGACTTGTACTGGTAGTACAGGTAATGTGTTCCTGCTCCATTTTAGTACTCAAAGAAGAGTATCTCTTTTGGAAATATGAGCCTGCCCTATTCAATTGTGAGTCCCTGACTACTACTTTAATGAGTTACATACATCAAATACCCCTGCTAGGTAGAGCCCAGTCTTCTCTCAATGCCCTCCCACAGCCAACATTTTCCTACTCGCACAACCTGCCTGTCCCTATTTCCCACAGTCATGGCCCTTGTGATTCTCATTAGCTGAAAACGACCTTCCAGAGTCAGAAAAAACAAGGCTTACAACCTATCTCTTTTCAAGATTAATGTGTAAATTCAGTAAATTCTGTAGACTTGCCTTCACACTCTAGCCTCTTTAACGCTTATCCAATTGCGCCACAACTGTAGTTATTACTACATTGACCACCGAGAGACATCATGGCTACAGCATCTAAAGCCATACTAGAGCTCAGTAACTGCTCTGTAAATAAATCAACAACAATTCTCTCACACCAACTACTAACCACTCATAACTAATCTAAATGTACCCCATGAAGCATGCCCCTTGTAAATAACTTTGAAAAAGGAAGCTCAGAATAGAGTCCCTCTTTTGATTAACAGGCAATTCCATGTGATAACTGTCATTGCTTTTCTATCTTCGGCGCACTGAGGGCTACACCGGTTTTCAGAGAAAATTAAAAATGAAAGCACCAGACTGTCTAATCCACACTGGTGAAACTTCCTTTAGGAGAATTTCCAAAATGAGGAAAGTAATTTTTTTTGAAATGTTGGAAGAAATTAAACAAGATAAGGTAAAGAAGGACAAGAGCAAGACAGATAAAAATGCAAGGCTAACAATGGGGAGGGTTAGAGAAAAGGGGACCGGGTAAAAGGTATTAGGATGGCTAATGTGTAAGATGCATTGGGATGTAGCGAGGACTCGTAGTGTAGCGTATAGAGCGAGATAGCAGTCTTAGGAATGGGCAGGAGGAAAGATACTTTGGTATAGATTCGAGAAGATTTTCTGTGGGATTGGTAGGTGGAAAGATACTAACGTTTAAACATGGGTAGAGGTGCTAGGGCATAGGCAGCGCAGAGGAACAGAAATTTAAGGAGAGTAAAATTCCTCAGGTAAACATTTCCCAGCAGCAAAATATGCAGGTTAGGGTGTTAAGTTATAAAACCACATTCTGGTACTATGGTATAGGAAGGTGTAAACATATGTATGTAGTGAGGTGCTGTGATGGATGTAGTAGTAAATTGCAATGGTAATTGTAGAGCTATGAGGTATAAGTAGGGATAGGGAAACTGGGTAAAAGTATTTGAGTATGGACTTGCATAGGTGTACCAGAGTAATAGGGTGGAGGGATTATAGTATATGTTATAGTAGAAGTACAATAGTGTACTTAGAGATTCTAGACTATAGTCATGAGTAGAGACTAAGGGGTCGATTCCGATTCGGGCCGGAAATTTCTCCGACCGAGCCGGACCCGGAGAGATTTCCGACCGAATCGGACCCGTGCAGTCCGACCGAACGAGTACGATGCGTCCGTATGTTATCGGACTCGAGTCGGTCGGACTCCCATTGATGTCAATGGGAGCCGGTCGTACAACGCGTACGCGGGCTCCCATTGACTCAATGGGTGCGAGTCGGACAAGGGCGCCCCTACAGCGGGTACGCGGCGAAGCGATTCGCGCCGTACACGCACAGGTAGGGGACCCATGGGTCCCCCTGTGTGCGACTCGCGCTGCTACGCATGCAGGGGGGTCTGACACGGACCCCCGAAGTACTGCTCCGACTGCTCTTACGAGCCGGAGTGCGCGGCTCGGTCGGACTGCTCGCGGCGCGCATCGTACTTACCCGGCCGGGAAACGTCTCCATTGCGCGGTGCGAGTCGAGTCCGAGCGAGTCGGTCGGAGCGGTTCGAGCCGGGAGCGAGTCGGTCGGAGCGGTCGGGACGCCCGGACGAGTCGGTCGGCGATTTCGCATCGTACTCGCTCGGCCGGACCCGCGTACGGTTCGGTCGGGAAACAGGGCTCCGAATCGGATCCGGTAAAGCCGAATCCGATTCGGAGCCCTACCGGCCGAGATCGGAATCGGCCCCTAAGTGTGAGAAACAGTCATTTTTGAGAGAGAAGGGGAAAAGGAAAGGCCAGGTTATATGAAGAGATGAAGAGACAAAAGCGAGAGTACACAGGGAGAAAGAAATTTGGAATAAAGAGCTATTGGTCTTCACTCAATTGACAAACAAGGAATCTATTTGATCCTGGAAAAAAAGACTGCATGGAATATTTTGTCATGACGAGCATTCACCAAGGTGGATCATAAGAAAACCCTTAATTAAAAAAAATTAGAGACAGCTTTGTGTAGAATGTTTCTTTAGAAAAGGTTTCCTTAAATGTTTTGTTACTCCAGAATCACACATGGCTACCTAAAGAGTGCACTGGTAGGGTTAAACAAACATACACAGGTGTAGCAATTTAAGATACAACGAAGTGTAGAGGCACAAAGAGCCAGGAAAGCTGTTGAAGGTTCAGGTACTTTTATTCACAGAAGATCCCAGCCATCCATCAGCAGGAGCTCTTCCAACTGCCAGGTACATTTCAAGTGTACACATTCTGTCACTATGGGAACCCACAGCATATGACCTCATAGTGACACTCACAGCTGTGCCTGTTCAGGACACAGCTGTGATTACCAATACAACAAGGTAATGAGGAATACCACGCACCTCCCTCCTCTGATAACCAAAAGAGAACAAAAAAAAAACAGGTTAACAAATAAAAAAACAACAAGAAGAAAAAAAACGTAAAACGGTTTAGAGTACTTATAAATCTGCAAGATCTCCTTGAGGTAAACCCAAACCTTGAAACATAAGGATTCTCAGAGACCTCCAAGAAAATTAAACAAAATCATTGAAACGTTTAGGTTTTTTTTATAACCCTGCAGGACTTTCTTGTGGCAACATCACTCTCAGACTCAAAAGAATTCTCAGTGTTACCGCAAGCACTTTTGTTCACAACAACTCTGTTCAAGTTCCAAACCCAGTGATCCTGCGTGCGAACAGCATTGTTAAAGGTCTTGACAACAAGAATGGGTTTGGTGAATTTCATGACCCCACCTAAACCTGGACGCTCGATAGAGACTAAATTCCCAACCTGTACATTAAGTTTTTTTACAGCATGTTTATTATCAAAATAACTCTTCCTTTGAGCAAGTTTCTTCTCCTCTCTCAAGCCTTAATTGTCATCATTCCATTTTTCTTACCAATTTCACATTCAAATTCATTGACCCAGGGAGGTTCTACAAAAGTGTTCGGTAACCTACCTCTAAAGAGCTGAAAAGGTGTTTTACCCGTGGTGCAATGAGGAGTTAACCTATACATCTCGACCTGCTTCAATAATTCTTCTTTCCAGTTAACATTATTAGATTTGGCCAAAGCAATTGTTTCCTTAAGAACTTGGTTTAGCCTTTCCACCATCCCATTCGTATCTGGATGGTACAGCGAACACTTCTTGTGGGCAATAGATCTATCAGACAGAAACTGTCCATTGTTGGTGAGATTAGCCCGGTCAAATCCCTCATGACCCCAAAGAACATCCAAGAATGTAATTCCATCTTTGCTTTCAATAGAGTTAGAAATACAAACTTCAGGCCACCTGGAGAACATGTCAATCACAACAATAACAAATCTTTGCAAGCCTTCACCATCGATGGGTCCCAAAATGTCTAAGGCTATCTCACACCAGGGGCCCTCAGGTAATTTCCTGACCTCCATAGGTTGAAACCTGGTTTGTTTTGTCTTATCACTGAGTGCGCACAACGAACATTCTCTAACAAGCCTCTCAATCATTTTATCCATTCCAGGCCACCAGTAGAAACAACACTGCCTTTCCTCACATTTAGACATTCCCAGGTGAGAATTATGAGCAAGTTCGACCAGCTCTTCCCTCAGCTTCTCCGGAGGGATTAACTTAGTTCCCCTGAAAAGCAAACCCTTACTGACGCTTAACTCATCCTTAACTTTCCAAAAGGATTCACATCCAGCCGTACTCGTTTTCTTGGAGTTCCTACCACACCCCAGCAAACACATAACTTCCATAAGAACACAGTCTAAAGAAAGTGCATTATGCCACATATCTTCAGAAATAGTTTTGCAATCAACCAAGCACACAAAGCTGGCTTCATCATCAGGAGAGTCAACATCATCAGACACCTCATTCTACACAGAGACCAACCTAGAAAGGGCATCTGCCACTGTATTTCTCACGCCTGGTAAGTATTCCACATGAAAATCATACTCTTGTAGCGCAATTACCCACTTGGTAATTCTACTGGAAACAAGCTCCAGACCCTTCTTTGCAAATACCTCGATGAGAGGTTTATGGTCTGTTCGTACAACGAATCTTGATCCCCACAAAAATTTCTTTAGTTTCTTGACAGCCCAATGTACAGCTAAAGCCTCTCTCTCAATCACCGAGTAACGTGATTCTGCATCTTTCAAACCATGGGAGATAAACACGATAGTGTTAATGCCATCTTCCCCTTTCTGTTGCAAAACAGCACCAAGACCTTTGAGACTTGCATCGGTGGTGACAACAGATTGCTTCTTAGGATCAAAGCTTTTAAGTTTAGGGGCAGCACTCAGAAACCTTTTGAGGTTGACAAACTCCTCCTCACATGCTCCATCCCAAGTAAAAGTAACACCATTTCTCAAACGGCACCTCATGTTTATACTCATGTCAGCTAAGTTTTTGAGAAACTTCCCATAAAACTCCACCATACATAGAAATTTCATTAACTCCTCACGCAAAGCTGGGGAAACGATTCTAGAAATGGTATCAACCAACTCTGCTTTAGGAAAACGCCCATCACCAGATATAGTGTGACCTAAGTAATCAACCATCCTTGTGCTGAACTTACATTTCTCCGCTTTTATAGTGAGATTAGCCTTGGAAAGTCTACCCAACACCTCCTTTAAACATCTCTCATGATCAGCCACACCTTTACCAAAGACCAAGATGTCACCCTGGTATACACAGACACCAGGAATGCCTTTGAGAACCCTTTCCATTACTATTTGAAAAATAGAAGCGGCCGACACAAGGCCAAAGGGTAGCCTGACAAATCTGAAGGTGCCAAAAGGAGTCACAAAAGCTGTCAAATCCCTAGACAACTCTTTCAATTTGATCTGGTGGTACACCGAGGTGAGATCAATGGTACTAAAAACAGTAGCACCACCCAGCAGGAGAACCAGTTCAGTTATGTTGGGTAGGGGATATCTATCAACAATCACACAATTGTTGAGATGTCTTAAATCCACACAGAGGTGTAGATTAGCATTGGCCTTCCTGGCGGCTACAACAGCCGCAAGCCAGTCAGTGCCCTCAACCTCCTCTATGATACCACCTCCCTTCAGTTTTTCAATCTCAGCACACATCTCGTCACGAACAGCAATGGGCACGTTTCTGACCTTGCAGTATACAGGTTGTGCATGTGCTACCAACTGAATTTCATGTTCGTAATCCACTAGACATCCCAATTCTTCCTTAAAGACTTGTGGGAACTCCTTTCTCTTCCGCACAACCAAGTCTAAATCAACCGACACACCAACAGGACACACCATGTCTCTGTCCTTTAAAAAAGGATGGGAACCGGACCACTAGGATCCAACATGACCCCCAAATCACCTTGATGTGACCAACTTATGACACTGTCACCTTTGTGAGACACTTAAATCTTCCCAGAAGTCAACCTCTGTTTATACTCAATAACACCCTCAAAGAAGCCTTGCAATTTGATGGGCTCACCATCATAAGCACACAGCTTGATATCAGGTTGGCTTAATTTGACCTTACCCAGGAGGGAATTTTGATAAAATGTGTTGGAAACAATAGTTATCTTTGCCCCAGAATCGAAAAGAACATTGGTAGCCTCCCCATGAACGCTAATGATGTCTACAGGTGAACTTTTAATTAAAGTATCCCCTTGAACTTGCAACACAATATGACCACAGACAAAATCAGCACCACCTTCGTCTTGCACTGAATCAGTCTCAACAGACACTTCACTCACTTTAGGTTTTGTGATTTTAGCTCTGCATGCTACCGCGAAATGACCCTTTTTTTTACACTTGGTACAGACCGCTTTAAGGGCTGGACAATTCTTATCATTGGCTAAATGCCCAACTTTGTCACATTTATAGCGTCTCCTCACATTACTTTAGTCTTATCATCCTCCTTCTTTCTTGCACCCTCTTTACTTTTTTCTTTGATAACATGGATATTAGCAATATCTTTCTCATTAACTTTCTTTATGACCCCAACACATTCAATGGAGTGCTCAACTTTTTTTGCAATGGGCAAAACTTCGTCTAAGGATGGGTCATCTTTCAACCATAACTCATTGCGTACCTTTTCAATGACGCAACCCACCATGAATTGGTCACGTATGCGCTCATCCACCAAGCCACCAAAATTACAATATGATGCAAGCCTATGAAGATCAGCAACGTAATTTTCAATAGACTCCCCTTCACTCTGGTGTCTTCTAGCAAAATGGTAACGCTCCAAAACTGTGCTTACTTTTGGAAGACAATGTTCGTCAAGCTTTGGAGCACACACCTCATACTCATCCAAACCTTCAATGGCTGCTTTAGATGGCATAGGCAGGTGATCAAAGACATCTTGCTCCTCCGAACCCAAACAGTGCATCAACAGTGCGGTTTTACGTTCAGCACTTAACGTAGCACAACAGACCTTTGCGTACCTTTCAAAAACGTTTCTCCATTTCTGCCATTTAATGGGAGGTGTACCAGGGGTAGAAAGAAAGAACGGAGGTGCTGTGATATTTTGCATGGCAACAGATAACAAAAATATACTAATGTAAACAAAACTTAGAGTCTCAATAAAGATAAAAGAAGAGAGAAAAAAAAACTATTCTTTCTTTAAATACCACCAGCAACCAGTAGATGTCAGCACACAACCAGAGAAAATATTCACAACACAATTGAAAACATATTGAATGCTGGGAAAACTAATTAAGCTTCCGCAAGGACATGAATATCAGGATGAGTGAGCACACCAGAACAAAGGTAAGCCCTGAACATCTCAAGTAGTACACAGTTGTGTAGCAATAAGCTGTGCCCATCAGCAAAATGGCTATAAAAACGCTAGGGCAGAGGCTACCAATTACCATGAGCACAGCGTGTAAACAGTATCCACCAACAAGCTGTACCTGTCAGCGCAAGCACAGATTTACAAAGCTATGCTCATCAGCGTAAGCACCTCACAAGAAACAAAGGAAGGTATGTCATGTCAAGCTGTGCCCATCAGCGCAGGCACAATCAAGCAGGGTAGACTTGTAGGGCTGAAAAACTGTTAGCGCGTGCTTTGATGTGAAGCTGTGACAGCCGAGTCTTCTAGATCTCTGACTCAGCTACCAGGAGCAACGGCAGCATTGTCATGACTACGAATGAAATGCTGTGCTTATCAGCGCAAGCACTCTCCGCGGTATCCCCACACTGTAACGCTAATTCACTGTACACCAATGCTGCACATTCAATAAAGCACAAACCGCTCCCAAAGTTGTTCACTAACAAGGATTAAACTGCCCCCAAAGCCTTGTAAAAAATAGCGGCCCCAAGGGAATCGTCCTTAAGCTGTGCCTGTCAGCGCAAGCACTCCCTGAATAAACAGCGAGCGGCCTCCCTGCTGACCGGAGCAACTGACACGTTCAGTCGGAGCTCCGAAACCAAGCAACGGGTAAAGATTTATTCAGAGGGAGTGACTGGTTCTGAAGCGGCTCAAACGAATTTCCCCCAGCCGTGTTAAGTATAGGTGACAGGCTTGCTTTCTCGAGCGGAGCACCCAACACACTAGGAAGAATTCACGGGGCTTTAATGAATAAAAACGATAGATGTTAAGCCCACATAGCAGTCAAACGGTGTCAGCATTGAAACCCTTTCATGAAGCTTTTGCATTTGACTCGTGAGGGACATCCAGTAACGACTAGTGGAACTGCAGCTTGATGTAATAATAATTTCAATGCTTTTGCATTTGACTCGTGAGGGACATCTAGTAACGACTAGTTGAACTGCAGCTCTTTGTAGAATTATTTTGATATTGGATACTATAATATTCACTGCCCACTGCTAATCTCGTCCCATAATGCTTTGCAGGGCCTTTGGTTGGGATTGGATTTTTGCCAATAACTGTGTTTGGGGTGGTCCTAAGAGGATGGGACCACCACCGAATCGTTCAACAAGATGTGCCCTTTGTTTTCAAGGCATCTGCTTGGTTCTCTCCCTAGGTTAGGGAGGATCCCAAAATCATCACCTCTCTCACTGCTTGTTAATTTATCATTTTCACTTTTGTGAAATGACTATATGCATTTTAGCATATAAAGACAGAGATACTTATTTTATCATAACTTGCACTGTGCAAGATGCCGTTTGCAATTATTGCACAGTGCAGACAAGCACACAGCTACGCAATTATGTAGCTGAGCGTAGTTCAAAGTGTACTTCGCTGTAGTCAAAAAAGATTTGGTGGAAGATGAAATCCACCCGAGTTCCTCTGCTTTTGATAAAATAGTTTTTAGAAACGTTGACATGTTCCTCCACCTTTTACGTGTAGAACACCCGGTCCATCAACACTAATCCACCTTCTTTATCTGCACTTTGGAATGTTATATCTGGATTAGTTGCCAAAGATTGTAGTATATTTAATTTCACTTTAGTTAAGTTCCGTCTACGCTTAGGATTAAATTGAAGTTTGTTGAATTCTCCTTTGACTAAAAGTTCAAAGGTATCAAGTAATTTGTGTCACACAGGAGCTTGAAACGTGCTCCTTCGTTTAAACTTCAGAAATTTTGTGGAATTAAGCGTCCCTTGAGGTGGCAATATATTAGTGAAAAAGTGTCGCAATCTTAGGGTGCACATGATCATAAAGAGAGCAACCTCGCTTTCCAAAATGTTAGTATTGTATGTATTAACAAATTATGTCCCTTTTTCTAGAACACGTAATTGGTTATTTGTTAATGTAGTCAACGAAATATTAATAACTAGGCTTTGTCCTGGCTCCTGTGGTTCTGCCTTTTTCCATTTTCCTCTGCGGGTTTTCCTTTTCCACTTACTGTTTTTGTGTTCCCTGTCGTGTTCGGCGGTTGTCCGGAATCGTGGCCTGAGGCCAAAAAAGACAAAGTGGCAGCCTCCTTAGCTAAATCCACAGCTTCCCTTGTTCGTGCTCTTTCTTGTTGTAAAGTTTGAGCAATAGGAATTCTTGAAGGATCAATATCTTTATTTGTTGTAATGCTTTCCTATGACGATGTTTGAGTCGTTGTTTTCCTGAAATTCCTCCTTTGGGCATATACCTCTGCCCATGTGCATGTTTCCTTAAGTTTATAATCAATTGTGTCCCTCTTAAACTTTCGTAATTTATGTTCTTGAGTTTCCTAGGCGTAAACATCCAATCTTAGGTTTATCTCTTCTAGTGTTTTTATCCAGGCGTTATCCTCCATTTGTTTTTCTAGCTCTCTTTTAATCATGTGGATCTCTTCATCCAAATCTTTAATAGTGCGTAATAGTTCTTCCACTATTAACAAAATTAGATCCATTGAGCATTTGTTTAAAATTGAATACCACTTGTCCATGAATTCCTTGTTAAATTGAAATTTATATAACATAGGTTTGATAGATAAACGTAATCCTCGAGGAATTATTTTAACTTTCTGGATTTGAATTAGAGCGGATGCGTGAAAGTGTTGACTTAGTTCTCTCTGCATCAAATACTCTAGCTCTTTCAATTGTTGTGCAGTTGAACCAGTTTGCACATCTAGTGCAACTGTTTCCTTAATTAATGCATACATTTCAGATGTTTGTTCTTGTGTATATGCCTTGAAATTTGCTCTATTGTCTGTTAAATTCGAAATGTAATCAAAAGACATTGTTATTATCTAGTGGGTGCAACGATATTATTAGACAACGTTATCTGAACCGGTGTGGGGGAATATCATGCACTCCTGTGGGGTTTTTTAATGCTGCTAACTCTTTACACAAATGTGTGCTTCTGCGGGTGTGTGTGTTGTCTGGACTACACAACCTAAACCAATATTAAAGCCAAAGAAACCCTACTCTTCCCATTTTCTCACAACTCCATTGGAGTGGCCATACAAGCATCAGCTGTCAAAGGCCTAGAAGGCTGTACACGGGTACTAAGTCCCCTAATCAAGATCTCTAGTGAACCTAGCCTGCCAAGAGTGATTTTAATAAAATCAAATAATTTTTTTTCAGGCAGGCTAACTTAATACTCAGCTCAGACTCTACAATAGGAACCTACATCCCAATCAATATCCTATCCTCTTATGTTGGAAGACTTGCCTTTCTTGAACTGAGAGCTCTTCTTTTTAGCCGGTGGCAAGGAACAGAGTGGTGGATGCGTGGGCACAACCTCTAAGGGACTATTGCATTAAGGAAGTCTACAGCACATGGATTCTACAACACATGGATTTTCCTACTATTCCTACTAGTGCCAATCAGTTGTGTGTGGAACTCCAAAGTTGCTGATGTTTGAGACCTAGCCCTTTTTCAGCGACTGCTCCCAGTTGATGATATCATAACAGAACTCAAATGTTCTTCAACTGACCAATTTATTGTTCTGTTGCCCTCATTGCAACTGTTAGATAAGACACTACAGAACCTGCCAATATTTTAACCTTATTAGTGAATATGAAATTTCTTTTGACTATGTGGATAACATCAGACCCTTGTAAAGGCGTAGATGATAATAAAGTGAAGACCATTTTCTGTAGAAGAAGAGAACACAGAGGGGTGGCCCATCCTCTGTCCTCCACTGACGGGCACAGACGGACTGCTCTTGGCCAGGTATTCACCCAGGCACATGCCCAGGTGCCTCCAGTGCAGCAGGGGGCAGCAGCTGGTGAAAAGTGATTGCTGCTTAATGGGCTCCTCTGCCTCAGGTGATGCTGGACCTTGTGGTCCTCCGCTCCCCAACAGAGGCAAAGGCAGTAATGCAGATACAGTGTCCTGCACTGCATGAAGCAGCAGCTGGTGAAAAGTGCTTTCCAACTCTAATGGGCTACTCCCTAACTCAAGTGATGCAGAGCCTTTTGGTCCTCCTTTCCCCAACAGAGGCCCAGCAGAAATGTAGATCCAGAGCTCCTGGATTTAAATTATCAAACAAGAGAATGGTTATAGGACATAATTATTCTTCCATCATATAGGATGTGGGTGAGGGCTTTTAACTTAACTGAATGCAAATACATTGAATGCAGCATCATCTGCCAACCCATGCAATAATGTCCAACTTTCAGAACTCTGTGTTGACTACAAGAGTTCTTAGACAGGTGAAGCCCATGATAATATTTATTTCTTTCCTAGGTTTAATATTGGCCAGTGTGATAACTCTGATGTAACAGTATCTCAACTTGCAACCTTCTGTCTTGAACATTCTCTAACTCAATATTGCTCTTATATCACTCATAAAAAAAGAAGCAGTATCAAACTTGTGATAACAAATCCTGAACCTCTACTGATTTACAATATTTGCCTATTGCCTGATCAGATCACTTCCTGATAAACTTCTCTTTCATCACAGAAACCATCCAAACCAAGAGTTAACCTATAGTAGAAACTATGTAGATGTAAGACATCAGAAACATTGCTCTGACCAGATAGATTGATGGATTAATTTAGAATCTTTATTACAAGCTGACAACTGTGAGGTCTCCTGGTGCAGGCTTTCTAATGTAGCCTACACAATATATTTTTAGGGCCTATTTGGAGGTGGCCAAAGCAAACAAGCACTTTTGAAGTATATGGTAAGGTATTCCTAAAGTATAATCCCATGATGGAGAAACACCTTCAACCTTTCCCCTCGATTTTAGAGCGTGAATTACACTGAAGAGACTGATCTTTACATCTCATGTCCAGGGATGGCGATGCACAGAGATTCTGTTAAGTTAAACAGCAGCCAGATTGGTAATGTGTCTGTACACGGGGGCGTGGCTGACTGCCGAACATGGCGGCTGCTACTTAGCTGAGCTCCGTGCCCGGGCTCTAAAATCCTGACTTTGCACTAACACACGCCGCACGGAGGGGCTCCTTGCGGGGGGACCTGGAGAAGCTGGGCAGCACTGAAGATCGGATCTGCTTCCCGGCCCGCTACTGCACATACAGTGCGATCTCCGCGGCCCGGAGCCTGTGTGCCGGAGGGGAAACGGCATAGGACCCGGAGCTGGGGACGCGCTGTGCCACTCTACGGCTGGTACTGACTGAGGCTTATCGAGGAGACAGACCGGAGATAACTGACGACGGGCCATGGGGGCCGGACCTGGTTGCTGTGTGCCCTGAAGAGCGGACTGGAGCGAGGCGGTGAGTGTGCCCGCGCCCGGGAGGCAGGCCCTGGGGCTGCAGCTACGCGAGGCCCGGGGATGTGCTGCGGCCTGCAGCTGACGCGAATGGGCCCGCACACATGACAATGCGCAGTGTTGCAAGAGGGGCATAAGGAGCAACTGGCGGCGAGTGTAGACCTGGGACCGTATTACTGACGGGAAGAGGTCAGGGTAACTGCTGCGTCATTACACTGGTGGAGGGCCTACTCAGTGGAAGGCCTGGCTGTGAGGAGAGTCGGGTGGCCCCGCTACGATTGTGCGGAGGGGGCGCGGAGTGCAAAACTCACCTTGGGTGCATGCACTGGAGTACTGGGCACCCCTACATCACTGGTTGGCCCTACCAACGCCGTGTTTGTACTGTGAGAGACAACCCCTGCGAGCCCAGAAGACCTGTGGCGAGTTGGAGCGGGTCGCGCCTCTGGGCGAGATAACTAGGCAGAGAACCGATCCCACAGTGCCCATACCCGCAGAGGGCCACGGTGTGCATCGGTGCGAACGCAAACTGCTTACCTTCTATGCGCAGCAGCGACCGGCTGTGTGCCTCATTGGAGGGATCGCGACTGGTGGCCTGACGCCGGGGTGCCCCCCCTCCCGGGGTGCGACGCGGAGGCCCATCACTTTGCTGACCAGGCTGAGATGACGGCGATGGGCCGCCTTAAAGGAAAACAACAGGACCCTGTGCCCGGTGTGGACCACGGGATGGAGCGAGCAGACTCTAGTGAAGCGTCACAGTCTCCCAGTTATATACCGCCTACAGCGGATGTGGTGCCCCTGGACAAACTGGATCTTATCCTTCAGGAGGTAAGGGACTCCAGGAAGGCCATCGAGCAGCAAATTGGTGCCCTGACGAGTGGTTTTACGCTGCTCAAAGCGGATCATGCCAAACTAGCTGATAAAGTGACGGACCACACCGTGGCGCTGACGGAACTGTCTCCACAACAGGTCCAGAACACGACTCACATACAGCAGCTCAGGTCAATACCCTGATGGATCGAGTCGAAGACGCGGAAGGGAGGACGAGACGGAATAACGTACGCGTAATTGGCCTGCCAGAACGTTGTGAAGGGATGGATTCAGCCCGCTACATGGAGCAATGGTTCCGCGAACATGTCATGTCGGAGGGCCTCTCCGCCCACTACTGCGTGGAACGAGCACATAGGATACCTACGGGTCCACCAAAACCGGGAGCCCCTCCGAGGCCTCTTATCGTCCGCCTATTAAATTATAGGGACCGTGATATGCTATTGCAAAAAGCAAGAGAACTGAAGCAGATACATTTTGAGAATAGCAGAATATCGCTCTATCCGGACTACACGCTTTTGGTGCAGAGACAGCGCTCCCCCTTCATGGCAGTCAAAAGGAAATTGAGAGACCTAAACCTAAAATACGCACTTCTCTTTCCGGCCCGCCTGAAAATTATCTATGAAGGCAAAACGCACTTTTTCGAGAGCCCAGAAGACGCTGAGGAATGGTTGGAGGTGATGGACCCTACAGTAGCTGGAGACAACGCCTCTCAAGGCACGCAACATAGCATCAACCGAACGGCACTAACCGGGGCACGTCGGAGCAGGCGGATCCGAGGGAACTCTGGACGGAACAATCCGACGTCACAGCAGCAACAGCAGGGCAAGAAACAGGCCCTTATAGCAGCCGCTACGCTCCGAGAGACTGCATTAATTGAGGACTCAGCCTCTTCTGAGGATGAACTGCACAGGTCAGACTCCGAGGGAAGTGTGGCCCTGTTCCCCACTGTGACCCCGCAGACGGCGGATGGACTATTTGGCTGACCGCCGTGAGGACACTCGTACACAATGACTTGCTTCTACCTATGGCACAATATCCTTTTTGTTGAACCATGTTGCGGCGATGTGTGCATACATGCTTTCTTGAGCCCGGGCCCTTGCTCGGACTGAGCTTTACAGAATACCGGAGTGCGAATTGCACCCCATGGTTGGCGTTAGCGATGACCCCCGAATTGCAAATGCTGTTGTTGTACAGGGCATAGTTTTGTTTGCCATGTTTGGCTACATGGTCCGGTATAGTTTCCCTACCGGACCGAGTATTGGGATTTTTGGGAAGGGGTACAGTCCTAGTTATTGGTTTACTATGAAGTGGCTTAACACTCACGCATATACGACACGACCTGACCACAGGATCACTTTAAGACTCCAATGCATGCACTCAGCCAATATAACATAATCACATGGAACGTGAGAGGTATGGGTTCGGTAGAGAAACGCCATAGAATACATGCCCAATTGCAAAGGCGCAAAGCACACATAGTATATTTGCAAGAAACTCATCTGTTAGAGCAGGAGGCAGTGAGGCTCCGCAAGAAATGGAGGGGGCAGGTTTTCTCTACTAACTACTCTGGTTTTGCCCGTGGGGCCACTGTATGGATCAGACATGGTGTACCCTTTACAGTACTGGAACAACGAATAGACAAACAGGGACGATACGTTCTCCTGAGGGGGTCCCTGGATGGTCAACAGGTTGTGTTGGGCAGCACATATGCGCCGAATACAGAGCAAGAGGGTTTTTTAACTAACTTGAACTTAGCACTGACCGGGTGGGAGATGCATCCCTGGATTATCGGTGGGGATTGTAACACAATCATGGATGTTGTCCTAGACAGGTCCCATCCCCCTTTGAATGGCGCAGGCGTGATTAAGCAGGCAAAGGCACTTTGCAACTGGGCGGAGGGTTGGGCATTGTGCGATGTGTGGAGAATGCGTCACCTGACACATAGGGAATACTCGTTCTACTCCCCGGTCCACATGCTACACACTAGGATAGATAGAATTTACTGCTCAAACACGATTGCGATGCAGGTCACATTTGCTACGTATTTAGCAAAAACCTTATCGGATCATAATCCATTGGTGATGGCTGTCGCGTGGGGTAGGATACCCACCCCGGTCCCTACGTGGAGGCTATGGCCACAGCTGCTGGAGGACACAGTGTTCCGTACTGCCATGGCTGTCACTATTACCCAGTAGTTTGTCGAAAATAGCAATACGGCTTCTAATAGTTTAATTGAGTGGGACGCTTTTAAGGCGGTCATACGCGGGAGGGCCATAGGCGCAACAGTGGGAGTGAGGCAGGAAGTGCATAGGGCCCTTACGGAAACAGAACGACAGATGGCTAGGTTAGAACAGGAGGCCGCACACGACAGGGAGAAACAGGCACCACTCCAGGAAACACGCATTAAATATGCAGAATTGTTAGAATCCCTACGTGTCATAGACCACCAACGCTACACGCAGAGGTGCCACTCCGAGGCGGACAAATCGGGGGCACTGTTAGCCAAATTACTGCGCGATGATCCCCCGGCCATTGTGATCACGGAAATCAGTACCATGATAGGTGACAGGGTGCATACCCAAAATGACATCAATGCGGCCTTCTGCCAATATTACGCTACATTATATAGCAGACCTACAGATGGTGGGGACACTGGAATCGACAATTTTCTCCACGCATTACCATACCCACAACTGACTGCAGCAGCCCTGAAAGACCTATCAGGTCCCATTACAAAATCAGAAATTAAGGTGGCAATTAAAGGGCTCCCCCGTAATAAGACCCCTGGGCTGGACGGGTTACCCGCAGAATTTTATGACGTCTTTATGGACTCACTCCTACCACACTTGGAGGCCCTATACAGCACGGCGCTGGCAGAGGGAGCGCTGCCCCTTACCACGGCACAAGCATTGGTGGTCTCTCTTCCGAAACCGGGACGGGACCCCACTGATATGGCAGGTTACCGTCCATTATCGTTACTAGCCACAGAATATAAAATACTCAGTAAGGTACTGGCAAATAGGCTCCTGCCTATCCTAAATAAGTTGATACATATAGATCAGACTGGGTTCCTGCCGGCCCGGAGCACGTCTTTGAATACCAGGAGACTGCACTATTTAATGTCGGCCGCCTCCACACGCTACGCTAACGCGGGTTGCATATCACTAGACCTACGCCAGGCGTTTGATACGCTAAAATGGGAGTACATGTTCAAGGCACTAGCGAAATTTGGGCTCCCGGATGATTATCTTAAGTGGCTCCGGCTCCTATACGATGCTCCCACTGCTAGGGTTCGTACTGGGGGCCACATATCAGCTGAATACCCTATATTTAGGGGGACGAGACAAGGGTGCCCACTCTCACCGCTTTTGTTTATATTGGCACTGGAACCCTTGGCACTAAAGTTGCGCACAGCTGCCCAAGGGGTGGGCATTCCGATTGGGCCCAACACACATCTCTTCTCTGCTTATGCAGACGACATTGTTCTGTACATTAAGGACCTTAAGTCGGATTTAGCCCCTCTGCCCGGGATATTTGCCGTATTTGAACACATATCGGGCCTGGCCATTAATCCATCGAAATCGCATGCCTTTTTCTTTCAGGAGCAGGCCATGTCTACGAGTATCCCATTTGGGCCCACGACTTTACAGGTGGCACCGCAAACGTTTAAGTATTTGGGTATTCAGGTATACCGGACGCCCAACGATATGTTAGACGGTAACCTACACCGAGCACTTAGAGCCCTGCGCTCTAGTATTGCCTTTTGGACCACATTACCACTATCGGTAATGGGAAGAGTAGCCATTGCCAAAATGGTGGTCCTCCCACGCCTGCTTTATTATTTTACGAACCTACCGGTGTTGCTCCCACAGTCCACTTTTAAACTTCTAAACACTATTCTTATTATCCTTATATGGGGATCCGGTAGGAGGAGGATAAGCCTCAAAAAGCTACAGCTCGATACGGACAAAGGAGGGCTGGGAGTACCGGACCTCAGAGCATACTACTATGCTTGCCAATTGCAGTGGTTGTCCTTCTGGACGGCCGGGCGTAATTTGCAGGAAATAGGTTACACCGAGCGCGATATTGCAAGAGGAGCTTTGCATACACTACTGTTGCCCCGCTGCAAACTCCCCCGTCATCTTCCTTCCCTGTTGCACACGGCGCTGCAATGTTGGAGGGCGGCACTTCAATATACAGGCCCACACCCTGATTATGCTGGCAACATCCCGTTATTGGGAATGCCACTAGCGACTGGACGCATAACGACACGCACTCTCGCTCCCTGGCTTGAGGCAGGGGTTAGCACGCTATCGGACTTGTTCCATGACGGACAGCTACTGGACCATGGTAACTTTGTTAGAGAGACAGGGGTGCCGGATCATTTGTATATATTGCATGCAGCGCTACTACACTATATAAAGGCCCACTGGGCCCCACGCCGGCAGGAACCATCTACGCACGCACTGGTAAAGGCACTTTATTGTATGGGACGGGGCAGACACTTAATTAAATGGCTATACGTGGGGATTCGTGCCCATACGGGGATAGCCCTCACTACTCTACGAACCGCATGGACAGGTGACATAGGGCGAGCCCTGGAAGAAAAAGAATGGGAGAGAATTCTGGAACATCCTAGGAGAATACCGAGGAACGCAAAATTCAGATATATCCAAACCATGATATTACACAGGGCTTATCTCACCCCTCACAGACTGGACAGAATGTTCCCGCAAACACAACACTGCTGCCCTAGATGTCACTGGGAGGGGGCAGAGATAGTTCATATGGTATGGGCTTGCCCACATATACGAGAGTTCTGGGACTCGATCAGGCGCTATACACAGGCAGCCACACAAAGGGACATACCCGACACCCTGGTAGCATGTATCCTGGGCCTCCACAAGTCCTCCACTAAGCACAAAGTGCAATATAGGTTCGTGAACCTATCGCTCATCTTAGCAATAAGGGCTATCACCATGCGATGGAAATCCAATAAGCCACCTTCAGTACATGCGTGGCATAGCGAATTGATTCGGTGGGGTAGTGCAGAAAGCGCGGCCATCAGACGAGAGGAGGCCAGGGGCTTACGCAAAACCCAGATAGCACTGGAGTGGGATGTTATGCTGGAAACCCTTAAAGCGCAAGAATTAGATGATGCAGACGCTCGTACCGGCTCACAATAAAAAGTGTGTAAAAATTCCAAACCCACCTCTTAGAGATAATCACAATGGCAAGCACGCATACCGATGAACAAATGCCGTGGTCAACCTAACCCAAGAAGTACTTATGCTGCTGTTGATAAACGATGTGATGTACCAAGCCTGAAGCACCATGGTGTATTCGGACGCTGTTATAAGAGGTTAGAAGGACTGTAGGGAGGGGGGAGGGGGACAAGTTGGGGTTTTATTTTTTGCTGATATAGCAGACAAGGATGTGTTGGGATACAGCCATGCATCCGACTCAGACTATCTGAATATTTGTAAAAATGTTTAAGCAGAAACTATGTATGACCGAGTAGACTATATATAATGTGTGCAAAAGCAGGTATTGGCTTTGTTGGCTTTATTTTCTTTTCTTTTGATGCAGCTGAGCTCACAAAGGTAAAGATACTGTGTGTGCCGATCCACATGTTAATTGTACTGCAGTAGCCATATTGTGAAAAATGAAAATCTGTTAATAAAATTTGTTTAAAAAAAAAATGTGTCTGTACACAATTCCAGCCAATTGTAACACAATATAATCTCAGACTGGGCATCAATAAAAGTAGTTTTTGCCTAATGCAACAAGATTGTTATTATTTCTGATATTAAGTGGACTATGAGGTTCTGCACTCTATGAAGCTAATTAATCTGATAGACCAATAGACCCACATAATAGCGCTTTTAATTATCCATGACAGAGTTAGCAGTTTTCCCCACTACTAATGGTTTGTGAAACATAGATAGCAAATAAAGTGTAACACTTAAGTTAGCATACTAGTGGAATCTTTTATCTATGACTAATCCCACCAGAGTATCAAGGGGAATGCCAGAATTAAAAAACTACAAATGTATAACTGAACGAGAATATGACCAAGCACTCCTGGACCATGTAAGGGTGCCAGGTTTGACTTGTGGTTGTTGACATTCATCTATTCATGTAAAAGGTATTCACAAATATTTTGCAGTACTTTAGCCAGAATAATGAAGGTAGTGTAAAGTCTAAAGTTGGCTACTACCTTGGCACTGAGAAATGTTTTTTTTTTATATGGGGATGACCATAACCTTCTTTGGTGGGGTTGGCACTTTTCTGTTCAGGATATATATATTTATCAGTTAATTATTAAGAGTGGCAAAATATTGTGCCAGATCGCAAAGTAGTCATTTTAGGATATCACCTATAGAAGGGTCAGCAGGTCCCCCTTTGGAACCGCAAATCCTGACAGAGCTCATCAGAGGTCCACCCCCTTTTTCCACCACTCAGCAAACACACCTCCTGGCGCACTACTGGTTGGAGGATGAAGTCCCCTTGAATGCTGAGGGTCCTTGGGGGCCAAGAACTCCTCCTGTTACGTCCAGTAGGTCCCACACAGCAGATTGCTGAGAGCTCGGCGGAGGCCCATCTCCTGTTCTCCACTACTCTGCAAACATGCCTCCTGGCGCACTACTGGTTGCAGGATGAAGTTCACTTGGATACTGATGGTCCTTGGGGGCCAAGAACCCCTCCTGTTACCACTAGTAAGTCCCACACAGCAGGATTGCTGAGAGTTGGTCAGAGGTTCCACCCACTTTATCCACCACTTAGCAAACGCACCTCCTGCACAATGCTGGCTGGACAATGAATTTTCCTTGGATGCTGAGGGTGCTTCGGGGCCAAGAACCCCTCCTGTTACCACCAGTAAATCCCACACAGCGGGATTGCTGAGAGCTCTTCAGAGGCCCTACCCCCTTTATACACCCACTGTACAGATCCAAACAGCCACTCACACACCCACTCATAGACCCATAAATGCACTCACAAGCCCACTTACACACCCACACAGCTACTCACACACCCACTCAGACAGCCACAAAACCACTCACACACCCAGTTACAGACCCGTACAGGCACACAGACACCCACTCACTGACCTATACAGCTATCCACAAACCCACTTTGAAAGATTAGAGGTTACAGTTAAGAAATAAAATGCAAAAACACATCTGAAGTTCACTAAAAAAGCAAAGGTTACAGGGACATTATAGTTGGGAAATAGAATTTAAAAAAAAAGTTCTCAAGTCTTTCGGTTTACCTCCTTTTGGATTTGCAGCTCTCCCCTCTCTCCACTGCCCGAGGCAGTGCCCCGCTCCGTAGTCCTGGAAAATCAAAGCAAGCTGAGACGGGCTGATTAGGAAAGTGTCTGCCTTTCAAGACTGCGCTTTCAATGTCCTCACGCAGTGCTGGCTGACACTTCTTTCCTCGTGTTAACAGTTTGCCAAGTGTCAGTTACGGGGGCTGGACGGTAGCTCCATTCGCACTCCTCCTTTTAAGCGGTCTGCCGTCCTGCACCTGAACACAGGTGGTGCAAGGTATGATGCTACCGCTGCGCGCCAATACTGCACCCACAACCTCCTTTTATTGAAAAAGAGTCCTTGCACTCAAGAGAGGGTTGAGCAGTAAACTTTATTTACAAAACTGTTTATATATATAAAAACAACAAAATACTGAGATCCCAACAACAGCAACTGTACACAATACACCTTCTTGATAGATTTCATATGTAGTCTTTTATTCTTTCTTCAGATTTATTTTTCAAACGCTATGTTACATGCTAGTTTGGGACATCTTAGGAGGCAAATAGATAATATACTGTATGGTGAATTTCTACATGCCAAAAGAAACTGTAGTGAACCTAAACAGTATGATGTGATAGCAGACGATATCACACAGAGATTTTTAAGAAGAGGATATGATAAGAGTAGTGTGGAAAAAGCGAGAAAGAGGGCTCTTAAAGTCACAAGGAATGAACTGTTTCAGGACAGCAATAAGATGAAATTAGATAAAGAAGATGAAGTACGTTACATTGCCACCTACAGTGAGGGAAATAACAGAGTGTTTAACACTCTTTGTAAACATTGGTATGTGCTTATGTGCTAACTCTTGATAAATAAATGACAAATATATTGCGTAATAAACCTATAATGGTATACAAGAAAGCTCCCACGTTGAGGAGCCTTTTGAGTCCTAGTGACACAGTAAATTACGTGATTTCTAATTCAGAGAGTGAAGACATGGTCAGGACAGGAAGTACATTACCACCTGGTTCGTACAGATGCAATAATTGTATCTGTTGTAAATATGTGAATGATAAGACAATGGTTTTCTATGGAAGTAAACATCATAAGACTTACAGAATTGGTTCATTCATTAACTGTAACATGAGCAATTGTGTATATATGATGACATGTATATGTGGCAAAATGTATGTAGGGTCATCAGGGAGGAAATTAAAGATCAGGTGGATGGAACACTTAAGAGCCATAAAAAATGTGACGTAAAGTACCCTATGGCTGTGCACTTCAGAGATAGCCATAAGATGATAGAAGTAGGAGGGATCAGATTTACAGGATTGGAACAAGTCACGCTAGATAGGAGAGGAGGGGACCTGGAGAAGAAATTGCGTACCAGAGAAATGTTTTGGATTAATAAACTATTGACGGTACAACATGGTTTGAATATAGATAGGGAATTGTACACTGTAATTTAAGAAATAGCAAGATAAGGACACCCCCCCTTGATGTGAGTTGTAGATGTAAGGGAGCACTTGACTTTAATGGAGAGATATCTAATTGAATTCTGTATATCAGGTGGATGTATGATGGGTTGAATAGTAGTGAGAGCCTTAGAGTGTAGGAAAGTCATTGAAAGGACTAATCATTGAGGGATCAAAGGAGTAACACATCTTTTAAATAAGAGTAGTAATGGTTAGCATAACGGTTAAGTGGTATGCATAGGTATCCTGAGGTGGAGGGTATGAATTTCAAATAAAGTGATGTGTTACAAAAAGAAAGATAATATATATTTTTCAATTAAAGGTTGTTGAACCTATGGTGTAAATATGGAAATTAGTGCAAGAGCAGAACGCGGCACCTGGAAATGGATTCGCGAGAGTTTTGTTGTTAAGTCGAACTAGTAATGAAGGAGCGGTCTCTTTGTGTGATAGAAGTATGAAGGCTTGTATATGGAGAGATAATATGAGGTAGCTCAATGGCAAAGCGTTTGAAAAGGAAACGCAGTGGTCATGGGTTCGAATCCACACAAGAGTAGTTTACTTGTCTTTTTTTTTTTTTTTTAATTATTGAATTATTGTAGTAAGGTTGAGTTAAAGAAATTTGGGGTCCTCAATGAAATAAGGTATTCTTACTAGGCAGCTTTGTAAGAGAGGAGAGTAAGTAATGATTAAGCAGTCACTGTGTGTGATAAGAGTATGAACGCTTGATTTTTGCTAGTTAATACGATGTGGCTCAAGGGTAAAGCATTACAAATGGCAACTCAGAGGGTATGGGTTGGAACCCATACAATGATCAGTTTACGTAAGATTATTAATTTTGAATAAAAATAAAATTATTGTAGTGAGGTTAAATTTATGAATTTTTGGGATTTCTTAATAGTATATAGTAATTTTAAAGATATAATTTAATGAGCCATGGATAATTCATGGCAATACATCTGTAGTGATTTTTCCATTTTTCTTTGGTGAATGGCAGGTTTTGGCGCCAACACAGGTGAGGACAATTGAGTAAGATGTAGAGTGTAAAGGCAGAGAGATTGAAGAGCTCAGTTAGAGTGCAGGATCGAGAGGTGAAGGATCGTGGTTGTTAATCCAATATCGGGTAAGCGGAGATAGTGAGGCAAGGGGAGTGTATCCTGGTGGGAATTACCAGACCAAAGATCTTTAAAGTTTTTTTATTAAGGGTGTGAATTTTTGAGGGTAACTTGACAATGTGCAATGTGGGCTCTAATAGAGGAAATGTCATCCCATTAAATGAATGCTTTTTTGCTTTATAGACCCGTATCAAGGGTGACATCTTCTAATCATGACAAGATAACAGTAGAACTATAGTGGACCGTGGAATTAGAAGATCATTGAATATGGAATAAAATGGTGAGAGTATTAATAAAACAAAATTTTTATGACTGACTTAAAGAGGATAGACTGAGGACCAAGAGTAACAATAAGATGATCACTATGTTTTTTGTCGCAGATTAAACAGATGAAGTGAGAGGTTCTTTTTGAAACATGGGAAAGAGTGAATTTTAGATCACAAGAAATGAGAATTAAGGTAAAGAACTGTATAGGACTATATATATAGAAATTGTATTTGAGGGGTCATGTACTTTGTAGGTGATTAATGTTGAGTTGTTTAAAGAGCAAAGACCATTAAACAATGTTTGAAATATGATGATATTTTTGTTTTTGATAATTTTGTATTGAGCATGTTCTTAGAAGGTTAAAAAAATGTCAAGTTGGTGTACCGCTTGTAGCCATGACCACGATTTCAGAGTAATGTGAGACGAAATAGCAAAAGTTTTGTGAAAAAAGTGTATCAAATAGAGTTATTAAAAAAGTTGTGTGTTGTAAAATAGATGTATTATGGAGAAATTTAGTTAGATTTTAATTTCTGTCGTTCTATGTTTATGACAGCCCTGAAGAAGCGCGGTGGAGCGCGAAACACGTGTTGGCTGTTTTGAGGCTGATATAACATATGAAATCCATCAAGAAGGTGTGTTGTGTACAGTTGCTGTTGTTGGGATCTCAGTATTTTGTTGTTTTTATATGTTTGAAAGAATACTGGTGGGGACCAGTCACTGGGATACATAGCGCCGGGCAGTTATTTCTGTTACCCAAATATTTTATTAAATATATATATATATATATATATACATACATATATCCATTTGATGTAGTGAGAAACAACAAAATACATTTGAATAATCCCCATTCTGTGGAGTGCCGCTTTAATGGGCTGACTGGGACGTTTCCTTTTTGTTTGATATATCCATATACCTATCTCTCTCTATATATATATAAAAATGTATCTATAGAGAGAGATATTGCCTAATGGTGATTGCCAGTAGGTAGCTATAGTTAGGACCAAAGTTTCCATGGAGAAAGGATTTTTTGTTTTGCCAATAACTTTGCCTTCGCTTTGCGAATCTTCTCAACATTTTCAAAAACGTCCCCTTTTTGATTCAGCTACTGTGTTGATAGTTTCAGGGTGATCTGTCAAGCGAGAGCCGTGAAAAAGGGGGGTCCCAAATGCATTTTCCCGATGTTATGTCTATGGGGATTTTTCATTTTTTGAACATGACTACAGCCCAAACCTCTGAAGGGAATTACACCAAATTTGCGGAAAGCTAGAAGATAATCAGAAAGTGTGCTTTTTGTGATTTTGTGTAAATCCATTCAGTTGTTTCAAAGATTTTTAAGTTTAAAAAATATAGATATCTGGGGGCACGATTCCTTGCAATGGACTTGGGGATCCTGCTAAAATTTGAGTGGCTGCCAACACTTCACCTAGGAACTTTTGGCAGCCATTTGGGACTCAGCTTGAAGCCACGTCCCACACAAAAAATGAAAAATAAAGAAAAGGGGATGGGTAGGAATACCCTGACCCCCCAGATATGGTGGGGGGGGGGTCCCAGAGGGACTTGCTCGGGGATAACAGCATTGTTTTTTTAAATTGTGGCGCAAATTTGTGGGTGGATCCGCAGCAAGATTTTTATGCAGGCTCCTGCGCATTTTTTGAAAAAAGCCCCCGGGTGGGCCAAATCCCAGAGGCATGTTTTAACGTGTCCCGAGGAGCGCCACCTGCATGGGCTAATATGGCCCCCCCACACAGCCCCAGGGACAACCGCTCCCCAGGGATATTGACTCATTGTGTGCAGGGGAGGCCTGTATTGCCTCCCCTGCATCCCCAGGGACCACCACCTCCCAGGGGCTGATGACATTGAAATTGGTGAGGTCTCCCATACCCTCCTACCCCTAGGACCACCACCTCCATGGGCTTTAGATTTGTGTTATGTGGGGACCTCATGGACTCCCCTGGGACCCTAGGGATCACCACCTCCCCGGGGCCAAAGTGTTTATTAAGAAATGGGAGGGGGCCACCTAACCCCCCTCCTTGGCAGTTCTCAGGCTCAGAGACTGCCACCTCCCCAAAGCAGGCCATCAATGAAGAAAGGAGGGGACAGAGCCCCCCCCTGAGCCATATATGGCCCTAGGGACCACTACCTACCAGGGCCAGCACCTGCTATGTCGTGGGGTGCCAACCCCCGGGACATAGTTGTTCTCTATGGCTTGGCGGGAGCGAAACCACTCCCGCCAAGCCATAGCAAACTGTGCTCCATTTTGACCAAGCAAGAGCATTTTGCTCTTGCTTGCTCAAATTGGAGCACAATTGCTTTTGCACACAGTGAGCTGCATTTTAGCAGCTCCCTATATGTAAAAGCAATGCCGGCTCTGGCAGGAGGTAGGAAGCCAGCAGGGACAGCGGGGGCCGTCAGGCTCCCCCCTTGGTCCCCATCTTTAGTGAGTGGGTACCCTGGGTGGGACCAGGGCACCCACACTACAGGCCAGGCTCCGAGGGATGGGGTCACTGGCCCAATATTTAATTTAAAATGAATTTAAAAAAATGAAAAAGGAGGCGTGCCCTGGAGGATGAGGTCCCCGGGGCCAAAATCAGCCCTGTGAGGGGGCCGTGCGGCCCCCTCTACCCATTCAAAATAGGCCTGACAATGGGGGATGGGATTCTCAGGGCAAAAATTGGCCCAGGGAAGGGGGGGCCACATGACCCCCTCCCCAAAAAGACTGGCAAGACGCCAAGACCATGTCCCTCTCCCCACCACTCTGCAAACACACCTCCTAAAGCATTGCTGGTTGGAGGTTGAAGTCCCCTTGGGTCCAAAGGGTCCTTCGGGTCAGCAAGCCATCCTGTTACCTCCAGAAAGTCCCACACAGTGAGACTGCTGAGAGGTCTTCGTAGACCATGCCCCCTTTCTTCACCACTCTACAAATGCAACTCCTGGCACACTGCTGTTTGGGGGATGAAGTAACCTTGGATGCTGTGGGTCCTTGGGGACTAACAAGCCCTCCTGTTACCTCCAATAAGTCCCACACAGCCTGATTGCTGAGAGGACGTCAGAGGACATGCCCCTTTCTACACCACTCTGCAAATGTGCCTCCTGGTGCACTACCGGTTGGGGGATGAAGTCCCCTTGGCTCCAGAGGGTCCTTGGGGGCCAAAAAGTCCTCCTGTTATCTCCAGTAAGTCTCACTCAGCCTCATTGATGATAACACTTTGGAGGCTACAACCCCTTCCTCCACCACTCTGCAAACGCACCTCCTGGGGCACCTCTGGTTGGGAATGAAGTCCCCTTGGCTCCGACAGTCCTTGGGAGCCAACTACGGTGGTATGGCTGAGAGATCTTCAGAGGCCACGCCCCCTTTTTTCATCACTCTGCAAACATGCCTCCTGGTGCACTGCTGGTTGGGGGATAAAGTCACCTTGGATGCTGAGGGTCCTTGGAGGCCAACAAGCCCTCATGTTACCACCAGCAAGTCCCACATAGCCTGGTTGCTGAGAGGACTTCAGAGGCCATGCCCCCTTTCTTCACCACTCTGCAAATCCACCTTCTGGCGCATTGCTAGTTGGGGGATGAGGTCCCATTGGCTCCAGAGGGTCCTTGGGGGTCAACAAGCCCTCCAGTTACTTCCAGAGCTGGTCAGAGGCCCCACATCCTTTCTCCACCACTCTGCAAATGTGACTACTAGTTAAAAAAGCATAAAAATTCACTCAAAAAACTAAAGGTTACAGGGACATTATAGTTAGGAAATAAAATTTTAGAAATTCACTGGAAAAAACCAAGGGTTACAAGGACGTTATAGTTAGGAAATAGAATGAGAAAAACTTAGAAATTCACAGAAAAAAACAAAGGTTACAGGGACGTTATAGTTAGGACGAGATTTCGCTCGTAGAAAACCAATAAAATTGAGCAGTTACAGTTACCTGAGCTAACTATAACTTACAACCCTTCAATGCACTGCTTATGACTTCACATACTAGATCACTCAATGCATAGAAAAAATATTTATGTATATCTAGAGACATGGCTCCATCGTGGTGGAACCATGGATCGACAAGCCAACAGGAATGCCATGATTGGCTGATCGCAACCCGAGAGAAAAGTTGCGGCTGCCATTTTGTGAATTGGGTAATGGTTCCTGGGGGAAGAAATAAAGTACAAACAGGATATAAGGGGGCAGGGTAGAGGTAGCATGACCCCTAGGACTGATGGAGAGGTATGTGAGGGACTCCTCATGGGCAAGAAATTGTCAAAAATGTTTTTATTTTTCATGCACGAGGATCCTACCTGATGCTCAGCGTGGCCTCAGTGCAAATCTGAGGTGGATCTGCGGATACAGACATCAATTAAAAAATACATACACCCACTAACACACCCATACAGTCACGCACACATACTCTCACACACCCATACAGTCACTGATACATCCACTCACAAACCTAGAGAACCACTCACACACCAACTCACAGACTCACAAAGGTGCTCACACATCCACTCACATAGCCACGTACACACTCATACTGCCACTTACACATCTACTCGCACATCCATACAGCAAACTACTGAAACAGCCACCAACACACCCATACAGCCACTCACACACCACTCAGAGACCCACACAGCCACTTACATACCCACCCATACACTTACCCATCACACACTCACACACCTACTTACATACCCACATAACCACTCACACTACCACTCATACACCCATACAGCCAGTCACACACCCATTCAGAGTCCCAGAAAACTACTTGCACACCCATCCACACACCCATACAGCTACTCACACACCCACTTATAATCTCAGAGAATCACTCACAAACCCATTCACAGACCCACACAAGCACTAACACACCCCCAGACACACCAACTACACATCCACACAACCACTCAGACACCCCTTGTACATCCATGCAGCTACTTATACAGCCACTTACAGAACACCTCAGCCAGTCACACACCTACTCACACACCCACTCACAGACTCAGTGAGCCACTTACACACCCACACAACCACTCACACACCCATACAGTCACTTATGCACCTACTCACAGATCCAGAAAACCACTCACACACCCACACAGGTACTAGACAGCTACTAACACACCCCTACAGTCACTCACACACCTAGTTACATACCCATACAGCCCATAAAACACCCACTCCCACACTCATATAGCCCCTCACACATCTAAACATTTACTTAAACAGCTATTCAAACACCCACATGCAGGCAGTGATATAGTTATATAAATTCTAATAGAATATGTTTGTATTAAATGTGTTTGTTATTTTGTATTGAATATGTGCTTTAGGTTGGGAATGGATCTGCCATTCATCCATCTGCAACATAGCCATCAGGCCCCTTACTTGGCTGAGGATCCACAGTGGATATATTGATCCGAGTGAGAAATTTGAAAAAAAGATTTGAAAACAAAAAGAACCTGTGTTTGGGTAAAGGGATGGCTCTGAACAGAGCCTTTGTGTTTATAGTGTGTAGATGATAATTACACATAGAACATGATGCATTCTTTTAAGTTGTTGATATACTCCCTCGTGCCCGTGTCTGTGAAATGTACTCTGTCTTTTCGATATATTCCACCATATCGAAGCATAAGTTGTTATGGTGTATGGAGCCCATATCGTGTTGTCTGAGAAATGCAGAAACAGGTTTATTGGCATGTTTCTTGGTTTTCTCTATCCGCAGACAAAATTTATTTGAGCACTGCCATTTCTCTCTTTGGCAAATGTTGGAGAAAACCAAGGCAGTATGTGGGAAAAGTGACATTATTTACCAAAGGTATCCTTCATTAGGATTTCCAGTCCCACTCCAATAACTGTGCTTAGGTCATTGCCACCACAGTGCACAATCTTAAGGTCTGGATGTTGGTAATCCACAATGCTTTCATCCAAAGGCAGCACTTGATGACACTTTAATCCTCTCTGGCCAACCCAAGTCATGTCTACATTAGGTAAACCTAGGTCCCTGTCAAAGCCACTCTCTCTAGCACTCTCTCTGGCTGATAACACAAATCTATGGCCCAGAATCCAAACCCTGACCATATTGAAGACAAGCAGGAGAAGCACAAAGGAAAAGGCTGCAGCAGAATGAGGCAGTTTCAAGATGAAAGGTAGTTACAATGGAAGACAACAAGTAAAATATACAAGAACATATTTAATTAGATGGTGGAGATTCGCAGGGCACTAAAATTAGGTTGTGCCTATAAGAAAAAAAGTAACTAACTCTGTGATTTGCTTTGGAAAAATTAAAAAAATGATGTTGTTTGGGATATGCTTGGAATTGCAAACAGTCAACCACATGTGCTGCAGTTAATGTGAAGCTGGTATGCTGTTGAGTGAAAGTCTTGTGAACTTTTGACCTACTGGTAGGCAGAGACTATTGGAAACATAGTTACTATGGGAACGGAGCTATAAGAATGTGAGGGGAAGGGAACAAATGAGTTCGCAGTGTGAAACTGAAAAGCAGACTGGTGTACATAAATTGCTCAGTAGAGAGTGTATGTCTTGCAAGTGACAATATTTTACAATATAAAATAGAAATAAAAAGCATTAACAGCAGATTGTTGTATGCTTTTAAGGACTTTCGTCTGGGTCCACAGAACCGCTGTGGATTCACAAGGTGGCAGGGGCTGCCACGCTGAGTGCCTCAGTGGTTCAGCAGGTCCACATAAAAAAAACGACCAAAGTGTGCTTCTTTACAGGAAACATGGAAAGGGTTAAAAAAAATAGTGACCATTTAGGAATGGTGTAACAAAAATAAAATATGAAAGGAACTCTGTGATTCGATAAGTACAGGAGTATGAGTGAGAGCACAGTGGGAAGGGTAGCCATTAGTTTTACTTTTGTACTGAAAGAAGAACAGAATTGAGAGATTCCTGACTTGAAATTTGAAGTGGAAATCATATAATAGATATTAAAATAGAAGTTGTACAACACCAAAGAGATTTTACAGGTATGTTAATTCGGTTGTACTATTAAAAAACATATTTAAAAAACAAAAAACTATGAGTGTATGTAATCTGAAAGAAAATGTGTAGCTTCCAGGCACTACAGTAAAAGGCAAAATAGAAATGAGGTTAGATGAGAACATTAACTAAAAATATAGTGATCAGCAAAGGAGGAAGAGGAATTGCTATACTGAAAATATGGCTATTTTCTTAAGCCAGTATGAAAGAATGTGTTTGAAATTACATGTGGGTGCTTGCTTATAATATGTAATTTAGTAGTATGCAATTTGCACACAGTCAGGCAGGCATTTACACACCCAGTTACACTCCCACAAAAGCACTTATGTGCCCACCACATATAGCTAGACATTGAATGACACACTCAGTCACACGCCCATAAAACCATTCATACGTCCATTTGCTCACCTACATATCCACTTACATGGTCATTCACACACCCATAAAGGCACTGTCACACCCACTCACATACCTATACAGCCATTCATGTACTCAGCACTCAGTCAGTTACACATGCACTTTCACACCCATACACCTACTTATACACTCAAGCAATAGATGGAAAAATGCAAAATGCAGAAAAGGTTTTGAATAAATAGCGATGTGTACAATCAACTCAAAAAGGAGAAGTAGTAAGTCAAATTAAAAGTGAAAAATATTATAACAAAAACACCTAATTTGAGAAGGACTCATAAAGAATTGAAAGAAATATGATTGAAAATGCTTTGAAATAGAGAAATACACAATTTGGTAAGAAACCTGAAGGAGAATAAGAGAAGAGCAGCACTGAAACAAGAACAATATATTGAGAGTGTGCTTGATAAAGCATTTGCTGTGAAGCACAAATTATTCTTTTTGATACTAAACAGAATGAGGACACTGGATAAAACAGTGTTAACTTTGAAGACACGAAGCGAAAAAAGACTTTTTAAGTAAAGTAATTTTTGCAAAATTTTCAAAGTTGAATGGAAGCATACGTCTAGTATTGAGGCTTTTTGATGAAAAAAGCTACTTACAACAGAACAAATTAGTGCATACAGTTGAAACAACTGGCAGATGCTATGAGGTAAAAAAAGGTACTCTCAATGCAAAAGAGGAGATAATTCCTAGAAATGTAGAGGAAGCGATAGGTGAAGAGGTACAAGGTACATGCCCCTATGTATAAATGAGACTGCAGTAGTATTAGTAGTATTCACCAGGAATCAATTTATATGTTAAGACATTTTCTCTGTCAATTTCCAGATAGAAGTGTGAAGCGGAAAATTGCAATGTCGCAAGCATTAGATTCATGCAAAGTGACAAAATACAATAATTTACAAGGGCACTCATTGGCGTGTCTATCCAGGAAAGTGTGCAGAAGCACCTTTTATCATTTTCTAATTTTGGCTGTCCGTCATTCAAAAATGCGAATTTGGTAAGAGTTAGATTTTAAATGCAATATTGAAACTCTGGTTGTTGAGAGAGATTTGGAAGAACTGCTTGTTATTCTAGTGAATAGCGTGCCCACAAAAAAACAAGTAAATCTTGCAGGAACGAGTGGATGTAAATAAGGTGAAGAAAGATATATTGTGTCTGAAAGAGAATAATGTTTACTATAAATATGTAGATGTTTTCAAACATGGAAGTTGCATAGAGGAAGAAATGTTGCCTTCAAGAGAACAGTTTGAAAATGTGGATAGAAGAAGATCAATAATAATATGTGAGCACTAAAGTATCCATCCACTACACTCAAAAGAGGTTATGAGGTTTGCCATTGAACTGTATCAGATGAAACAAGCTAAAGGAGCTTCAGTGAATGTGTGGGAGAAAGTTTTCGAGACTCAATGTTTTCTCCAGCTAATTTAAACTGGAGTAGGTGGACAGCATATTCTTAAGACAGAATTTAATGTACAAAATATGTCTGCAAAAGACTTTGAGGAAAAAAATTAATGGAAAGGACGAGAAGCTTGAGTACAATTTGAAGAATTTGAAGGCATGCCAACGTTGGACAAATGAATGCTGGTATTGTCATGATGGTGAACTCAATTGTATGTTGTGAAATTTAGGTGCACCAACTTGGTTTTTAACACTAAGATGCAGGGGATGATTTACATGAGTTTTTGAGAGAAGCAAACTCCAACATTAAAGGTATTGCATTGAAGACACCAGGAGAACTTGCTCTCTGGATCCTGCAAATGTTTGCAGGTACTTTAAACATACATTTCTAGCTATGTTGTCTCTAATCTGTATGAAAAAGTCATCCTTTTTGCCCTGATCACCCCCATTTTATGATTGATACTGGTGGTAACTGACTCTAATTGTGGCCTGAGCACAGCTAAGCAGGCCCCGGACCAGTGCTCTGTGTAAAAGCTAATAAGGTGTAATCACAATTGGTATGACAACCTACAAGTAAGCCCCTAGTATATGGTAGGGCATGTAGGTTTAGAGGCCCAGCAGATTTAATGCACTTAAGTGTGCACTGCTGTGTTGCCTCCTGTCATTTTAAAGGCAGACCTGCTTTGCAGGCTCCTTTTAAAGGTAAATTATATGCATATTTGACTTTAGAATTAAAGTTACTTCCAAAGTCTTAAACGACCCTATATTTACATAGAGGTCACCCCTAAGGTCTCCCTAGGTGTCCCAGGGGTAGGGTGCTGTGTAACTAAAAACAGGGACATTATAAAAGATGTGTTATATGCCCTGGTGAGGGAAAGACTGCCAATTCCCTTGTTCCCAATTGTAGCACATTGGCTCCATAGCCTAACATGGGAATACTTTAATAAAGTTTAACTATTGATAGGAGTGAACTGAAAATATACTTCAAAGTATTAAAATGATAAAATAAATTCAGCAGCTTGCAAAGATTACATTTATTATAACTGTCACAGATCTGAAAGTTGCAGAGCAAAGGCAGGAAGGGGGCTGGGAGCCAAACTGGTCTTCAAAGAGGGAAGGACTGTTAGGACAGGACACAGGTTCACCCCCACTTCATGCATCCCCAGCCAGACAGGAGCCCCAGTAATTGAATTAATGAAGGGGCTGGAAGGGGAGTTTTAGGGAAACTTAGGCATGCCAGTGGGTTGGCTTAGCCAGATCCTTAACTCCAGGAGAGAGTTTATCCATTTTGCATTTTAAAGGAACAGTGCTTTCTGGGAAAAGAATTGGCTACACTTTGGATGAAGTTATCATACCTGAGGGTGGAACTGTGCGAAGTGCTAGAAAAACTCTGCCACTCTCCCCTGAGTACTGCCAGTGGTGGACTTTATTAAGTTGTGCTGCTCACACTGATTTTTAGTGCCAGGAGTTTGTCCTGTGCTGAAAAATCAGCACAAATGGCACTACTCATTGTGCCAGAGAGTGATGCTGCTTTCTGCCAATCGAGTAGACATTCAAATCAAGTGGCAGCTTCCTCAACGTGAGTGGCAGATTTCTCTACACATGCAGTTGCGATCTGCACGCCCGCCCCCTGAGAGGGGGTCTAGCACACAATTATTTCTCGTGAACGCTCACCAACTTAATGTTGGCAAGCTGCTTGAGAGAAAAAACTCTGCTCTGCGTCACTTTGCAGAGTCTTACAGAACTCCATGCGGAGCGCGGAGTGGGCAAAACTCTGCAAACTCCGATGGTGGACTGGAATTCCTCGCCCAACCCTAATTAATATAGAAACACTTCTCAGCAACTCAGATACCTGCCTGAAATTACAAGAAGAAGAAGGGCTGCCCTGCTGGAACCCTGGCCTGCACCAAGAGGATTGCAAACTTAATGACTGCACCTGTTGCACACTTTGGGAACTACAGCTCTAAGGACTTTGCCTTGCTTTGAAAAGGGAAGGAGTGGACTCCCTGAAAGCAACAGGTTAAAAGAGCTCCACGTGCATCATCTTCAGTAAGAAGACACCAACTGACCACCTTCAGCTGGACTTTAAAGGTGCATTGTGGGAGACGTTGTCCCAACATCCAAAGGAACAACTCAGAGCTTCTGGAACATTGAATTGGTGTTGTGGACACTCTGGAATGCCAAAAGGATCTTCTGGAAGAAGATCCAGAATGTTGGAGAAGATTGGCAAATGTTTTGTAAAAATCTCCATAAGGTGACTGGCCCTTTGACGAGAGTCAAGTGGCCAATGTCGAACCGCAATTCAGCCTGGATTTTAGGTTCGTCCTCTTGAAAGCTCAAGACTGCCGGGATTTGAAGAAGGCCTTGCGCTGAACTTAGCCGCCATCGTCAATTTGAAACCCAGCCTGACGAGAAGCCTTGCTTGACATCAAGTGAAAAAGGTAAAAACTTGACTGGGCCCCACCGTGAAGTGTATCCGATCTGTGCTCCATCACAGTTAGCCTAAAACTTTGACTTTGTCCCAGTCAAGCGCGACTAGATGTACCAAGAGGTGCTTTTGGCTTTTAGGCACAAGAGAGTGTTTATTCTTTAAAACTTCTTATCGCCGGGTCTCTACATTTGATTTTTGTTTTTTTTGGTGTCATTTTAGTCATAAAAATGTTTCCTATTTTTATTAAATTGATTTTGGATTTCTATTGTGTGTTGTGTCTTACTTATTTAATGTATTGATGTTTTAAAATGCTTTACACATCTGTCTCCTAAGTTAAGCCTGTCTGCTCCTAGCCAGCTACCAAGGGTTGAGCATGGGAATAATTTGTTGTGACCTTGACTGGGCCTTTTGTTGTGATTGTGGCCGAATTACTAGTGGTAGGTTCCTACCTACACCTTCCAACAATCTGCAACAAAACAAATCCACCTCTTGGAGAAATGACTGATTTTTTTGGGGTGAAAAGAGTACCAAGCAAGAGGTGCTCCTCATATTCATATGCTGTCGTGGGTAAAAGCTGCAACTACATTTGGAACAGACACAAATATCTGTACTTTCTTTAATAGAACAGTATATTAGGTGTAGAATTCCAAAAGACACTGAGCAAAAAAGCCTAAAGCAGCACGTACTACATTTGGAATCACAGAGATGTGGAAAGTACTGTCAGCGGAAATACTGAGCAAAAGTAACATTTTACACAAGTCCTCTTATTTCAAAAGGAAGAGTGAACAGTTTTATGTCTGCAGTAAGACATACACTTGTTTGTAAATCACCAAAAAACACTTACAACCTCAGAAGAACAGAGGCTTCGAAATATAATAATGACTACAATCCAGTCATTTTGAAAATGTGAGATGCCAAAATGGATATTCAATTTGTGGCAGACAACTCTATAGCTGTTATCGTTCTGCTACTTCATACAAAATCTGAGAAGACATAGATGAAAGATGTGTGGGAAGAGATCTCTGCTTAAAAGTGTCTAACAAAAAAATTGTACAGCTTCAGTTTGAATATGCTTTCACACAGAGAAATTGGAGTCCGCTACTCTATATTCTAAGTTGAACGCAATTATTTGGGTGAGTCTAGGCCTAGCACCAACTCGAAACAGAGTTTTTAAATCTTTTACCAGAAATTCAATATCTTGCAAAATTTGAGCCAGATAGTATAGCCATTGTAAAAACAAACATGTCTGACACTTACTAACAAAAAGGAGTGTACATCTTGAAAAATGCTGCCTACATGAAGTATGTAGGAGAGTAGGATCTGCTTCACATGGGTACCCCCACTTTTTGCTGATGCTTCACTGTTTTTCGACCTTAGTCTGCCTGGGGCCCTGCTAATCAGAACCCCAGCCTAAGCTGCTTCCTCTCTAAAATGGTTTCCATGTGCCTTAAGCACATCTCTGATTGGAATCTGGAGTGCCCTTATAAGTCCCTAGTATATGGTATACTATGTACCCAGGGCATAGGTACCTCAGAGGCCTACCAGGGGCTGCAGCATGTATTGTGCCACCCCTGGAAGGCCATCCAAAATGACACCACAGGTCTGCTACTGCAGCCTGGGTAAGGTGGTGCATGCACCCCTTACTGTGATATAGGTTACCTATATCACTACATACATACAAACATATAAACCTATAAGTCACTCCTATGGCAGGCCTTGTCAATCCTGAAGGCAGAGTGCTTGGTTCCTATGTCAGAGGGTGCCCCTGCATGAGCAGAGCCCCTCTGCAGCGTTCGGAGACCCTTCTCTGATGCTGTTTGTAGTGCAGCCTGACCATATACTCTTAAGCGCATTATAACCTCGCGTTAAATGCTAACTTTGGGATGGCTGCACGGAAACATGTCATGTTTGGTGTCAAACATCTTGGAATACTACCCCCCCCCGCAAGTTCTGGCGGCAGGGGTAGCATTCCAACCTTCTAGAGGGAGAGACATGTACACACCGGCCTGCCCGGTAACTTCTTTCCAAGCCCTGGCATCACAAAATGGATGCCGCTGCCACAGACACGGGTCTGGCCTCCTGCTGCTGACTGAAACTCCGGCAGGGGAGGCCTGGACAATAGGTTTCCTGTCCCCGGGAGGTGTAACCACCTCCCCAGACAGTATAATGTGTATTGGGGCTGGGCGGGAGCACTCTCTGGTGCTTTGAAGTCCTGCACTGGGGGCACATTTGGTGTCCCTGTGCATACCCCAGTTCAAACTGGTTCAGGGGCTTCCAGCCCCTGCTCTGGCGTGAAACTGGACAAAGGGAATGGGTGTAACCACCCCTCTTCCCTGACCCTCCCATAGGTGGGTCCCCAGAGTATGTCCAACCCCCTAACTTAGTATAAGTATGGGACCCCACTCCTTAGGACTTTAGATTTACCTGGACGAAACTCTGATACAGAATCCTGGACCTTCAACGCTCTACTTTAAGATTAGAGGACTGAAGAATCTCCCTTGGGGTCAAGGAGTGACTCCCCTGCTTGGCAGGCACCAACAAAGCAATTGTCCAGTCTGCATCGCTGAAGCTCCCGCCGGACACCGAAGTCTTTGCATCACCAGAGGTAGATTTCCAGACTTCCCCGAGGCTGCCCTGAGTCCCCAGCAAAGCTGAGGCCCGTAGCTGTCATGGGTAATGTGGAACCGTGACCCCTGGACACCAAGCGCATTTGCAAGTGCATCCTCTTCCTGGTCTCCCACAAAGTTGTGCTTTGGGCTCCTAGTAGCCCCCGCCTCCAGCACCGACTGCACCGAAGATCACTGGCCTCCACTCCACGAGTGTCCCGTGAGCCATCTCTAAGTGCGTCCACTTGAGGCTCCTTTGCAGTCGCTAGTCCGTTGGCTAGTGGGCCCTCCTGAAGGCCAATCTTCTTCTTCTTGGGCTTCCCTAGTTGCTCTAGGCGTGCCCTGACTTACCCTCGCTGGGTGAGTCCCTCAGATCTTGCTGGTCTGCACCACCGTCCTTCTTCTATTTCCACGAGACTTGCCGTTGCCAAGGCTTGTTGGTCCAATCCGGTCGCCGACACCTCAGCAATCGACAGACGTCGTGAGATAGCTCGAATCCAGCTCCTGGTTGTCGTTGACACCTCCTGGACCTCGTGGCTGAAGAGTCAAGATGACTGTCAACCTACCTGAAGCACCCGACATCGGTGGGCATCCGCTCATCGCCTTCCTGGTCACTGGCTAGTGACCCAGACTCTGTCCCCTCTGCTTTCAGGTTCTTCAGATCTTCGATCCACCTTTGGATCCACCCGAACACTTTCGACTTGGCCGCCAGCAGCACTTTGCAGCAGATCGCCATTGAAAACGACGACGAAACCCGACCCCGAAAGACACCTATGCACCCGGCTTCCCTGGGTGAGGTAACTTGAGTACTCCGGTGCTCCCGTGGGTATAGACTCTAGAACAACCCAGTTCTAAAGGGGTTTGCTCCAAGTCCTCCTCTAAGTGTCCCTTTTCTTTAAAATTCCAACCGCGACTTTCCCCATAGAAGTCAACGGCGATTCGCGGCTGTGTTCTCACACTGCACGCGTCCCCCGTGGGTCCCCTGTGTCACTACCTGGGGTGGTTCCTTGTGGTCCAAGCATTTCTACAGGCTCTAGGCCTTGTGTCTAGCTCAGTCGTGGTTCTTATACCACTTTATTGGTATATGGTTTGGTACGCCCCTAGGGCTCAAACGTGTATTTGTGCTATTACTGTTGGTAACTAACTTATAACTTATGTACTTCGAACTCTAGCCTCATAAAGAGACTAGAGGGGTGTGTTTAGCAGTAAATCCAAATATTTTGAATATATACCTGGTGTGGTCCTCTTTCATTTGGTCACTCAAGAGATTATAGACTGGTAAAACAAGCTGCTTTACATTCCTTCAAGACTTAGCCTGAAGGCTGCTCTCCATAGCTACCACTAGGATAGCTTTCAATAAAGGTTGTCTTTAACCTATCTCCAATAAGGGGTTGTTTGGACTGGTGCAAGGTGCCCACTATAATTAGTGGACAGCATATACCAGGCCAACTTCTCACAAAGTACATCAGTCCTTCACATAAAGGAACAATGTGACAGAAAATGTAGATGAAGGTGAATTTGCAGTTGTTGGTTGCAATGGGTGTTTGGTGCGACATAGCAAAGGAAGTCTAATTAACCATAGAAAACTGAGTTGCCAGACTGCTGAAAAAAGAGAATTGTTTTATTTGGCACTTTTGCTGCTGTTTATACTTTGGCATTGTGAAACTGAATTACTGGGAGAGCTTGATTGCTATGAAGACTCTTTCAATGCTGCAAAGGATTGCATTTAGTGCTCAGTATTTGCAAACTACTTGAAAATGTTGAATGATGAAGTTCAACAGTAAAATACAATTGCTGCTAAGGTGGCTAAGGAGAGTTCGCAAAGTAGCCAAAGTTTAGCTCCTCAAAGTCAGGGCCGACTTGGACAACAAATAACTGAAAATGAGGCTGGTATTACAGTTTATGAAGTGGAGACTGCAATGGACAGGAAACAATTGATTTGGCAGTTTATCAATCAATCAATCAATCAATCAATCAGGGAATTGTAAGCGCGCTACTCACCCGTGAGGGTCTCAAGGCGCTGAGGGGGTTCCGCAGTTCTGTTTAGCCGAAGAGCCAGGTCTTGAGGGTCTTCCTGAAGGTGTTCAGGGAGGGGGCGCGTCTGATGTCTGCCGGTAGCTCGTTCCAGGTCTTGGCTGCAATGTGAGAGAAGGATCTTCCGCCTGCTCTGGCTCTGTGGATGCGCAGGGTTTCGGCCAGTGTGAGGTTGGAAGATCGGAGGTTTCTTTTGGGTACATGGAAGTTGATTCTGTCATTGAGGTATTTGGGTCCGTTGTTGTGTAGGCATTTGTAGGCGTGAGTGAGGATTTTGAAAGTGACTCTTTTCTCCACGGGGAGCCAGTGGAGACTTCGTAGGTGTTGGCTGATGTGTTCGTGTCGGGGGATGCCGAGGACGAGTCTGGCGGCGGTGTTCTGTACTGTCTGGAGTTTGCGGAGTAGGGACTTGTTGATGCCGGCATAGAGTGCGTTTCCATAGTCCAGTCTGCTGGTGATGAGTGCGTGGGTGACTGTCTTCCTTGACTCAGGGGGGATCCACTTGAAGGTCTTGCGGAGGATGCGGAGGGTGTTGATGCAGCTGGAGGTGACGGCGTTGACCTGTCGGTTCATGGAGAGTGATGAGTCGAGTACGATGCCGAGGTTCTTGGCGTGGTCTGAGGGGGTAGGTGGGCTTCCGAGGGCGGTCGGCCAACAGGTGCTGTCCCATGCAGAAGGGGTGGTACCGAGGACGAGGACTTCTGTCTTCTCTGCGTTGAGCTTCAGGCAGCTGTTGGTCATCCAGACTGCGACGTCTTGCATTCCTTTCTGGAAGTTGAGTTTGGCAGTGGTGGGGTCTTTGGTGAGGGAGAGGATGAGCTGGGTGTCGTCGGCGTAGGATACGATGTTGAGGCCGTGCTGTCGGACGATGGCTGCGAAGGGGGCCATGTAAATGTTGAAGAGGGTGGGGCTCAGTGATGAACCCTGTGGGACTCCGCAGGTGATTTTCGTGGGGTCGGAGAGGAAGGGTGGGAGTCTGATCCTTTGGCTTCTTCCGGTGAGGAATGATCGGATCCAGTCCAGGGATGTTCCTTGTATGCCTGCGTCGTGTAGTCTGATGACTAGTGTGCGATGGGAGACAGTGTCGAAGGCCGCTGATAGGTCGAGTAGGATGAGGGCTGCGGAGTGGCCTTGGTCCAGGAGGGTGAGGATGTCGTCTGTGGCAGCGAGTAGGGCGGTCTCTGTGCTGTGGTTGCTTCGGAATCCGAATTGGGACGGGTCGAGGACGGCGTTCTCTTCAATGAATCGTGTCAGTTTCCTGTTGACTGTTTTCTCTGCAACCTTGGCTGCGAAGGGGAGGAGCGAGATGGGCCGATAGTTCTTGAGGTCGGTGGGGTCAGCTGTGGGCTTCTTGAGCAGGGGTCTGACTTCTGCGCGCTTCCAGTCATCTGGGAAGGTGCCTGTTTTGAAGGTGGTGTTGATGGTGCGTTGTAGTTCGGGTGCGATGGCGGCCACGGCTCTGTGGTAGATGTGAGGGGGCAGGGGTCGGTGGGGGCCCCGAGTGGATGCTTTTCATGGTGCAGTTTAGTTGCACAGTTAAACAATGAGGAAACATATATAAAGGTGAAAGCTACAGTTGAGCATCGGTTGCTTCATGGCAAGAAAGAGTGTAATTACTCAACATTTTTAAACCTATACTGTTGTGTGTCAGAGGTCAAGCTGGCACTCATAAACGTTTTTTAATGCAAGTTCTTTCTGCTCTTCTACAAAAGACTACAGAATGCAATTTATCATGTGTGGTTACAGTACAAACTGGATTATCTACTAGATGCTGTGAGAAAGAATAATGATGTCCTAGTTGTAGGAAAACATTTAATTGTTTTTGGAGATCTACTTCAACTTACTCCTGTGAAGGGTCGGCCTGTGTTCAAAACACTGCTGCATGGTGAAACTAGGAATTCTGTGGGAAGCATTGGAAATGAGAATATTTGGTTACATTTCTAGTACAAAGAATGTGGGCTAATTTAGATCTTGGCAGAGCAGGTCCTGCTGTCGTTTTTCAGATGGTTTTCCCGCATTCCAGCTTGGCGGTCCGTCCATTTTAGAGGTTGGTGTGTCTGTAGAGTGAAGACCGCTGCAATCCCGCTGACTCCGCCAGGAATTCTGAACTTTTTTGATGGTGGTAGAAGCAGAATCGGCTGACGGCGGGACTCCAGCCCCAATTTCCAACGTCCAGATTATGATGCGCATTTCCATCGAGGCAACTGTGGCGGGTACCCTCCAAGCTCTAGTTGGAGGAATGGAGGAAAAAGAGGTGAAAACCTACCTTTTTTTGGGGTCCCACCATCGATTCCATCTTAAATGCCACTGTCCAGGTCCATCCTGTGCTACTGCTATTCGACCACCACACTCAGCCACCCCGTTGTCTCCGGGATCTGAGGTAGGCTTTTGTGGTCGGTGGTGGTGTACATTCAATAGTGTGTGTATGTTGTTGGTGTGCATTGCTATATGTAAAAATATGTGCGGTACACATTACCTACATATACATATTAACAGATTTGCACCATATTTGTGTATCATAAATTGCACTTACCTGTATCCACACCACCATGGACTCACCCCATTAGGACTCCACCGCCAGGAGACTGCCATCAAAATGGGAACATCTAAATCAGCTTGGCGCAATCCCACCAGCCTGACGGCAGTGCAGTGCTGTCAGCCAGCAGAGAAGATCGCTGCCACAGTAGTCTCCTGTTTCTAGCCACAATATTAAATTATGGCGGGTGGACTTCCATCAGCTCAACGGAGGCCCTGAATCAGGAATATGTGACAAGCATCTGATGATATTAGAGTAGGTGTTCTTTCAAAAGAGGGAAGGTGTGTTTAATAAAGTAGTCTTGTTAAAAAACTGTATACAACAATGAAGATAGGAGCAGAACTAATGTTCAGTATTATACAAGATGGTAAACATATTGTGTGCTTAATGTCTATATTGGAGTAGTGAGCATGTTTCTACAATGAATTGCTGGAATTGATGAAAGCGATAATTTTGCAACTAAAAGCATTACATAAAATGGAACACCAGGGTGTCTCTGTATTTCTAAATGAAATGCTACAAGCAAAACTGGATTCATTAGAAAAATCTGGTTCACGAACTGCAGGATTGGAGAAATGTTTAAGTCTATGCAAAAACTGAAGGGTGATTTTGCACCAAAATTTAAATGTTGAAGAAGGATTGGTTAATGGTGCTATGGGTAAAGTTGTTGATTTGATTACTTTTCCTAATAGGAATGAGGTGGAATACCGTGTGATTAAATTTGATCAGATGGACAACAAAAAGCAAAATGGACAATGTACGGAACGTTTTTTGCTTGAAAACGGTTTATATGTTAGACGGAAAAAGTTTCCAGTTTGTCATCGGGTTACTAATTCGTTTTTAGGGTATAAAGATTTGTGTGTACCAGGTTAATAATTATTTTATAGGGCACAGGGATGGCTGTTCAATCAATCAATCAGGATTTATAAAGCACGTTTAATCACCTGATAGGGAATCTAGGGACTTGTAGGTTACAGAGGCCTACTCGAACAGCCAGGTCTTGAGGGCCATTTGGAATTCCGGAAGAAAGGTGATGGTCCAAAGTTGCATTGGGAGGCTCTACCAGGTCTTTGCTGTGATGTGGGAGAAGGAGCGCCCTCCACTTCTGCTTCGGTAGATTTGAGGAGAATGGGCAAATGAAAGGGAGGCGGAGCTTAGTCTTCTAAATGGTTGGTGAAAGTTCAGGCAGTGGGTAATGTAGACGGGTCCTTGTTTGTGTAGAGCGTTGTGTTCTGTGGATCAGCAGCTTGAATTGGCATCTCTTCTGTTCAGGTCGGCCAGTGGAGATGCCTGAGGTGAGGTGTGATGTGGGATCGTTGAGGAAGGCCAAGTATGAGTCTGGCTGCAGCATTTTGTATGGTCTGAAGTCTCTGTAGGAGGTGTTTAGCAATTACTACGTAGAGGGCGTGGCCGTAGTCCAGTTGGCTGGTAATGAGGGCCTGTGTCACGGTACATCTCGTGTGTAGGGGTAGCCATTTGAAGATTTTACTCAGCATGTGCAGAGTGAGGAAGCAAGCAGAGGAGACAGCATTGATCTGTGATTTCATGGTGAGCTTATTGTCAATGATGATTCTGAGGCTTCTGGCGTGGTCGAAGGGAGTGGTTGCGGGTCCTAGGTCTAATGGCCACCGGGAGTTGTTCCATGTGTTACCTCTGTTGCCAAAAATCAAAACATTTGTCTTGTCTGTGTTCAGCTGCAGGCAGTTATTCTTCATCTAGTCGGAGACACTTGTCATGCATCTCTGGAAGTTAGTTCTGGTGGTGGTGGGTTGTCGGTGAGTGAGAGGAGAAGTTGAGTGTCACCTGCATAGGAAAAAATGTTGAGACCGTGGGATCTGCCGATGTTGGCCAGTGGGGTGATACATGCGTTGAAGAGCATATGGGCTGAGGGATGAGCTCTAGGGGACACAGTAGGAGGTCTCCTTGGGTTCGGAGGTGAAAGGTGAGATGTGGATCCTCTGAGTTCTTCCGGTGAGGAAGGAGATGATCCATCTAAGCGCAGCCCCTCGGATGCCGATGTGGTGAAGTCTTTCGATTAGCATGTGATAGTATATAGTGTTGAAGACTGCTGAGAGGTTGAGGAGGATCAGAGCTGCTGTTTCTCCTTGCTCGAGGAGGGTTTGGATGTCATTACTGACTGTGATCATGGTGGTTTCTCTGCTGTGATTGCTGAGGAAGTCAGATTAGCATGCATGGAGTAGCTGGTTCTGCTGCAGGTGTGTCATGAGTTGGGAATGGGAGCAGGGAGATTGGCTGGTAGTTTTTGAGTTCCCTGGGGTTGGCAGAGGGTTTTTTGAGTAGTGGTCTGATTTTCACATGTTTCCAGGCATCAGAAAATTTTGCAGTGGGGATGGAGGTGTTGAACAGAGTAGTGAGTTCCTGGCCAATCCTTTGGTTTCCGAGGTTGAAGATGTGGTGTGGGCATGGATCTGAGGGAGCTCCAAAATGGAAGGATTTCATGATGGAGGTGGTGTTCTGGGGAGAGGAGGTTCCAGGTAGTCAGTCTTTGGTTTGCGTTGATTGCGGTGGTGGGATATCTGTCAAGGAAGTCAGTAGGTGTGGGTTGGGGTTTGAAGTATTTGTATATGGTTGGGATCTTGTCATGGGAGAAGTTGGCAAGGTTGTCGCACAGCTTCTTTGAGGGTGTGGAGTTGTTTTCGCTGGCAGTCAGGTTGGAGACTTCCTTACCAATTTTGAAAAGTTCCATGGTGATGTTGGTGCTGCTTTTGATGTGTGTGGATAGTGCTGTCTTCTTTGTTGCCCTCAGCAGGTGGTGGTCGAGGTTGAGGGAGGTCTTGAAGGCTGCCCTGTTGGTGGTGTCCTGAGAGGCACGCCATCTCTTCTCCAGCTGTTTTCTGTCTTGTTTCACTGTTCTGAGTTCTTTGGTATATCAGCTGGCCTTTTTGGAGGATTTTCTCTGGATGTTGTTCTTGATGGGGATGATGCTGTCAGTGAAATTGGTGATCAAGGAGTTGAAGTTATTCACTTCCTGTTCGAGGTTGGTGGTGGTAGCGGGTTTGGAGTGTTGAGGGCATCCATCCAGCTGGTCTCTGAGATTTTGTTCTGCCTCCGTTGGGGTGCAATGGTCGTCTTGGGGTGGCGGTGCGGAGGCTGGAGATGCTAAAGTGGATGATGCAGTATCGGTCCATATGAGTTCTGTGATGTGGCTGTACTTTACACAGTTGCTGTGTGTAGGGTTGTGGATGATCTGGGTCAATCTGAGGCTGCTCATACTGTTAAGGAGGTGAGCAGTGCTGTGGACATTGGCGTCATTGATGTGGAAATTTAGGTCGTCAAGGAAGATATAGTCATTGGAGTCCAAGTCAGGGGTGCAATGAAGTCTGCATAGGTGTTGCAGAAGCTGGAGCGCGGGCATTTGGGTCAGTATGTAAAGGTGCCTCTGATGGTTGTCTATATCATCCGTGTGGAGTTGAAGGTTAGATGTTCTATGGGGGTGGTTAGGCACCGTATGTTCTCTTTGTGGAGGATGGCTGTTCCTCCTCCCAACTTGTTGGTGGGTCCTGGTAACTGACTTTATATCCATTGGGGATCACTGTGGCAATGTCTAGGGAAGATGTGGGGTTGAGTCAAGTCTCGGTGAGTAAGATGATGTTGGGTAGCTACGAGGTGCCATAATTCAGTTGAATGCCTGCATTGTGAGTGTGAGTTGAGAAGGGTGCATGTGAGCTGGTGTTTTTTTATTCAGGAGGTGTCTGTGGTGTGTTCGGGGTGGGGTAGTCAGAGGGCTGGTGGGTGGGCTGTGGCAGGTAAAGTGGCAGTGGGTGCAGGTGAAAGGTCCTAACATGGAGCGTGGGTCGGCTCATAGACAGTGTTTGTTGCAGTGTCGAGGGTGTAGAGCTTGGCAATGTTGGATCTTTGGGGGGTGGGAGGTGCAGGGGTCATGGCACTAGGCACGGTCCAGGCACAGATGGGTACAGACAAGCTTACCTTTGTGGTATCTGCTACATGCCCACTGTGTGCATCAACTGTGCGCTTGTCCACTGTGCGGCCCCACTGCGGCCTGCATTAAGTAGGTCCTGGGGTGGGCAGGAAGAACATTGATGGAAAAGCCTAGACAGTGGCAGTGTCACTGGATCAATCTGGAACAGCAGGAACTGGAGGCCACAGGTAACTGGCAGGCAGGATTACTGATTAGTTTTTAGGGCGGAGGGAGCCTATTGTTTCTAGGGCACATGGATGGGTGTTGGAACAGGTAACTGATTTATTTTTTGGGCGCTTTGATGGGAATGGTACCAGGTTACTGATTAATTTTTAGGGCGCAGGTATGGGTTTTGCATGGGGTTACTGACTAGTTTTTGGGCATACAGATGGGTGTTGCACTGGATTACTGATTAGTTTTTAGGGCACAGGGATGGGTGTTGCACCAGGTTTTATTGATCAATTCTTAGGGTGCAGAGAGGGTATTGCAAAAGGTTACTGATTAGCTTTTAGGGTGCCAGGATGGGTTTTGCAATGGGTTACTGATTCGTTTTTATGGCGTAGGATACGATGTTGAGGCCGTGCTGTCGGACGATGGCTGCGAAGGGGGCCATGTAAATGTTGAAGAGGGTGGGGCTCAGTGATGAACCCTGTGGGACTCCGCAGGTGATTTTCGTGGGGTCGGAGAGGAAGGGTGGGAGTCTGATCCTTTGGCTTCTTCCGGTGAGGAATGATCGGATCCAGTCCAGGGATGTTCCTTGTATGCCTGCGTCGTGTAGTCTGACGACTAGTGTGCGATGGGAGACAGTGTCGAAGGCCGCTGATAGGTCGAGTAGGATGAGGGCTGCGGAGTGGCCTTGGTCCAGGAGGGTGAGGATGTCGTCTGTGGCAGCGAGTAGGGCGGTCTCTGTGCTGTGGTTGCTTCGGAATCCGAATTGGGACGGGTCGAGGACGGCGTTCTCTTCAATGAATCGTGTCAGTTTCCTGTTGACTGTTTTCTCTGCAACCTTGGCTGCGAAGGGGAGGAGCGAGATGGGCCGATAGTTCTTGAGGTCGGTGGGGTCAGCTGTGGGCTTCTTGAGCAGGGGTCTGACTTCTGCGCGCTTCCAGTCATCTGGGAAGGTGCCTGTTTTGAAGGTGGTGTTGATGGTGCGTTGTAGTTCGGGTGCGATGGCGGCCACGGCTCTGTGGTAGATGTGAGGGGGGCAGGGGTCGGTGGGGGCCCCCGAGTGGATGCTTTTCATGGTGCAGTTTAGTTGCACAGTTAAACAATGAGGAAACATATATAAAGGTGAAAGCTACAGTTGAGCATCGGTTGCTTCATGGCAAGAAAGAGTGTAATTACTCAACATTTTTAAACCTATACTGTTGTGTGTCAGAGGTCAAGCTGGCACTCATAAACGTTTTTAATGCAAGTTCTTTCTGCTCTTCTACAAAAGACTACAGAATGCAATTTATCATGTGTGGTTACAGTACAAACTGGATTATCTACTAGATGCTGTGAGAAAGAATAATGATGTCCTAGTTGTAGGAAAACATTTAATTGTTTTTGGAGATCTACTTCAACTTACTCCTGTGAAGGGTCGGCCTGTGTTCAAAACACTGCTGCATGGTGAAACTAGGAATTCTGTGGGAAGCATTGGAAATGAGAATATTTGGTTACATTTCTAGTACAAAGAATGTGGGCTAATTTAGATCTTGGCAGATCAGGTCCTGCTGTCGTTTTTCAGATGGTTTTCCCGCATTCCAGCTTGGCGGTCCGTCCATTTTAGAGGTTGGTGTGTCTGTAGAGTGAAGACCGCTGCAATCCCGCTGACTCCGCCAGGAATTCTGAACTTTTTGATGGTGGTAGAAGCAGAATCGGCTGACGGCGGGACTCCAGCCCCAATTTCCAACGTCCAGATTATGATGCGCATTTCCATCGAGGCAACTGTGGCGGGTACCCTCCAAGCTCTAGTTGGAGGAATGGAGGAAAAAGAGGTGAAAACCTACCTTTTTTTGGGGTCCCACCATCGATTCCATCTTAAATGCCACTGTCCAGGTCCATCCTGTGCTACTGCTATTCGACCACCACACTCAGCCACCCCGTTGTCTCCGGGATCTGAGGTAGGCTTTTGTGGTCGGTGGTGGTGTACATTCAATAGTGTGTGTATGTTGTTGGTGTGCATTGCTATATGTAAAAATATGTGCGGTACACATTACCTACATATACATATTAACAGATTTGCACCATATTTGTGTATCATAAATTGCACTTACCTGTATCCACACCACCATGGACTCACCCCATTAGGACTCCACCGCCAGGAGACTGCCATCAAAATGGGAACATCTAAATCAGCTTGGCGCAATCCCACCAGCCTGACGGCAGTGCAGTGCTGTCAGCCAGCAGAGAAGATCGCTGCCACAGTAGTCTCCTGTTTCTAGCCACAATATTAAATTATGGCGGGTGGACTTCCATCAGCTCAACGGAGGCCCTGAATCAGGAATATGTGACAAGCATCTGATGATATTAGAGTAGGTGTTCTTTCAAAAGAGGGAAGGTGTGTTTAATAAAGTAGTCTTGTTAAAAAACTGTATACAACAATGAAGATAGGAGCAGAACTAATGTTCAGTATTATACAAGATGGTAAACATATTGTGTGCTTAATGTCTATATTGGAGTAGTGAGCATGTTTCTACAATGAATTGCTGGAATTGATGAAAGCGATAATTTTGCAACTAAAAGCATTACATAAAATGGAACACCAGGGTGTCTCTGTATTTCTAAATGAAATGCTACAAGCAAAACTGGATTCATTAGAAAAATCTGGTTCACGAACTGCAGGATTGGAGAAATGTTTAAGTCTATGCAAAAACTGAAGGGTGATTTTGCACCAAAATTTAAATGTTGAAGACGGATTGGTTAATGGTGCTATGGGTAAAGTTGTTGATTTGATTACTTTTCCTAATAGGAATGAGGTGGAATACCGTGTGATTAAATTTGATCAGATGGACAACAAAAAGCAAAATGGACAATGTACGGAACGTTTTTGCTTGAAAACGGTTTATATGTTAGACGGAAAAAGTTTCCAGTTTGTCATCGGGTTACTAATTCGTTTTTAGGGTATAAAGATTTGTGTGTACCAGGTTAATAATTATTTTATAGGGCACAGGGATGGCTGTTCAATCAATCAATCAGGATTTATAAAGCACGTTTAATCACCTGATAGGGAATCTAGGGACTTGTAGGTTACAGAGGCCTACTCGAACAGCCAGGTCTTGAGGGCCATTTGGAATTCCGGAAGAAAGGTGATGGTCCAAAGTTGCATTGGGAGGCTCTACCAGGTCTTTGCTGTGATGTGGGAGAAGGAGCGCCCTCCACTTCTGCTTCGGTAGATTTGAGGAGAATGGGCAAATGAAAGGGAGGCGGAGCTTAGTCTTCTGAATGGTTGGTGAAAGTTCAGGCAGTGGGTAATGTAGACGGGTCCTTGTTTGTGTAGAGCGTTGTGTTCTGTGGATCAGCAGCTTGAATTGGCATCTCTTCTGTTCAGGTCGGCCAGTGGAGATGCCTGAGGTGAGGTGTGATGTGGGATCGTTGAGGAAGGCCAAGTATGAGTCTGGCTGCAGCATTTTGTATGGTCTGAAGTCTCTGTAGGAGGTGTTTAGCAATTACTACGTAGAGGGCGTGGCCGTAGTCCAGTTGGCTGGTAATGAGGGCCTGTGTCACGGTACATCTCGTGTGTAGGGGTAGCCATTTGAAGATTTTACTCAGCATGTGCAGAGTGAGGAAGCAAGCAGAGGAGACAGCATTGATCTGTGATTTCATGGTGAGCTTATTGTCAATGATGATTCTGAGGCTTCTGGCGTGGTCGAAGGGAGTGGTTGCGGGTCCTAGGTCTAATGGCCACCGGGAGTTGTTCCATGTGTTACCTCTGTTGCCAAAAATCAAAACATTTGTCTTGTCTGTGTTCAGCTGCAGGCAGTTATTCTTCATCTAGTCGGAGACACTTGTCATGCATCTCTGGAAGTTAGTTCTGGTGGTGGTGGGTTGTCGGTGAGTGAGAGGAGAAGTTGAGTGTCACCTGCATAGGAAATTATGTTGAGACCGTGGGATCTGCCGATGTTGGCCAGTGGGGTGATACATGCGTTGAAGAGCATATGGGCTGAGGGATGAGCTCTAGGGGACACGGTAGGAGGTCTCCTTGGGTTCGGAGGTGAAAGGTGAGATGTGGATCCTCTGAGTTCTTCCGGTGAGGAAGGAGATGATCCATCTAAGCGCAGCCCCTCGGATGCCGATGTGGTGAAGTCTTTCGATTAGCATGTGATAGTATATAGTGTTGAAGACTGCTGAGAGGTTGAGGAGGATCAGAGCTGCTGTTTCTCCTTGCTCGAGGAGGGTTTGGATGTCATTACTGACTGTGATCATGGTGGTTTCTCTGCTGTGATTGCTGAGGAAGTCAGATTAGCATGCATGGAGTAGCTGGTTCTGCTGCAGGTGTGTCATGAGTTGGGAATGGGAGCAGGGAGATTGGCTGGTAGTTTTTGAGTTCCCTGGGGTTGGCAGAGGGTTTTTGAGTAGTGGTCTGATTTTCACATGTTTCCAGGCATCAGAAAATTTTGCAGTGGGGATGGAGGTGTTGAACAGAGTAGTGAGTTCCTGGCCAATCCTTTGGTTTCCGAGGTTGAAGATGTGGTGTGGGCATGGATCTGAGGGAGCTCCAAAATGGAAGGATTTCATGATGGAGGTGGTGTTCTGGGGGAGAGGAGGTTCCAGGTAGTCAGTCTTTGGTTTGCGTTGATTGCGGTGGTGGGATATCTGTCAAGGAAGTCAGTAGGTGTGGGTTGGGGTTTGAAGTATTTGTATATGGTTGGGATCTTGTCATGGGAGAAGTTGGCAAGGTTGTCGCACAGCTTCTTTGAGGGTGTGGAGTTGTTTTCGCTGGCAGTCAGGTTGGAGACTTCCTTACCAATTTTGAAAAGTTCCATGGTGATGTTGGTGCTGCTTTTGATGTGTGTGGATAGTGCTGTCTTCTTTGTTGCCCTCAGCAGGTGGTGGTCGAGGTTGAGGGAGGTCTTGAAGGCTGCCCTGTTGGTGGTGTCCTGAGAGGCACGCCATCTCTTCTCCAGCTGTTTTCTGTCTTGTTTCACTGTTCTGAGTTCTTTGGTATATCAGCTGGCCTTTTTGGAGGATTTTCTCTGGATGTTGTTCTTGATGGGGATGATGCTGTCAGTGAAATTGGTGATCAAGGAGTTGAAGTTATTCACTTCCTGTTCGAGGTTGGTGGTGGTAGCGGGTTTGGAGTGTTGAGGGCATCCATCCAGCTGGTCTCTGAGATTTTGTTCTGCCTCCGTTGGGGTGCAATGGTCGTCTTGGGGTGGCGGTGCGGAGGCTGGAGATGCTAAAGTGGATGATGCAGTATCGGTCCATATGAGTTCTGTGATGTGGCTGTACTTTACACAGTTGCTGTGTGTAGGGTTGTGGATGATCTGGGTCAATCTGAGGCTGCTCATACTGTTAAGGAGGTGAGCAGTGCTGTGGACATTGGCGTCATTGATGTGGAAATTTAGGTCGTCAAGGAAGATATAGTCATTGGAGTCCAAGTCAGGGGTGCAATGAAGTCTGCATAGGTGTTGCAGAAGCTGGAGCGCGGGCATTTGGGTCAGTATGTAAAGGTGCCTCTGATGGTTGTCTATATCATCCGTGTGGAGTTGAAGGTTAGATGTTCTATGGGGGTGGTTAGGCACCGTATGTTCTCTTTGTGGAGGATGGCTGTTCCTCCTCCCAACTTGTTGGTGGGTCCTGGTAACTGACTTTATATCCATTGGGGATCACTGTGGCAATGTCTAGGGAAGATGTGGGGTTGAGTCAAGTCTCGGTGAGTAAGATGATGTTGGGTAGCTACGAGGTGCCATAATTCAGTTGAATGCCTGCATTGTGAGTGTGAGTTGAGAAGGGTGCATGTGAGCTGGTGTTTTTTATTCAGGAGGTGTCTGTGGTGTGTTCGGGGTGGGGTAGTCAGAGGGCTGGTGGGTGGGCTGTGGCAGGTAAAGTGGCAGTGGGTGCAGGTGAAAGGTCCTAACATGGAGCGTGGGTCGGCTCATAGACAGTGTTTGTTGCAGTGTCGAGGGTGTAGAGCTTGGCAATGTTGGATCTTTGGGGGGTGGGAGGTGCAGGGGTCATGGCACTAGGCACGGTCCAGGCCCAGATGGGTACAGACAAGCTTACCTTTGTGGTATCTGCTACATGCCCACTGTGTGCATCAACTGTGACCTTGTCCACTGTGCGGCCCCACTGCGGCCTGCATTAAGTAGGTCCTGGGGTGGGCAGGAAGAACATTGATGGAAAAGCCTAGACAGTGGCAGTGTCACTGGATCAATCTGGAACAGCAGGAACTGGAGGCCACAGGTAACTGGCAGGCAGGATTACTGATTAGTTTTTAGGGCAGAGGGAGCCTATTGTTTCTAGGGCACATGGATGGGTGTTGGAACAGGTAACTGATTTATTTTTTGGGCGCTTTGATGGGAATGGTACCAGGTTACTGATTAATTTTTAGGGCGCAGGTATGGGTTTTGCATGGGGTTACTGACTAGTTTTTGGGCATACAGATGGGTGTTGCACTGGATTACTGATTAGTTTTTAGGGCACAGGGATGGGTGTTGCACCAGGTTTTATTGATCAATTCTTAGGGTGCAGAGAGGGTATTGCAAAAGGTTACTGATTAGCTTTTAGGGTGCCAGGATGGGTTTTGCAATGGGTTACTGATTCGTTTTTATGGTCCTGGGATGGGTAGTGCACTGGGTTACTGATTAGATTTTGGAGCACAGGGCTAGGTGTTGCCTGTTGTTACTGTTTAATTTTTATGGCAGCTGGGTAAGTATTGCACTAGGTTACTAAGTAGTATTTAGGGCACATGTATATGTATTGCACTGAATAATTGATCAGTTTTTAGGGCGCAGGTAACTGATTCGTTTTTAGAATGTAGGAATGGTTGTTGTACTATTTCAAAAAATTGTTTTTAGTACCAAGGTATGAGTTTTAAATAGGGGTAGTTAGGAGTTTTTAAGGCTCCGGGATTGGTAGGAGTATAGGGGTTGAGGAGTTTTTAGGGCTAATGGATAAGCAGAGGGAATGGTAGCAAGGGTTTTTACAACTCAAGAAGTATTTTCTTTCTTCAGAGCCATCTTCTGCCTTAACCAGTCCTGACAGTATTCCATGTAAATTCTGTGGTGCAAGATAATCCTTTGTGAAATTTTTAGTTGAGATTCTGTCAAACTATATTTCCAAATTAAAGATTTTGCATACGCCTAAATACAAGGCACCGATGAAATGGAAGAGAGCAATAATAGGAAAGTAGAAAAGACAAGGTAAATTAGAAATGTTATGCTCCATTGAAAAAAAAAGTTTGAATTAACCTCACTGAAGTATTACTTTTCCAATGTAGCACAAAAAAATGTTGCAGTACTTTTATCCTAATTTTGATGTAATCCTTACAGAAAATATTATGTATAGAATGAAAGAAAAATAATTTTGTTATATTTAAATAGCAAATAGTGTTACATTAATTGGATTCAAATAGGGTATTTCAATTTTTATAATTAAATTACAAATATATAATCTTTTTACATATAGTTTTAAAAACTAAAACATATATATTTATAGTTTAAATATTTTAAATAATTTAATTTAATTTAACATTATCTCCTAAGTGGATTTTAAACTAATTCCCTTCCTCCATTGTTTTCTTTGGTATGGTGTTTCAGCAACAGTGGTTGGACTTACTACATGGCTTTGTTTTTTTTGTAGTGACTGAAACTTCAATTTTGTGAAAAGAAAAGTAGTAAACTTACTCAAAGTGTAAATTACTCAAATGTGTAACTTACCTTGGTGAAAAAGTGGATTTTAAACTAATTCCCTTCCTCCATTGTTTTCTTTGGTATGGTGTTTCAGCAACAGTGGTTGGACTTACTACATGGCTTTGTTTTTTTTTGTAGTGACTGAAACTTCAATTTTGTGAAAAGAAAAGTAGTAAACTTACTCAAAGTGTAAATTACTCAAATGTGTAACTTACCTTGGTGAATCAGGCCCCATGCATTTATAAGATGTCCCTAAGAATCTGAGTTTAGAAATAGTGTTAACACTATCGAATTTGGGCCCTTGATATGATCATGTGATGAAGAGGTCATTTCACAAACTGTGTTCTCTCTTGAAAATTGAATTTTTTTGCAATTTTTATTAGGCATCTGAGGAAATGGTGTTTGTGTTGAAAGACTGCTGTTCACATTTAGATTTGTAGTTGTGAGCTTAAAAAATTACCCGAACAGACCGCTCAGGTAAAAAAATTACCTGGATTGCTGTTCACATTAAAGAATTATCTGAACAGAACATTGCACATTAAAATTTTCTACACAAAGTTACTCGATGTGGCATAATGGCATAATCTCAATAAATTAATGTCAATTTTATTAAGTGAAATTATTCAAATTACCCATTACTCTGGCATAACTAACATTTTGCCAGGCCTACCTTTCATATAGTGCAGGCTTTGCTCAAGGGCATTTGAGCGCTTTACATGAGCACCACTTACATTAGAGAAGGCTATATTTTTTTAGGCATGGGGAGATTACGTGATTTGCCTAGAATCAGATGTTGAGTCGTCAGTAGGACTCAAACCAACCTGGTTCCCCTGGTCTAAAGTTGGCAGCTCTGGCCATTAGGTTTACGGTAGGAAGCAAAAGCTGGAGAATAATGCATTAGAGAAAAACAAAATGTGTATTTTTCTGTGTCACCACACTGCTGCCAATAAGAAAGGTAACCCACACGTGTGAATGGACACATGGAAAAGGTAATGGCCAAAAACACACCATGGCAAAGTCAAGATTTTTTATTTGAATTACATTGATTCTAGGGGTAATTGTTGCTGTGGTATTCAGGTCTGGGGTTGGCTGACACCCAAGGTAACCTACCAAACGTAAAAAAGTTTGAAAAGCCAACATATGGGGGAGCCCGGCTGCTGTGGCTCAAATGGATCACACTACATTTGTTACTGAAAATGCCATACACATGTCAGACCTTTGCAGAAATAAAAGATATTCCTCACATATCTGTTGGGGAAATTTCAGGAATCTCTGGAAATCGACAAAAGCCCTACCACCCAGCATTCCCACACTTCTCCCAATAAATAAACATATCACCCACCAAAGAAAAGTCCCCAAACTGCAATGTAGAAACATCAGGAATTTTCATTTGAATTTCAATGTTATTGCATATGGGTGTAGCTGCAGTAGGTTTACTCGAGGTCGGCTGGCATCAATGGAATCCTACTAACTTCAGTTTTTAAATAAACATACACAGGGTGTAGTCCAGGGTAGTGTGGTTCATGTGGATTTCACCGTTGTTTCTTACCCAGAATGCACTGCAAGCATTAAACTTTTTCAAAAGTAACACCTTTTCCTACAGTCCTGTGAGTAAAAGATACAGAGTCTCCAGAGATGTCCAAAAGTCTTAGCTCACAGGATACCCACGCTTCTCTCAATATAAACAGTACCCAGTATTTGTGGGTATTTCTATCATACGGGAACTGGTTAAAACTTGGACCATGTGATGCCAATGTAGTTTCAATGTAATCTTTATATTGCTACAGTTGTGGTACATTCCTAACACATCGGTTAAGCCACCTCACACATGCAAGATAACATTTTTCTCAAAAGATATGTGAAAATGCAGCCTGGCTAGACTTTTGCCATTAGCTTTAAGTGGCAGAAATTCTGTCACATAAACATGGGAAAAGTTATATTGTTTAACCCATACTTGCTTCGATCCATCACCCTGTAATGCTCTTGGCTGCTGGTCTTTAGAAATGGTCTTGGTTGGTAGGATTCCCTGGGTGCAAGCAACCCAACAATCTGAAAACTGCAGCCATACTTATTGGAAAGGGAAAAGTAAATATGTATGTTTATATATAGCTTTTGCATTTGTATGGCCTTGTGGGTAGTCAAACATGCTGGGATAAATGTAAGCCACTCCACCTTGGATTCCCCTGTTTCTCTAGGTTTAATAAATGACCAGGGCTCAAAGGATTCCGGGGAATGCAGAAAGGGGGATTTACTCCTCTCTCTTTCCCAAATGTTAATACTACTCCCAAACTAATCCAAATTACTTCCTACTTGCCATGGAGCTAGCTGCAGTATTCAGGCCATGTGCTCCAGGGGTTCAGAAAGACCATCTTTGGTCATGGAGTGTGTGGTCAGTCTGATGTCATGGTGTGCCAGCCTCAAATCCAATTCTTTTTTAAATCCTTTCCCTGGAGCCTCGTGGCCTTTCCGCTGCCCCAGGGGCAGATTGGGAATAAATCCCCAACCTGCCCTCCTCGCTGGGGCAGAAAGACTGTCCAGGGACTGAGGGTCCTGGTGGCAACTTGGTATCAGCATTATCCCACCTTCTACCCATTCCATTTTTATATTTGTTCTATCCCTACTTTTTAGTGAGCTTTTTGATCACTGGGCGAAAATATATGCCACCCAGGAAGCCAGAAAGATTATTCTCCATGAGTGGAGGGTGGAACCCACTGCTAGGATAGTCTGGCCCCCACTCCGTTCTTGTTTTGGGAAAACGTTTCTCTCCCTGGCAGGGCCGGACTGGCTATCGGGCGTTTTGGTGTGCTGCCAAGCTGGGGGCTGATTTCGTTGATGGGGACCTGCGTATGCTTAAAACCATTCATTTTGCTTTGTTTATTGAGAAGCACACGCAGGTCCCCATCAACGAAATCAGCCCCCACTGCAGTGAAATCAGCCCCCAGCTTGACAGCACACCAAAACGCCCGGTAGCCAGTCCGGCCCTGCTCCCTGGTTTATATTTGAAATTCTGCCCGTTGACAAAAGCAGATGTGGTAAACATGCCTCATCTGCCCCTCATGATTGGGAGAATGCATTCATGCCAGGATGGGCCTGCCTCTATCTATCTATCTATCTATCTATCTATCTATCTATCTATCTATCTATCTATCTATCTATCTATCTATCTATCTATCTATCTATCTATCTATCTATCTTATCTATCTATCTGTTAGACACATGATCTCCGTAGCCCCACACATCCCCGTGTTTCTGTCAGGCAGGCAGTTCCCGACCACCGGCTTACCTTTACCCACTACGGAGAAGCCTTATCCTGGTTGGTGGGGTGGTGGAGATGAGTAGGTGCCCCCCCTTGAATAATCTAAGCTTCCTCGCACGGTGCAATCGAAATCTGATGCACAGCGAAGGATGAAGTGAAACAAGAACTACAGTTCCCATGAGGCAAAGCGGAAACGACCGTGTTTACCCGGGAACGAGCAGTTTGACATCGGAAATTAAAAAACAGCATAAAATGAGATCAGGAAGAAAAGACGCTGCTGATTATTCTTCCGAGCAGCGTGTCATACCCGCTGCCCTAATTTTATTCGTGTCTGGTAAGGGTGCACTTGCACCAAAACTCTCCTGTGACTCACTCCTTGTGTCGGACGTCCCGCTGTGGTGCCAGGATTCGGCGCTGAGCTGAAAACCGCATTTTGGAACCTTACTTCAGGTCTGTGGCCGAGATTCCTATCGACTACGCAGACAGTGAAACTTACCAATACTGAGTGTGTGCTGAGGATTTCTAGGGGATTTAACCCAGAAGACCAGTGTAACTTTTTTCCTTTGATTTAAGTGTGATTATTAGTACCTCAACTACTTCCCATGAAGTCAATGGGATTTAAAGACTAAAAATCAAACAAAGTGGTGATTATTGTTTACTTCCTCATAACAGGGGGTTCAAGAGGCGGCCTTCTACTCTTCCCCTGCGTAGCGGAACATTGATTTTCTTATGGTGTGTATGCCTGCCTAAAGTATATCTTGGTGCTTGGGGGCTAAGGTGAATTACCGTATGACATAGAGAACTAAGTCTCATTGACTGATTACCTGAGACCCTAATTTGTTTTACCCTTGTTTCAGATTTCATCCTTCACATGATACATAATTACCAAGATGTTTAACTCTTCCGCCATATAGGATGGGGGAATCGTTATTCTTATTTACAGGTACTAAGACAGTTCTACTATGTTAGGAAAGATATGATTATAGAGAGTTATCATTTATCTGTACTACTTTTCTTTCAGGTCTCTCTCCCCGCTGATCCCTACCCTTTCCTTCCCCCACTCGATCATCCCAAATACCTGTGCGTTTACCGTACTCAGGGTTGGGGCTATCGAGAGGTGGACCCCATTTTGCATCAAACCGTTCCTGAGGAATAACTGAGATAACCGAAGCTGACACTATCTATCTATCTATCTATCTATCTATCTATCTATCTATCTATCTATCTATCTATCTATCATGTGCTTTCTACTGAGGGGCAATATATGTTGCTCAATGCCAGGATGTGTCCGCCCCACCACACCCCATTCACTTGAAAAGAAAACGATATCCCTGGTGTCTAGTATTCTTTCCAATGCCCAGGAAGGAGACACCGAGGGTGAGTTCCCCAACCAATTGATGACAAGCATAATGAGATGAAGGAGAACTTGGTTGATTGAGGTAACAGGATGACTGCAAATTCATTGTTTAAAACGTAATGCTGATAAAACAGAAATCTTGTTGTTTGGGTGAGCTGGCAAGGTGTGGAATGACTCGTGGTGGCTGATGCTGCTTGGCTCCACACCAAAACCTAAGAATGCAGTAAAGAATTTAGGCATTTTAATTGATTATTCCCTTTCATTGTAAGAACAAGTAACTAAGGAATGTGGGACTTGTTTTGGTCCTTTACGCACCCTTTATTTTGATGGACCCCAGTGGTATGGAGAAGGAATATAATTCAACCTTCTTTAGGAGCAGGTTGAACTATGGGAATGAGTTGTATGAGGGCATAGCAGAGTACTTGTTTACATTGCTACAGACTATTCAGAATGCACTGACAAGACTTATCTGTAATCAGACCAGCAGAAGGTCAGCCTTGTTTAGCCTTAACCATCTACTTTGGCTTCCAGTTCACATTTTCAAGGTAATGTGCCATAAGCACAGAGCACTTTATGATAAGGGCCCAACGATGTTACAGAACAGAGTTTCTTTTTACAAACCTATATGGAATCTTCGATCAGCCAACCAGACCATAGTATCTTGTGGAAAAATGTAAAATAATAAATCTAAAATGGGTGGACACTCTTTTAATTTCTTGGCAGTGACCTACTGGAATAAACTTCAGAATCTACCTGTAGTGTCAGATTTGTTGTTTTTTTCGGAGCAAACTGAAGACCTGGTTGTATCCGCTCTGGAGTCTTGATTGGAATCGGTTAAAGATAAGGTCTAGCTCTAGGATATCCCTTTGAGGATGAGAGTACGCTTTATAAGTAGAAAATACAATACAATACAACCTTCCCTCCTCAAGGAGGCAGAAAGATGGTTTGGGCTTCATAACTTTTGTTTAGCCAAATGCCAGGGTAGGCCATCCTGACCCTTACTTCTAAAGTAAAAGAACTGGACTACCCTCCACCCTTATTTTATTTAAAGTAACACATCCTAATGTCTGGAGTCTTTTTAGGAGGGTGAAGTGATTCCTACGTAGCGTATGTTTCCATAATCTAGTGTGCTGGTGATGAGGGTCTGTATGTCAGTCCTTCTGGTGTTCACCGGGAGCCATCTGAAGATCTTGCATGGCATGCAAAGAGTGTGGAAGTAGGAGGATGAGACTGTGTTGACTTGTTTTTTCATGGATAGCTTGTTATTCAGGATGATGCCGAGGGTGCAAGCATGGTCTGTTGGGGCAGGAAGGTGTGCCCTGCTCCACAGACCACCCTGTGTCGTTCCATGGGGTAGTGTTGTTCTCCAAAGATGAGGACTTCTGTCTTGTCTGTGTTGAGTTTGAGACAGTTGTCCTCCAATTCAGTTTGTGACATTCATCATGCATCTGTGAAGGGGTCTTTGGACAGTGAAAGGATGAGCTATGTGTCATCAGCCTAGGAGATGATATTGAGTCCATGTGATCTGACAGTGTCGGCCAAGGCATCCTGATATTGTTTTTCCTGGAGTCCTCTATGCCAGTTGAAGAGGATTTGCCTAGTGAATCATGGTTTCTACTGTATCCGACTTTTTCTTCCTTATGATGGCCTGCTGATTCCTCCCGCCGCATACAGTCATTTGTCTTATCATATGTGAATCCCTGTTCTATGGATCCCGTCCTGAGAGCCCAGGGCCTCATCTACTCCATCGTGCTTTGGGCCTTGCATCCTATGTATTATTACCTCTGAGGTGGTTATTTCCCCTGCTGGATCCTTTCTACTCAGTTAGGCTCCATTGCCAGAATTTGTGGATGACCTGATGAACTCATTTCAGATCCCCCAGACATGTGCTGCCCCTTCTACTCATCCGCATAGCGCCCTGAAGAAGGTGTGACCCTTGTACCTGGGTCTCGCACCAAAACGCGCGTCGGCGCATTTTTTTCCACATGACTGGTGCAACTCTTCTAAAAGTCTGGATACTATCAGTTTTTTCTGTAAAAAAGATTTTACAAAAAATGTATAAAACAATAAAAAAAATATAACATAGCAAGTACCGATACCTTCATTGCTCTGTACTAGGATACACTTGTTATACAATGCATTCTTTTTCACTATATGTCTGATTACCCATGAGTCTATGTTCTGGGTTTATGTGGAGCTTGTGTTCTGTCCATGTGTCTGAATGAATGGGTTATGAGTGTGGCTACGATTTGAATTTATGATTATGTGGTGCTTTGATGTATAATATTTATGGTTCACTCGTCTGTCTGGGAGGTGTTCTTGTAGTAACTTTTTATAAATAACTGTCTTGTGTATCTATTTTATTGACTATGTATGTACTTTGCTAATATTGTGCATTACGTATTTGCACATTAATGTTGGTAATCCTAAATAAAATGCAACACTATTTTTCACTCAGGGTCCTATTTCTGCCCTTTCGTCTGTACACTGTGCTTGCTCGTTAGTGAGGAGGTTATCTTTTGCCCTCTCCCTTATATCAAGATTTTGTTGCTTTATTTAAAAAATAGGTTACAGGCAGTGGGTTTGCTGTTTGACTGTAGGCGTCGGCCAAGGGGGTCATGTAGGTGTTGAAGAGGATTGGGCTGAGGGACAATCCTTGTGGGACTCCAGAGATGGTCTTCCTGGGCTCTGAGGTGTAATGTGGGAGACGTATCCTTTGGGTTCTGCCGGTGAGGTATGTGGAGATCCATTTGAGGGTGTTTCCTTGGATCCTGATGTGGTGGAGTGTTGATCAGAGTGTGGTGGTCAATGGTGTCAAATGAGGTGGATAGGTCCAGGAGGATGAAGGCTACTGTTTCCATGAACTCCAGGAGAGCTCTGATGTCGTCAGTGGCTGCAATCAGGGCTGTCTCAGTGCTGTGGTTAACCCAAATTCCAGATTGGGAAGGGTCTAGGAGGTTGTAGTCTTCTAGGTGTTGAGTGAGTTGCTAGTTGATCACTTTCTCAAGGACATTTGCTGTATAGGTGAGCAGATGGGCTGGGTCAGCAGGGGGTTTCTTCAGGAGGAACCTCACCTCTATATGTTTTCAGTCCTCAGGGAAGGAGGCCACAGTGTGGAGGTGTTTAGGATCTTCCTGAGCTTGTCACCGATTGCCTTGCTTCCCAGGCTGAAGACATGATGGGGGCATGGGTCCGTGGGTGCTCCACATTGCACAGAGTTCATGATGGAGATAGTGTTTTGCATGGTGAGGAGGTTCCAGTGGGTGAGACGGTGTTCGGGGTTTGTGTTCGTGGAAGTGAGCTGTTTGATGCTGTTGACTGTGGAGTGTTGGTGTCTGAAGTTCTTGTAGATGGCTGAGATCTTGTTGTGGAAGAACTCAGGAAGGTTTTCACACAGTTCCTTGGAGGGAGTGATCTTGTACTCTGTGGCTGCGGGATTTGGTGAACTCCTCCACGATCATCAAGAATTATTTTTTTCTGTGATTCATTTTGATTTCGATGTGGACTGCTAGGGTGTTCTTCTTAGTTTCTTTCAGGAGTTGGAGGTACTGGTTGAGAGCAGTCCTGAAGATGGTGGGGGTCTTCCATTTTTTTACTGCGGTGCCAATTTATTTAAAGTTGTCGGCAGTTGCATTTGTTACAGTGCAGCTCCGCGGTGAACCAGCTAGCTCTTTTCCTTGGTTCTTTGATCTTGGCTGTCTTGGTGGGGGTGATGGTGATGGCACATTCTGAGATCCACTGGGAGAAGTTATTTGCTGCTTGTTCTGGGTTGTGTGTAGAGTCTGGGAGGTGGGAGCGGAGAGTTTTGTTCCACTAGCCTTCCGATATCTTTTTCCAGTCTCTTTGTGTGGATCTGCGGGTGCGGTGCAGGTGGGTCCTGAGATGGTGAAGGGTACGCTGTGGTGATTGGTCCAGGTGAGTTGTGAGGTGTGGTTGTACCTGACCCTGTTGCTGGAGGTGAAGATGGGGTCTAGTTTGTGCCCTGGAATGTGGGTTTGGTCAGTGATGAGCTGCTTGAGGCTGATGTTGCTCATTCTGTCCAGGAGGTCTGTGGTGTTGTTGTCATTGGGGTCATCAAGAGGGAAGTTGAGGTCCCCTAGGAATATGTAGTGATTGGAGTCGATTTTGAGTGAGGCGGTGAGCTCAAGTATGGTGTCGCAGAAGCTGGGGCGTGGTCCTTGTGGTTTGTGGTTGAGGGTGCCTCAGATGGTGCATTTTCTGTCTGTGTGGAGTTGGAAGTTGAGGTGTTTCATGACCGGTGTGAGGTCGTCAGGGGATGTCGTGCAGTGAATGGTATCCATGTAGACCATGTAGATGATGGAGGTTCCTCCTCCATATTTATTGGATCATCCCGGTACGTTATCTTGTAGCTTTCGGGGATAGTGGTGGTGATGTCTAGAGCAGAGACTGGGTTTAGCCAGGTTTCTGTGAGGAAGATGACGTCCGGGGTGAGGGAAAAGATCATGTCCCAGATCTCAGTGACGTGTTGCTGAGAGAGCACACATTGAGCAGGATGCATTGGAGTTGTGTCATGGTGATCTCGGTCGATGAAGAGGGTTTGGCTGCATTTCTGTTTGCGGTGTCTCTGGTGTCGTTGGTTGCCTCGGTGTTGAAGGTGGAGCAGCAGTGTCAGCAGGAGAATGGACCTATGGTGGTATGTGGGGATGTGCAGCAACAGGGGTTGCTGGTGTGTCTGGGGTCCAGGGCTTAGACGTCAATGGCCGTGTACCTTCTTAGGGTGGAAGTGCCAGGTGCGTTCCAGGCAGATGGGCTTGCCTTTGGCACACCTTTGCTGCGGCCACGTAGCGGCCTCCATTAGTAGTCCTGGGAGGTGGGAAGAGCTAGCAGAGAGGGGGGATGGCAGGGAGCAGGAAACCAGCGGGAGCAGGAAAATGGCAAGAGAGGGGCGGTGAGACACAACTGACCAAAACCAAAACAACCGAAACCAAAGGAAGCAAATAAACTGTGTAAAAAAACAACCAAAGGAGAATTGAGATCACAATGACACCAGGCAGCAGTCACCCAAGAGCAGGATCGAACCAGAAGCCTCGGGGCTGGGGGAGAGGCACAGTCATGAGTAGCTGAGCAGCAGCAGCTGGGAGAGCAGCACACTAGACCGGGAGGTCAAGGGCTACTGTGACATAAAACCCAAAACCATTTTGCTCTGTAGGTGTTGGTAGACGTATCCCTGGGCAAACCTAGGTAGCATTAAAATCTTTATTTCCTATTTCCAACTGGTAAATGATAGAAAAAGGCTTTGTTTTTTTCTAACGTATTTTTTAAATCTGATTTAATGGTGAGGTTCTTGACAATGTAAGTAAAGAAAAGTTAGTTTATAAAAATGTAGTTTGCGCTATCTGAAACAAAACTGGCTTTAAACCAGTTTTATCCATCAGTCACTTCAGACCTGAAATACACATTCTGGGCTGGGAGAGCTAAAAACTCTGGTTCAGAGGACAATAGCCTGCATCTGAGCCATGAAGAGTGGGTGGGTGTCAACTACTGACCAGTTAGCAGAGTTCAGCTATCTGGGAGTGGACAGAAACAGTTGGCCGACTGATATGCCAAGGAAAGCTTCTCTTATCCTTTCACAGGACAGCCAGGCTCCAGTCACAGTTGGGGAGAAAACACATTTTGACCCTGTCTAAATGGAGAAGAGCTCATCTAAATAGAGGTGTGGCTAATGAGTTGAAGACATGCCTGTCTGGTGGCAGAAGCATTTCATCATGTTGTAAGAAAGGTTCCTAAGTAATTTTAGGCTAGTGATTTTAGAATAAGGCAAGGAGGAAATGCTACAAAGAGAGGAATAGAGACTGCAAGAAAATAGTTAGACTTGGGGCAGAGTTTCTCAAATCGCTGGCTTTTGCAGAATCAAAAATAAATCGTGCACCTTAACTACCATCTCCTCAGAATGAACATTTGTGGGCCTGAGAAGACGCCACCAGAAGAAGAAGTCCATGCAGAAAACATACTCTGGATTCCTACAAAAAAGAAGACTCTCTTAATGACTCCAGGAAACCTGAATCCAGCTGGAAACCACAGACTAGAAAAGCTCTTCAAGGTTCAAGTGATTTGCCTCCTTTTTGACTTTTTCAAGGACACAAAAATCAGAAAGACTCCTGACTACAAAATGGCCCAGCAAAGCACAGAGAACTGGATGCTGTGGGAGGCCTGGCTGGAGAGAGTCAGGGACTTGGTGCCTAGAATTCTGCCCTGACCTGCAAGGGGCTTCAGGACTTACCAAAAGGAACTTTTTCCAGATGCAGTAGAACAGTTAAGTGGGACTTACTCATTTTTTCTTCTCCGGAGGATTGGGATAAGGTGCTGGGGGATGGCCAGGAATGTTGCACCCTAGGAGCAAAATGAAAACTGTTTTGTCCAGCTTTGAGCTATTTGCCACAGTAACAAATGGTTCACCGTGTTCATTTCTGGCCTCATTTAGCTCTGCTTGGCTACAGCTTCCAGCCGTGCCCTTCTCAAAAAGCAACTAATTCCAGAGGTAATAATTGGACCGGAGCAAGGTAGTAAATATCTTTGTCCAGAAATGCAACTTGAATGGCTACAAAATCCATGTTTGTCCTGCTTGAAGCTTTTGATATCAAAGACAGCGGCTTCAGTTAGAACTCGACAAAAACAATTGCATCTTCAAGGGACCATTTGCAGTCACGGCCTTGGACTTTGCCCCACTGTAAGAATTTGCCATATATTTAAAAAACTAAGGGGTCTACTCACACATGAGTAAATCTACTTTGCAAATGTTCTCTTAACAGTTTGTTGTAAATTTACTACTGTTGGCTACATGTTTCCACTCCCTGAATTCAGATGGTGGAGCCTACTTTCCGAGTGTAAGGTTATTTACTTAAAGTATAGGGAAATCCTACAAAGTGTATTACAATTTAAAAAAATTAAAACATATTATTATATAACACAATATAAACAAAAACTTCTACAACACTATTATTTTCATTTTGAATTAGATATATAATTGATTTAAATATTACATTACATTTAAATTTTTTCTTTTAAATGTACTAAAAATAACCACCTACAGCAGATTGTTTATATTTATTATCTATTAAAGGTTAATAAAACGGTATGTATAGAAATAATTTAAAGTATTTTAATTATTTTTTAAACAATAGACAACATTTATTTTTAAATGCAAAAAATGTATTACAATATTTTTACACAAAATAATATTTATTTTTTTATTATTTCAAACAAATGCTCCTTCCTTATTTAGAAAAAAAGGTGCACTAGCTCTCCGGGACCAGTGTTTATTAGCGGTATCACATTTCAGTGAATACTGCCCTTGTCGGACGAAATATGTTTCCCAAAAAATACACAATGGTGTTTGCTGTAGTCCTGGAATGCCAGCACATCTTTTTTCTGACTGAGGAAGAAGCACCTTTTGCATTTGTAACGGGCCCAAACAACTGATACAGGCACCAACACTGCATGTGGTGAGTAGCTATGTTGGAAGGCATTTCTGAAAAACAATATATAATTTTATAACAATTAATTGCCTTTTTATTTATTTTTGAAAAGTTAAAATAAATTACTTTTTTAGTGCTATTTCCTATGGGGTTCTTGGTTAAGTCGCTGCCTCCATTATTTTATATGTGAGGGCGTAGCAGCACCAGTGAATGGCCATGTGTGGTGCTGGGGTTTTTTCAGATTTGACCTGCAGTACATTATGACTGAGGTGCAGTTTGTGAATAGGAATAGATTTTACTCTTTTGGGAATGGGTGTGTGTCCCTACCTAAACTCCTCCTTATTCCTTCCTAAACTCCTCCCATTTAGTGATCAGTATTACCCATTTTCCAGCCACTGCCTCTGTCTTTCCAATATTTACTAAAAAAAGTATGCATTTTTGTATGAAGGCTGCATTCTTAGGGGCCGATTACGATGGCGGAAGGACCGTCACCGCCAGCCAGGCGGTGGCGGTCCTTCCCACATGGGACCACGACTGCGGCGGACGCAAAGACCGTCTGCCATGGAACCGCCGGCGGAGCGGTCTGCATCCGTAAAATGGTGGCGGTGCCTAGCAGGCATCGTCCTCCAAATTACGATGCGGTCTTCCGCCAGCCAATCTGGGCGGGTAAACCGCCATTGAAAGGCTGGTGAAGATTGGTTTCGGGGGCCCTTTGCAGGCTCCCAATGTGTTGGGGGGGTGTTTGTGCACTGGTAGGGTACCCATGGTCCCCCCCGACTTTTCACTGCACCAAGTGGCAGGCACCGTGTGGTGCCTGCCACGTAGTGCAGTGAAATGCACGACATGCATTTTTTACATAGCGGCGGGTGCTGCTGTTAGCAGCACCCGCCTCAATGTTAAGAGTGCAAGGTGCGACCGCCATGGTGGCGGTCGCATCCTAATTTGGTGTGCGGAACCGCCGCAGGTATTGCGGATAGTCCCGGTCGCCACCACCATGGCGGACAGACATAATCTGCCCCTTAGTGTGGAAATCTCCACACAGAAAAGATAGGAGTAGCGGAGACCTCCGCACATAGATTTGTTAAGAGCATTATGCAGTACGTAAGCAATAATATTGTAATACAAAAAGCAGTTTGTGAATAGGCGCCAATATTGTCAGAACTTTGACCACGATAACCCGCATGGTGTATCCAACATTCACACCATTACTATCCTGAAAGTGCACATAGGTACCGGTTCACCAAAAACAGTGACTTTTGATTGGTGAATTACTTTTTATTGGCACTTTTTGCCTTAAAAATGTAAAGATTCAAATCTCTTTCTCCCCTTATATAATATTGGTGTTCATGGTGTATTTTGACTCAGTCCATTTTCTCTTTTTTCCTACTGGTATTGGAATTTATTTGTGTTTTATTCTTTACTTTGAAACTGATGATACTGCTTGAAGTTTACATTGACATCTCTGGGGACTGCGCACTATTTGTGCCTTACCTAATTGGGTTTAGCAGAGATTCTGTCAGACCTACGTTCTGACCTAATCAGAGTGGATTTATTAAGTTGGGAGAGGAAACCACTCAATTAAATAACACTTTCCTGATATTGATATTTATATTTTCCACACTATGAAGGTAGTGCAGAGAATGAGAACAACAAATCCTCCACAAAAAAAGTGGTTAATTCATGCCCTTTCTGCAATGTATTCGATGTTGAGTTAGTAAAGTACATCATCTCACATGAACGCCCACTTGAATTTATGTACTTTCTCCAGTTTTTGTGGGCCTAGACTTAGAATAGAAATAATATACTATTCGTTCTTTTATTTTAAATGATTTTGATATATTTATTGGATGTTTTATGTTGATGAGACTTTTACACATATTTATAGCACACAGTGTAGTCTAGGCACTCAAAGTAGAATAATTTTTTCCCAAGGTTTGTGCGGATTGAGTTAGAATTTGAGAATCCCCCCCCCACAATGGAATGTATGCACTTTTACCAATATTTGTTGTACTTGGGTTAAGCTAGTAAATTATTCACCTAAAATGTATGAACTTTCCCACTGTTTCTGAGGCTGGGAATGGAATAGTAAAGTTGTGCTTTCTTCTGGCCCCACTCCATAATTAATGAAATTTCCACAATTTTTGAGGGGCTGGAGTAAATAAAATATTTATGTAGATAAATTGATGAATTTTGCCGAACGTTGGTAGAACTCGAGTTAGAATAGGACATTACCCCTTTTATATTTTGTACTTTACCAAATATTTATAGGGCTAATGTTAGAGCAGTAAATATCCCCCACTCAGTTTATGTAATTTCTCCAATGTTTCTGGCCATGTCGTTAGCAAAGTATCCAAGTCTGTGCACCTTGCCAATGTTTGTGGGGCTGGGATTAGAATAGTAAATTACCCCATCCCAAGATTATGCACTTAAAATAGTAAATATGCTCCTGAATTTTTGTACTTTTACAAATGTTTGTAGGTCTAGAGTTACAGCAGTAAATGAAAACCACCGGACTAATGTACCTTACTGGTGTTGTTTGGTTTACAGTATATTTTATTTGCATCTTTTTATTTATTTTTTGTATGCATTTGTATGCATAATGATATCATACTGTGGGGAATTCAATTAATACCATTTTTTCAAAGAGGTTCACAATATTTTACAACTTTACACATGCTATTTTTAAAAACGATTTTATGCATACTTGGATAATTATTTTGCATTGTATGTTAGATATTTAGATGTATTCATGATCTTTAAGTAAAAATAATCATTCTATTTACCCATACATTGTATCGCCTGCATAATTGGCATTGTATGTTAATAAATTCATTGTTTTTTTGTAAAATTATCCTTGCTTACAAAAAAAGAAAATTATGACATTCAACTTTTTATATTGAAAGCAATCCATTTATAGTCCCTTTTTTACATCAGTTATGGCACAATAATCTTTTTGTGCGTACGTACAGATTTATGTTTATATTATTTTCTGATTAGCATTTAGGGGTATGGATGCAGCTTCCTGTTTCATTGGATCGGGTAAGATTATTTTATTTTAATTCTCATATTTTGTTAGTTGTTATTAAAATGTGTTGTTTTGTGCAGATTAATTTATCCTTTAATAATAGAGTATGTTATGGCATATGTTAGTATGTATTAAGCCTCAAGCTGCCCCCATCCCCTGTGCTGAGCCCTTTTTTGGCTAATTGGGATAGTTCACACTTAGAGCGCCATAACCTTTTCCACATAAGATATCGGGGCCAAATTGGCTACTTTTTTCTAACATTTTGTGGATTCTAACAGTATGAAGGGTTTGTGGATTCCCCTGGAGGGGACCAAGAAAATAGGCAAAATGTTGTTACATTTTGAGTTTTTGGGAAAAACATAGGACAAAAGTGCTTTGGATTAAAGTGTCTGCTTTTTTCCCTAAAATTGCATCAAGCAACAGTTTTGCTCTGCTAATGTCACCACCTTCCCAGCTTTTAGGAACATGCTGAACCAAATAAAAATAAAAAATTACCAAACTTTTGGTATTTTTTAAAGAGGTAGCCCATTATTCATATTTTTTGTGCCCTCAACCTGCTTCTAGTTTGTGATGGAAACCCCTGTGAAACTCATGGGTGAACTGGAAATCTATTGATTCCTGAAAAGTAGATACAATTCAGAATTCAGCAAGAGGTTCATATGTGTATATCCCTCAAGGTTTTCCCAAAGAAAGTAGCTGTCGTAATACAGAAATATTGGAAATTAGTGTGAGAAAACAGCCATTTGTGACAACGGTTTTGTCTGTACCTTTTCAACACGCTGGCCGATTTACAAAAGCAATATACTATTACATTCGGCCCTTCCGGTTACAGGGTTATGTATGGTTTGTAGGTTCTCCCGGAACCCAAGGTGCCCAGAGCTGCACAGTACAATGGTTTTTCACTGTGTACCAATTCACATGGTGAAAAGTGTAGAGTGAAAATGGCCAATGACATCCGGACTACTTTCTTTTGCCCAAAAGGCAAACTCCCTGGTGTCAGGTGGATATTTTAACCCCGGGGGCAAGCTTAGGGCAATGTCCTAAATAGAGACAAGCCCCCTATCTGCCCCCAGAGGACAGGAGACACAATTGGGGTAGGGGTATGGCTTGATGCCTGGGTAGGCTGCACCATCCTTTTGGGTTCTTTATGGTGCCAGTTTGAAATCCCTGTTGTCTAGTGAGGTTTCTGACCCACACTGGGGGTGGAACATTGGGAGAGGCAGAAAGTCTGTTTGGCCACGGGGTTGGGGGCACAGGCCCAAGAACAGGTAGGGCTGCTCCCTCCCAAAAATATTGCATGATTTCATCCTCTAGTGTCTAATGGGCTTTCTTCCCTCTGTGGGACAGACCAGGGGTCATTATCCCATCTGCCCACCAGGGAGGCAGAAAGACTGTTGCCTCATTTAGTTGAGGAGGGGGCCTAGCCATGCCTGTGCTGGGCAGCCTCCACCCCTATACTTAAAAACAAATTCCCTGGCGTCTAGTGGGCTTTCTTCGCCACTTTGGGGTAATTACACCCATCTGCCCCACGGAGGCAGATAGACTGTTGTCCCATTTAACAGCGGTTGGGGTATAGCTATGCGCATGGTTGAAAGCCCCCAACCCTGTATTTAAAAAAAATCTTTCCCTGGCATCTAGTGGGCTTTCTGCCCTCCTGGGGGAGAAATCAGGGATTGCTATCTCCATCTTCCCCATAGGGGGCAGAAAGACGGAAGCCCCACTTAGTTGTGTAGGCATCATAGTCATGCCTGTGGAGGGCAGCCTCCACCCCTATATTTAAAAAAAACTTTCCTGGAGTCTAGTGGGGTTTCTGCTGCACCAGGGGGCAGATCAGGGGTATTTACCCACATGTGCCACCCGGGGGGGAAGACTGTTGCCCCATTTAGTTAGGATTGGGACATAGCTATGCCCATGGTTGGCAGCCCCCACTCCTATTTCTTTTTTTAAAAATGTTCCCTGGCATCTAGTGGACTTCCTTCTCTTCTGGAGGACAGATCGGTGGTAATGACCCCCACCTGCTCCAAGTGGGCAAAAAGACTGTTGCCCTATTTACTTGTGGTAGGGGTATGATCATGCCCATGCTGGGCAGCCCCCATCCCTATATTTTTATTTTAAAAAATCCCTAGTGTCTAGTGAGATTTCTGCTCCCCCGGGGACAAATCGGGAGTAAAGACCCCATCTACCCTCCAGGGGGCAGAAAGACCGGTGCCCAATTTACTTGGGGTGGTGGCATAGCCATGCTCATGCTAGGCAGCCCCAAACCCTAAACAACCCCTGGCATCTTGTGTGTTTTCTGCAAGTGTTCAACATGTTATTATTAAGAGATACTGACACTGCACTTTTTGAAAGCTTGCAGACATCCTCTTCAATGGACCGATTAACTGAAGCACTTTTATCAACTAAAGAGAATTGCAAATTTGAAGAATACCTGGACCATAATCCATCTTTATCAACTAAAATCCTTTATATGAAGTTAGTAATGAGGATTTTACCAATAGTATTTTTTACGAGCAATGGTCGTCCCTAGGACAAGATGTAAACCTGTGCCCAGTTTTGTGGATTTAGGCCCAGATCTCTGTACTGGGGTGAATGTTTGACATTGTTCAGCATTCTGTCCATCAATTGTTCTTTTTGAAGTTTTGTGGTGTGGCACAAAATTGCGTTTGTTACGTTATGCTATTATTTGTTTTCGTTGTGTTTTCTTAAGGTACATGTATGGGTCAATTCATACAGAGGAAATGTATTCCTATTTGAAATGATGACTAGATCTGAGTGTTCTTAACATATGACTCTGGGTCTGTCACTTCCTGTTTTTCACTTCATTAGTGTATCTTGATGAATATACACGTAGGGGATAATGTAGCACACGTGGTCCCCTCTATTCCAGTTGGTGATTGTTTTCAATGGTTTCTGACATGCGGGCATGGGGTCTGTTATATTATGTTTTTCATGTTAATTCACAGCATAATTGCCCTTTTAAAGAGACTTGAGCACATGAGTCCACTTTAACCTTAAGATGGTGTTTGTATACAAATGTGGTGTTTGAATGTGTTTTGCCCGTTCATTCCTAGCGTTTGGTTACTATTTGTGGGGACATTGATGAATGACATTACCCACGCTGCTGATGCAGGATGTCATGACCCTTGTGTACTTTAACACAATCTTTACGTATCACGAGGTAACTATGGTATTGTTCACACAGGGCATTTGGTGTTGGCTTTTTTGCTGATTATTATTTATGTAGACAGTGAGGAATAACCTATTACCCTCACTATGGATGCAGGATGTTGAAACCATTTTGTACTCAGTTGTGGTGTGTGGTGTTGGCTTTTCTTTTGAATTCCTCTTGCTCTATATGGGTTTCGCGCCCAGCACAATTTAATGAATCGCTTTAGAAATACATTTCAATGAATCTTCATTTGCCATTTAGACTGGCTTCAAATTATTGTGGAAAGTATTAGTATTTTTTATTTATTTGATGGTTTTATTTATTTTTATATTTTACTGCATTATAATGAGGACGGTACTTCCTTGCCAGCTGATGAACCTTTATTGTCTACTATGCATTCTAGATCTGGAGAAGTTTTCATGGGAGTTTTTTATAATGAGATTCACGATAATAAACTATGCAGTTTCGTGATAATTGGTTGTGAATTGTCCAAAAAAGTATTTTTTCTTTCGTTTATGGAGTGTTGAGTCAGGTCAGACAGTGACCACATACCTACACAGCAGAGTAGTTGCAAATCTGATCTCCTGGTTTAACTATAGTATATGAGGATCTACAATGACAGATATCTGTCGCTTAAACGAGGTGTGAAAAAAAATAGTGTTTATCTTGTCCATATACCTGTTTGGAGTTTGTCAAAATGATAGGTAGGTTCCCTGATGTCCAATCAATGTTGAGATAACCAAGTTGCTGTTAAATAATTTGTATAACACTTTATGTGTGTGTTTTTCTGATTTATCAATGTAAAATGTTTCTTTACATTACTCTTGAATTGTACATTCATTTTTCATGCTTTTCTTTTGCCAACATGTTTAGAGTTTTTGTGAACAATTGTTTTCCTGGTTGATATACTGATGTTTAGTGTCTGCAAAACTATTGATGATGGATTGTTTCAATATTGATTATTATCTTTTGTTTTTTATGTTGTTTTTTGTGATTCATACATCTTGTGTGATTTAACCTGTTTGTATAAATCTGCCTTTTGCAGATTTATTAATCATATGTTTTTTCGAAGAACACTTTTATATCTTTATATGTTGCAGCCCTGATGAAGCTCGATGGTGAGTGAAATGCATTGGCTGTTTCAGAGGCTGTTCGTGTATGAAGAAATATTGAATAAAGAATCTGTAGAACAGAAATTGTTTGGAACAATTGTTTGACTTTGATTAATTGGATACTTTGTCTGCTACGTCTCTGATATCATATGAAATATTCTAATTTTGGGTTGATTAGTAGCCAACCTATAGAGGTGGGCAACAGGTAGGTTAGTGGTATGTATTGGTTGTGTGGTACACTGCTTCTTAACTACCTGTGTTTTTTCTTTGCATCAGTATTATAAGTTGACACAAGCACACCAGCCCGAAAGTGAGGATCAAATGGCCTGTTTCGATGACAGTAGAGAGGAGTTGGCAAAATATCTGTTTGGTTCTGAATCTTGTAACCGTAAGGTGATACTAGTAGATGGCACCAACAACAAAGAAAGCCTGCGGGTTAAATTTATTAAGCTCGAAAGACTCAAAAGAATGAGCTATTGAAATGGTGAGATGAGGTAATCCTAAAAAAATACTTGGAAAATAAGAAAGTACCACATCGGTTGAGGATTCTAACATTTCCCAACCTTTGATGATTTAGATCCGGTCCTCTCACAGGAATGGGAAGACAACTTAAATAATTTATCATTTACAATGATGAAGAATTTGATTCAACATGCAGACAGAAAATCTACCAGTTTTAGAGAAGAAATTAAGATTTTAGAAGAGATTAAAGGATTGAATATAAAAGAAACTACATATAAGAGCTATATAATCCTACAAAAAGGAAATACAAAAACATCAGAAGATAGTTAGGGATAGAAAACTGGCCAAAAGCTCTAGAGATGACTGAGACTATAACAACGAGAGAATTTTTACTTTTGCACTTAAGTTTGATAACGTGGCAGTTCCTAAAGTGATTGCAGACCTTGGGAGCCTTTCAAGTGTGGCCAGTAGTTCTGATTTCTCCTCTATAGATGAAGCAGGTCCAAGTGGCATGAGTAGTAAGATTGCTCAACTCACTTATTCCTCAACTTTTTTCAAGGAGGTGTTGAAATAACAGATAGAGAACAAACTGCAAAGATATGTCCCAAAACAAGGATAGGGGGAGGAGAAAAATTTGAAGAAAAAGAGGGAGTTCAAACAATGAATCTGAAGAAAAAACTGAACACATAACAGAAGTGTTAAATGATGAATTGGGGATGACTGACCTAGATGTGACTTTGTTTTCCACCAGTGTAAACAACCTGGTAATCAACCTGTCTATTCGTGTTCTGACTGAGCATGGAATGTCTGTAATGAATAAAGGTTTAGGATTTTGTCCAACATATAGCAGTGTATTTCCTGATGTGCATATTGACCTGTTCAAATTTGTTATTAATGCAAAATTGAAATGTAATTTCTTGTTACATGATTTCAAATGGCCTACATCAGCTTGTTGGCCTGAATTGTCTGACATATCAATTTCCAATTGATGGTTATTTCAATGTTATTATCCCTTGAACCCGATACTGAGGACAGCTTAGAAGAATTGATGTGTGATCATGAGATTGTACAAGATCTGACATGCAAGAGTAAATTCAAACCTTGTACTAAGTTTACACTTCAGGGTTCACATTTGAGCAGCATAGATATATTTATGATAACTGTTACCTGTCCCTGGCCAGCTCCCTCTTCTCACTCACTCCTTGAATTGTGCCATCTTTTTTTCTCTGCTTTCAGCATCTCTGCTCTGTCTGATCTCTCTCTCTGTGTGGCTTTTCACTCCTCTCTGTCCCTCACTCTCATCCACTCTCTTGGCTCCTTCTCACCCCTCTAGCTCTCCCTGCCTCTCTCCCTTTACCTAAATCATGCTTTTTGGTTATTCACTTTCGCTAACTACAGTTTTCGTTTTCAGATTCCCTCACTACTATCTTCTTTTTCAGATTCCCTAAGAACTGTTTCTATTTCAGATTTGCTAGCTACTGTTTTCTCTTTCAGATTCCCTAACTACTGTTTTCTCTTTCAGGTTCCCTAACTCGCACTTTACATTTCAGATTACCCATTTTTGTACAGTCTTATTTTCCACAGATTCCTGCTTCCTTGCTCACACATACTCTCCCATGCAACCCATCTTCCACCCAGCCCTTCTTCCCTCTCTGCCGCCCTTGCACCATGTTCAGCGCCCCTCCCAGGTAACCTACTTAATAGATGCCGCAGAGTGGTCCCATTGAGCAGGTTCATGGCTAGCTCCCACTTCTCGCTCACTTCTTGAATTGTGCCAGCACTATTTTCTCTGCCTACTGCATCTCTGCTCTGTCCGATCTCTCTCTCTGTGCCGCTTTTCACTCCACTCTCTCCCCCTCCAGCCGATTTCTTGCCCCCTCTCTCACCCCTCTCATTCTTGATGCCCCTCTCCCTTAACCCTAACTCATGCTCTTTGGTTGTTCACTTTCCCTAACTACAGTTTTTGTTTTCAGATGCGTTAATGGCAGTTTTCACTTTCAGATTCCCTAAGTATTGTTTTCTATTTTAAATTCCCTAACTACTTACTGTTTTCTCTTTCAGATTCCCTAACTATAGTTTTCTCTTTTAGATTCCCCTAACCACTGCTGTCCATTTCAGATTCTCTAAACTAATGATATCTTTTTCAGATTCCCTAACACGCTCTTTACTTTTGAGATTCCTTATTTTCTACTCGGTCTAATTTTCCACAGATTCTTGCTTCCTCACTCTCACATGCTTCCCGTGCAGCCCATCTCCAGCACAGCTGTTCTCCCCTCTCCCACCACCCTTGCACCACACCCAGCGCCCCATCCCCCTCCCATGTAACCTACTTAATGGAGGCCACAGCATGGCCGTGCAGCGGATGCACGCAGGCAGCGCACTGCTGGTGCACTGAAGGCACACCAAAGGCAAGCTCAGATGTGGGAGTGGTAGGGTCAAAAGGGATTAGTGGTGCAAGTTAAAAGGTTACCTGGCTAGTCGAAAAAATATATTTTATTACTCTCCCTAGCTGGTAATATTAAAAAGGGGAACGGAGGCGGTGTTCTTTTAATGAGATACCACCTCACGGGTCAACATGTTTCAAAAGCCATCCCCCTGGCTTTCTCGTCAGGACCGTGTGTGATCCCTAGTCCACTCATGCATTAATTGATTAATATCATGGGCCTGTCAATGTTAGCCACAATTTATGCTATTTAGATAAGCATGCAAACCATACCTAATTGGAATCTGTTTCCAAAATACTCTGTAAGGGAGAAAACACAGGAGAAACAAAATTTACTGTGTTCAACACATCACCATCATGTGGAAAAATTTGGGTGGGAAAATCCACTGTGATATATTTTTTATCGTATTCTATAATGGGTGCTGTGCTGCCCAAGGCTGGTGTTGCCAAATCACTTTAAAAACACTTAAAAACACACACTTTACACACAGACATGTAGAAAACACACCGTTCAGATTGATGGTTTTAAAGATATGTGTCATGTACATACATCACACACTTATTTTGTTTAGTTATGGCCAACTGTGCAATGGCAATTTGTTACATACATTACTCTTGTAAAACTATAGCTCCATGAGCTTAGCACGGAAGGGGAGTGCGCCTGTAGTCAAACACTGCAGGAGGAACAGAGAAGAGATTTTTTAGGTACTTAGACCTCATTCGTTTGTCATTGTTGTAGCAACAAATGGCTTAGAGGCCAGCCTAGCCTTTAATTACATCATCAAGGCTGCACGCTCGCCGGATAAATACCTTGTTGTGGCTCCGTGGAACGTCTACTGAACTTTCGGAGCCTCTATTTACATCCCGCTTGGAGGAAAAAGGCGCTAAGAAGTGTTGAGAACACTAGAGCGTAACCTTCTCAAAATGGCCCACGTTCGTGTGTCATTTGCATAGGGACTTTTTACTTCGCTTCCTGTTATACGAGCGGGTATTTGAATGGATTGAGTACAACAAGACCTTGTATCTCCAAAGACACGGGACCAGTATGGGAAGCACCTTTGCTCTAAGTATAGCTGGCCTGTACGTCCACAATCTGGAGACCCACAAAATTTTGCATACCAACAATCCATTCAATAACCACATAAGGGTGTGGAAGTGGTATATTGATGATATACTGATCATATGGGAGGGTGATGAAATAACAGCCAACCGTTTCATCACTTGGCTCAACTTTCAGAATGACTTTCTGAAGTTCACCAGCACCATTTCAAACAAAGAGCTGGTATTCCTTGATTTAAACATCTATCCTAAGGACGGAACCCTTGTAACCACCACACACTTCAAATCAACATAAAAAACTGCCTCTTACTATACCAAAGCTTCCATCCAAGGCATCTCCGTGACAACCTACCCTATGGCCAATTTTTACGCCTAAGGAGGAATTGTACGGGAGTAAAGGATTTCAAACAACAGGCAGATGATCTTAAACAGAAATTGGGAAAACAACTGTACCCCACAAAAGTGGTGAACCAAGCCTACAAACGAGCACGGAACAACTGCAGGGAAACCTTGTTAGAACCATCACCATCTAAACCGCAAGAGAAACGCCCTATCTGTGTAACCACTTTCAACACCAATTCGACTCAAGTTACGAAAATTGTAAACAAGCACTGGCGCATTCTGAACAGTGGGAGCCTGAGTCTACCAAAACCTATCTTCTCGCATAAAAGAGGAAAAAGCATTTTCCACATGGTAGTTCATACCAGACCACGGGACAGTGAACAACCCGAAAGAAGAAATACCCTACTACCCCCAGTGAAGGGACACCATCCATGCGGGCAATGTAATGTCTGTAAACTAACAAAGAAGAGCAATGAGATCATTTTCCAGAATGGGACAAGATGGGAACAACACAGTTTCACCACATGCAACACCAAAAGTGTGGTATATTTGATCACATGTCCGTGTCAGATGGAGTATGTAGGCATGACAACACGCCCGGTCAAGACAAGAATTGGGGAACACAAAAGTAACATTAAGTGTAAGAAAAGCACTACTAAAATGGCCTCACACTTTTTAGAGAAAGGCCATACCCACGAAGAGATAACCTGCACAATAATCGAGCATGTGACAAACGAGAGGATTCTGTTCGAAAAAGAACAGCGATGGGTGTTCCGCCTTAGGACTTTTGATACAGGTCTCAATGATGAAATCCCCTGGGGCCAATTGTAATCATCACCATGCAAACACAACTAACGGGATCTAGTATGGTGGTGTCCACGTGCGGTGGGACAATAAAGTTATACAAATGCCTACTTCACCTATAGGCATGGCACCATTGAGTAATTCTTATTAACAACATATGCTGGCACAAAACGGCATCACTACATAGGATTAGGCTGCATTTTATAAAAACCTGACCCAAACTAGCATTTTTATAAAAAAAGCTAACACCGAGGATCTATATAAATACACGTTCGTAAAACAGGAAGTGAAGTAAAAATCCCTTTACAAATAACACATGAAAGGGGGCCATTTTGAGAAAGTTACGCTTTAGTGTTCTCAACACTTCTTAAGCGCGCACCTACAAGTAATTATTAATAACATATGCTGGCAAAAATTGGCATCACTACATTGCAATAGGCTGTATTTTTAAAAGTATCATTAAATCAAAAAGACCTATTCATGTAAGGCTCCTCTTCTTCAGGTATACGTATAAGTGGAGGCAGAGATTCCTTCACTATTTATCTATCACTCCTCACTTAAATTAGAGGTAGTGTCCTACCACTTTACTGCCTAATTTTTCTAAAATCAATCTTTTTGCGACTGACAGTCAAAAAACCACATACCCCCTCTATACATAGGGGTGTATCTTAATTAGTATGAGAAATACATAGGATACACCTATCTAGGTGTTACCTTTAACAAAAAAGTGTGAAAGGACAAGATGGCACCTCACGTGCGCACCACCAGTCGAGCTTGCTGATTGGTACTCACCAGCTATGCTCACTTTTCTCATCATTGGCCACCATCTTGCCCAAATAATGTGTGTCCCCAAAAATTTGTGCCAAAAAATTATAGTGCCAGTTGTAATGTGTATTTCACAATTACCACCAAAAACATGACCCCGTGAAAATAAAATTGAGATAAGTAGCACGGTTACCAACTTTTATTCTTCACTTGTGCACTTATTCAAATTTTAAAACCGGCTGCTTTACGCAGACCTTTGCCGCAGACATTTGCCAACATGTTTCATTGCCCCTATTACTTCAAGGCAATTTCGTCAGGGCTGGGTCATCAATCACCAATTTTGCACACTGGTAACTTGGTTTATAATGACATGTGGCAGCCTATGTCATTCGTACCAGCTCTCTACTCCGTCAACTTGAGGAGACTTCCAGTCGTGAGTCCCTCTCTTTAGGCGTGCACTCAATTGTAGTGCCAATTTCGCCTTTTTCTCCACGGAGCGCTTTGAATCCACCCTCGCTTGGAGGGTGGATTCAAAGGGCTCCGTGGAGAAAAAGGCGAAATTGGCACTACAATTGAGTATACCAAGTTACCAGTGTCCAAAATTGGTGATTGATGACCCAGCCCTGACGAAATTGCCTTGAAGTAATAGGGGCAATGAAACATGTTGGCAAATGTCTGCGGCAAAGGTCTGCGTAAAGCAGCCGGTTTAAAAATTTGAATAAGTGCACAAGTGAAGAATAAAAGTTGGTAACCGTGCTACTTATCTCAATTTTATTTTCACGGGGTCATGTTTTTGGTGGTAATTGTGAAATACAATGACAAACGAATGAGGTCTAACTACCTAAAAAATCTCTTCTCTGTTCCTCCTGCAGTGGTTGACTACAGGCGCCCTCCCCTTCCTTGCTAAACTCATGGAGCTATAGTTTTACAAGAGTAATGTATGTAATGTATGTAACAAATTGCGATTGCACAGTTGGCCATAACTAAACAAAATAAGTAGGCCTGGGCGGTAAATTCCGTTCCGCTCGCGGAATTTGCGGAATTTGGGTAATTTCGCGTTCCGCGTAGAACGCGAAATTGCCAAAAATTCCGCGATCTGCGACTTCGCGGAATTTTTTGCTTGCTCGCGCTTTCAAAATGCGTGTTCGCAAGATATTTCTCCCCGAGCACGCAAACAGCATTCGCGAACAGGAAAAAAGCATCGCGAACGGGCGGAACAAGCAATTCCGCGTGTTCGCGGAACTTTTGCATGCTCGCGGAGATTTTTTACCGTTTCGCGGAACTTTGCGTAGCGCGACTACGCAAATTCCGCCCACCCCTAAAAATAAGTGTGTGATGTATGTACATGACACATCTTTAAAACCATCAATCTGAACTGTGTGTTTTCTACATGTCTGTGTGTAAAGTGTGTGTTTTTAAGTGTTTTTAAAGTGATTTGGCAACACCAGCCTTGGGCAGCACAGCACCCATTATAGAATACGAGTGTGGTGCACCTCAAGTTTGAGAAAAATATATCACAGTGGATTTTCCCACCCAAATTTTTCAACATGATGGTGATGTGTTGAACACAGTAAATTTTGTTTCTCCTGTGTTTTCTCCCTTACAGAGTATTTTGGAAACAGATACCAATTAGGTATGGTTTGCATGCTTATCTAAATAGCATAAATTGTGGCTTACATTGACAGGCCCATGATATTAATCAATTAATGCATGAGTGGACTAGGAATCACACACGGTCCTGACGAGAAAGCCAGGGGGATGGCTTTTGAAACATGTTGACACGTGAGGTGGTATCTCATTAAAAGAACACCGCCTCCGTTCCCCTTTTTAATATTACCAGCTAGGGAGAGTAATAAAATATATTTTTTTCACTAGCCAGGTAACCTTTTAACTTGCACCACTAATCCCTTTTGACCCTACCACTCCCACATCTGCACCACACATAGTTTTTCACAAAGTAAGTGCTCCCGCATCTCCATAGGTCGCAGCACGCCCTGTCCCGCAGCGGGACAGGAAGGACCCTATGATGAAGCATGAAGCATGACACCAAATAAACATTTGGTGTGTGAGGGTTATTTGAAAACACATAGTGTTTCCCAGGTCAATTCTTTGGGTTAACACTCTCTCCCACCATCAATATAGAATTCCTAGATTAGGAAGGATATATATTTTTTCTAAAAATAGGTAGAATCTGTTTGTTTACTTGTATGATTTAGGGGAGGGTGATTCTACCTTTTTCCTCTTCACTCCCTCTTTTGTTTCTGGTTCTCTCCACAAACACACCAGCAAAGTCTGAGATACCATAAACTCACTCCCTCCTGACCTGGTCTTTCTCACTGAGACATGAATAAACCTGGCATCAGCTCCTGCCATAGCAGCCGCTGTGCCCAGTAGATGCAAAATAATCCACCATGACCGCACCAGCAAACATGGTGGCGAAATAGTCATCATTCACACAGAGGACATCAACTGCTCCTCCACCACAGACGACCCTTCACCAATCATGGAACACACAAACTTACATATCAACACCAATGGCACCCATGCCTACCAACCACCTGGCACCGCCCCCTTCTTCAAAGACATCACAGACTTCATCGCACCACTAGCCATCCACTTTGAAGACTTTCTCTTTCTACAGGACCTCAATTTTCACCTGGAAGACCCCTCCGACCCCAACACCACCATCCTCCTTGAGACCCAAAAGAATCTTTGATTCTCCCATCTGGTAACCGACCCCACACACAGCAGGACACTCACTGGTCCCAATTTTCTCTGCCATCAACAAAATCACTTACAGCAACGCCAGCAAAATAACCTGGTCCGACAACTCCATAGTAGACTTCCACATTATCACCACCACCAAGCCTGAACAACCTCCCCAGAACCCTCCACAGGAGCAAGGTATCAGAGGACCTCTGATCACACACCCTAGGCACATCCCTCCACCCTGTGCCACAACCCAGAAGCAGCAGTCTGAAACTTCAACACCTGGATCTCCCAATCCGCCGAAATATTAACCCCCCTCAAACCCTCCTGCCCAGCAAACCCCACCACAGGGCCACGTGGCTCACAAATAAACTCATCAACACCAAACACAACTGCAAGAAACTGGAAAGTCAACAAGACCACCTCCAATAGGAAAAAACTTTAGAAAGCCCTTAATAAAAACCACTCTCAACTAAAATATGCCAAGAAAGAGGCTCTCAACAACCACCTAAATGCCAGCTCCAATCACAGCAAAGAACTATTTAGCATCATCAGAGAGTTTACTAACCCAACAGCTTTAGAGAACGCCATCATTCCCTCCCAGGACCTCTGTGACACCCTCGCAGAATTCTTCCACAAAAGAATATCAGCTATATACAAACACTTTGACCCCCAACCTCCACTTGATAATCTCAGTGCACTATACACCATCAACGGCAACACCCAAGCCACCATCTCCACATAGGAATCCCTCACCACCTAGACCACCACGGCACTCATGAGCTCCATCCACTCCGGAGCCCCAAGGGACCACTGCCTGCACCAGATGTTCTACAGAAAGGAACCAGCGCCATCAGGAGTGAACTCACCCTCATTTTTAACACCTCTATCTTAAAGGCCTGCTTCGCAACTACTAGGAAGCATGCGGAAGTCAAAGCTCTTTGAAAAAAAAGCCTCTGCAGACCCAACAGACCTAAAAAATTACAGACCCATCTCTCTTCTTCCTTTCCCAGTGAAATCATGGACAGAGCAATTAACATCCAACTGTCCAGCCATCTTGAAACCAACAATCTCCTGGATCCCTCACAATCTGGTTTCCACTGCAACCACACCAAAGAAACCACCTTCATAGCAGCCACGGACAACATCAGAGCCCTCATAGACAAGAAAGTAACCACTGCCCTCATCCGCCTAGACCTCTCTGTGGCCAAGGAGATGCCCTCAAATGGATTCCCTCCTTTCTCACAGGCAGAACCCAAAGCCTCCCTCTCCCACCTTTTGCCTTAACTAAAAAAAATCATCCGTGGAGTCCCCCAAGGTTCCTCCCTCAGATCCACCCTCTTCAACACTTACATACCTCCTCTAGCCACCCAGGTCAAATCCCACAACATGAAAATGTTATCCTATGCTGATGACCCCCAATTTATACTGTCCCTCTCCTCAGATCCCGCCAACACAAAAGCCAACTTCCACAGGTGCATGACCAACATTGCCAGCTGGATTCAGTGCAAGTGCCTCAAACTGAACACTAACAAAACTGACGTACCCATGTTCGGGAGCTCTGCCTCTACCTGGGACCACACCTGGTGGCCCATTGAACTAGGCCCCCTCCCGAGCCCACAGAGCATGCTAAAAACCTTATTCTCGACATCAACGTAGCCATGAGTAGACAGGTGAAAGCCATCACCTAACCATGCTTCCACATCCTCTACATGTTGAAGAAAATCTTCAAATGGCTACCCACAGACACCAGAAGCAACATACCTGGACTATGGCAATGCCCTATACGTAGGGATCAACCCCATCTCCAAAACAGGCTCCAAATAATACTGAATGTAGCCACAATGGGTGTCCTCAACCTCCCGAGACGAACCCGTATGACTCCCCACCTCAGAACTCTACACTGGCTCCCCATCAGCAAACACTGCCACTTCAAACTCCTCAACCACACCTACGAAGCCCTTCACAACAAGGGCCCAGCTTACCTTAACCAGAGATTGAACTTCCACCAGCCCACCAGCCCACTAAACTACTCCGCTTCTCCTTCCTCCTCCTCACCCACTCCTTCTGTATCTGCAGAAGCAGAAGAGAAGGCTGCTCCTTCTCCCCCCTCACATCCAAGCTCTGGAACGCCCTGCCCCTGCGATCTGCACCTACCCTACTGGATTTCAGTAAGAGACTGAAGGGTTGGCTCTTCAACAACTGGCTTGGAGCAGCAAACGAACACCCCCAGCACCTGGAGACCCTCACGGATGATATGATGATAAAATCGCGCTTGATTTATTGATTGATTGAACTAATGAAGACCACACATTAACATATCAAGGACAATTTAACAAAGGAGGAGAGAACTGGCTCATTTAATTTAAAGGATAATACTTCATTAATAATTCGAGAGGCAGACAAAGTGTGATTGTTATAAAATGTGTGGCATATAAACAGGAAGTATACAGACAACTGGATGATACAGTCTGCTACAAAAAATTACAGGAAAACCTGTATACTTTTGCTAAAATCTTAATTAACAGTAAGTTGACAAACTGGAAAGAAGTGGGTCTTCTGTCAGATTCTGAGTACTGTTTCTTAAAGATAGATAATCCCAGATTCCAATGCCTATACTTGTTGCCAAAGGGCCTGATTTAGATCTTGGCAGGACTACCGTCGTCCTGCTGCTTCCGCAGTCTCAAGTACTCTATCATGCTGTCAGTGGTCTGCCCATCATATTTAGATGCTGGGGCTTTAGAGAGAAGACTGCAGCAGTCTTTGCTGCTGGCTAGCAGTACTCCACCACTGTCAGGCCGGCGGGATTGCGCCAAAGGCTATTTTGATATTCCCATTGTGCTGGCAGTGTCCTGGCAGCGGAGTCCTGAGAGAGTGAGGTTTATGAGATTGTGGAGACAGTTAAGTACAATTTATTTAAACGTCAATACACATATATGTCATGTGTGCATGTAAGACATATGTATGCATTGTGATACGTCCCTTTGTGTTACTTTCTGCATGCCACTCACACAACAAACACACTATTGAATGCAGATCCACAGGCACCACTAGCACAACACCCTCAAGCACCACAATAAATACTTTTTTTACGTCGTAATATAGGTATGTTTTAATTTACCTTGATTCGTAGGAAACTGAACACTACTGCATTACACCTAAGGAAAATATTGCTTGTAAGCAATGTAGACAGGCTACCACAAATGTTAATACATGATACATATGTAAAAGTAGGGGGGCGTGGCTAACGAGCCGATGGCGACGGACGCGTGAGCTCAGAGCTCCGCGCCGGCCTGCATACTTATCCTAACCAATTGCTGTTGCCCCGATTCCGGGGGCATGCACCTGGCCCCACCGTGACTGGGTGGCACCTGGGCCTGACTTTGGGGGGTCCCGAGTGTCCGTGGAGCCGTGCACACTGCGAGGAGCGAGCAGAGAGGCTCTGTATTCAAGTCTCCAAGATGGCGGCGCCCGCTGATTCGGAGCGATTGGACCGGCGGATGTGGAGGGGGCCCGCTTGATCCTTGTGGTTACCTGTGTTGCCTCAGAGTCTCTACGGGGGCTCTGCTGATCTGGCACAGACTGGAGGGGGCTGCTGAGGTGAGCGCTACCCAATGCGCTGTTCTTCCACTGAGGAGACTCGCGTGCTGCGACGGAGCCCTCCCGTGCCTGCCTGTGATCCTGGTGACTGCTCTGGGGCCAAGCAGAGCCTTCTTACTGCTGTGGCCTTTCCAGTGTATGGGCTGCCAGGGGGCCCTTCCCTTTCGTTGAACGGCCCGGAGGTCACCCGCTGCTGGCAAGTTGGTGCATTTGGAGGTCGGCACCATTTTGCTGTTGGTGTGGCGGGCGGGGACCCACCGCTGCGACGCCGCTGAAGCTCATTGTACCCTCCTTGGCAGGCTGGAGCGGGGGTTCCCTGTGGCAGGCGGTGAATGGAAGTGGGGCATCGCACTGTGGCCCTGCTGATGTGAGTGCCGCTGCACCTATCGGGGGCCAGGAGATTGAGATTGGGATTGCTCACCTGTGTGCTGTGCGCCTTTTCCTGTTGCTTGGGGCTGAGTGCTGCGGACCTTGGGCATACACCCTTGGGGAGCTCTGACTCTGTGACTCCGCGGTCTGAAGAAGAGAGTGGCCGTGGTCCGGCTGTCGCCGCGAGATCCCTGCTCCTCTTGGGGGGGGCTTTGATCCTGCCGAGGAAGCGGCCGAGCTCCATCCCTGCCAGTGTCGCCGCGTGCTGGGCTTCTTGCCTGGAGAGAAGAGGGGCGCGCATCCTCGAAGTGCACCATAACTCTGGCCTTGGACCTGCTCGTGGTGACTGGACACCGGTGCCTGGCCATTCGTGCTCCGCATGGACAACAAATAAGGGCGATACCTGGACGACACTATCACCCTGAGACATGGGGGCTGCCATTCGCACCTGTCCCAGTGACTGCGCTGGTGGGTACCACTGTTCATCTATACCTGGCTGGTGGCATGGAACTCCTGGGGACATGGGGAAACCCAAGGGCAAGCAGACGGGGGTTCCCCAGGACCAGGATGAGTCGGCTTTGGAACGCAGACAGCAGGATTCACCCGAGCCGCCAGCCGACAATTTAGTCCAGCAGCAATTGGCCCAGATCTTGCAGGCTATAGCAGATACTAAGGACACTCTAAATCAGGACATTGCCAATGTGGCGGTGGGGCTGGGACTCCTGCAAGCAGAACACACCAAGCTGGCTGACTGGGTGAAGCAGACGGAGGCCTCTCTGGCGGACATGGTGCCAGTGCAGCAATCCCTCTCGGCCCAGATGGGGGATATCTCCCACAGAGTTCAATCGCTGGAGAAAAGAGCTGAGGATGCTGAAGGGCATAACCGCAGAAACAATATAAGGGTGCTGGGTCTGCCGGAAGGAGTGGAAGGTGCTAATATGATCGACTACTTGGAGGGCTGGCTTTGGGATGTGGTGGCACCGGCTGGACTGACCCAGTTCTATACCCTGGATAGGGCTCACCGGGTCCCTGCCCGACCCCAGGTGCCGGAGAGGCCCCCTCGACTGGTGGTCGCTCGACTTCTTCATTACAAAGACAGGGATTTTCTACTGCAGAAGGTGCGCACATCAGGGCCCTACACAGTGGATAATAGCAAGGTGTTGATCTTCCCTGACTATACGTTGGAGGTCCAACGCCGCCGCATGTCCTTTTTAGCGGTCAAGAGGGCCTTGCGAGATGAAGGGCTCCAGTACTCCTTGATGTTCCCGGCTCGACTGCAGATAGTCTTAGATGGCAAGACTCACTTTTGTGACGATCCCAAGGAGGCTTGGGACTGGATTGAATCCTACAAAGCTAGCCACGGACCGTCGGAGCGCAGACGCACGCCTCCCCCGTGTAGCAACGCCTGCAAAGAACCCGACGGACAAGGCATCGTCGCAACCCCATGCGAACACCGAGTGCCGCCCAGACGGAGAGAGAGAGGTCTGATGCACTGTGGGTGGTATCAGATTTATTGCAGGACCATAAATTGCCGTCTGGAGCAGAAACTGGGTCGGAGAAGGCATCCGGTGGTTCAGCATCGGATGAGTCCCAACATGACAGTGCTAAGTTACCACATGTTACTCCAGGAACAGCTGATGATATTATTTTACTGCTCTGTGGCCTTATACTAGCTCTGCCTTGCTCTTTTTCTTCCCTCTTGCCTGCCGCTTATTCTCTTCCCGGGCCTCCCGGCGCTGCACTGTCTTTTCTTATACCGTTGGGGTGATAGGGTGGGGGGGGATCTCCAGGTTCATTGTTATGCGCCCCTGGATAATGGGCAATGGGTGCTGTTAGAGGCGTAGGCGCTGTATTGGGTGTTGTTTACGTTGCAAGGCAACGCCGGCTCGCAGCCGCTTTCCCCCTTGATCCTCTGTAGTTACTAGAGGATACCGAGCGTATAGTTAGTTTGGATGGGGACTAACGTTTTAGTGCCTGTTCTGGGGAGGGGGAGTTGGGGTTTGTTCTGTTTTGTAACGGGATGACTCTGGAGCCTCGGCGTGTCACATTAAGACGGTTACTAGGGTACTGTGCACAGCTCTGTCATGGGTTCGTCACTTGAATTAAAATGCATAACATGGAATGTCAGGAGCATGCATACAATGGTGCGCCGCCACAAGATACATGCGTACTTAGTGCGTAGAGGGGTTCAAATCGCCTTCCTTCAGGAAACGCACATTACACGTCAAGAGGGTCTCGCCCTGCAGCGTAGATGGCAGGGTCAGGTTTAATATACAACTTACTCTACCTTTGCGCGGGGAGTATTAATATGGGTCAGGGCGGGGGTTCCTTTCCAGCCTACGCAGCAGCTAACAGACCCAGAGGGGAGATATGTGATGGTTGCGGGTCGACTCAATGGCAGGGATGTAGTGCTGAGCAGCATATATGCGCCCAACACGGAGCAGCCGGCCTTTTTCACCCAGTTATCCAGGAAACTGGCGTCACACCTGACTGGGTCAGTGATTATGGACGGGGACTTTAACTCTGTTCCTGATATTTCCCTGGATAGGTCTCATCCACCTCTCCCTGACGCACCTATCCATAAGATCTCTAAGGCTAGAAGGGATTGGCAGTATAGATGGGGGCTAGTTGATACATGGAGGGCACACCACCTGGGAGATCGCGATTATTCCTTCTTTTCAGCACTGCATGAGCTCCATGTTCGTTTAGATGCGATACTGTGTTACCCAGATATTCACGCAGCAGTCAAACATAGTGAATACCTCGCCAGAACACTCTCAGATCATAACCCGTTACTCCTACGAATACATTGGGCCCAGGCGCGTCCTGCAATCCCGGCATGGCGCTTATCTCCAGAACTGTTAGAGGACCAGGCCTTTCGCAAGGTGGTGGGGGCTGGCATTACCCAATATTTTCTCGAGAATACTGGCACGGCGTCCTCGTCTGCTGTGGAATGGGATGCCTTTAAGGCTGTACTACGGGGTCACTGCATTACCAACAAGACGGGGGTGTGTAGGACGTTATTGCAGGAAATAGAGACTGCGGATCAGCGCCTGCGTGAAGCGGAACAAGAACGACCCGGGCAACCTGATAGGCAGCAGGGTTTGTTGGAGGCGAGGGAGGCGGTCGCCACACGTGTTGAGAGGCTGCGCTGTTTTGATTATAAAAAATACTTAGCGCGCGCTCATGCTGAGCGTGACAAATCCGGAGCATTGTTGGCTTGGTTAGCCAACCCCGCTAGTCGGGGGACGATCATACTGGAATTGTGTAGCCCAGCGGGAGAAATTTGTTATACCCAGCAGGGGATTAATGATCAGTTCCTTGCTTATTATACGGATCTCTATCAGAGCAAGGTGACATTGAATGATGACGTCCTTGGGGAGTTTCTCGCTGCAGCAGATCTTCCAACACTCGATAGGGCACAGGCGGAGCTGCTAGGCCAAGATATAGCAATTGGAGAAGTTCGGGGGGCGATCAAACATATGGCGCGGAAAAAGACCCCTGGGGCAGATGGCCTGCCAATCGAGTTTTATCTGACCTACATTGATCTTCTGGCTCCTAAGTTAGTGATACTTTATAATGAGGTGAAGCGCACGGGACAACTGCCTGCTACCACTCGCGAAGCCATAATTATTCCACTGCTGAAGCCAGGGAACCCGCCTTCTGATAGGACCGCCTATCGCCCGCTGACCATGCTTACTACTAGTTATAAGATTTTAAGTCGGATCTTAGCAACCCGGCTGCTCCCACACATGGTCCACTTAGTGCACAGGGATCAGGCGGGTTTTATCCCGACAAGGAACACAGCCATAAATGTGATACGCCTGATTCGTATATTAGAAGCTGACACTTACCCAAAAGCATCAGTTGCCATTTTATCGGTCGATATAGAGAAAGCGTTCGACAGTTTAGAATGGCCCTATTTATTTCAAGTCATGCGCAGTTTTGGCTTGGTTGATACTTTGTAGCTTGGACGGCATTATTATACAAGCATTCCACTGCTCGGGTTAAAACGGGTGGACTGATTTCGGATGCCTGCGCTGTGGGCCTTGGGACGAGGCAGGGCTGCCCGCTCTCCCCTCTGTTGTTTGCCCTGGCCATGGAGCCCCTAGCGGCCAAGGCCAGGACGGGGCTGCGGTATCCGGGGCTTTGTGTACATGGTCTAACCCATTATATCGTGCTTTACGCCGATGATCTACTCATGTTTTTAGCAAATACGGCTGACGCCCTCGTCGGAGCAAAGCGTTTACGTCAGGACCTTGACGCTGTTGCTGGACTTAAGGTGAATTGGGCAAAGTCTTGCCTGTTCCCCGCTACCCCACTGGCTGGTGGCCCTCTAATTACAGAAGGGGTGCAGTGGGAATATCACTGCCTGACGTATCTGGGGACCCGAATCTATCATACTTACTGGAGGGTAATGTGGGTAGAGCCATCCTGGGCCTTAAAAGCAACCTTGAATTTTGGGGAACCCTGCCTCTCTCAGTGGCTGGCCAAGTGGCCCTCCTTAAGATGGTGACCCTCCCCAGACTGCTGTAATATTTTAGAACCCTGCCAGTCTGGATACCTGCGTCGATTTTTACACAGCTTCAATCAATGATTACGGGGTTTCTCTGGGCAGCTGGTAGACGGAGGGTGCAGTTGAAAACACTAATTAGACCGAAGTCCGACGGTGGTTTGGCGGTTCCTGACCTTGAGACATACTACTTGGCGGCCCAATTACAGTGGCTTACCCAAGCAGTAGCGTTGGAATTTCGAGGGCCGGGCGAAAGGGATGGTGGGCAGGCCTCTAGGCAGGTACTCTCCCGAATCATTTTACAACTGCCGCTGCGGATCAAGGCACTCACTAACGAATTACGGACATTTCGGCTTTGCTGGAACAGGAGCCAGAAGAGAGCGCAGATCGCGCGTCCTTATGCCCCTGAGATCCCTTTGGCCATGTGCACTGCTCTTCTTCATGGGGGAAACTGGACTGCGCTGACTGACTGGAAAGAGAAGGGTCTGTATACACTAGGGGACCTATATGAGGATAACACCTTGCTTCCCTTCGGTACATTACAGGACAGGTACGACCTGCCTCACAGGGACTTTCTATTCCATTCGGCCCTTGTTGCGGCCATCCAAAAGCATTGGAGAGAAGGGTTGTCTGAACTGCAAACCTCAATGGCCTGCCAGTATGTAGTGTTAGCGGCGGGAACCTTTAAGGCAGTTACCTGCCTATATAGGTGTATGACGCACGAGGCACTCACTCCGTTGCTGGCGCTGCGACAGAAGAGGGAAGAGGACTTAGGGGAAGAGATTCCCGAGAAAGTGTGGGCTGAGCTAGTCGAATGGGCGTGGAAGTGCTCTAGAAATGCCTGTTTCCAACTGGTGCACTTTTTTATTCTGCACAGGGCGTACCTCACCCCTGCAAAAATTAATAAATACTTCGGCACGGATACAGCAATGTGCCCGCCATGCAACACGGAGGGTGCGGATTTCCGTCACATGATGTGGGACTGCCCCCAGCTTGGGACGTATTGGGAAGAGGAGGTTACGTTCCTGTGCGACATTACTGAGAGAGACGTTGAGCCCACTATAGCCCTTTGTCTGCTGCACTGGTTCCCCCATACATCTAAGAACAAGATCACGAGTACGTTTTTGGACCTGGGCCTTCTCTTGGCTAAAAGAGACATTACAGCACATTGGAAATCCAAGAAGGGCCCAAGTGTTCAAAGATGGAAGGCTGACCTCCTTAAATGGGCGGAATGTGAAGGCACCGTTAGTTTACAGCTGGCTAACCGAGCAAATAGCGAGAAAGCTTTGGAGGCAGCAAGGGCATGGGAGGCATTAGTAGTCTTGCTGAAAGTCCCAGACGTTGATCTGGTTGCAGACCCCACGGTTGGAGACCCGGCTGTTTTGCCCTGACCAATGTATATTCAATAACTGGCTGTCTGTACCTATTGTACCCCTGACTACACCTGCCTCTGACGCTGCAGAACTCCTTGATATTTGCTACAGTATACCTGTATTGTGTTCCTTTGTGCTATACCTTGCTGTGGCCATAAATTTTGTTATGTGTGATATGCCGGGAAAGGGGGAGGGATAAGAGGGAGGGGGGTAAATTTTGTTTTGTATTCTTAAGTGTGTGACACAGGTGTCTCTCCCCTGTTTCTCATAAATAACTGGTCGTTACTAATATGCTGGTTTATCAATGATCTTGTTAACAGTTGGTACTATTATACTGAAGAACGGTACACAATATCTGTTGACCAGGGCTATGTCACTTATACCTGGGTGTGACCAGGGTGTGTTGTCGTTAAATGAGCACCTGTTTGCCTTTGCATACTGGTCATGATTGAATATTTCTGTTTTGGAAATAATAAAAACATATTTAAAAAAAAAAATGATACATATGTAAAAGTAGCCTAGCATAGGTCTCGGTGACATCAGAGTCATTTGGCATCGTGATGGCGTTGGTGCAGCAAAGAAGAGATCAGGACGATGGGGTAGAAGGCAGAAACTGAAGTGGAAAGCAGGAAAAAAGGTATGTTTTAACCTAATTACCTTCGCCAACTCAAAGTAGGGGGGATTTCCGCCACAGTTGCCATGGTGGGAAGGCATATCATAATCAGCTTGGTGGGGATCTGGGCTGGAGTCCCACCAACACCTGATTCTGCTTATCCTGCCATTGCTGCAGTTGGGAATTCCTGGCGGAGTTGGCAGGACTGCAGCGGTCTTTTGTCTACGGACCCACCAACATCTAAATAGGGCTGGCACACCGCAAACTCGGTGGGCGGGAAGACCACCAAAAAAGCAATGGTGGGACCTGATTCGCCACGATCTAAATCAGGCCCAACGATACATAAAAAGGCCTTGTTCTTTCCATGCCGCCGCATCATTTTGGGAATAGGCTCCTTAACAGAAAATCTTTCTCAATTTGTGGATTATTTTTTTAAACCCTTGTTTATCAATCTCCCTTCATTTATTCGTGATACCACTGACATCCTGAATAAATTTGAGGACTTGGTCTGGGATAAACACTCAATTTGGTTGGTTACTCTGGATGTTGAGTCCCTTTATACCTGCATTAAGAAAGAATTTGGCTGCTTAGCTGGTAACTATTTCCTGCCATCTCACTGGGCGAACTATGTGAAGCATAATGTAAAGCATTTAGAGATGATAGATTTCATTCTCTCTAACAATTTCTTCTTGTACAACATGGTTTCAATCAGGGATTTTGTTAAGCGCGCTATTAACCCGTGAGGGTCTCAAGGCGCTGGAGGAGGGAGGTGGGAAGGTGAGCAGCTCCGGTCAGTCGAAGAGCCAGGTCTTGAGGGTCTTCCTGAAGATGTGCAGGGAGGGGGCGAGTCTGATGTCGACCAGGAGCTCGTTCCAGGTCTTGGCCACGATGTACGGGAAGGCTCTTCTACCTGCGGATGTGCAGGGTTTTGGCGAGGGCGAGGTCTGCGGATCAGAGGTTTCTCTTGGGTTCGTGGAAGGATATTCTTTTGTTGAGGTATTGGGGTCCGGTGTTGTGGAGGCATTTGTAGGCGTGGGTGAGTATCTTGAAGGTCACTCTCTTCTCAACGGGGAGCCAGTGGAGGTCTCGCAGGTGTTGGGAGATGTGTTCTTGTCAAGGGATGCTGAGGACGAGTCTGGCTGCGGTGTTCTGTATGATCTGGAGTCTGCGGAGCAGAGACTTGTTGATCCCGGTGTAGAGGGCGTTCCTGTAGTCCAGTCCGCTGTGTATGAGTGCGTAGGTGATGGTCTTTCTTGATTCGAGGGGATCCATTTGAAGGTCTTGCAAAGGATGCAGAGGGTGTTGAAGCAGGTGGAGGTGACGGAGTTGAACTGTCAGGTCATCGAGAGTGAGGAGTCGAGGACGATGCCGAGGTTCCGGGCATTGTCCGTTGGGGTGGGCGGGTTTCCGAGGGTGGTGGGCCACCAGGTGTTGTCACATGCGTTGGGTGAGGGTCCGAGGACGAGGACCTCTGTCTTCTCCGAGTTGAGCTAAAGGCAGCTGCTGCTCATCCAGGATGCAACGTCCTTCATTCCTTCCTGGAAGCTGAGTTGGGTGGTGATGCAATCCTTGGTGAGGGAGAGGATGAGCTGGGTGTCGTCGGCGTAGGAGACTATGTTGAGGCCGTGCTGTCTGATGATGGTGGCTAGTGGGGCCCGATGTCTGCAAATCGGCCCGTTTGCGACCGGAAAAAAGGTTGATGCATGTGGCTCTTTGTATGTTGCAGTCCTGATGAAGCTCGATTGTGAGTGAAACAAATTGGCTGTTCCTGTGGCTGTTTGTGCATGAAGAAACAATGAACAAAGAATCTGTAGAACAGAAATCATTTGGAACAACTGTTTGATTTTGGTTAATTGGATTTAATTATTTGTTGCCTCTCTGATATAATATAAAATGTTCTAATGTTAGGTTGTTTCGTAGCCAACCTATAGAGGTGGGCAACAAGTAGGTGTATTTACTGGTCCTTAGTTACCTTTGTTTTTTCTTGCCTTAGTGGTATAAATTGTTGTTAAATCAGGTTGGGTAGCACTACAATTTACACTATTAGAGACACAGATGAAGATTGATCCTTTTTTCCATTGCGCTGTTGGATAATTTTTCATGTTTGAAATTTAATGTCAAGGACTTTTTGCATTGTCACAAGAAATTCAGGACCTCATTTAAAAGGCCATTGCACTGCCGGTGCATCCATTTGTTTCATGCACCGGCGGTGCAGTGTGCCTACCCATATTTACAAGGCAACTGCAGGGTGACTTTACATGGCCTTGTTAATATGGGCCCCTTTCACACATTACTCTGTGTGAAAGGGGCATTCCATGGGTTTTGCTATGGGTGTTCCCACTGAACATCCATGGAACATGACACATTCCCAGATTTACAAAGTCCCATATACAGTGCAAAGAACCATATATAGACATTTATCTCTCTTGAGTTGGTATTCCCTCCTCCCGATACTTTCCAACCCACTCTATTAAAGGGGCCCAAATTCTCAAGCCCTTTCGTCATGCACAACTACCTTTCCGCATGTATATTGCTTCTTCTAAATTATAAACTGCCAAAAACTGAGCCGACCATTGTTGGAACCCTGACGGGTTAGGATCTAACCACGCTGAACCAATGCAAAGCCTTAAGATTTCCATAGAAATAAAGATCAACTCCTGTCCATATTCTGGTTGATCCACCTCCACTACTCCCAATAAAATTACATCTGGTGATAACACTATTGCTAGATAGAGTTCCTCCAATAAAAACCTGGATATTTATTTTTTTCAAATTTTCTAATTCACCACAAGTAGCACAAATATGAACAACATCTGCTTTATGTAGTGCACATTGGGGGAAACATGTTCCTTTACCCTCCCCCATTTCACAATCTTATCCGGGGTATATTAAAAAAAAAAAAGTCTTATAAAACTGTGCTTGTGGTCGAGTGGACATTAAAATAGATTGTGCCAAATCAAAAGATTAAAAAACTGTTCTATCTGTTATCCCTACCTTCTCTTGCCACTTCTGGGAGTGTTTATCCATATCATGTCATGAAGGAATTTAAAAAACGATAAATCTCCCCAATTTAATTTTTTCTTACACCCAATAATCTCTCATCTGGCAGAATCACCCCCTTTTCGTAGCAACAAATCTCTTACTTGCAAATATTTAAAAAAATCCTTCCACCCGAAATTAAATTTATTTTTCAAATCGCCAAAAGAGATTAAGCCCAAAGCAGAAGAAAAACACCCCACCCGATACAGCCCAACTTGAAACCAATTACTCATAGACTGATCTCTAAAACTCTCTGGTAAATTCAGATTATTAGCTAGGGAAGTATGAAAAGTGAAACTATTGATCCCTAATATTCTACATACAGAACTCGATAACTTATATGCTCCATGGAGGGTCTTAAAGCATACTTTTTGTAATAACTAATATTTACTTGTCGCCATAGACAATCCCATGCTTCCTTTCCAATTACAAGTTCATATGGGGAGGGTACTTGTTCGATTTCCCCTCTACAATAATCTTCTTGTAACAATACTCAACCGTGTATCAATGTAGTGGCCCAATAATACAATTTGAAATTAGGGAGCACCCACCGTCCTCTCTCTCTGGGTAATGTAATAAATTTGAATGCCCTTCTGGGTCTAGCATAAGCCCAGATAAACTGAGAAAATATATTTTCCATTATCTTAAACCACTGGGTTGAAAATTCCAAGGGAATGGCCCGGAAAAACTACAAACGTTTTGGAAAAAATAGCATATTGATAACATTGCATCTACCTCTTAAGGATAAGTGCAGATTATTTAATCTGCCGAGATCTTGTTTAATTTTACTCAAAAGGGGTTCTATATTATCTCTAACAATATTAACTGTTTTAGCCATCATTCTAAAACCCAGGTACGATGCTTTCTCCACAACCCGGTTGTCATTCATCTTACTTCCTTCATTAATTACTATCTGGGTCTTATTTTTATTCAGTGCAAAACCAGAGAGTCTCCTGAATTGTCCAGCCTCCTCTTCTACTGCCTTAAGAGCTGTTATTGGGTCAGAGGTTACAAGTGCAATGTGGTCAGAATAAGCAAGGGTTATTGTCTCCCAGCCTTGAGACTGAATAGGTGAGATTGCAACATTGCTCTACAGCTTACGTATAAAGGGGTCTATTTAAATAGCAAACAACAGCGGAGAAAAAGGGCAACCTTGCCTAGTCTCCCGTGATCCCTAATGGCTCAGACAAGGCCCCATTCACAACTACCCTAGCCACCGGATCAACATGCAGCATTTTGACTGCTTGGATAAAGCCATTGCCGACACCGACTCTTGCCAACGCTATCCAGAGAAACTGCCATGAGACCCTGTCAAAGGCTTTTTCTGCGTCACGCAAAATTAAAGACATAGGGTCCCCGGTAACGCTGGCAGCATCAAACAACGAAATAACCCTTTGGACATGGTCGGTTGTAGATCTTCCACAGATAAACCCATGTTGTCGCACCAAGATAACTTTATGGATAATTAGAGCAAGTCGAGAAGCCAAAACTTTGGAGAAAATTTTAGAATCGCCATTGATCAAGGTTATTGGGCAATAGAAACCGAGTTCAAGTGCTGATTTTAACAAATGCTGTTGTGCACCTTCAATATGGGTCTCTTGCATGCAAATAATATCTGCAACTCCAGTAAAACAAATGTTATTGCCATAAACACATCTTATAAGACCTAGCTAATGAACGCTTTTGCCATTTTCCCACCCCATCAGCGTGTGGTTCCCCCCTCCAAACTCCCTCCCCCCAAACTCCCCCAACGCCCACCATAATTAAGGCAATCAGACCCTACCCTGAGCCTGAGCTTGGACATCTTGTGCTGTCTCATCTCCAGCCTTCCCCCCTACCCCGTCTGACCTGCCAATCGTGCTACACCATTGAACATGATTCCAACTAAACTGTCATGACCTCTTCCTTATTTAGTGCCAGATCCCCCACTCAAAATTTCTTTTAAAATATGCCCGGGCCTCAATCTCTGATGTAAAACTATGACTCTGTACCTGAAACACCACTTTCAGCCGAGCAGGATTCTGTAAGTACACCACTGCACCCACTTTCTGAAAAGGAGCAAAGAGCTACCTAAGTCCCCATCTTCTTTTCACTGTACCATGAGCAAAATCAGGTTTAGTGAAAAAAGATACTCCCTCAGAATCTCTTTTGGCATTAGGACATGCCAATTCATACACAGATTGCTGTAATATAAAATTCCCAACGTACACCAACACTGCGCTTGGTCGGACCGAGTCATTGGTGGGTTTCTTTGTCAGCATCATAGGGAAGCGATGAGTATGTTGGACTTCCCTATCCTAGTCCCAGCAAGGCAGATTGGAGGGCGCCTTTCAACAGAACAACAACATACTTTCTAATGTCACTTCCCTCGACTCCTTCGGGTACCCCCAACAATTTTAGATTATTACGATGTTGTCTGTTTTCATGATCTTTCAACTTCCACATAACATCGATCAAGACCCCCTCCTGTGAATAGCCCTGAGTCTTCAAAGCAGCCACCTCATTTTCAAGAACTTCTGTCCGGTTTTTTGACATGCATATTCTCTCAGCAATGTCAGTGCACGTTTTACAAATTTTCCTCACTGCATTTTGATGTTTTTTGGTGGCAAGGTACGCTTGTCGATTTTTATTCTTAACTTCCTCCTGAAAGTGCTTTAATGATTTTAAAATTTATGTCAGTGAGGGTTCTCCAAGCTTTCCAGCGCCTTCTCCCCCTGCTCATTTTTCTGACCGGCATCAATTGTCTCCTTCTCACCTTTTCCCCCCTTTTAGTAACAGATCTTCTCTGCTGGATGAAGCCCATCACGTCTTCATGAGCACTGCTACTGCTTAACTGTGAGGCTCCTAACCCACTTGTGACTGAGATGCTTACGTCTGAGATATCCGAGTCGTCTGTAAGGGAAAAAACTTCTCCATTGTATCTGGGGTCAAGCACATTCCCTCTGAGCTATTTCCCTTCTGATTCTCAGAAGTTTTATTTGTCAAAGCACGGACATTCACAGACATTAGGTCTCCTCCTTCTCCAATTGCTGTGCCCATCACTGTAGCCTCAGTTAGGGATATTACCCTGGATGCTATCTCTACAGAATTATTAGTTGTTGCCACCATTAAAGGTGCTTTCAGAACAGTCACCTCATTGTGTGATAACCAGGGACCTGTATCTGTTTCAAGAGCATTTCCTGGATCCCTACTTTCACTTACAGGAGTAATAGAAGGCGAGTTATTTAGGTATGTTCAATAAGGCCAACATCTAGAGAGCCCGGTATTTCTAACAGTCCTTTCTCAATTTCAATTTGTGAACCCACGGCCCAAGAAGGGGAAAATAAATTAACAATTAGGGGTTGTGACTCCCCTCCCCCCGGCTCCCAGACATTCTGTAGAGAGGCTTTCTTAGCCTTCTCAACCTTATCCTTACCAGGTCGGAGTTAACCTTTTTTCCCTCCGGTTTTACTTTCAATGGCTGCCTCTCTCTGGGGTTGGGAGCTCATCGGGGTAGGTGCTGCCAAAGGTACTGGGTGTGCCTACCCCCTTTGCCACATTGCGCGGTCATACCTTTGGCCGACGAGACTCTTGAAATCTCCAGCCGAGCTTGAGGTACCTTCTGCTTCACCACGGCCAGGAAACAAACAGGGTCAACGGCTGCGCCCGCCATTCAGATTCCAGGGTCCTAGTGCCTGGGCAGTCTTCACGCCGCATATCATTGGTCAAAACATTGGGTGGACGAGGGGCAAGGTAGAAGTGGTGGATAGCGACCTCACTCTGATGCCATCTTGCTCTAAAAGGCATTATTTTTGTTCTGTGTGGAGATTGCTAGAAATAGGCCTGGGAGGAGCTTGCAGAGTTTCACTCTGCTGAATTCCACTGAGTTACAAAAATACTTTGCAAGGTTCTGTGGAGTTCCGCCACTGGGCAGAAATAGGCGTCACACTGCTCGCACTATGATTTAGTGCTGGGAGCTCATTTTACACTGACAAATCACCTCAAACAGCCCCACCTGGCAAACCAGAGAGTGCAGGTTCCTGAGTTGATTTTGTTGCCACTCGAGTAGATTTTCTAATCGAACTACAGCTTACTGACCATGAAGGGCCGTGAGAGCCCATTTTAGAGAAATCTCAGCAGGTGCCTTCTTAGCACCGGAAAATTGTGCTAGGGGACACCAAATCTCGCTTACGCTCGCCAACTTACCGGTTTCGAGCCGCATATGAGAAAAAACTTTGCCACATTGTGGTTGTTGGAATTTGCTGTATAACTGCAAATAATTTATTGTAAGTAGGATTATTTGGCCGATGGGCATATATTAATGGAATGTTATTGTCTAGATATTTTCCATGTACAATCAAGTGAATGTCTAACAGATCATATGTTCCAGGCAGAAATAGGCGTCACACTGCTCGCACTATGATTTAGTGCTGGGAGCTCATTTTACACTGACAAATCACCTCAAACAGCCCCACCTGGCAAACCAGAGAGTGCAGGTTCCTGAGTTGATTTTGTTGCCACTCGAGTAGATTTTCTAATCGAACTACAGCTTACTGACCGTGAAGGGCCGTGAGAGCCCATTTTAGAGAAATCTCAGCAGGTGCCTTCTTAGCACCGGAAAATTGTGCTAGGGGACACCAAATCTCGCTTACGCTCGCCAACTTACCGGTTTCGAGCCGCATATGAGAAAAAACTTTGCCACATTGTGGTTGGTGGAATTTGCAAAATTCCACCGGCAGAACAGAATATATCGCCTAGTCCTTGCTAGAAGGTGATTATATAGTAGGATTTTATTGAAGGAACAAAAGCAAATGTGAATAATTATTTAATTCTAATTGTAACTTGCTGTTGGTAGACTAGTGCTGATTAGAGTGGACTTTTGCATCTTCTGTTGTTTTTTTTTTTTGCTGTATAACTGCAAATAATTTATTGTAAGTAGGATTATTTGGCCGATGGGCATATATTAGTGGAATGTTATTGTCTAGATATTTTCCATGTACAATCAAGTGAATGTCTAACAGATCATATGTTCCAGGAGATGCTGTTGGTTGTTTTCATTATTGGATAATTGTTATTTTTATTTTTAGATTTAGAATGAAGCAGTTGTTTAGACAGGTGCCTATTTGTGAAGCACTGCATTTTAATACAGAACGTTTAGGTGGAGTAGAGATGGATGGTATTGCTTTTAAATCATCCACTACACCATAGTTATATTTTCTCCTTTCTAGTAATTTCTCCCTTTTGTCTACTATATAGTTCCTTTTTCAGTCAGGTTTTGGTCCAATGATTACTGCGTGTGATTTGCACTATTCATAGTTTTTAGTTTGTAATTAAGGTTTATAATGCAATCATTTTCAGTTTGAATTTCATTGTAGAGGGAAATAGTTCAGATACTTGTTGGGGTTATATTTGATTAGTTTGACACTACTTTCAAATTAATGTATGTTTGATTAATTACCTATTTTTGAACTTTTGTTTCAACTTAATATTAATATATTACATTTTGTTGTTTGTATGAGGTTTAATTCTGGGCTCTTATTGTTCGATATTTTTCAAGTGTGTTACTGCAATTAATTATGTTCTTATATGGTATGACTGCAAATCTCTGTATGCTGTTCAATTTTATGAACTCCCACTACTTCATAATATTTTGCAGATGACACATAGTTATTTTGTGAGTTTATTTAATTTTTTTATTATTCTTTTAAACAATTTTTTTAATGATACATATTCTTATGCCAATATTTGTGTTGTTGATGTTTTAGCTACGTACATTGCATATATTAAATGTCGATAATTTTGTATGCAATATTTTTACTATGATATTTTTCTGCCACAATATTTTTGTTGTTCATATGACGTGCATGCTGTGGGGGAATACTTCACAACTTTGTGATTCTTTTCTCTAAGAGTCAAGATCTTCTGGTTCTTTCATTAAAGCTTTGTCAATTCGCCAAGTGCAGCAGAGCTCAACAGTCTAGCCTAATCTCTTCATAAGAATCAGCATTTAGTTCTAGATGTATCACACCAAAGCTGTGTGAGAAGCTTGGTTGCTGGTTGAGGAGGGTGTAAGCACTTCTCAAGCAACAGGCACAATCTCCAACAGGGTGAGCCACTAAAGTCACTAAATGAACCTGTGCTTAACTCTCTGGTAGTTTGGCACAATAACAGTCAGGTTTAACTTATAGGCAATGTATAAAGTATTTATGCAGCACACAAACAGTAATAAAGTGAAAGCACAACACAAAGACAAATCCAACACCAATTTAGAAAAATAGAGTATACATTAAAAAAAAAACGTATTTGATACCAAAATACCAACAATACAATCGGTTATGGCACAATGGTCTACTCGCATTTATCCGACTGAAAGTCACAAGTTCAGGCGATGGAGTGTGGGCCAGATAAAGGGACTACGTTAGTCCTCCTGAAAGAGTTACCTTCTAAAGTATAGTGCGAAGAGTCCAGTTTGCAGTGGAGGAAGCCACGAGGAGCACTGGAGCATCGCGGATAGTTGTTGCTGTAGCGTGTAGAGTAGGTCGGGCATCATAGACAGTCATCACTGTAGTTGGAGGATCCTGTTGGCTGTCGTGGATGGTCGTTGCTGGAGCTTGGTGTTGGTGGTCAACATGAGCTATCAATGCTGTAACACAAAGTACGGATCTCGCTTCGCCGGTCGTTGCTGACGATTGCTGTGGCGTGAAGAGTCGGGTTCACTGGAGCGTCGCGTTGGTGGCTGGTAATAAGATCTTGGCACAAATGGGCCCATTTCGCAGTCTGGATGAGCCCAAAACTTCAGGCTTTCTTCTTTTCTTCAAGGAGGAGCTCAACTGATGCACACCAAGGGTCCAGGACCTCTGAGACACTTCTTGGAGATCTGAAACTTACTCCAGTAGAGGCCAGCAGGTCTCAGGCAGGTCCAGTTGCAAGTCCAGGCAGCAGGGCAGATGGGCAGATGCAGGGAGGCCTCTGGACCTTGTCAGCAGGGTGTCCTTCTTCTGTAGAATCCACAGGTTCTAGGAGTCTGCTGATAAGTGGGTCTAAGCATCCCCTTTTATTACTGGTGTCTTCTTTGAAGTGGAAAAAAGCCTCTGGAGGCTTTTCCCCAAAGAACTACATGTAATTTCCTGCCACCCTGCGATGTCTACAGCCTGGTTACAGGCACAAAAGGCTAGGGTGAAGTTCTTTGTGTGTGAGCAGGGCCCAGACTATTGATATGTAGTTGGGACTGTGCACAGCTCCACCCCCCAATCCTGCCAGCAGTGGCCCATTCAGGCACCCCTTGACCCTCCATTGTGTAGCTGTATGGGATGAAAATATAAAGACCAACTGCCACTAGCACCTAGTCAAGGAACTGGCTCAGGAACCAAATGGTTGAGACAAGAAAATGCCAATTTTCTAACAGCAGTATCAGTTAACAGTGCCTTCAAGGGATTTCATTTAGACATATTTAACTTAATTTATCTGAAATAAATTATGAGAGCCCAAATTAGTGGCCTAAGGTATATGAATTGTTGAAATTAATTGAGGAACTCACAAAAGAAAATATCAAAAAGGAAAACAAAAAAACAAACTGCGGGTGTATAATTTTTTGTACAAATTTATATAATTAAATAGTTTAGAAAAAAGGGTACAGAACAATATTCACATAAACAAAACGGAATGAGATCAATTGTCTTTTTAGATAGTCTTGTCTCATATTCACTTTTGTGAATAACCCATTTTATACACTTATTTACAGAATAGAAATTATCATTGAACATACAGTGAATAATTCCTATATAACAATTTATGGAAAAATGGGTTAAGTATGTCGGCGTTTCAGTCTTGTGTCGTAAAGCATCTAAAAGACCATCTTCAGGACCCAAAATTTTGTATGTAGACTGAAGACCCTATATATAATGAATAATCACAAAAGTTGTGTTTGTCAGCAAAAGACATCTTTGAAAAAAGAGATATACACACGGGAAAAGTGAAAGAAGTTAAAAAAGGGAACTAAATTGACGTGGAAGGGTAAGAATCCCTTAAATGAATAATGTAATTCATCACAAAAAGATAATGAATGAAAAGAGAAAAAGGTGGAGATACCCAGCAAATGTGTGGTAAAATAAAAGAAAAAAACTAATTTAAGATTAAATCGGCTAAGGACTTTTAGAAAATTAGTCCTAATGGATAATGGATGCCTCAGAGGAATGTAGTAAGAGTAAATCAATTAGCTGCCCATCGAATTTGAACTCATATAAAGAGGAAGAAATGAGGAGAAATAAAGGTATTTCTCCTTATTACGCCTCACCTGGGGAGGTATATCTGTTTGGTGCATTCCCAGGTTTACAAGGTCTTGTAAATCTGGGAATGTGTCAAAATACCATGGAAGTTGCATCGGAACACTCATGCAACGCCCATGGAACACCTACCCAGGGCAGAGTAACGCACAGCAGTGATTTGCGCTGCATTGCCTTACTCCATATTTTTGGAGCCTCTCAAAGCCACACAAAGTGTCTTTGCATGTCTTCAGAAATATGACTTAAAGTTTTTGTCGCTGTTGCAAGAGTGACGCAAACCGAATCACAAATATGTCCCTTAGAGTGTATGGCTAAGCCGAATGTAATGGCTTCTATAGTTGATTCAGTGCAAGCTCTGCTTGCTTCCAAATTAAGAGGTCTTTTTCACAAACATGAAGAGTATTATGGGTCATTCTTTCGCAGGATTAAATAATAGTACTAAATAACGAATGAGTGTGGAGACAGAATTATTTATAAAATGCTCATCTAATAATAAACCCTAAATAATATGGGGCCCGATTCACAAAAGTAATCTGAGACAAAATCCTAACTTTACGACTTTCAGCATTAACATAGGGCATTTTGGAGTAGTGAAGTTAGGAATCTAACTTTTAGGAGTAGTAAAGTTAGGATTCCCAACTTTACTACTCCTAAATGCCCTTTTGAATACCGAAAGTCGTAAAGTTAGGATTTTGTCCCAGATTAGGAGTAGTCAAGTAAGGAATCCTAACTTTACTACTCCTAAATGCCTTTTGTGAATACCGAAAGTCGTAAAGTTAGGATTTTGTCTCAGTTTAGGAGTAGTAAAGTTAAGAATCCTAACTTTACTACTCCTAAATGCCTTTTGTGAATACCGAAAGTCGTAAAGTTAGGATTTTTTCTCAGATTACTTTTGTGAATCGGGACCATTATGTTTAATGCCTTCAAACAGGGAATCACGGGCGTAACCCAGTAATGGTAAGGTTAGAAACTAGTCAGGTTATCTTATAGATAGCTAAAATAATACAAGTATTATCTGTTGTAAGGAGCCAATGTGAGTGCACACCAACAAATTATGACATACAAGAGCTTCCAGAGGCTTATGCAAACAGATCTCACAATAGTACAGAAAATCAGTTCCTCGCGTAGTACTAGAGAATAATTCGCCATGATTATACTCCCAAATCTTTTGCTCCTAATCACCATAGTTGGTGTCGTGTCCCCAGCCCACAGATGCACAGGAGACAGGTAAGGATCTGCAGTTTCTTTATTCTCGTTACATGCGCTGCGCTGTGCCCACGCACGTCTGCCCACGCTTCTCCTCGTTCTGTAGTGTCCTCTTCCTCGCTGACCGGATGTGGTGTCCGGTTCCCTTGGTGTCCCCACAGTCCACTGCAGGGTCCTAGTGCCCTGCCCCCAGGTCACTACATCTCCCCTTTGTCACGAAGAAGTTACTAGAAAAGTGAAATACAGAGATCTGTTGATAGAGATAGATGCAAGTCTGCCCTGGCACAGGTCACTGTGCTTCCCATCATTACATTTCTTCTATTAGCCTTTTTGGCCGTCTGCATGATCTTTTCGGGCCGGCCTCCGTCTGTTGCTCTTTTGCTGTTCCCTCACCATTGTCTCTTTCCTTCCTGGTCTGCTCCTGCTCTTCTTGTTCTGCTGTTTCCTTATCTTGGTCTTCCTCTTTCTTCTCCTTCAGTTCTTTGAAGTGTGAGCTGTTCCGCGTTATCCTCTGATGTTCTGACTCTGCCGTGATCATTGGGCCCTTCACTTTAGTTACTATTAGCGGGTCTTTGGAGAACATGCTGTCCGATTTCCTTTGTTGTCGTTGGCGCACTATCACCGTGTCTCCTTCCTTGAGGCCTGACGATCTGGCGTGCCGCTTGCCGTCTGCATATCGTTTCATTTTTTCTTTCTCCTCTCTGTCTTTCTCGGCGATATTGCTGCGATCTGGCGCTGTCATTGCTTCTATTTGTGGCAGCCTCGTTCTACTTGTCCTCCCCAGCACGAGCTCCGCTGGGCATCTTCCTGTGGAGTTGTGCGGTGTGTTTCTGTAGTCCCGCAATACCTGGCATAGAGCTTGGCTAAGTGATATCTGCGCTAGCTTCGCCCTTTGAACTGCTTTTTTGATGTTCCCCATGAACCTCTCCACCATTCCATTAGCTTGAGGCCACAGTGGAGTTATCTTCCGGTGACTTATCCCTAGATAGGTCATGAATCTGCGGAAGTCTTCTCCTGAGAATGGAGGACCATTGTCCGTCTTTAGAGTTTCCGGTGAGCCCCATGCAGCGAATATATCATCTAAAATCGGCAGTGTTGCTGATGCTGATGTCGATGAGACGTGTCGCACTATTGGAAATCTTGAGTATTCATCGATGACCACCAGCAAGTAGTTTCCTGTGTCCAGTGGGCCAAAGAAATCAGCTGCCAGTGTCGTCCATACTGCTCTTGGGAGCTCTGACATTTGTAGCGGTGCGTGTCTGGGCGGTGCTCCTGTCACTTGACATAGGTGGCATGTCGTTACTGTGTCTTCGACCATGCGATCTAGTCCAGGAAACCACACTTTCTCTCTTAACAGTTTCTTTGTTGATACTACGCCTCGGTGTGACTCGTGAGCCAAATCTATCACTTGTCTCCTGAGTGATCTTGGTATCACAATTCTCGTCCCTCTCATTAGTATTCCGCTTTCCGTCTCCGACAGTTCTTCATTTATCTTTTGTAGAGCTAGCACTTCTTCTTTACATATCCCTGTTTCCCAGGTGCAGTTGTTGTTGATGTGCCTCCATCTTTGTCTTCTCGTTATCTGCATTGCCAGTTGCAGCGTGCCATCTTCTCTCGTCTCCCTTTCTAACTCCGCTAGTGTTATTGGTGCTGGCGTGCTTTGCTTGAGCACAAAGTTTAGGTATTCTTCTGCTATCGATGTCGTGTCGTGAGCCTGTGGTAACGGGTGCCTTGACATGTAGTCTGCAGGATTGTGTTCTTTCCCTGGTTTATGCACAATTGTGAAGTCATAGTCCATTAGTCTGATGCCCCAGCGTTCAATCCTGGGTGGCATTTTGGCCGATGGGCTGCCGTAGATTGTCACCAGCGCTTGGTGGTCCGTTATGATGGTGAACGGCTTCCCATAGATAAACATGTGGAAATGCTCGCACGCCCACACCACAGCCAGGCTCTCCTTTTCTGGTTGCGAGTAGGCCTTTTCAATATCCGTCAAGCTTTTGCTTGCATATGCGACAATCTTCCTTTGTGACTCTCTTCCTGGCAGATGCTGTGCTAGTATTGCACCCAGTCCCACTGGGCTGGCATCCACAGTCAATTCGGTGCAGAGCAGGGGGTCGAAGTAGGCCAGATGTTCCACTGTCACCACCGCTTGTATTATGTCCTCAAATGCCTTGTTGCATTCCTGAGACCAGGTGAATTTCTGTCCCTGTTTGGTCAGTTCCCTCAGTGGCGTGCTTGCTGTAGCGAAATCCTGTATGTATCTCGCACAGTAGCTGGCGAGTCCTAGGAATGATCGTACTTCCGCGACATCCGTCGGTGGCTTTGCATTTTGTAGCGTTTCAACTTTGCTGGGATCTGGCCTCATCCCTTGTTTCGAAAAGATGTGTCCAAAGAACACTAGTTCCTTTCTTCCTAGCTCACATTTGTCTCCATTGAGTGTGAGGCCTGCTTTCTCCAGTTGTGTGCACACTTGACGTAACGCCGTGTCATGCTCCTTGTCTGTTTTCCCAAACACTAAGATATCATCACTGTAGTTTAAGCTGTTCGGGACCGGTCTGATCACTTGTCGTATGGTCTCCTGAAATATTTCCGCTGCCGATGATATTCCGAAGCTCAGTCGCTTGTATCTAAACAGGCCCAGATGAGTGGAAAATGTCGTGATGTACCTGGACTGATGGTCCAACTCTAACTGGTGATACCCTTTGCATAGGTCGAGCTTTGAAAATCTGCACGCTCCAGTGAGGCAGCTAATCATGTTGTTCAGGTGTGGTCCCGGGTGGCGTTCCCTTGTGATTGCGGTGTTTGGGATCCTCATGTCCACGCATATGCGGATTTTGGAGGTGTTCTTCTTTGGAACCGCCACAATCGGAGACACCCACGGTGTTGGGCCGTCTGCCGCCTCTATTATATCCTGTGCCAGTAGGCTATTGATCTCCTCTGCCACCTGTGGTTGTAGGTGAATTGGTACCCGTCTGTGATGTTGTGCTACTGGCCTGATTGCTTCATTTATATGTAATGTTATCTGCTTCCCTTTCAGCTTGCCAAGCCCTTTCAGTATGGCCGGGTATTCTTGCAGGATGTTCTCCGTTTCCGACATGTGATATGTCATTGCCAGTAGCCCCATCAGTTGTGCCGTCACATTGCTTAGTAGGCATGGCGCTGGGATGTCGCCCTTGAGTACATGTATTTCCTCACGATAAGATCTGCCTTTGTATGTTAGTGTCTCTATGAACTTTCCCATGTTTTCTACCGGGCTCTTGGAGCCCCAGGTGAAAACGTCTACGGTCGATGGCAGTAGCTGTGGCTTTATTCTCATCTTTTGGTATTCGGACATACACATGATGTTGCATGTTGCTCCACTGTCAAGTACGAAGCTTGCCTGGTGGTTTCCTACATCGATGTTCACAGTTGCTGTCTTCTTTATTTCTCTCTTGTCTACCAGGTGAACGTGCTCTGCCTCGCCGCTTTCTCTGGGCGCGTCCGACATTAGGTAGAGTCTTGCCGCGCTCGCAGGTGCTGCCGTTTCTTCATACTCCTCAGAAGAGCTGCGATTTGCCGTTTCCATGTGTCGGGCATACCTGTTGCTGGTCATCCGCGGTCTTGTCGCTCGGCCTCTCTCACCTCTGTATTGCCTGGTCATGCACACGCTTGAGAAGTGGTTGTCCCTGTTGCATTTTCTGCACTTCTGGCCCATTGCTGGGCAGGCGCCGATGTGGGGAAACTCGAGCCCACATCTGTAACATGTTTGTTCGCCCTTCCGTGGTGGGACCGGCGCCTGGAATTCCTTCTTGTTTATGTTCCCCGTGACGCGATGTGCTAGTGCTACTCTCTTCTCCTTTCCAATTTCCATCTGCTTTGCCTGTTCCGTTGCTCGTGCTTCTGTGCGAGCCATTGTCAATATCTTTTCCAGCGTCGTTGGTTCCTTCAGCACTCTTGCTCGGAATTCCACTGATTTACAGCCCTCAATTATTCGCAGTCTTATCGCTTGCTCATTGTCAAATTTGTCGAATTCGCAGTACGTGACCAGTTTTCTCAGTCTCGTTGCAAAGTCATCTAGGCTCTCTTCGCCTTGCTGGCACGCCGTGTTGAACGTGTATCTTTCGAAATCAACGTTGCGCTGGGGGTCGAATTTTTGTGTGAGACACTGTATCACTCCCTTGTAGTTCTGTGTTTGTTCAACAGGAAACGTTAGCAATAGATCTTCTATCTCATCCCCTGCTAGATTCAAAAGTAGGTGCAGTTGCTTGTTATCCGGGACGTCCGTGGCACTCATGTAGCGCTCAAATTTCCTGATCCATCTTTCCCACCGGATGCCTGCCTGCGGCTCCGATAGGCTGAATGGTAAAGGCCTGCGGAAGACTGCTTGCGTGCTTTGTTTCTCATCGTTGTCGCTCATTTCCTTCCTTGGCACTCCTCTGCTCTTCTTCCTCTTTTATTTCCTTTGTTTCTGTATTTGTCCCTTTGTTTCCTCTTTATTGTGCTTTATTTCCACTGTTTTCTTCTTCTTTTTTGACTCTTTCGCTCTGTTTTTCTGTTTTCCTATCTATTTCAATGGCCGCCTGACTTCAAAATGGCCGCTGCGCTGTATTTTGTTCTTATTGGCTTAGTTGCCTGACTCCAAAATGGCCGCCGTAGTCTCGCGATGTTTCTTTGTCCCTCTCGCTTTGCCTGACCTCTTAAAATGGCCGCCGCTTGTTCCTGGCTTCCAATTGGCCCGCTCTGCCTGACCTCAAAATGGCCGCCGCTCTCGCGATAGTTCGTTTGAACTAGCGCGCGTCTTTCTATTCAGTCTTCTCTGAGCACTCTCGGGTGCTGACGCTTGCCGGCTCTTCTGTTTTCTGGCCTCCTCTTGCGTGCAACCTCACAGCGCTCTTACCGCTATTTCGGCGGCCGGGGTGGGCTCCCGCGTCGCTGCTTCTTGGCTGCTTGACTCGGACCAGGGTGGGCTCCTGGCTCCGCTTTTTCTTCTTTACCGCCGTGCCGATTGCCACGATGTTCCTTGTGTTGGCCAGCAGACCAGGGTGGGCTCCTGGTTCCGTCGCGCTTTCTTCGGGCAGACGACGATCCGATCCACTTCTGCTCTTCTGAAGGGTGGTGGATGATCCCGCCTTCGTCGCCAGTTGTCGTGTCCCCAGCCCACAGATGCACAGGAGACAGGTAAGGATCTGCAGTTTCTTTATTCTCGTTACATGCGCTGCGCTGTGCCCACGCACGTCTGCCCACGCTTCTCCTCGTTCTGTAGTGTCCTCTTCCTCGCTGACCGGATGTGGTGTCCGGTTCCCTTGGTGTCCCCACAGTCCACTGCAGGGTCCTAGTGCCCTGCCCCCAGGTCACTACATCTGGCAGAATATGATCACATGAAATTGGACCAGTGAAGTCAATAAGGGGTATTTTCGCGCAGTGTAGATCTGCAGAGTTGTTATAAAGTGTTCTCATAGATTCCTATCCTTCCAGATCCTGAAGAAATCAAAATTTTAATTGCAAATGCCAGAAAATGACTTTAGAAACATGCACCCAGTTACAAGATAATGGCAATGTTTAGTTTTAGTCAATGGTTGCAGGTGGGGCCCACCGCCATTCATATTTTGAAACTGGCACTTATTTTTCCTCATCAGACTTTGACCCAGAGCAAGAGAGGGAAAACCACACAAGAGGGAATTGAGAAGAAAAAAATAGACCAAAACAAATCATCACATTGGGTGAAAGCATGTACCTGTAAGAGTAAGATAAAAGGACAGGGAGTGGTGGATTTAAGGGTCATAAAACGGAATGAAGACTATGCAGCTTTGGTATTCCGCGCGCTGAAATGTAATAGCACTGGCTGTCAGCCTCTGGCAAAACCTTCGGCCCTGGCACGTATTTTGTTTTACAAAACAGCACTGAGTAACTGCACTGGAGGTTCCTGGAGCTATACCATCGCCAGTTATGTAAAATGTAGTCTTCCTAGTGCAGGTGCAAACTCATGAGTTTGCACTTTCACTGGGAGATGCACAGCAGTGAAAGAAAAAACTGCGGTTTATCTTTCGCTGCCAGTGGACCAGCCTCCTTACCAGGGGCGGATGGTAGCCTTAGAAAGTGGTGAGGCGAAGTGCCCCACTCTTTCCCAAAAGCCTAAGTTATACAACCCCTCTCTCTAAATGTCAAAAACAACCAACCCTTCCCTCCAAAAGCCCAAATAAAAACAACCCCTCCAACCAAAACCCCGAAAAAAAACATAAACATTAACTCAATCAGTACACTTACATATATTGCACATTACTAATAAATAAAATAAAATTGTACTTACCCCCCAGCTCCACGTCCTCCTCCGTTTTCCTTTGCAGTCTGATGCACGAAAGATGATCCCCTAATCAATCCAGAAACTGCTCTCATGCTGCTAACCAGCATGAGAGCAGCACCAGGATTGGATTTAGTGGACTGGCTAGAGTCGCTAGACGCTCCTTCAGGCTCAGGAGGCCTATGCTTGGTCACCTCCCAGCACAGCTGGGTGGAGAGCTTCAAAGTGCGCATGTCACTTTGGCTGACGCAACATTGCCATTTTATTTTCCACGTTAACTCGCAGCGGACTGGGAGAGCAGGCAGAGTATCGCAAGCGAATGAGTCATTTACTTGTGAGGAATACAGTGCAGTCCTTGGGAAAAGTATGTGTTCCGTATCGATGTATAGTAGTGGGCACATTTCAAAGCGAAAGGCGTGGTCAGGCACAAGCAATGCAAAATATTAGTATGACACAAAGAAACTACTTTAAAGATAGTACAATACGACAGGCACGCAGACATTATAATTATCTCTGCTGGAAAATTAAGCCCAAATAGACCGGCATCCATGGTGCGGGTACAGCAATAAAGATAACTAATACATGCAGATTTTTCATGAAATTTAAAGTACTTGGAAACAAGTCAAGCTGTTATTTTTCTAGCAGTTTAACGGCAGAATGTGTGTTAATATGCGATCAATACGCATCTAGTGTCAGAAAAAAAGGAGCATAAGAACGATTTTTGTGAATACCGTTCGTCTACTGATGCAGACTTAAGATATGCAAAAGGTACATAGACATGACGGTTGGGAGGGGTGGTGTGTGTTTATCGCTATCTCCTTGTCCCAGATATCGTATTTTGTCCTTAGATTCCAAGTGATCATTCGTGCTGGTACTGGTAGTCAACTCTGGCCTTTTAGTCAACATCGTCTTGCTTACTGGCACTAAACAAAATCCCAGAGTGCAAAATCGTGTTAGTGAAATGGCTTGGGCTGTCAGAAGGTGTCCCAGGCAGCACGGGATCAGTTCGCAGCTGATTCTAACAGTCTCGTTTTTTATTGATATTTGATCTTTATGAAGAATGAAAATACAGGAAAATATGTCTTGTAAGCTACTCTCCATCCTTTCAGTCCTCAGTGTCATTGCCAAGCCAGAACCTGTAGAGATTAACCGCATGAGGAGTTAAAAATCTCGAAAAGGAATAAATTCGTAATAAAGCTTGTATGGCTGGAAATGTGCACAGGGATTTGTAGAACTTCTAATCTTTCCATATGAGAATTGTTAAACTGTGTGTGGTTACTCATAGCAGTAAAGATCGACAGGCATGCAAGTATGAGGGTGAATTGATGTTGTTAAATGTGGAAATATCGTAACTTCATCTTCGATCTTTCACAGGATAACAATATGGAAAGATACAGAAAATCACATATGAAAAATACAGACTTAATTCTAAAAAGACATATTTAAAAAAAGTAAAAAAACCAGCAGTTTTTATTATTAATAGCCACGGTAATGTAGAGACAAATAGTTGACAAGCCAATATGTCTTGCATACGCAAGGGATTTGGCTTAGTCGATTTTTTATAGCCATGCTGTACCTCAGCACGGTTGCTGTGCTGCATGCCTGAAGGTTAAATAAAGTGCTGTGATGTTGCCAGTGCTGGCTGCATAAGCACCATTTCTGTTGTTGCTGGCGGGACAGGCAGCACTTGAGGATGGGCGGGGGAGGCAACACGGAGGCTGGGTAGTGTGGGAAAACAAGGATTATAATGTGGCCAGTGCTCTCTGCGTCATAGTGCTCTTTTTGTTATGGAAAGTGGGGTGCCAGGGCAATACAGACAATGGAAGGAAGAAGGGCAAGTGAGGGACACCAACACCGAAAAAGAACAACAAACAGAAGGAGGGAGGGTGGATGCGGGTGAGACAACATGGACAATGAAGGGAGAGATAGATCAATCCAGGGTCTGACTGGCCTATAGGAAAATCAGGACAGTGCAGATGGGCTGGTCTGACAGATCAGTGTATGGGCCTTTTTTCAGCAGTTTGTGGGCCTGTTTTATGGCCAGGTTTCTACTGTTAGTTTCCCTGCTATTCCCGCAAACATTGCGAGCAGCAAACACAAATCCAGACGGTCTTCCATACCATGCAAAACACTTATACACCATGTCTTTAAAAATTCAAAACTGACCTGATTTGCAAATGTGGGGCACTTTTTGAGCAATCTAGTTCACTAAAGAGGGCCATTTTCATTTTGGTTCCTGGGCCTATTTTTCATCCTAGTCTGACCCTGCGTCATTCCAAAACAGAGAACGAATAGAGGGAGGGCTGGTAGAGGCAAGCCAACACGGACAAAGAATGGAGGAAGAGCAGTTGGGGGCAAGAGACCACGGACAACAAACGGAGGGAGGAAGGGAATGTGGAGGCAAGCGAATATGGACAAAGGACAAAGAGAGAGATGGAGGGTGGGTGGGTAGCGGCAAGTCAACAGGTACACGGAACAGAAGGAGGGTGGATGCAAGCCAGCACAGACAACGGACAGAGGGAAGGAGCAAGCCAAAATAGGCAGTGAAAGGAAGGAAGATGGGTGGGAGCAAGCCAACATGGATAGAATTGAGGGAGGGCAGGTGAGAGCAAGCCAACATGTTCAATGAACAAAGGAAGGTAGGGAGGGCCGGATGGGGGCATGCCAACATGGGCAAGGAGGTATGAACGTGTGGGGGCAAGCCATTACTAACTACAAGCAGAAGGAATAAAGGAGGGAGGAAGGACAGGTAAGAGAAAACCAACATGGACAACAAATGGAAGGATTGAAGCAGGGATGGAGGGAAGCTGAGTGAGGCCCTGCCAACATGGGCAAAACGTGGAATGAGGGTGGGAGGGAGGGTTTGGGTTAAGCCAACACGGACTACAGATTTGGTGGCAAGTCTCCACAGACAACGGAGGGCGGGAGGACTTTTGTTAAGTAGACAGACAGGGTAGGAACATGGAGAGGGAGAAGTACATAAGAAACCCAGCTGAAAAAGACTCACAAAATAAAAACCCAGATAAAAAAGTATTGCCTAAATAAATGAGCAGTGGAAGGAAACAGGTATTGCCTCCATGCTCCAAGGAAGGGGCAAACGCACAAAGAGGAAGGAAGCCTACAGCAGATAACCAAAAAGAAGCAAGCAAATGAGAGTGAAAATGAACCCAACCAATGGTAAGCAATGGGTGGTCTCCAGGCCCACTGATAGACAACAAAAGTTCTCAAAGACACAGCGCATGCACTGTCTAGACGAGATCTCAAACCTGGCCACATTCAGTATCACACTGTCTTAAAAAAATATAGATATGAAAATAAATAAATATGGCAGCTATAATAGTGAAAACAGCTGAATCCTTATTGTAAGCCTACAGAGGCTCTCTTTAAATGAATTCGGCAAATCTGAGCTGTTATTATGCAGTATTTATATTCTGAACATGGGGAGAAGGAACAATTCTACCAATTAATTAGAATTTCATCATTTTTTATATTCTTATGTGCACATTCGCTTATCTTTATTGTTCAAAAACCTTGCATTCAGCATTCATTTTGATGAAAACAATATGCCACTTCAGAGCCCTACTTTGTTGTGAATAACATGTCTAGCTGATTGCAAGCAATTGACCTGTGGCCCAGTGCAGGAAGTCACTTAAAAGCGCCTGTAAAGCACCATCAGCCACTGCTTATGTATTAAAGATCCATTTAATATTCAATAGGTCGAGCCAAAAGAGAGGCAATGAAGGATAAGTCAATTTATCTCCACTAATTTCAAACTTCACAGATTGCACAAATTGTGACACAGGTCTGCCCTACTCATTACTTACGCTGACCAGCTGCATTTTAATGCTTTGCCTTCCCTCTTGGCAACAGCAAGCGCAATTCAGGCTCTCAGACACATTTTATCAACCGTTTATGATTCTGTGTATTTAGGAGCGCACTTCCATAATCAGTATCTCGTGATTATAGAAAATATTATGTTTAACTACTGCAACGTGGTATTTTGCAGTAAATTATTACTATATAAACGCAAGTTTTCCTTTAGGAATCGTTCATTTACATGAATGGATTGTACGGGTAATCATTGATCAGCAATGCATTTTGTGGGGTGCCTTATTTACCTGGCCTGGTGATGTCCATCCATGTTGGAATAGAGGACACTATCCTATCAGATCTTATTCATAAATAAAGTTGAATTTGCCTTAAAAAGGGTTCATACTTTTAGCACGTTTTCGCTTAAGGCTGATGCTTACGCTGCTAATGCAAGTCAAGTATTTTTCCTTAGTGTGGCCTATTTTGGAATTGATGGGAAAGTAGCTACAGCTATTTTCTGATGTGGCTTCAGATTTCTCTGAAGGCAGCTGTTTTGACAACAGTGTCAATTGTGACCAGTCATGCTCAATACGAGAAAAGGACTGGAAAGAGAAGGCCTCTCAAAGGTCTTAGCTGCTCAAATTGCCTTTTTTTGGATTACATCTATTTAGACAGAAATTAGAAGGAACGGTCAAGCAGGTAGCAGAGGATGCCCTGCTCTTTCAGAGCAGGAAAAATAAAATGATCATAATGTCATTATTAATATAAATTTTTTCGTATGTTCCAGGCTGGGTTAGGGTGAGGCTGGTGGCACGGGGAAGGAATGGCTTGCACACTCCAAGTGTGCATGACTGTTTGGCCGGCCGTCTTGGGCCGGCAAAACAGTCATGCATACTTTGAATGTTCCCCACCAGGCTGCATTACACAGCCTGGTGAGGAGCATGCCCAGGCTCCCATTCCTCATCTGAACGCCGAATCAGCGTTGTGATTGGATTGAAGTAGAGAGCCTGTGTGCTTCCTGGCAGTAGCGGCCCGTGGTGGGAGTGCTGCCGGGCGCTGACGTGGGGCGGGGGAGGGGCAGGGTGGGGGGGTAGTAAACTATGGATTATGGCCGATCAGAGGTCAGTAAACATATAAATAAATAAAACGAATTCCGTTGAGTGTGCTGCATCGCAAATGCAAGGGTTTCCCCCTGTGGCCAGTTTCACTCAGTATTCAGAGAACATGGGAAGGGTTCCTGCCAGAAGTGCAGTCCATTCTCTTCACCATGCCTAAATAAAAGTTGGCATGGCTATATGGACCGTCTTTCGCGCTGTGGGGATTAGTCCCTCTACTAAGTTTGAGAGGAGCTTGTTTCCAGTGCTTGGGTGATTGTAGTGGTTAGTGAAGCTTAGACTCTAGAGTTTCTGGCTAGGTCATATTGAAGCAGCATTATATAAACCTGGCCTGCTGTCCTTGTTAAGAAAGAAGCCTTCCAGAAAAGCCTATCAGATCTTTTTGAGCAAAAGTTCAGTCATTCCTGTGCTGTTCTAGGAATGGAGCCTGGGGCTGTACTCTTGTGTTTTTCTGATCCACAAACCTTTTGGCCTATTTTCTCACTAACGTAAGTGAAGACCGGAAGGATGTGTATGTTCAGCCCCAAGAGCCTTTATAAAGGTCTTAGCCTAATTGATGACTCTCTTTCATCCGAAAAGCTTACAGATGCATCATTTTCATTGTTTAGTCAATTTGAACTATTTTCCCTTTCTCTGGTGCACGCACATTTAGAGTGCAGTATGCTCCAGTCTTTTGATTGGAACAAAAACAAAAAGAAATGAAAGATGTAAATCCAGTATTTGTAAAGCGTGAACAGTAACCCGAAGGCATCCCGGCGCTGGGGGCCGTCGGGAAGATTAAGCAAGCTATTGCCCAGAGTCACATGGTGCTGGGCTGACCTGCCGCCGGTGATCGAACCGTGAGCCCCAGATTCCAGCATCAGTCGCCCTGGCCACGGTGCCACACCTCTTCCTTCTTCCTCCACCTGCGTCTATGCCTGCAGAGCAATTTCATCTTTGCCCTACTTCTAACCTCTGAAGGAAAGTAGTTCTTTCATCTGCTGGGGCTTTGATACTGAGGGCTCCTCTGAGCTGAAGAAGGCTCAAGCTCATCAGTGACTGTATTCACAATGCGACATGTCACTGTGTGTATTTGTGGTCCCCTGGGCCAAACGTCATTTCAAGTTCTTACTTCAATACATTTTGGGTCATTGGGAGTCAGTTGCTCAAAACTATGATCTCCAGATTCCTGTGACTCATCACTGAAATGTTCTCCCCAGTGGTGACTAATAAAACGTCAGTGTTGTGTGGGGGTCGAGATTCAGTCTGCATTTCCTACAATTATTATTCTAATTATGAAATTGGATACCAGTCTCATGGGTTGGGGTGCCACCCTAGCACTGGCCTTAGCTCAGGTCTGTGGTAAGCCTAGGAGTAATGGATGTCTTCAAATGAGATAGAACTAAAAGTTGTCAGGGCAGAGTTGTTTGCCCTCCAGATCCAGAGGAAGGTCCATTATCCACTTCAGTATACTCTTTTTTACAACACATTATTCCTTATTGTATCTCCAGGCCTCTTCTGTAAAACGAAAATTTGAAATGTGAAACTGATGACTGTCATGACGTTTTAAGCTAATTTATCATACAATACAATACAAGTCACAAAATTATGTGGAAGCCCAATAAAACCAGAATCAGGAACTTCAAATATATGGCTGATCTTCCAAATAGACAAGAAGAGTAAACCTGCAGTTTTGATCTTCTTCTCCATTTGAGACTGAATCTGCTGAGAGTAACGCTCACTAAGGACACCAATGACCATGCAATCTACTTTAGGGTATGCTTGAGGAAAAATGTTCAATATGACTGCAACCAAGCAGAAAACACAGAAAACTCTTACGATTCTAGATCTACTGATGTCACAAAAGCCAAAAAGAAAGAAGATTGGTAATGCACCGATCCTCTCTAAAACCTCAGCTTAGGGTGGACTATCAGCATTTAAATTACAGGCTCCACCCATGAAAGGTGTCATACGTCATACAAGAATTTAAGAAAGGCATTACAGCTCTTTAGTCACGTGTTCACTAAATCTTTAAGAGATTTGGATCATCCTTTACAGAAAGCTGAGACACGCCATGAGCACATAGAAAAAGAATTGCCAGACCAATTGCATATAATTTAAGAATTTGCTGAGAGAGTAATTACATTAGAATGACAACATGCTGTGCGTTTTGACAAAATTGTTGAGAGAGAAAATGTAATCTTCAGTATTAATGTCCATTTAAGAGGCACTGTAGTGACATTAACAGTACAGCCTGGGAAGGCTATGCCCAGAACCTTTTCCATAACTTTCTACAGGACCAATTAAGCGCAGATCGTAGAACAGTTAGAAGATTTGGAATGAGAGAAAGCACATTTTATGAAGAAGAGCTTTCTGAAAAAAACGTATTCCCACAGAAATGGTCACTGTTTTAATCCACTATTTACATTATTTTCTTTTGATGGGCATGAGTCATGATCTTGGCATGCCTAGGTGGTCCAATGTACGTACAGATAGTATAGACAAGCTCTGCTCCTCTCCTATTATTTTTAGTACTGCTTGACATTAGCAGGTTCAGTTCTAAGTATAGCTTACCCTTGGCAGAGCCCCTCTTCTTCTTGGTTGATGTTCCTACCACTGCCAAATGACGATGTGCTCTGTTTATTCTTTTTATTCTTTACTTCTGCTTTCCACTTTTGTCTATACTATTTTATGTTCTATTTCTTCAGTTCAGCTTTTTATTCTCTATTTTCTTTCCTTATTTGCTTCCTTTGTCTATCCTAAAGATGGCCGGAGTGTCATATATGAAAGGAGGGCCACTGAAAAGGCTGATCCTTTCACAAACACAATGTAGGTCTATTTGTGCTAGCTGTGTCTGTTTCGTTTGGGTGTGATTTATTTGATGGACAGGATTATGGCAACCAAATAGAAATCATTGTTACCTTACAAAAACAATGATAAACTTTTCATTGAGATCTTAGAATGCAACCACGAAGGCCATCACTTGGTAACCTAGAAGGTCTCAACTTACCTATGAAAAGGGGGGTGATATTAAAATTACTAAACTTAAAATAATTAGATTTTCTCATGTTACAGGACACACGTTTAAAAAGAAAAGATGCATTCACTTAAAATCATACTGGTTTCAAACTCAACTCCATTCATATAAACATAATAAGGGGAAGGGGGTTGCCATTCCGTTTCAGGGTAATTTTAGTTGTTGGGCCGTAGGAGAAATTTGGAGGGTGACTGGCTATGTTTGCTATTTATCGGTCCCTATGACAATAAAGAGAGGTCTTTTACGGATCTGTGTGCCATTATTTCCAATTTCACCAAAGGTATTTTGCTATTAAAGGAGATTTCTATGCTAAACTATATCCCAGTTTAACACACTCCACAGCTACGCAGCATTTTCAGGCAAACTTGATGTCTTTGGCCGATGGCATTGAAGATTTGAACTTGGGTGACATATGGAGAGCCCAATATGGTGAAGAAAGAGGTTTTACATTTTTCTCCATTGTCCACATATCTTACACAAGAATAGATTATTTTATTTGCAGGAGAATATTGTCCCCACCAGTTGCAGACACTCCAATATTAACTAGATTGTATTTGGATCATTTACCTGAAACCCTAACATTAGACATATCACCCACAAATTCATGAAATAACATTTTGATATCCTACCTTACAGGCATGTATAATAGAGTTATTAAACCGTTTTTATGATGGAGAGGCTGAACATGAAGTAACCTGGGAAGTTGTCTGGGATGCAGCCAATTCAATCATCAGAGGCATCTTTATATCACATGCCTCCACTTTTACAGTGCTAGTTAAAGAAATGAAAACAGAGCTAGAAAGCCAAATCCAGCACCTAGAGCAACAACAGAAAGTAGATTGCTCACAAAAACATTCCTCCCTTGGAAAAGCCTGGGGGGAACTTGAACAGTTTCCCACCAGTGAATCTATGCAAGATGTTATATTACAAACAAACCTATTATGACAAAGGCAAAAAAGCATATTGGTTACTACCAGTTACACTTGCACCGAGAGCTGACCTGACCCCTTTGAAGTCACCCCCACTTCAAAGGAACCATTGGGTATAAGAACTGGACTTCTGACCATAACAATCTAGTACACTACTGGACCTGTGAAGATTTTGCCAGGAGGAAGAACTGCTGTGCTGCTAAAGGACTGCCCAGCGTGGCCAAATAACACCAGTTGGCACAATATGCTTTTACTCACGACATTTCAGTTCATTCTTTAAAAATGCATCATTTCAGTTATACTTATTGGATTTTTGGTCGATTTGGTCTTGATTTGTTCATAAAAATGTAAACTATTTTTCTAAACTGGTGTGGGGAGTTTTGTGGTGTTTTCACTGTGCTACTGTGAAGTGTTGCACAAATACTTTACACATTGCCTCTTAAGTTAAGCCTGACTGCTCTGTGCCAAGCTACCAGAGGGTGAGCACAGGTTAATTTATGGTGTGTGATGACTTACGCTGACTAGGATTGTGGTTCCTGCTTGGACAGGGTGCATACCTCTGCCAACCAGAAACCCAAGTTCGAACAATAGTATTTAGGATTTGCCTCATCTACTAATGTGAAGAGAGTCAAAGCTTCCTGTCATATGTTTAAATTTCTTAAATTGCATTTCTTTTACACACATTGACTTTTGACATACATTTGCGTGTGTGACCATGCAGGATAACATTCTCTGAATCTGCATTGCTTTCATTTTCACTTCGTAGGCACATTATCACAATACCTTGAACATTCACTACAAAGGATAAAGTTCACTGTGCAAATGTTATTTAGGTTATTGTCCAGTAGGCAACAACGCTATCCTACTAAACTAAAAAACTGAGGCCTGACAGGGGGTGCGACATGGCCACATGAGATATATTGTTATATATACAGAACCACTTCCTTGTTTGGGCAGAGGAGCACTCACCTTATACTGTGAGGTTACCACATGTCGAAATTCCAGCTGAGCTGATTCCTGCATACCAACACGAGGGATGAACAGCTCTACTCGCAGACAGGCAGCATGATGACACTTACCCACAGGTAATGGGGATTTAGTCCACCCTGGGAGGGATTTGGCAGATCACCCACCCTAGGCAAAACTAGGTTAGGGAGCACTAGGTATGAGTACAACTATACACAGTACTTATATGCCTGCATATATTCACTGTCTTAGCACAATGGTGGACATGTGAATCCTTTTCACAGTTCTTGTGTGAAAAGGTTCTAGGTCTATTACCATGAATTCCTTGGGGGATCAGGGTTGTCATGTTCTATGGTTGCCCACACATTTGTAGCCCTGTAAGGCTAGGGGTACAGATGGTGCACTGTGGCTAGCAGGGACATAGGCCAACATATCTTGAATGTGTGCATGGTATCAGTCTGGCACAATCCTGACATTTTTGTTGTCCGACAAATGCACAGTTTTACCAAGGGAGGTACAAGCGTACAACATTCGTTGGATTCACAAACTTTTCTCATTAATTCATCAAGAAGTTTGCAACAACCAGTGGTATTATTTGCGTGTCAAAAAGGTAGAATATGAAACAACATTGTTACATGTTCAAATAGATGCTTACACCAGCACCAATTTTATGTTCTGCCAATACATTATACAATTTTTGAGTGGAAACAAATTCCTCAGAAAGAACAGTTGGGGCAGTTTTTTTAAAAGATCAAAAAGATGATGGTCAAGAACATTCTGGGGTCGATTCCGATCTCGGCCGGTAGGGCTCCGAATCGGATTCGGCTTTACCGGATCCGATTCGGACGCCCTGTTTCCGACCGAGTCGGACGTGCGTCCGGGCGAACGAGTACGATGCGAACGTACGCGAAATCGCCGACCGACTCGTTCGTGGGACCCAACCGCTCTGACCGACTCGCACGGACACGACTCGCACCGCGCAATGGAGACGTTCCCCGGCCGGGTAAGTACGATGCGCGCCGTCCGGCTCGAAAGAGCAGTCGGAGCCGCACTTTGGGGGTCCGTGACGGACCCCCCTGTATGCCTAGCCGCGCGAGTCGCACACAGGGGGCACCCATGGGTCCCCCCTACCTGTGCGTGTACGGCGCGACCCGCTTCGACGCATACCCACTATAGGGGGCGCCCTTGTTCGCCTCGCAACCATTGAGTCAATGGGAGCCCGCGTACGCGTTGTACGACCGGCTCCCATTGACTTCAATGGGAGTCCGACCGAATCGAGTCCGATAGCATGCGAACGCATCGTACTCGTTCGGTCGGACTGCTAGGGTCCTATTCGGTCGGAAATCTCTCCGGGTCCGGCTCGGTCGGAGAGATTTCCTGCCCAAATCGGAATCGGCCCCTCTGTCTTTTATTTATCTCAGATTTTGTCAGTACTTAAAAGAGAACGTATAGCCATGAAGATGGCTTGTACGAAGTAGAGATGTCTTTAGGCAGGTACTAGACAATCATTTAATATACAAACAGATGACTGGAATGTACAGTGAAATCTGCAATGTAATAATAATGATAAAGATGTGTGGCATTTTAATTTGAACTTTTTTATTTCACTATCATGTATATTCCTTGTTCAAATAACGTGGTAGAGAATGCCCTGTCCCATCGATATCTTGAGTGATCACATGGATATGATTGATCTGTGATTCTCTCTCGACATATTGTTGGAATTGTTCGCTCTTCTTAGACTAGATTAGGATAACTCAGGAACAGATAGATCCAAGGAAAGTAGAAAACCTTGATGTACAGACTTCTCTAGCTCAACAAAATGAACTGTATTTCAACCAATAAGCTATTTCTTTTCCTACAAAGAACTTACAATCTGGACACACAGGAGTAAATACTACTGCGGATTTAAGTTTCACAGTCATTTTGGTAGCCAAAGGTTTGTTAGTTTATTAAGGAATATGTTCTTGCCTGTCATATTTGTGAACAGTGCAAACATCTACATTCTATCTTTTTGGATGCTTAAAATTGTTACCAGTAGCTCCAGCACTCTGGAAACTCTGGCATACAAATTATACAGATGTAATAAATCTTCAATCTTTTGAAGGGTATAGTGTGCTAATGATTACAGTAGACACCTTTTCAAATATGGCCTATTACTAATAGCTAAATAAGTGGGCCAATGATTTTAGCAGATATTTTTTGTCATCATGCATTGCCTCATGCTATCATTTCAGATAGAAGTACTCAATATCTTTCACATTTTTGTAAAGACTTGTGCAAGGCATTGAGAACGGAACAAGTTCGTTCCTCTGGCTATCTTCCTCTGTAAAATAAGCAAGCAGACTGAACTGACCAAAATCTGATTATTTAAATCAATTAAACAAGCATAGGCAGTGTGTTCCTAAAAGCTTACACTATTCAAAATTCAACATGAAGGTGTATGCTAATAAATCAAGATCAAATTCCACCATTTATTCTGCTTGAAAAGGAGATTGGCTCTCTTCTTGTATTCACCCTGTCAAGACTTTGCCACTTAAATTTCTAACAAGATTATATGGTTCATTTTTGATAACTCAGCAGATCAAACATGCAGCCTGTCGGTTGAGGATTCATTCTGATTTTCATTCTTCTCGTTGGAAACCATATGTTCCCGATTGTTACCATTGGTCTTGTGGTACTGAAAATTCTGGACCTGTGTCATTAACATCATTGTAACATGACGATTTTGGTATCAGCAGACCGGTAATGACAGGTATGCTATATCTGAGTATTTGCGTCATATTCGAGTGACGGGATCACTCTAATATTAACGATTCCCTTGTGAACCCTCGGGTTCCATTTTGTGTACGGCAGCCATTTTGTGGTTGCCCTCACATAAGGCAATGTCTCAAGCCAAAACGCGCCTTAGGGGACACGTACACTTTCAGTGACCTGGGCAAGCTGACTCCACTGTCCAGAGCCAGAACCTGTTCGGCCAGTTTTAGTTCCCAGTGGCCAATCGAGATTAGGGGCCCAGGTGCAGCATGCCATAAACCCTTCATTGCACACATCTATATCTAAATCTTATTCACACCTGTCACTGCTCTTTCTTTATGACCTGCTTTACGAGGAGGAGGTGCCCGGTTTTATTAGGGGTCCAGATTATATCTGTTGCAGGTGTTGGGCCTCACTGGGTATTTGGTTGTGGGCTGGACAAACTGAAAATGGGCTTGTCATCATGAATCTGTCTTTTTTTTGTTGTAAGAAATATGTGAATGACCCACTGTAAAAATAAGGAATGTTTGCCTAAAGCATAATATTCTGTATAAAAGAGATAGCTGGTTTCCATGAGAAGGCAGTCTCCTGAGAACATACACATTGTTGTACTTCTAGGATACCTGTTGCTGGCTGCAGCCAATAAATTGATCTTTGAAGCCACCAAGAAGACTCTGTGTTTCTGTAGTCTGAGACAGGAAGAACTCGAGGTCATTGGGTGTGTTCCCTGGCACCGCTGGGTCCAATAAAACCCAGTACTTCAATTGGCGCCCAACGTGGGGCGATTTCAGCGGTATCGGTCCAAGCCAGAGGTCGTGAGGAGCTTCGTGTAAAATTCTGGAGGAAGGCCAACCACTTCATCGACCCCTGTATGTCGTTCGTGGTCCGAAAGTCTTTGCTGCAAGGTTCCCCGCGTCCCGACGGCTACGAAGGACTGCTGCCCTGACTATCGCCCTGTCTTGGACCCTTTTATGATTTGTAGAGCGAGACAATAGACGAGTCTTCTGGTGACGTCATCGATACCTCAGTTAAGTATAAGTGGAGCGTCTCCCAGTCCTTAGTCTTGGTTCTTAGTTTTGGGTATCCCATGGGATCTTTGATTTGTTAGGATCTTTTGATTTGGAACTTGCAAGTACCAAAGCCGAAGGACTCGTGTATTCACGAGACTGTCGTATTCGATAATCCTTTGAAGTTTGAAGCTAGACTAGTGAGCGAAGATGCCTGGTCTTAGCAGACTTGGAAATTTGTTTTGTCTTGGTTGTAATAGGGATTCCCGATTGGAGGACTCGTGTCCGGTTCCTCCAATTGGAACTCCAACCTATGAGCTCTACGTGAAGCATGGAGTGGGCCCTATCACGTATAATAACGTATGGGTTAGGTACACAAGGAAAGATGGTGTCCTAAAGTGGCCCCAATATGGTAGTTTTGACACCGAAATTCTGGATAATTTAGAGGTTAGACTTTTTAAGAAGAAAGCCCGGCCGGCGATGTTTGACTCTTTCCGCCTATGGCGAAAAGAAGCCAAACAGAAAGAAATTAAATTAGTAAAGAAGAATAAAAGAGAAAAGGGTATTTCAATAATGCAAGCTGCTATGCAGTATAAGGATGATGAAGAGGAACAAGCGAGTGAACAGCTGCACAGGCAACGTAAATTGGCAATTGATAAATGTTATCCAGTTTTGCCACCTCTTCAGCAAGATACAGTGAAGGAACTTGAGAAGGATCCTTTAATGTCTCATTTGTTGAATACACCACCTCCTTATGCGCAGAGTGCTACAGCACCTCCGCAACCTTTAGTTGTACAACCCCCAGTTGTTGTACCTCCGGTTCTTCCACAACCACCAGCTGTTTTTCAGTTGGCACCTACTACTATGGCGCAGCCCCTCAAGGGCTGCCACCTTTACTACCTGTTCCATCTTTACTTCCTATGACTTTGCCCCCTGCATCTATTTCCCTCCACACTATCCCTTCTGACACTGCCTCTGCATTTGCTTTGTCTCCTCCTGTTTTTCCTCCTGTTCATTTGTCAACTTCTCCTTCTGTCCGACAGAGAATGACAAACACTGTTACTAGTATTTTGTCTCCTTTCTTTGGGTCACCGACTACGACCCCCGTTTTAGAGCGTAAACAATTGCGTAGCCAATTGCCCGATTCTAGAGAGAAGGGAGTATTGGATCATTTGGCGCATAAATGGGTCACTGACCCTACAAGATATGAGTTAGAGTCTGTTATGGATGTCTTCCACCAATGGCAAGCACCGAAACAGAGATATGTTTTTGACAAAATGTGCGAAGTTCTTCTTGAAAGATTAAAAGATTGTGATATGGAGGCCAATCCGCCTGAGTTGTGTCGTGTACGGTTTGAGTTTTCCAAAGGCACGATTGTGGGTTCCGATATTGAGAAAGCAGTTGCGACATTATTATCATTTAGGAGTGAGGGTATTTCTCGACTGTTGTTTGAGCCAGAACCCTCTGTTAAAAGGAAGGTCAGACAGTATCCCATGAGAGAAGTTCCCCCAGTTTGGAAAGAAGGAGACCTAAATGCTGTTCCACCTATTCAGCCTCATTTTCAAAGTGTGTGGGTACATGTTCCATGGAAGCGAACTGAAGTCCTGGCTCTTAAGCAGACTCTACCCGACCCCCGTAAAAACCCTGCAGGTTATTATAAGGAATTATCACAGACTGCAGACTCCTGTGTTATGAATTTAGCTGATATAGACATGTTGTTTGGAAATGTGGTCCCACAGCCTTTATGGAGAGTGATCCGTCACACGGATCATGCGCCGGAGTTAGGGGACACATGGATTAATATCAATGCGGCAAATGACAGACAAGTAGGCGGTGCTAAACCAGAGCCTTTAGTAGCAGACCTCCCTGGTAGGATCGTTACTTACATGAAGACTTTGATGCCTGCAATGCGTGTAAATTGGGATAAATTGTCTGCATGCAAGCAGAAGAAGGAGGAAAGTGTATCTGACTTCTTCACTAGGATTGAAGAGACATTTATCGACCACAGTGGTCAGGATATGAGTACAGAAGGTGGTCAAAGGTTGTTTGTTGACAAGTTTGTGCATAATTTGCTTCCCGAATTGTGTAAAAAATTGAAAGATTCAGAGAGTTCTTGGGCCGTTTCCTCTTCAGCACAGATATTGGCTACTGCACAATACTACGAAAATAGAGATAAAGATGAGAAAGATAGAGCAGACAAGAAAACTAAAGAGTTAAAAACAAAGGTTCTTTTACAACAAGCGTATCCGCCTCGTAGTAATCAGCGTGACTATCAGCAACCTCAACAGTATCAGAGGAATTCGCAAAGGTTTGAGTATCCTCAACAACGTGCTCTGATAGGCCCTAACCAATGTTCATATTGTAAGGAAGAAGGTCATTTTAAATATAATTGCCCTATTTTGTTGCAGCGTATGAATGGTATTTCTGGCGCAAGAGGTCGAGGTGTTCCACAAGCACCTAGAGCTAGAGGACGCGGAAATTTCACCCAGAACGCGCGCCCATTTCCTCCTCAAAATTCAATGAATAGTTTTGATCAGCAGAATAACGCGTCTGGTAGGACGACTCAGTACTATGCTGATGACTACTATGCAGAAGGTGAGAGTATGGAAGGTGATGATTGCTAGGACAGCCATAGACAAAGAGAGGGAGTTGTTTCAGTTCCAGTAGATCAGAGTGGACCTTATATTGAGGTGATTACATCAGGTGTGTCAGAGCCTTTTCTGTTGGATACTGGTGCTACAAAGAGTTCTATTATGCACTCTAAATTCCCTGGCGCACCTTTGTCTGGCGAAACTAATGTTTCAGTAGGTTTTTCTGGCACCTCGGTTAGGAACCCGATTTCTAGCCCTATGTCTCTTTCTGTTGGACCTTGTGAAATCGAAGCACCACTTATTCTAACGACAGGTTGTGGTGAGAACTTGTTAGGATTGGATCTGCTGAAAAGATTGTATGCGACATTGTATTGTTCTCCTTCGGGAGTACAACTCACATTGGGTAAGACAGTGGTTTCACCAATATATTTGTCAAAGGACAAACTTCCAACAGAATTGTCGTTTCTCCCTGATATTCTTTGGGCTACTGGTCCCAATGATGTAGGTCTTTTGGAAATACCGCCATATGTTGTAACGTTGAAAGCCAATGTTAAAATGCCGCGCATTCCCCAATACAAGATCTCTAATGAAGGTGAAAAAGCATTGCTAGCGATCATTTATGATTTGATTGAGAAAAATGTAATTGAAGAGACAAGAGGTAATGTTTGCAATAGTCCTGTTTTACCTGTCTTGAAGCGTACTGACTCTTCTCAGCCACCTGTTTACAGGTTTGTGATTGATCTTAGAGAGGTAAACAAGATAGTTGTGCCACAGTTTCCAGTCGTTCCCGATATCACTGCTTTACTGACAATGATTCCAGCCTCAGCCACTTGGTTCTCGGTGATTGACTTGAAGAATGCTTTCTTCAGCATCCCTATTGCCGTAGAGAGCAGGGATATTTTTGGATTCTGTTTAGGAGGCCGAAGCTTCCGATTTCAGAGAGCTCCTCAAGGTTTTTGTGAAAGTCCTTCTATCTATAGTCAGGCTCTGAAGTCTCAGCTTGACACTCTTGTGTTACCTGATGGCGCTACCCTTCTACAGTACGTCGATGATTTGTTAGTTGCTGCAGATACTAAGGAGATTTGTAAAGAAGCCACTTTGTCATTGTTGCGTCATTTGTCTGATTTACACCACAAAGTGTCTCTTTCCAAGTTACAGTATTGTCGACAAGAAGTGACCTATTTAGGTCACCTCTTATCGAAAGAGGGAAGAAGATTGACCCCAGAAAGAATTCAGGCAATTGCAAAATTAAGTGTGCCAATGACACAGAGAGAAGTGCGTGCTTTCTTAGGTATTACATCCTATTGCAGACAATGGATACCGAATTTTTCATTGATGGCTAAACCTTTGGTAGCATTGACCTATAAAGACACGCCGAATCCCCTTCCTTGGTCCGAAGATTGTCAGAAATGTTTTTCCGAATTGCGTGATGCATTGTGTTCGGCTCCTGTGTTGGGTACCCCCGACTACAGCAAGCCCTTTACGCTGTATGTCCATGAGAGAGAAGGATGTGCATTATCAGTGTTAACACAGTCTTTTGGGGACAAGCAACGTCCATGTGCATATTTCTCGTCGATTTTGGACCCGGTAGCTAGAGCGTTGCCGAGTTGTTTGAGAGCCACAGCGGCAGCAGCTGTTTCTATTCGACAGTCTTCTGGTTTGGTGATGAATAATACGCTGGTCGTGATGGTCCCACATGCAGTGGATATTTTGTTAAACAGGACCAAGACACAGCACTTAACTAGTGCTCGATTGTCAGGTTATGAGTTGACACTTTTAGCGAGCCATGTGCACATAAGAAAATGCAACACGCTGAACCCAGCTACATTGTTGCCAATTATAACAAAGACAGATGTTCCGGAACAGCATGATTGCTTTCTTAAGACAGAAGAAGAAACGAAAGGGAGAGTAGATCTTAGGGACACTCCTCTTGTAAAGTGTGATGGTACCTTATGGGTGGATGGGTCATGCTTCAAGCTTCCGAATGGTGATACGACTGCGGCATATGCTGTCACGACTTTACATACGATTGTTGAAACTGCACGTATCCCACATAATTCAGCTCAAGCAGCAGAGTTGACTGCACTTATGAGAGCGTGTGTATTATCAAAAGGAATGAAAGTGACCATATATACCGATAGCCAGTATGCGTTTGGTGTGGCCCATAGTTTTGGACGCTTGTGGAAGGAACGTGGGTTCCTCACGTCTCACGGTACGAAAATACAGCATGGTCAATTGGTGAATGAGCTCCTGGAGTCACTTACTTTGCCATTGCAAGTCGCGATTGTGAAATGCAGTGCACATAAGAAGATCACTGACGACGTTGGTCGCGGTAATATGTTTGCTGATGAAGTTGCGAAAGAAACAGCAAGAGATGTGATGAGTCGAATGTATGTTGCGGGCCCTGCAAGATGGATTGGTGACGTTGGAATGTGTGAAGATACGATAGAGAGTGTGAAGTCCATCCAAGCTGAAGCTACGGAGAAGGAATTAAGTACGTGGAGAGAGAGTACGGGTAAATTGGATGCAAATGGTTGTTGGGTTGAATTGTCGGAGCATCAGCGATGGTTGTTACCCGATACATATGTGCTTGCAGTGGTTACAATGGCACATGGGATGGCCCACATCAGTGTGAAAGGAATCTGTAAGTTATTGGCTCCAGCGTGGCAAAATGCTGGAATTCCCAAATGTGCAGAGAATGTGGTCAAAAATTGTATGGTTTGTTTGAAATACAATCCTGGTAAGGGAACCCCAACTCCAGCTGGTCATTTTGCGCCTCCAACGTATCCGTTCGAGGTTTTGCAGCTAGATTTCATCCACATGGAGAGGTGCAACAATTTGAAATACGTACTCATTGTTGTTTGTGCCTTTTCAAGATGGGTAGAGGCATATCCTCTGAAAGATAATACTGCCTTGTCCACAGCGAAAGCCCTTCTCAAAGAGTTCTTCCCTAGGTTTGGTTTGCCGAGAATGGTGTGGAGTGATAATGGGGGTGAATTTGTGGGTCAAGTGATGAAACGAGTGTGTGAAGGTTTAGGAATCCGGCAGAAATTTCACGCTGCAAATCATCCCCAATCAGCTGGATTAGTTGAGTGCTATAATGGCACTCTTAAACTAAAACTGGCCAAGATACAAGCAAGCTCTGGCCTTAAATGGCCTGATGCGTTGCCATTAGCACTGTTGTCAACTAGGATGACCGTACATTCCCGAGTAAGACTTAGTCCTCATGAGATAGTGTTTGGTCGCCCGGCTAACATATGGGGAGTGCCGAGGCCAACGAAATTCAGCGAGATTGAACACCCTGTACTGCTTGATTACTTGCATGATTTGACGGCTAAATTGCGTGTTTTACACCAACAGGTTCATAATACACTGCCTCAGGCTTCTAAAGATCCAGGGCATGCAATCAATCCCGGATCGTGGGTGTTAATCAAGAACTTTCAGCGGACAAAGAACGATCAGCCCCGCTGGATTGGCCCCTATTTGGTGATTTTGTCCACAAGATCTGCAGTGCGAGTACAAGGGAAGAAAAACTGGATCCACGGCGTACACTGTAAGAGGGTCCCTTTGCCTCTACCATATGACCGGTGGGTCCAGGAGGGAATTGCTGACTCGGAAACTGAAACAGTGCCTCGTTTTCTGCCTTTTAGTGACGCACGCGTCACAGGGACAAATTCTGAGCGAGAAAGTGACGATCTTCTCCAAAGAGCAATACCATCACCACTTCGATTGGACACTACTGAGCCTGAACTTTTGTTTTGCGACCAGACATTGCCTGGAAAAAGCCGTTATAACTTGCGACCGAGAGTCATGGACAAATAAAATGAAATTTTGGTCCTCCCATCCGAAAACCTGTTTTTGAACCACCATCCGGGTTCAGCTGTAGGGTCGTGGTGAAAAGACTTGAGTGTGTAGCCTGCGGACACAAGGTCTACGGGTCTGGTTTGTTCTAGGGCGTTCCCTGGGACATTCAGAAACACTCTCAAGTGAAGAAAACCAACCGCCGCGAACAGCACGTTAGAGGATGGAGCCTTTTCAGATGGAGAGACCTGTTGAAAGAATAAGTTTCAAGAGGAAAATATGTGCAACCATGAGCAGAAAATGTTTTCTAATTATGTGTCTTTGTATTTTACTTAGTCTAATGATGTCTTTAGTGGGGTATATCATATTCTCTTTTCAAGTGACATCTGCACCCACTGTACAGCCCATGCCTTCCTCTACTATCTCCTCACATTCTTTTCACCCTCTACCTGAACACGAGTCCGTTAGAAGATTAGAGTTTATGAACAACTCCTTTGTTCAGCTCTTACACCAACACCAGCTAGTAGTGAACAGAACCAACTGTTGGGTGTGTGGCCTTATGCCTCATACTACTGAGAAAGGTATTCCCTACCTAGTGCTGCCATTCAGCTACAATGGTTCTGTGTGGGCATACCGAACGATGTTCATCTATGCTCGCGAAATCCACCCCCTACGTTCCGTCAAAGACAACCCAAAGAATAGTGCTCTAGTTAAGGGGATAGTCGACATGATAAGGGGAACTAGTTCCTACGAAACTATCCCGGAAGATGAGACACTAGCGTATATTGGATGGAACGTGACTGGATATGGAGCGAGTCTGAGCGAGAACCAGCAAGCAAAAAGATCCGCTCCAATTTGGATTGTACCCCATCAGGGTCATCTATGTCTGCAAGGTAATGGCAAGAATCCAAGAGCTCAGTTAGGGAAGAGTATCTGCACTGAAACGTATATTTTTGCGTCTCAGACTTCCCCTTTGTTCTTAGCAGCTAGGGGTACCTACTTTATCTGCCATGATAGGGCCTACACGTGGTTGCCCCCTGACTTCTCGGGCACATGCTTTGTTTCATTCCTGTTGCCTCCCACCTACACAGCTGCGGCAGATTACCATAAGATAAGAAGAATTAGGGGTGTCTTCAGCAAGGAAGACACTGCAGGACAAGAAGCGGGAGACTTCTTTAGGGGTTTTCTGCCGTTCTGGGGACCTATGGCTAACAACAGGAACGTGAGGCAATTGACGCGAGTGGTTGAATCCACCATAGTCGAAACTATCGGTGCCCTTAATAATTTGACTGCTGAGCTCCAGTCGGACCGCCTTATGACCCTGCAGAACAGGGTCGCGTTAGACATCATACTTGCAGACCGTGGTGGGGTATGTAGAGTGATCCAATCCAGTTGTTGCATTTTCATTCCAGATAACGCTCCAACAGTGTACCAGGCCATCTCCAAACTACATAGGATCTCTGAATCCATCCATATAGATGAAGGAGACTGGTCGTTGATGTGATGGTTCTGGGAACTGTTATCCACCTGGGGATGGAAAGTTCTGATGGTCATTGGGATACTTCTAGCCATCCTTTTCCTGTTTTGTCTGTGCATACAGTGTGTTCCTGCCATATGCGGCCTATGTGTTACATCATGTGTAAGGAAACCTGTATCAAGGGACGAGCTAAGTAATAGGATGATGCTACAGCAACATCTCAATGAATTCATGAACATAGACCTAGACTCAGATTAGCATGAGTGTAAGTAAATTGCCTATGTAAGGGCAAAAGGAGGGTCTGTGGTACTGAAAATTCTGGACCTGTGTCATTAACATCATTGTAACATGACGATTTTGGTATCAGCAGACCGGTAATGACAGGTATGCTATATCTGAGTATTTGCGTCATATTCGAGTGACGGGATCACTCTAATATTAACGATTCCCTTGTGAACCCTCGGGTTCCATTTTGTGTACGGCAGCCATTTTGTGGTTGCCCTCACAAAAGGCAATGTCTCAAGCCAAAACGCGCCTTAGGGGACACGTACACTTTCAGTGACCTGGGCAAGCTGACTCCACTGTCCAGAGCCAGAACCTGTTCGGCCAGTTTTAGTTCCCAGTGGCCGATCGAGATTAGGGGCCCAGGTGCAGCATGCCATAAACCCTTCATTGCACACATCTATATCTAAATCTTATTCACACCTGTCACTGCTCTTTCTTTATGACCTGCTTTACGAGGAGGAGGTGCCCGGTTTTATTAGGGGTCCAGATTATATCTGTTGCAGGTGTTGGGCCTCACTGGGTATTTGGTTGTGGGCTGGACAAACTGAAAATGGGCTTGTCATCATGAATCTGTCTTTTTTTTGTTGTAAGAAATATGTGAATGACCCACTGTAAAAATAAGGAATGTTTGCCTAAAGCATAATATTCTGTATAAAAGAGATAGCTGGTTTCCATGAGAAGGCAGTCTCCTGAGAACATACACATTGTTGTACTTCTAGGATACCTGTTGCTGGCTGCAGCCAATAAATTGATCTTTGAAGCCAACAAGAAGACTCTGTGCTTCTGTAGTCTGAGACAGGAAGAACTCGAGGTCATTGGGTGTGTTCCCTGGCACCGCTGGGTCCAATAAAACCCAGTACTTCAGTCTTCACTGTAATGCACTGGAAAGTGTATCCTTCTAGTGAGCATTCTTAGGAAGAGGCATATTCAGTCCATGCTCCTTTATCAGTCTGCTGTTTCATTCAGTTGCTTCTCGATAAACCTAGAGTTTTAGGAGGTGCATATTATTACATCTGTGCTGAGATGAGCTGAAAACATACTGGAGGCCCTACACAGGCCGAAAAAGGAGTGCTGCTTTCATTGCTGAGTGGAATGTTCTGAGACGCTGTGCGTGACTGAGCACTCACGGTGCCTAAATCACTCTGGTGTCATTGAGCTCATGGTGACCAGGAGGAGTGTTCCATGAGTTGCCTGAAGTCCCATGCATGGATGGCGGTGGTGGAATCACAAAATGCATTGCTGAACAAAAAGATGTAAAATGAGTACTTCTTAATTTTTCAAGTGAACACCATAATTATCAGTAAATAGGCATGGATAAGCTGTATAATTTCCTCTTTCCAAGATTGTGGCTTGACGTTGTGATGTTACCTGAGATTCCCAAACCAATAAAAGGTAGAGTCCCTTAATCTGATGTCAAGTATCATATTTAAAGAGTGTTAGACCAGAAAGCCTTAGGGTGGTCTTCCCCCAAACTTTTTTGCCTTCCTCCTCCATTTTTGCTGATCTTGTTTTTGTTGGCTTTAGAACATGGAAAAATTGAATTAGATCCAATTCGCATATTTAATGTACTTGTACATCCTTGGTAAAGTGGTACTACATGTACGAAGGGCCTTTAAATTAAATGCTATGAGTTGGCCTGCAGCACAAGTTGTGCGATTCACTTAAGTAGCCTTTTAAACATGTCTCAAGTCTGCCATTGCAGCCTGTGGATACAGTTTAAACTGGCATTTCAACCTAGCAAAATAAGCCATTTGCCAGGCTTAAACCTTCCTTTTTAATATATATATGTCACCCCTATGGTAGGCCCTAAACAGCCCAGATGGCAGGGTGCAGTGCATTTAGATAGTTGCACAAGTACTTTTAACTTTTACATGTCCTTGTTGTGAAAAACTCTTTAACTAGTTTTCACTGCTGCTAGGCCTACCTCTTCCATAGGATAACATTGAGTTAACTTATTACAGTTAATAACTGTTGACTCTCAATTGGAAGCAGGTAGGAATGTCAAGTTTGGTATTTAAAGAAATGTAATTTAAAGCTCTCTTTAATGGTAAAATCAGATATTAAATCACAATTCTGAAAATGCCACTTTTAGAAAGTTGTCATTTTCTTGTCTTAACCATTTGGTGTCTGCTGCCTGTATTCTGGGTCATTTGACTAGGCGTACCTGGCAGGTGGTCTTTGTCTATTGCTCGTAGATGGTGAGACAAAGGGCCATAGGTGTTGGCAGGTTGTCCCATCTCTGACTTGATGAGGGGGAGAAACTGTCATCTACCACATTTACACATCATAAAGGCTCTGCCTGAGCACACTCAGAAAGAGTTTGACACTAGTCTATTGTTACTTCCAGGCAATCTGGGACCAGGGCAGTGAGGAAGGAAATCCCATTCTCTGGGGGTGGAAACCTCCAGAACCTTCTCCTACTTGAAAGTGGCCACCAGGTATAAATATTGACCCTCAGACCAAACTCTTCAGTACATCTCTGGACCTGTGGTAGACTCAGAGGGACTGTTGTGCTGTTCTGAAAAATAACTACTATTCTGTTGCCCTGCTGCCTCCTGCCCTGCTGCCTGAGTGAAGGACTTGAGCTGTATCTTGAACCCAGGACCACCAGAGTGACTCCAAGAGTCAGTTGGCTGGCCTCCTGATCAGAGCCTCAGGGACAGAACCTTGAACCCAGCAACTGGACTCTCCCGGCTGTGAGCCCTGTCCCACGAATGGTGCCACCCCAGTCCTGGACCCTTGGAATTGGCCTGAAGATGGTCTGCCAGCTCATCTGTGGTCCCAGCAAAACCAACTCAGTGCAACGCACTGCCTTGCAAGACTCCACATCAGAACGGCTGCACGGCACGTCCCTGACACAGGACCCACAGCCCCTTGGAACCACCGCTGCGTGGTGCATCTCTATGCAGGACATTGCATAGCCACTGCAACTCCTCAGATCCACCTCTATGTGATGCATCTCCATGCACGGACATTGCATTGTCACCACAGCCCCTTGGCACTGCTGCTGCACAACACATCTCCGTGCAGGATATTGCATCGCCACCGCAGCTCCTCAGTACCGCCTCTGTGCAATGCATCTCCACTCACGGAACTCGCATCGCCACCACAGCTCCCCCAGAACCGACATTGCACGACGCAGCTGCATACAAGGACATTGCTTCACCTCTTCTGCACAACTCATCTTTGACGCGGGATTCTAAATCACTCCGTAACTATGATTTAAGTTACTTTTGTTCAGCCGGCCTAATTTGCACCCTGCAGTCAATGCAGCTCAATGCAGGACATTGCATCACCACCGCAGCACCTCGGATCCACCACTGCATGGCGCAGCTCCACACATACACCTCGCATAGTCAATGCAGCCCCTCAGAACCACCGGTGTGCAACGCATCGCTATGCAGGACATCGCCACTGCAGCTCCTTGGATCTGACGCTGCATGACACATCTCCATGCACGGACCTCGCATTGCCACCGCAGCTCCTCCTGAACAGCTGCTGTGTGGCGTATCTCCAAACAAGGACATTGCATTACCTCTGGCTGCACAACGCAGCCTCTATGTGAGACTTCACACCACTCCAAAACCAGGATTTAGGGTACTTTTATTCAGCTGGCCTAACTTGGTTCCTGTAGCCGATGTTTCACCACGCAGGACACCGCAGCTCCTCAGATCCACCGCTGCCCGACGCATCTCCATGCTTGGACCTCGCATTGCCACCGCAGTCCCTTGGAGCTGCCGATGTGCGAAGCATCTCCATGGTGAACACCGCATCTGCACTGCAGCTCCTCAGAACTGCCGTTGAATGACATCTCCATGGACGGAACTCATGTCACTACTGCTGTTTTCCAGAACCACCGCTGTGCAACGCATCTCCACACAAGGACATCACATCACCGCTACTGCACGATGCATGGTCAACGCAGGACTCCACATCGCTCCGCAATCAGGATTTTAGTATTTTTGTTCAGCAGGCCTAACCTGTCCCTGTAGCTGGCCCGGGCTCCATTGCAGTCGGCCTGAATTTGTGAATTTGTCCATGTCCGGTGCAAGCAGCTAACCCCAGTTGCCGCTTGGTGCTTTTAAGTGCTGTTTTCACTTAAATCTTTAAAAATTGCATGTCTCTGGTTCTACTGAATGGATTTTTGTCATTTTGGTCACAAATAATTTTATAAAATTGTAATCTAGTTTTCTAAATTGGTGTGGGATTTTTCAGTGTTGTGTTTTCACTTTATTACAGTTTGAAGTGCTACATAAATACTTTACACATTGCCTTTAAGTTAAGCCTGAGTTCTTTGTGCCAAGCTACCAGAGGGTTAAGCTCAGGTTAATTTGTAGTTTGCTTGTATGTTACCCATGTAGAGATTGTGGTTCCTGCTTGAATAGGGTTTCACCCCGCTCAACCAGTGACCCAATTTCCAACAAAAAGGCAATTCAAACTAAAAGATGTGCCAGGAGGAATTCCTTTCTTTTCTTTTCATGCAATCTCCACCCCTTTGTTTATATTTTTATCGCTGGTTTTTGCTCCTTGCAGTTGAAACATTCTACTGGATTCTACTTATATGTATTCATGCCTTTCATTTGTTCTTCCTGATGTCTTGGGAGTTTAGTGCTTTGCTAATATTCAAGAGCTTCAAGATTATGGAGGAGATTGTTTTTACCCTTTGCGGTTTTCCTCCTAACTGGTATACTCTTAAGGAGTCTTTTGCATATAGTAAGATGTGCAGCATGGCACCATGTCTACTGGGAGGAGAAGCCATTTCTTTGTGTCATCTCGAAGGGGACTCAACAGACTTTCTTAGTGTCTTGTCCTTGACTCTAGCCACAAACGTACGATGCTGCATACTTGAAATTACATCTCAAACATATTTAATGACGAATGAATAGTCGAATAAAGTACACCAGATATATGTAATATATTTCATGCTCATCACACCATGCTTTGTGCCTCCCAAGAGTATGACAAAACATTGGTCAACTCATACCTTTATGATTTCAAGTTCCATGCTATAGTCCCTCACATATTGCTCAAACTAAAAGGTTCCATGAATGAAAATTAAGTTAAGCCCATCATAAATGATTTGTGAAGCCTCTGTGGGCACAACCAAGGATTACACAACAGTCATTTGTCTTGTCTCAAAGTTCAATTCCTTTTATTGTTTGGGTCGGCCAAATCTCGAAGAGGCCCAGCTGACATTCAGTGGCCTGTGGACTACAGGATAACAACTGCTGTTATAAGGCATTGCCCCTGCATTCACTTGCCAGCACAGTGTGGCATCTCCAGAACCAATCCAAGGGTGCTTTTACTAATGGTGGTGTTGCACCTGCAGGCTTTTATCATGTTACAAAAATGGACATAAAGCTTTGTATTACACACTTGCTTATGAAAATCCTTAGTAAATAAGCCCTGAAATGTTAACACTGCTGGCTCACGGAGTCTACCAATTGCTACCAAATCATCTGTTAAGGCAGTCGGTTCTCTGTTCCTTAAAGATGCTCAAAGAGTCACAGAAAGCAACCAACACCCTACATCTTTAGCGCAGTCACTATTTCTTAGTGTATCAGCACCATCCAGGCAGCCTCCACAACACAGTCTTTGTACAGATGCCATGGCTCCCCTAGCGGGGCTGCTGCCAGTAATGAAGCGGAAGTGGAAGCAACATGTTTGACATAAAGACGGTGTGGAACAATAATCCTGATAATGCTCCATGCAGCACACTGAGTGGAAAATACACAGAGGGAACTCCACAACACCAGAACCAGCAAAAAGACAAATCAAGTCCAATCGTGTCCGAGAGCCATGAGCCAAGAGAGTAAAGGTCTGATTTAGAGCTTGACGGATGGGTTACTCCTTCGCAATGGGGACGGATATCCCATCTGCCAAAATATTAATCCCATAAAATATAATGGGATTTATATTTCAGCAGACAAGACATCGTCACTGTTGTGACTGAGTAACCCATCTGCCCAGATCTAAATCAGGCCCTATCAGTTTTGCTAGAGCTCCTACATCATAGGTATGAATCCTTTTTTGATCCTGCAGATTGCGAACTCCACAATAATCAAATCCTACCTGGGTGATGAAAGCAGGAATTGTGTTGGGTAAAAGTCGCATTTAAGTGGAAGCTGCACAATCGTGGAATTTGTTAAAACATTTTTGGAGGATAACCTTTATTTGTAAATACATGGCCAAGGAAGAGTGGATGACAGGGTAAAGTCTAAGGGACTGATTACGACTTTGGCACAGTTGCGCCAGCACCCCACTGGCATGGCTGCACCAAAGGCGCACAGAGACCGCCCGCCTGATTATGAGTTTCTCTCGTGCAGGTGGAGGGTCTTTTTGAAGTTCCCATGGCGGTGCCAGAAAAACAGGCACTGCAATGGGAACGGCAAAAACGTTCCAGCACGGCATGGTTGGTGATGTCCATGCGGTGCTGGAACTGGGGGTGAAAGCAGACAGGGTGCACATGTTGGGCCCCCCGGAATGCATCCCCATGGTGGGGGGGCATGGGGACCCTGTGGGGAACCCTTTGTTTCTCCACCACCAGCCTTTTCATGGCGGGGAGCCTGCCATGAAATTGCTGGTGGTGGAGTAACTCAGAATGTGCCAGTCCTGCTCGGCATGTTACATTGGGCCTCCACCACACCAGCGCAAGGGTATGGCGGCTCCCGGATGCAGGGGGCGGTCCACCGCCTGTGCGACTTTGAAAGTCATAATCGGGCAGATGGTGGACCGCGCCAACGCACTCGTAATCAGCCCTAAAGACATTTGTGAAAGAATATAGCATTTCATTCATTGTATTGCATGTTGATGCATACTGCATGAGTTGAACTTACAGATTCAAAATGAGATATTGGAGCGGCACACTGCATTTCTAAATGAAACAGTATAAAGCATGCTTGGCAGGGGCATACCTTTCAAAGGCTCAGCAGGTGCAGTAGCACTGGGGCCAGAGGCTTGTGGGACCCACTGCGCCCTGATTACTTCTGTATTTTTCTACCCATACAGCAGGCAGGAAAGCCATGTTCCCTGTCTCTCTATAGCCCATGCACCTGTGCTATGCCACTGATACTTGTTGCATTGTAATCTTTGCTGGCAGGAGTCCATGTGTGGTGGTTACAGTCACTCTTGACTTAAATAACATATAACCATTTAAAACCAGGGCCTATGGAATCTGGCATTAGGGGACAACCAAATTATGTGGCAGTGTTTACTAAATTAAGCATCAAGAAAAGGCAAATTATAAGGCAGAAAGGGCCACATTTTGTGAGAGTACTACCTTATTAGTTTGTCATTTTTACACATTAACACTGCCTGGGTAAAGGTTCCACCTCATTTGTACAGGTTTCACACCTAAATATATCAGTAAGCAACAGATAGATGTCCATTCAACCTTTGCTAAGGGTCTTACACTGCGTATCAACATTTTTATTAACTTCTGATCCGTTTGACATAGAATAATTGTTTTAGCTACAATCTGCAGCTAATGCAGCAGATCAAAGGATTTTGCAAATGAGGCAAATCCTTAGTATTGGAAATTTGGTTAACGGTTGAGGGGGGAAACCCTGCTCAACCAAAAACCACAATCTCTGTCCGGGTGAAACATAAGCAAACCCTAAATTAACATGTGCTGAACCCTCTGGTAGCTTGGCACAAAAGCCATCAGACTTAACTTAGAGACAAAGTGTAAAGTATTTATGCTGCACTTCAAGCAGTAATAAAGTGCAAGGTCGTCAAGGATGCACTTAATGAGGGGCTTGTGATGCAAAATCTAGCATCGTTGTTGAAGAGGCCCTTGATGAGGGTCTTTTGATGCGAATGCCTGTGTTGCACATCAGTGGTTCAGAGAAGACTGCATGCTGCAATTATGAAGACCTTCATTAAGGATGAGTTGTGCAAAATTGATTCAGAGGAGACAGCGGACTATGATGTGAAGTTCTCCACCAGGGATGCATCGAGTTGCTGCGATTCTAAAGCAGAGCTGAAAGGAGATACATTGCACTGTGTTGGTTCTGCTGACAAGACTCCAGGACTGGGGTGGCACCACTTGGGGGACAAAACTCACAGCAGATTGAGTCCAGGTGCTGGGTTCTAGATGGTTGGAGCCTGTTCTGTCTCTGAAGCTTCTGATCAGGAGACCAGCCAAGTGGCCCTTTGAGTCACTCTGGTGGTCCTGGGATCAATATGCAGGTTCAGTCCTTCACCCAGGCAGCAGGGCAACAGATTAGCAGTCCTTCTGGCAGAGCAGCACAGCAGTTCTTGAGTCTTTCAGTGGTCCAGAGGTGTACTGAAGAGTTGGGTCTGAAGGTCCATTATTTATACTTGGTTCCCACTTGAAGTAGGTGAAGGTTCAGGAGATTTTCACGCCTGAGGTGCTTGGATTTTTCTCCTTCCTTGTCCTTGCCCCAGATTGTCAGGGGTCACAATAGACTAGTGTCATACCCTTTGGGAGTGTCATACCTTTTGTGATGTGCAAGTGTGGTAGGTGAAAGCTCCTCCCCCTCATCAAGTCAGAGATGGCCCACCCCCTGCCAACACCTATTGCCCTTTGTTTAACTGTCTGGAAACAATACACAAATACCATCTGCCAGCTACACCTAGTCATGTGACCCAGGATGCAGGCAGCAGACACCAAATAGTTGGGACAAGAAAATGTCAACTTTCTAAAAGTGGCATTTTCATAATTGTGGCTTAAACTCCATTTTTATCATTACAAAGGGCTTTAAAGTACAACTCTTTAGACACCAAACTTGATATTTGAACCTGCTCCCAATTGTAAGTCATCACTTACTACATGTAATAAGTTAACCCAATGTTATCGTATAGGAGGGGTAGGCTGTGCAGGACATGTGAAAGTTAAAAGTATATGTCCAACTTTTCAAATACACTGCGCCCTGCCTTCAGGGCTATTTAGGGTCCACCCTAGGGGTGACATATGTATTAGAAAGGAAGGTATAGGACTGGCAAATTGATTATTTTGCCAGGCCAAAATGGCAGTTTAAAACTGCTCACATAGGCTGCAATGACAAGCCTGAGGCATGCTTAAAAGGCTACTTAAGTGGGTGGCACATTCAGTGCTGCAGGCCCACTAGTAGCATTTAATTTACAACCCTGGGCACATGTAGTACCACTTTGCCATGGACTTACAAGTAAATTAACTGTGCCAATCGAGTGTAAGCCAATTTAACCATATTTAAAGGAGAAAGCACAAGCACTTTACCACTGCTTAGAAGTGCTAAAGTTCACTGAGTCCTAAGGCCAACAAAAGTGAGATCAACAAAAATAGAGGAGGGAACCAAAAGGTTTGAAGGAAGACCACCCTAAGACTGTCAGGTCTAACACTTAATTATGCAGAAAACACACAGCAGAATAATCTCATAATTTCAAACGCCCTTTTTATAACCAATAATAAGTTCTGGAAAAAAAGCTAGACCAGTAAGCTCAGCCTGGGAACACCTGAAGAAAAGTCCGTTGATGTATTGAAAAGGCTTTCTTGCTCGCTCTCTTGAAAATTGAGTAATGATCTGTTTCTCTAATGTCAGAGGTGAGAAACAAGGATATGGTCGCATTAACTTCATTTAAATGCTTGATATTTTGATAAACAAATACAAATCCATACACAGAACAGCTACTGTATCAATACAGACTAATTGTTATAGCTATTCCAATAAGGATGTAAGAACAAACTGTATTTTTACCTTGCTGCAAAACAAAAACAGCATTAAACAGTTTGTTGAAAAAGTGTGGTTCTAAAATCCTACATTATATTACAGCTGATGCCAAATTGGTCCTTGAGATGTGGTGAACTTTCTTTCAGCTCTGGTGTTTTACCAAAGTCTCTTCAGATGCTGAGGCTCACACTTCCACAGGACCGCATCTCTATTATATGTGTGGGTCTACAAATCTCATATGGACAGTGCTTTTGGCTGAACACCCAGGATTGGATGGAAGTGGACACAATTGCACTGGCCTAGTTGCAAGCTACAAATTAGAGATAAAGTTACCAGATGACCTCATATCACTAATGATGCAGTGCTGGGCTTTTGTTTAACAACTGAATCCATTCTGTGAACTGTAGACTTGACAAGAAGAAGAGCTGTGAACTGGAGCATTGAATCCTTGAATACTTGGCGTCATCTTGTAATGTGGGTGAAAGAAGAAAATACATTTCTACTAAATGATTATTCAGTCACATGTGCGAGCCATAGAAAAAAATGAACTTCAGAAAGCACACTGTCTACTCCTAACAATGGATTATGTAGCTCTGTCGCAACAGGGAGCATTTTTCAAAACTTAAGGGCAAAGTCTATGAAGGAGAAATAATTAGAGGTGGGCGTAACTCGCGTAATTCCTTGTAGCATAATCACATGGAATTTCCTAAGAATTCCACAAGATTATGCTTGAATTATGCGGTAAGGGCTATTTGTTGGTGCAAAAATGTATTTTGCTGTAAGAAATAGAGCAAAATGCAATAGAACACGAATAGCATGCGCAAGCAGCCGATTGCTCAAGCTAAATGTGCTCTTGGGGTAGGATTTTTCCCCAAATTATTGCTGGCATTTACTGCTATTTTCTTAGTGCAAAATGCATCCTTGCATTCAAAATGGACACAGGATGCATTTTGCACTAAGAAACAGTTCTAAATGCAGCAGAACAAAAATATCTTGCATGAGTGGCTGCTCGCACATGCATGTGCTCTTGGGGTAGGATTTGTTCCCAACTTACTACCATAATTTAGCACTATTTTCTTTGTGCAAGATGCACTCTTGCATCCAAAATGGACAAGAAGATGAATTTTGTGCTAAGAAATCGAGCAAAATGCATCAGAACATGAATAGCAAGTGTAAGAGCCTGTTTGTTCTTGCTAAATGTGCTTGTGTGGTAGAGTAACACAGAATTACCGAAATTACTCTGATTACTTTAGCAAAATAGATTTTCTGCCCAGGCCTGGAAATAATACTTGTAGAAGGTGTTCTTAGGGCTGTGGGATCTCTGGGTGATGACCTAAAACTACGAGTTATTTCAACTGAAGAAAACAAAGATTACAGCTCACATAATGAATTGTCTTGCTGAATGAATTCCCTGCATGGCAAAAAAGATCTCTGGCAGACATGGATCGATCTGACAACCCTACTTTGTTCAAGAAAACTTCATGTCATCAGAATATCCTGGCTGTTTTCGTTTCGTTTTATTCATAAAAATATAATTTATTCTTCTAACCCTGTGTGGAGTATTTTTGAAGTGTTTGCATTGTGTTACTGTGTGTGTGTCTATGTGTGTGTATGTGTTGCACAAATACTTTACACATTGCCTCTTTAGATAAGCCTAACTGCTCTGTGCCAAGCTACCTGAGGGTGAGCACAGGTTATCTTTTAGTGTGTATCTAGCTTACCCTGACTAGAGTGGTGGTTCCAGCTTGCACAGGATGCATACTCTGACAACCAGAAACTGCAGTTCTAACATTGGTGATCAGCGGAGAGGATAGAGCTTTGGTGTTTGTGCAATACCATATAGTAACTCATTTTTCACTACAATTATATACTAAGACAAATTCAAACCTTTTTCAATTCTCCCTAAATTGAAATCTTTCATTTTCCCACAAGTCATTTTGCCCCTTACTCATTTTTATCTGAAATGTCTGTGGCCTTATCTGGCAATATGGAATTTGAGCAGGCCAATCTGGAAACCTACACAGTGACTCAGCTCAAGGGGTTCTGCCAGGAAAGAAGGGTGTTCACTAAGGGAAGTGCCAAGAAGGCAGAGCTTCAGAAAATCTTAAGAGGATCAGACAGAGGATGAGGCGGAGGGGTCAGAGTCTGAGAAGGAATTGGTGCAGGAACTGTCTGGAGGTCTTGTCATGCAGCCTACTGATGTGGGGGGTAACATCCTCGGACGGCTAGAGGTCTGCAGCAGACTAGGCAGCAGCTTGTCTTCAAGGAACCTGTTCCCAGAAGAGCTGGAGGACAGGAGGGAGGAGAGAAAGCTGAAACTAAAGCTTTCAAAATTGAAATTGGAGGAGCAGGCTAGAGAAGGGGCTGGCCCTTGCTAAAATGGAGACAGAGCGAGCTCCAGAGGAGAAAACGCTGGCCATGGTGGAGAGAAAAGAGGCCCATGAGCTCAGCATGAGAGAGCTGAATATAAGAGCCCTACAAGTGGAGTCCAGCAACAGCAATGATGGCAGCATACCTGTAGTGTCCACTGGTGAGTCCAGAGTCAGGATACCCAAGGATATGGTGCCCAGTTATGTGGTGGGGAATGACATAGACAACTGTTTTGCAGCCTATGAAGTGGCTCTAATAGTGTACAAGGTCCCAGAGGAGTTCTGGAGTGGTAGTTTATGGAGGTATACGCCCACAGTGTGAAGGGACACACTCCTTACACTAGAGGTAGAGGACCAGATATGCTACACTGCTAAGAAGGCCATCCTAGTCAGTAAGTTTGGACTGAACCCTGATAGATATAGGCTCAGATTCAGGTGCAGCCGCAAGGTCTCATCAGAAACATGGGTGGATTTCTTGGATTATGCCAGCAAGGCACTGAAGGGCTGGGTGAGGGTCAGCAAGTTTGAGGATTATTCAGGGCTGTACAACTTAATTTTAAAGGAGCATATGCTTGATATTTGTTTTCCGGAGCTGCACCAACACCTGGTGGATAGCAAGTTTTCTGACCTCAGAAAGCTTGCTGAGGAGGCAGATATCTGGGTCAGCACCGGAGTGTCCAAGAAGGCATCTGGGGGTGGGGTACTCCCAAAAGGGTGGTCAGGGTTCCCACCAGAAGAAAGAGGGGTAGATAAAAAAGGCCCCCAAAACAACTCACAGGGAAAAGGGTTCGCATTCTCTGTCTGGCAACTAGAAGATAAGCTACCCTGATAAAAGCCAGCAGCCCAAGACTCCCAAGTCCTATGAGTCTTTTGAGTATTGACACTACAAAGGGTATCCCAAGTGTCCAAAAAGAGTACCACCTCCCACTGGGGTAAGGAATCCAGGGGTGGCTAACGTAGTGCTGGCAGAGGGGTTTGTCCCAGTTAATGGAGGGGAGGTTAGTAGGGTTGCCCTAGTGTCCCTGGGTGACAGTGAGATGGTACCTAAGATCACTGTGCTCTCAAATACTGGTTGTGTCACCATCAATGGGCTTGGGGTTGAGGTTCTGAGGGATATAGGTGAGGGATACAGGTGCCAGCATGACTATGGTAAGGAGTCAGCTGATGTCCCTAGAGCAGGTGATTCCTAATGCATTACACCAAGTTGTGGAGGCTAACAGCACAGAGGGTCACTATCATGTGGCCCTTGTTCCATTTAAGTGGGGGGAGTTTCAGGTCTTCTGAAGCTTGCTGTGAGCCCTGCCATGCCAGTGGACTGTTTGCTTGGGAATGACCTTGAGCACCCTACCTGGAAGGAAGTGAAGCTCAACGCTCATGTGGAGATGGTGGGGTTACCTGATTTGATCTGTGCTAAGACAAGGTCCATGGCTGCCCAGAATGGGAGTCAAAAAGGGCTGGAGCCTGAAACAATTGCACAGCCAGATGCTAAGGAGGAGAGAGTCAGTGGGTGTGGGAAACCAGCCCCTGAATGTACTCCCAGTGAGATGGATGGGGCATCTGTGGTGGCTACCTCGGAGTCCACTGAGGAAGGCATTGCTTCCCTTGGAGACCTACCTATGCTTGCTGAATGGCATGTAGAAGGAGGACCCATCAAGGAGGCGTTCTGTAGGGCACAAAGGGAGTGTCCAACCCTTGAGGGCATGAGACAACAGGCTGAAGCCCAAGCAGCAGGTGATGCTCCTGTGAGTTATCACATTTACTGGGAGGACAACCTCCTTTACAGTAAGCCTGCGCATGGGACAACAAGGGCCCTGGTGGTCCTCCAATGCTACTGGGCCTTCCTACTGGAGCTGGATCATGGAATTTCCCCTGGCAGGACACCTGGGCTGAGACAAGACCGTTGCAAGGCTTGTCCCCCACTTTTATTGGCATACGATCAAGAATTCCTCAGATACATTCTGTAGGATGTGCGTAATCTGCCAGGCCATTGAGAAGATAGGGCGAGGCTGAAAGCCCCCTTAATCCCTTGCTTGTTGTTGGCACACCCTTTGAGCGGGTGGGCATTGACATTGTTGGACCTATGATCCCCCAGACTGCATCAGGCAACAGGTTTATGCTGGTTCTGGTAGATCATGCCACTTGATACCCCGAGGCAATCCCTCTGAGAACCATGACTGCACCTGCAATGACAAAGGCCCTGATGGGGATTTTTACCTGAGTAGGTTTCCCCAAGGAAGTTGTGTCTGACAGGGGCAAAAACATCATGTCTGCATGCATGCAGTCAATGTGGAAGGAATGTGGGGTAACCTACAAGTTCTCCACCCCTTACCATCCACAAACAAATAGGCTTGTTGAGAGATTCAACAAGACCCTGAAGGGCATGATTAGAGGCCTACCTGAGGCCCTGGGGAATAAGTGGGATATCCTCTTGCAACGCCTATTGTTTGCCTACAGAGAGGTACCACAGAAGGGAGTGGGCTTCAGCCCCTATGAACTTCTGTATGGACACCCTGTTAGAGGACCTCTGAGTTTGGTGAAGTAAGGGTGGGAGCAAGCTCCCAGGAAGATTCACTCAGGATGTTATGAGCTACTTGCTGGCCTTCAGAAGCGAAAAGGCTAAGTTATGGAAACAAGGTTCTGACATCTTATAAGCAAGTCAGGCTGTAATGAAAGAGTGGTATGACCAAAATTCTACCACTGCGGAATTGCAGCCTGGGCAGAAAGTGTGGGTTATGAAACCTGTGGAACCCAGGGCCCTCCAGGACTGTTGGACTGGGCCCTATGAGGTGATTCAGAGAAAGGGAAAGGCCACCTACCTGGTGGACCTCAAGACTTCCATATCAATCCGCTCAAACCCCACTCCGAGAGGTCTGAGTTCACCATGCTGTTGGTATGTATTTGTATGTATTTTCATATTTATAGAGCGCCACTGTCACTCCGGAAGGAGCATCCTGGCCCTATGCAGAAGTAAAGAAAAGATCAAATCAGGCATGAACTGTGTCACAATTTAAACAGGTGAGGAACACAGGGCATTGGGGGCTTCAAAAATTCCACGTTTTCAATAATTTCTTAAAGTGAGTTTCTGAATCAATCAGTCTTAACTTTGTGGGAAGAAGGTTCCATGTTCTGGTTCCAAGGCTTGCCAAGGATTTTCAACCTTTGGTTTTATATCTGAAGACAGGTGGGTTTAAGCAGATTTGCTGAAGAGGATCTGAGTGTACGGGCAGTGGCATACGGCGTAAACCTGGTGGTTTGATATTTTGGCTCGGATGCTCTAAAGGCTCTGAAAGTGATTAGGAGGAGCTTAAATATTATTCTTTTTTAGACAGGCAACCAGTGAAGGGTTGTAAGGGCTGCAGAGGCCGAAGAGCAGCGGGGCAATTTCAATTCCAGGGGGGGGCGGCTGCATGTTGTACTATCTGTAACTTTTTTTTTATCACTTGTTTGTTTGCACCCACAAACAAGATCAAAACATTTTTTAAGGGATTTAATTAATTAAACTAAAACACATCCCTGGCACTGCAAGAGCATGTGGCCGGAAGGAAAGAGACCACTGACTCATTGTCAGTGAAATTGCTCTCCCACCCTCGCAGCTCCACCATTAAGTGAGGCCTGCCCCTGCACTCTCAAGTGTTGGTGATCGAGGCCCTCCTCCACCCGCAGGTTTCCCTGCGCCTCATCCCTGGTGGTCCAGTGGACCTCTGTCTCCTTCCTCTAACTCTGCTCTTTCACTCGATTTTCTACCTTTTATCTTTCACCTTTCTGCACTTTTCTGCATCTCTGCTCTTTTGTGCCTTATTTCTGCTCATTTTCCCTTCCTCTCGCTCTGCCCTTTCACTTGTTTTCACTCGTTTTTCTACCCTCTTTTATCTTTCACCTTTCTGCACTTTTCTGCATCTCTGCTCTTTTATGCCTTATTTCTGCTCATTTTCCCTTCCTCTCGCTCTGCCCTTTCACTAGTTTTCACTCGTTTTTCTACCCTCTTTTATCTTTCACCTTTCTGCATCTCTGCTCTTTTGTGCCTTATTTCTGCCTATTTTCCCTTTTTTCTTTATCCCTTATTTCCTCCCTTTACCTTTCCCCGCCGCTGCTGCCCCCGCGGCCCCTCCCCTCAGCGCGACCGGCCCAATCCATCTCCCCTCCCCGCTCCCGCCTCCCAGCTGTCCAGCCCTCCTCGACCCCTACTTAATGGCGGCCACTGCGGGGACAGGCGAGCAAGACCACTGACTCATTGTCAGTGAAATTGCTCTCCCACCCTCGCAGCTCCACCATTAAGTGAGGCCTGCCCCTGCCCCTGCACTCTCAAGTGTTGGTGATCGAGGCCCTCCTCCACCCGCAGGTTTCCCTGCGCCTCATCCCTGGTGGTCCAGTGGACCTCTGTCTCCTTCCTCTAACTCTGCTCTTTCACTCGTTTTTCTACCTTTTATCTTTCACCTTTCTGCACTTTTCTGCATCTCTGCTCTTTTGTGCCTTATTTCTGCTCATTTTCCCTTCCTCTCGCTCTGCCCTTTCACTTGTTTTCACTCGTTTTTCTACCCTCTTTTATCTTTCACCTTTCTGCACTTTTCTGCATCTCTGCTCTTTTGTGCCTTATTTCTGCTCATTTTCCCTTCCTCTCGCTCTGCCCTTTCACTAGTTTTCACTCGTTTTTCTACCCTCTTTTATCTTTCACCTTTCTGCATCTCTGCTCTTTTGTGCCTTATTTCTGCCTATTTTCCCTTTTTTCTTTATCCCTTATTTCCTCCCTTTACCTTTCCCCGCCGCTGCTGCCCCCGCGGCCCCTCCCCCCCAGCACGACCGGCCCAATCCAGCTCCCCTCCCGCCTCCCAGCTGTCCAGCCCTCCCCGACCCCTACTTAATGGCGGCCACTGCGGGGACAGGCGAGCAAGACCACTGACTCATTGTCAGTGAAATTGCTCTCCCACCCTCGCAACTCCACCATTAAGTGAGGCCTGCCCCTGCCCCTGCACTCTCAAGTGTTGGTGATCGAGGCCCTCCTCCACCCGCAGGTTTCCCTGCGCCTCATCCCTGGTGGTCCAGTGGACCTCTGTCTCCTTCCTCTAACTCTGCTCTTTCACTCATTTTTCTACCTTTTATCTTTCACCTTTCTGCACTTTTCTGCATCTCTGCTCTTTTGTGCCTTATTTCTGCTCATTTTCCCTTCCTCTCGCTCTGCCCTTTCACTTGTTTTCACTCGTTTTTCTACCCTCTTTTATCTTTCACCTTTCTGAACTTTTCTGCATCTCTGCTCTTTTGTGCCTTATTTCTGCTCATTTTCCCTTCCTCTCGCTCTGCCCTTTCACTAGTTTTCACTCGTTTTTCTACCCTCTTTTATCTTTCACCTTTCTGCATCTCTGCTCTTTTGTGCCTTATTTCTGCCTATTTTCCCTTTTTTCTTTATCCCTTAATTCCTCCCTTTACCTTTCCCCGCCGCTGCTGCCCCCGCGGCGCCTCCCCCCCAGCGCGACCGGCCCAATCCAGCTCCCCTCCCCGCTCCCGCCTCCCAGCTGTCCAGCCCTCCCCGACCCCTACTTAATGGCGGCCACTGCGGGGACAGGCGAGCAAGACCACTGACTCATTGTCAGTGAAATTGCTCTCCCACCCTCGCAGCTCCACCATTAAGTGAGGCCTGCCCCTGCCCCTGCACTCGCAAGTGTTGGTGATCGAGGCCCTCCTCCACCCGCAGGTTTCCCTGCGCCTCATCCCTGGTGGTCCAGTGGACCTCTGTCTCCTTCCTCTAACTCTGCTCTTTCACTCGTTTTTCTACCTTTTATCTTTCACCTTTCTGCACTTTTCTGCATCTCTGCTCTTTTGTGCCTTATTTCTGCTCATTTTCCATTCCTCTCGCTCTGCCCTTTCACTTGTTTTCACTCGTTTTTCTACCCTCTTTTATCTTTCACCTTTCTGCACTTTTCTGCATCTCTGCTCTTTTGTGCTTTATTTCTGCTCATTTTCCCTTCCTCTCGCTCTGCCCTTTCACTAGTTTTCACTCGTTTTTCTACCCTCTTTTATCTTTCACCTTTCTGCATCTCTGCTCTTTTGTGCCTTATTTCTGCCTATTTTCCCTTTTTTCTTTATCCCTTATTTCCTCCCTTTACCTTTCCCCGCCGCTGCTGCCCCCGCGGACCCTCCCCCCGAGCGCGACCGGCCCAATCCAGCTCCCCTCCCCGCTCCCGCCTCCCAGCTGTCCAGCCCTCCCCGACCCCTACTTAATGGCGGCCACTGCGGGGACAGGCGAGCAAGACCACTGACTCATTGTCAGTGAAATTGCTCTCCCACCCTCGCAGCTCCACCATTAAGTGAGGCCTGCCCCTGCACTCTCAAGTGTTGGTGATCGAGGCCCTCCTCCACCCGCAGGTTTCCCTGCGCCTCATCCCTGGTGGTCCAGTGGACCTCTGTCTCCTTCCTCTAACTCTGCTCTTTCACTCGTTTTTCTACCTTTTATCTTTCACCTTTCTGCACTTTTCTGCATCTCTGCTCTTTTGTGCCTTATTTCTGCTCATTTTCCCTTCCTCTCGCTCTGCCCTTTCACTTGTTTTCACTCGTTTTTCTACCCTCTTTTATCTTTCACCTTTCTGCACTTTTCTGCATCTCTGCTCTTTTGTGCCTTATTTCTGCTCATTTTCCCTTCCTCTCGCTCTGCCCTTTCACTAGTTTTCACTCGTTTTTCTACCCTCTTTTATCTTTCACCTTTCTGCATCTCTGCTCTTTTGTGCCTTATTTCTGCCTATTTTCCCTTTTTTCTTTATCCCTTATTTCCTCCCTTTACCTTTCCCCGCCGCTGCTGCCCCCGCGGCCCCTCCCCCCAGCGCGACCAGCCCAATCCAGCTCCCCTCCCCGCTCCCGCCTCCCAGCTGTCCAGCCCTCCCCGACCCCTACTTAATGGCGGCCACTGCGCGGCCGCACAGCGGCCGCGTGTTGCCGGCGCGCCACTGGCGCGCCAAAGGCACGTCAAAGGCAAGCCCGTCTGCGCCCGTCCGCGACCCAACCGCGTCCAGCGCCAGGAACCCTGGACCTCCGCCCCGCCAACTCTACGACCCAGCAGCACTCCACGCACTCAACCCAGGCCGCAACAACAACTGCAAGCTAGCATCACCAGCCGACTCCCACGGACCCTTCAGCTGTCACCGCTGCCGGCACACCTGCAGCACCGCCAAGAACACGGATCCAGCACAACCCGCCCACAAGAACACAACCGAACCGAAGACCCTGCAATGCATCCTCCTCAACGTCCGATCCCTCCACAAACACGCCACAGAAATCTGGGACCTCCTCGACAGCACCACCCCGGACGTAGCGTTCTTCACCGAAACCTGGACCAACACCACCTCGGGACCGGACATCGCCATCGCCATCCCCCTAGGATACAAGATCTCCAGGAAGGACCGCCCCACCCGCCCAGGAGGAGGAATCGCCATCGTCCACAAATCCAGTCTCCGCCTGAGCACACTCCCTGACGAGCCCACAGAACTGATGGAACACCTTCACTTCAAGATACTGGCCAGCTCCACCGCCACCCTCCGAGGAACCCTCATCTACCAACCCCCTGGACCCCGCGGACCCTTCGCCAACTCCATCACGGAGTTATCTCCCCGCAGGCCATCGCATCCACCAACTACACCCTGCTGGGAGACCTCGACTTCCACCTCGACAACCAGCTGGACCCCAACACCACATCCCTCCTGGACAACCTCCACAACATTGGACTGCGCCAGATCGTGACCGAGCCCACGCACTCAGCAGGACACACCCTCGACCCCCTCTTCACTACAGGAAACTCCATCACCTTCAGCCACACCACCGAACTCCCATGGACCGACCATCATTGCGTCCACTTCACCTTCAGAACACCCACCATCCACAGACACCAGCACCTGCTTCCACGAAGAAACTGGACCAAAATCACCGACGACCAGCTCACCTCCTCACTCAACAACTCCACCCCAACCATCGCAGAAAACGACAACCCCAACACCGCAGCCCGAACCCTGCATAGATGGATCTCGGACAGCACCAACACCATAGCCGCCCTCAAGAAAAACAACAATACCCGCGCCAAGAAAGCCAGATGGTTTACCACCGAACTTCGAGAGTCCAGAAGCACATGCCGCCGCCTCGAAAAGGCCTGGAGGAACACCAAATCCACAGAAGCCCACGACAACTTCAGAGCCGCCACCAACGCCCACCATCAACTCATCAGAGAAACGAGGAAAAAAGCGATTGAAGACAGAATCTCCACCCACGCGCACAACAGCAAGGAACTCTTCAGCATCATCAAGGAGTTCGCCCAACCCACTAGCGAGTCTACCGACATCCCTCCCTCACAAGACCTCTGCGACAAACTCAGCACCTTTTTCCACCACAAAATCAAGAGCATCTACGACAACTTTGACGAAGACAACCAACACACTGAACCCTCACCAACCACCCCCGACACCCGGAAACCAGCGATTGACGACTGGACAGCCCTCACCACCAAAGACACACTGAAGACAATGAAGTCAATCCACTCAGGGGCCCCCACGGACCCCTGCCCCCACCACATCTTCAACAGAGCCGCCGACACCATCGCACCCATGCTCCGCCACACCATCAACCGCTCCCTGGCGACCGCCTCGTTCCCCGACGACTGGAAACACGCAGAGGTCAACCCCCTCCTAAAGAAACCCTCAGCGGACCCCACCGACCTCAAAAACTACAGACCCATCTCCCTGCTCCCGTACCCAGCGAAAGTCAGCGAGAAAGCCATCAACATCCAACTCGCCACATTCATTGAAGAACACAACATCCTCGACTCCTCCCAATCCGGCTTCAGAAAAAACCACAGTACGGAAACCGCCCTCCTCGCCGCAACAGACGACATCCGCACCCTACTGGACAAAGGAGAAACAGTAGCCCTCATCCTCCTCGACCTATCAGCGGCGTTCGACAAAGTCTCCCACCGCACCCTAATACGCAGACTCAACGACGCAGGAATCCAGGACAAGGCCCTCGACTGGATCCGCTCCTTCCTCTCCGGCAGGACGCAGCGGGTCAGACTCCCCCCATTCCTCTCGGACCCCACACCTACCACCTGCGGAGTCCCCCAGGGCTCCTCCCTCAGCCCGACGCTCTTCAACGTCTACATGGCTCCACTCGCCCCCATCGTCAGAACCTACGGACTCAACATCGTGTCATACGCAGACGACACCCAGCTCATCCTCTCCCTATCCAACGAGCCCAACACCGCCAGACGCAACTTTCGAGAAGGCATGGAAGCCGTCGCCAAATGGATGAAAAACAGCTGCCTACAACTAAACACCAACAAAACAGAAGTACTCATCATGGGCCCAAACCCCGATGCCTGGAGCGACACCTGGTGGCCCCCCGCCCTCGGAAACCTGCCAACCCCCACGGACCACGCACGCAACCTGGGAATCATCCTGGACTCCGAGCTCAAAATGGACCGCCAGATCAACTCTGTCTCGTCTTCCTGCTTCCACACCCTCCGCCTCCTTCGTAAGACCTTCAAATGTATCCCCCTCGAACACCGAAAGACCGTCACTCACGCCCTGGTCACCAGCAGACTCGACTACGGCAACGCACTCTACGCCGGAATAAACAAAAACCTCACCCGCAAGCTACAGAACATCCAGAACGCCGCCGCAAGACTGGTCCTCAACCTGCCAAAACACTGCCACATCTCCCAGCACCTGCGCACACTCCACTGGCTCCCTGTCGAGGCGAGAATCACCTTCAAGATGCTCACCAACGCACACAAGGCCCTCCACGGCACCAGACCAGCATACCTGAACAGCCGACTCAAATTCCACGCACCCCAAAGGACCCTACGATCAGCCCAGCTCTCCTACGCCGTGGTCCACCACACCAGAAAGACCAGATCGGGAGGCCGCTCATTCTCCTTCCTCGCGGCCAAAGCATGGAACGCCCTTCCGCTCCATAGGGCTGGATTAAAGGGATTAGCTTTGCCTATTAACATGATCTCAGTCTTCTCCGTATTGCATTTAAGATGATTTAGTCTCATGCACCGGATGACCTCTGTTAGGCATAGCTTGAAGTTATGCTCTGATTCATTGGAATCTTTGGCTAAGACTAAGATAAATTGGGTATCATCCGTGTATGACGTTGTTTCAATTTTAAACGATGATATCAACAAAATAAGGGGGGCCATGTAGATGTTGAACAATATTGGGCTAAGGGAAGAACCCTGTGGTACGCCCGTGGTGATAGGGCATTCAGTTGAAAGATACGGTCCTCCAGTGATCGTTTGCCCACGGTTGGTAAGAAAGGATTTAATCAAGGCTAGAGCAAGTCGAGATATGCCACAACTTTTCATGCAAGATAAAAGAATGTCATGTGAAATGGTGTCGAACGCGGCTGACAGATCCAATAAGATCAACACCACATTCTTTCCTTCATCCAAGGTTATTTTCAACATATCTGCAATTTCTAGTAATGCAGATTTAGTCAAGTGCTTGGGATGAAAACCCGACAGATGGGGTGCAATATCTTGGCCTCTTCCAAAAAGATTGTAAGCTGCTTATTGACCAGCCTTACTACAATTTTGCCAAGAGTAGGCAATAATGAAATGGGGTGGAGGTTGGAAAGAGTGGAAGGATCTGTGACCTGTTTTTTTCTGGAGATGTTTGACAGTGGCAAGTTTCCAATCTGAGGGGACTGTCACTGTGGCAAGTGAGGAGTTTATTATATTGTTGATTTCTGGATTGACAATATCAACGATCATGTGTAGTACGGCGGGTGGGCACTCATCAAAGGGAGAGCCAGATTTACATGAAAGGATTCCTTGATGCGACTGTTCCAGAGTGATACTGTGGAAAACCTGAAAAGATGGTCCTGTGTAGGTGGGATCCAGCTCTAGATCTTGGAGAGGTGTGTGCATAATACTAAATTATTTTTGAATGTTGTGAATTTTTTCCTCAAACAAAGAGGAAATCTGGTCACATAGAGTCTTTGAAGGGGGGATATCTTTAATTAAAACTTTTGGATTTGTAAAAGATTTAACAATTTTTAAAATGGTTTTCTGATCCTGTTGAGCATCTGTTATTCATTTAGAAAAATGCTCCTTTTTTGCTAATGTAATTTGTAGATGATTTTTGCGAGCTGCTTTGAAATGGTCTAGCTCTTCTGCCTTATACGCTCTTCTTCACTTCCGTTTTGATTGCTTGCACTGGAGGTGGTGGTCTGCTAGTATCTGCATGTACCAGGGAGCTGAAGTTTTAGACATTTGTTTGTTTGTGGCTTGAACCATAGGGGCTAATTCATTGCTAACCATCGTTATCCATGCATTAAAGTACAGAGAATCATCCGAGGTATTCCATGATAGAATGGGTATGGACGCTCGTGCCCTGTGAGGCAACTCTGGATTTGCTGTCATCTTAGTCCATTTGCGAAATGGTACTGAAATTGGGCTTTGATTAGGCAGGTAATTTGTACAGGAAAGTTTAATACTAAATGGAATTAACATATGGTCTGACCAGACTTGAGGGATGGGAGTGTTAACTGTCAGGATAGGAAGATTGGAACAAACCCCATCTAGGGTGTGTCCAACATGATGTGTTGAAGCTAGAACCAGCTGTTAATGCCTGAGGGTTCCTAACGTTTCAAGAAAATTATTTACTCCAGGTACTTTCCTGCACTCTAAATGGAGATTGAAATCTCCTAGAAGGCTGAAATTCGAATATCAAAGGATAAGAGGATTAAATGTATCTCCTAAGGTTTCGAAAATGTCCAGGCTGGAGCCGGGAGGGTGATATATCAGTCCTCCTGCAAAGGAAGAAGAGCCATTGATTTTAAAATAAAAACCAAGGCTTTCGGTCCCTCTAAAAGAGGGAAGGTCAAAGTTCATACATTGGATTGAATCACAATAAATGATAGCCAGTCCCCCTACCCTTGTCTCATTTCAGTCTTGTCTACAGATGGTATAGCTAGGTGAAAGAGCTATGGCAATATTGGCGTTGCACCATTTCTTAAGCCATGATTCTATGATAAAAAGGAAATCGAGCTGAGATCCAATAATCATATAATTAATGTCTTGGGCATGCTTGCATAGGGGGCTGGCATTAATAAGCCCCCCCTTTAACAAATTAGCGGGTGGATTGTTGTTGGGGGAGGTTAGACAATAATCAGAGAACATAAATTTGGTTTTACAGTTGTAGGTAGTTAGAGGGCCTTTCATTTTGCTGTGTGCTAAATGGATATCAAAATTCTGTGAAGCAGTGTTTAAAGATTTCAGAAAGTCTGACAACATAGAGATACCTGGATAAGATCAGGCCGTGTTCCGGACGCCTCCGCTGCGCACATCCGCGGTGGCAGGCCCATTAAATACTGGTGCCTGCCAACCACTATAGCACCACAGTTAGAAGATGGATGCTCTAAGCGGGCCTTCCTCCTCCCGGAAGGGGAGAACAAAAGTGCAACGTGCAATTATTCAGAGGAGCAAGAATATCTTTAAAACAAAGATCGATGACGCTAGGCGATCGTGAGTCAAATTCAATATAAACTTTTCAGGTGGTCATTCACTTCATTTCCCCCAAGACAAGATTTTAAAAAAAATTAAAAATAAGGCAATACACAGTTTTTTTCAAATTAGCGATTCAAACATGCAGCGTGAACTCAACTTGTCCGCTGCGCGTCCGCGGTGAAAGGCCCATTAAATACTGGTGCCTGCCAACCACTAGAGTGGAGGAGTTCCAAGATGGCTGCTCTAAGCGGGCCTTCTTCCTCCCGGAAGGGGAGAACAAAAGTGCAACGTGCGATTATTTAGAGGAGCAAGAATATATTTAAAACAAAGATCGATGATGCTAGGCGATCGTGAGTCAAATTCAATATAAACTTTTCAGGTGGACATTCACTTAATTTCCCCCAAGGCAAGATTTAAAGGATTTAAAACAGTAAAGTAATACACATTTTCTAAAATTAGGGATTCAAACATGCAGCGTGAACTCAACTTGTCCGCTGACAGATGGAGAAGAGGAGGAGGAGAGTAAACCTCTCCCTGACCTCTTAGACTCCGAGGAGAAAGATGTGTCTGTGGAGGGAGTAATCCTTTCCCCCAGTCTAACTCCTGAGCAGCAGAGATACTGCCACCAAGTGTTGGGGCAGTACTCCTCTCTGCTCTCCCTTATTGCTGGGATTACCCACCTGGGTGCCCATGATGTGGACACAGGGGACACCCTCCCTGTCAAGAATACATCTTACAGGTTGTTGGATAAGGTGAAGGCCAGCACTAAGAGTGAAATCTCTAAATTCTGGAATTGGGGGTGATAGAACCCTCCTTTAGCCCCTGGTCTAGTCCTAGGGTTCTGGTACCAAAAGCTGCCCCACCGGGCACCACACCTGAACTGAGGTTCTATGTGGATTATAGAGGGGTAAACTGAGCCACTAAGGCAGATGCTCATACCAATGCTCGGGCTGTTGAGCTGATTGACCGGTTAGGGGCTGTCCAGTAATTAAGTACCTTTGAACTTACATCAGGCACCCGAACAGAAGGTGCCAAGGAGAGGTCAGCCTTCTCCACTCCATAGGTGCCACTACCAATTTCATGTGATGCCCATTGGACTTAAAAATGTCCCTGCCACCTTCCAGAGGTTGGTGAACCAGGTCCTTGCTGGTATGGAGGCCTTCTCAGCCACCTACTTTGATTGCATAGCTGTCTACAGTAGCAGCTGGAAGGACCACCTTTTTCCACCTCTGGGAAGTGCTTCATGCTCTGCAATGGGCAGGGGTCTGTGGTGTACTTGGGACACCTGGCAGGCAGAGGTAAGGTGCAGCTTCCCACCCCAGACTAAGATAGAGACTATCATGGTATGAGAGGACCCCAAAACTCAGACTGAAGTCGGAGCATTCTTGGGCCTCACTGTGTACTGCAGGATGTTTGTCAAGGGATATGGCACCATTGTTACCCCCTTGACAGAGCTGATTTCAAAGAACCAGCCCAGAAATGTGATTCGGACCGAGGAATGCAAAAAAAGCATTAGACTCCCTAAAGCAGGCCATGTGCACAGCTCCTGTGCTCAAAGCCCCTGACTTCTCCCAGGTGTTTATCATTCAAACAGATGCTTAAAACATTGCGTAGGTGCAGTTTTATCACAGCTAAGTGAAGAGGGCCTTGTCCAACCTGTAGCCCTCATCTCCAGGAGGTTACTCCCCAGAGAATAAAGGTTGAGTGCTATAGACAGAGAAGCTGTTGCTGTGGTGTGGGCACTGATGAAGTTGGGGCCATACCTGTTCGGCACTCACTACCTTAATCAGACTGACCACATGCTCCTCAGGTGGCTCAGGCATACAGGGTATGGACTTCAGGGTGGAACACAGACCAGGGGTAGACCACACCAATGCTGATGGTCTATCCAGGTTTTTCCACCTTATTGATGAGAAATCCCTAGAGGTCGGGTATCCCCACTTTCAGCTGTGGGGAGGGCACGTGTTAAACCTGCCATCCTTAGAGTGGTCTTCCCCGAAACCTTTTGCCTGCTTACCTCCTCTTTTTGCTGATTCTTTTTGTTGGCCTTAGGACTCTGAGGACTTTGCCAATGCTGACCATTGCTAAAGTGCATGTGCTGCTGTCCTAAACATGGTGACTATGGTGTATACCTATTTGGCATATTTAGTTTACATATTAATGCCTTTAAAATTGGTTTGCCATATACCCAGGGCCTGCAATCTAAATGTTACTAGTGGGCCAGCAGCACTGGTTGTGCCACCTACACAAGTAGTCTTTCAAACATGTCTCAGGCCTGCCTTTGCAAGGCCTGTGTGTGCAATTTACTGCCACTTCAAATTGCCATTAAAGTCACTTGCCAAGTCTTAAACTCTTCTTTTATTACACATAAGTCACCCCTAAGGTAGGTCCTAGCAGCCCTAAGGGCAGGGTGCTGTGTAAATAAAAGGTAGTACATGTACTTTTAAGTTTTACATGTCCTAGTAGTGACAAACAGCTAATTTATTTTTCATTACTTTGAGGCTTACACCTCTCATAGGCTAGCATTGAGAAGTCCTTAAAACACTTTAAAAATGTAATTCCCGATCAGAAAGGAGTGGCTGCATCAAGTTTTATATCTTTGGAATGGTAATGATAAATCCTCTTCAATGGTAAAGTTGGATTTAACATTACTATATTAGAAAATGCTACTTTTGGGAAGTTTACAAATGTACAAATGTCAATGCTGACTTGCCATTAACAAGATCATGATTTCTATTTGTGATCACACAGCTCAGTTGCTGTGATCACCATTTATTTACAACATTATTTATGACATACTTTTTTTAATACATTTATCATGAAACTGTCATAAACAGAGGAGCAACAGTCCTCATGAATTGTATCAATTCACATTTTTGTGCGTGATCCACTTCACATACACATCACGTTATCACCACACAGATTTGTTACATAAAACAACACAACAAACATTTATAAGAACAAGTACCAATCAATGTCCTAGTTCTGAACTTTGAAAACCAAAAGGGACATGCGTGTGCTAATCATAGGAGCCCCTAATTTTGTGACCAACACCAGGGGATGCAAACTTATTCTGTAATTGAATGCCTAAACCCAGGATCTACACAATGATCTATTCTACTGCAAGATTCTCTGCACGCCTTGCTTCTGTTTTTTAACACATTCCCTGGTTCTCCTATGCTGTCAATGCGTTTTAAATCCAATATCAATATGAGGTTCTCCTCAGGACTTTGTTGATTCCTTCCTATTCTATTATGCTCGTCTGTTTCATTACAATTATTTAAAGCTGATTGTTTTGTGTGAAAGTAGCAATTGTCTCAGTGGTTTCACATCCTCTTCCCTCCACCTGAACGTTGTCTCCCACTGCTCACTTGTATACTTTTGGATAGTTTGGAAGCAGTGGATTCCTGGTGAATTTGTGTCCTTTTTCTTCAATTGAAATCATTTCTTCTGCAACTATCTTGGTTTTTTCAGTTGTCAGTCAGTAGGTCATACAGATTCTCTGGTCACTTTCACAATGTTTTTTAGAAAGTGGGCATTTCTATGCTCCTACTGCTCTGTGTGCCTTGCAGCTTGTCTCCAATACACGTTTGAGGTGGGTGACAGCTACACTTTGTGCATTCCCGCTAGACAGCCACAAACACAGGAAGGGTGGGTGTGTCAGAGAACTCATCTGCTTTCTGATAGCTCTTCCTGGGCAGGGAGAGAAAGGGGGAGCTGACACTTACACCTGAAAAGACAGTGTTATGTATCCCACATAAAGGGCTGATTAGCCCCTACTGACAGTCTGGAGCTAGGGCTGGGATGAAAAGGGGACTTGTTTATTTCAAGGGCCTGCTTTGAAGTCACCCCCAATGGAAAGGCACAACTGGGTATAAGTATTGGGGCTCTGAACCCACCACAACAGTACACTACTGGACATGTGAAGAACTCTGCCAGGAGTAAACAATGCTGTGTTACAAGGATTACCACCTTGCTTGACTGCTGCTCTGGAAGAACTGCTTTTTTACTTTGCTGTGTTGCCTTGCTGCCTGCTAATCTTTGCCCAGCTGAGGACAAGGACTGGACCCATCTTACTTGAACTTAGAGTGACTACTAGGGCTTGCTGGCCTGCCCCCTTTTCTGAAGACTTAGGGCCACCAAAGACTTCCTTCAACCCGGAAACACTACCTGGAGTCTGCCATCTGTGAGTCATGCCCTGCCAGATGGTGCTAGTCCGGTCCTTGAAAGGTGATTTCTGCTGTTCTGTACCATCAAAATTAAAGCAGTGACACCAATCGGAACTGACACATAGCCCTTCGATGCCGACACAGGAGCTGCTCAACAACAAGAGACAGCGCGGTTCAACGACGATGCAGTACCTGCATCATAAAGGAGTTCATTGACGAAGTCTTCATCTCTCTTGCGAGGATCGGAACCAACGCATCAAGTCTTTGACGTCAATGCTTGTTCCAACCAAGGCACTTTTTCAGCATGACCTGCGTGAGTCCTGTAGCCGGCCTGCCCTCCATCACAGTCAGCTTGAACTTTGGATTTACCCGGTCCTGCACAACCTCAATTAACCCCTAAGTACTATTTGCTTCCAAGGACTACTTTTTGATTTAGTCTTTGAAAATTCATAACTCCACTTCTAGTTATTGGACTTTTTCACTTTGGTCTTGTTTTATTCACAAAAATATAATCTAATTTTCTAACATTGTGTGGAGTATTTTTGTGGTGTATTCATTGTGTTACTGTGTGTGTGTGTGGCACACATACTTTAAACATTGCCTTCTTAGATAAGCCTGACTGCCCTGTGCCAACCTACCAGAGGGTGAGCACAGGTTAACTTGTAGTGTGTATTAACCTTACCCTGAGTGGATTGGTGGTTCCTGCTTGCACAGGGTGCATACTCTGACAATCAGAGATGCCAGTTCTAACACCTCTCATCTGGAAAAAGAAGCAAGGAGGAGGGAGAGACAGGAGAAATGGGCCTGGGAAAAGAGATTAAAAGAAGAGAAGCTAAAAGAATTGGAAGAGAAACAAAGAGAGTGGAAGGAAAGGGAAAAGAAAATGGATAGAGAAACAGAGCTGGAGAGGGAAAAGGTAGCCCTTGGGGGAGAGCTTAGGATGCTGCAATGACAGCTTTATCTGTGTTAAGTGACTCTACCTCCAGATCAAGCCTCCAGATCAGGCCAAGTTGTGGCCAAGATTCCAAGAGAACTTATACATGTATGTGGAGGGCAGGATATCTTGGAATTTTTTGTGAGCTTTGAAATCACTTGCAAGGAACAGGCCTAGAATGAGGTGTCTAAGACAGCTTCCTGAATGAGCTACATGCTATTGCAAAGGGTAAACAGTCAGAATATCGAGTAGAAAATGTCGACTTGCACTAATATCGAGTGCAAAATATTGTGATACAGAAATATCAACTGCCAGAATATTGTGGTCAAGAATATCGAGTTTAAGGTAAGAAATATCGTTTTCAAAAATATCGAAGTCATTAATGTTGTTTGCAAAAATATAGTTGTTAAAACATTTTTTTTAGTTAGTGTTATATTTTTGTGTCTAAGTATTGCATTTTTTTAAATATATGTGTTACATTTTAATTATTAATTTTATTTTAATTAAATTTTGCGTTTTAGTTCCGTAGAGGGTTGTGGGTTTATAGGGGAATAGGGTGAGAAGTAATTTAATTATAATAAATTGAATATTATTTTTATTTTATATAATATTTATTAATTTGTATGTTACAGTGTTAATTGTGTGAATTAATTTATTAATAATTATTTATATTTTGATTGTTCATTGTTATTAATTAATTAAATAATTGTTAATTAATTATGTTAATTGTGTAATTTTGTATGAAATTGGTGGTGGCATTTATATGGGAATATGGTGGGAGGTAATTTATTTTTAATTAATTAATTCTTTGTTAATTGATGCTAATTAATTAATTACATTTTAATTTGATCAATTGTGTAATAATTTTGATGTGTGAGTTGTGGTGTTTATAGTGGTAAATGGTGGGAAGTACATTTTTTTAAATTAATTAATTATTTGTTGTTCATTGATATGAATTTATTAATGTAAAATTAGTAATGGAAATTGTGTAAATATTTTTAGGTGTGTGTTTTGGTGTTTATCGGGGTAGATGGTGGAAAGTAATTTAGTTTATATTAATTAATCATTACTTGATCATTAATATTTATTTATTAATTGTGAAATATTTTTGTTAATTGTTTATTTTTTAATTGTGTTTGGGGATTTATGTTGTATAGCTGTAACGTTTGGTTACTACAATAATTTTGACCTTTTTAAATATGTTTTTTAATTATTAATCATTTTTTATTTAATTTAGATGTGTGTTGTAAATTGTGTGGTGTTATGCGGTAGGAAAAAATATTATATTAATGTAATAATTATTTTTTTAGATTAAAATTAATTTCTATTACAAAATATTAATTTGTTTGAAAATCTTTTGTTAAAATTAAAAAAATTAATCTTTTTATGTAAATTTTATATTTTTTCTACATTATATGTTTCTATGTTTTGTAAAAATTTATATTATATATGTTTTGTTTTTACGTGTTTTAATATATGTTGTATAGTAGTTGATATTTTATTTGTTTTTAAATTTGAATTTTCTTAAGTGTGAATAGTAATTTTTACCCCTTTGCTATCCAACACTTTCCCTACTGCTGCATCGCAGGAGTGGGAATAGTAATTTTTACCCCTACTCTATCCAACACTTTCCCTACTGTTGCACTCGCTGGAGTGGGAATAGTAATTTTTACCCCTATGCTATCCAACACTTTCCCTACTGTTGCACTTGCTGGAGTGGGAATAGTAATTTTTACCCCTACGCTATCCAACACTTTCCCTACTGTTGCACTCGCTGGAGTGGGAATATTAATTTTTACCCTCCGCTATCCAACACTTTCCCTACTGTTGCACTCACTGGAGTGGGAATTGTAATTTTTACGCATACGCTATCCAACACTTTCCCTACTGTTGCAGTCGCTGGAGTTGGAATAGTATTTTTTATCCCTTCGCTATCCAACACTTTTCCTAATGTTGCACTTGTTGGAGTGGGAATAGTAATTTTTTCCCCTCCGCTATCCAACATTTTCCCTACTGTTGCACTCATTGGAGTAAGAATATTAGATGATTGAGACAACAGGGGGGACTAAGGGCCAATTTAATAGGTCCAGCATACAGGCCCACGGAACCACAACAAGAAAGGGTATGCTGTTCCTAAGGAGTCCTACAGGTCTATGGGTGTAAAGAGAGCATATGAGTGCTCATGAAGGTCGGAGAAAATCTTTTCTCCTTTCAGAAAGAGACCCTCACACACCCAGCCAGCTAGCTGTCTTGCTTCATCACTGGGTCTGCTCCTTAACGGGTCGGCGCTGCAATACCCGATCGGCGCCCATGATGGGGCCTTCTTGGCGGAGATCTTTTTTCTTAGCCGTTGGGTGCGGTGCGTGTAAGGGCCCTCGTGAGTGTAGATGTGTAGATGTGTAATGTGTGCAATATAAAACAGGAGTTAGTGACCCACCCAAAACTATTTTAATGACTGTGGTCTCTATCCTGATTAAAAACCAAAAAGAGGCGCACACGCCTGCTCGAAGATTGCAGGGTTGTGTGCTAAAACTCAGGCCAACATGTTTCTTGCCTAGTGTCAAATTAACGGCAATTCTTCAGGACCTATTATTGATCATTCTACACTTTATGGTTGGTGGTCTGTTAATTACACAGTTAAGTGACCACCCATACAGCACCCTATAAAGTGGTACCTGTCGATCAACAACAATGCCTGTAGGAGAGAAGAATCATAAAAATTAGTACATCGGTCTGCAGTTCAACCTAAATGCAAAAGTCCATAATATGACCATGGTATTGTGACACTGCAAAACAAACGTGAAAGATGAGCATGCTTCACATAAGGGTGTATGTGATCATGCACTCGGCGAATTTCAGAAAAAGATTAAAAACAGAAGTAGCAAAGAATTATGCAGATTTTCGAGGCACACTAGCACACTCACCCAACATGGGTCAGCTCAATGCATCAAGGTGTCGCGGCAGGTGAAAACACTGCAAGGTTCAGTGTCCTATGTATTGTAGTCATTGAAAAAAGAGGGGGGGGGAATTACAGCATGAGAATATTGGTTGAAGCTAACCTCATGACAGTATTTCAATGAAGGTAAATAAAGAAAGTGGGGTGGAGATTACCAACAAGGGACCCACAAGGAGTATGCCCCATTGTGATCCCGATGGCTGTCACTCAGAGTATACAGTATATCCTGCACGTTGGTAGCAGGCGGTGAACCGGTGGCGTGTCGTACCGCGTGCTCCTACTAATCACTCCAACCCAGTGGTCTAGAGTGATACACTGAAGCGCACCGCTGGCACCCCCTGGTATCGCTACCAACCAAGTTAAGCAACAGATACAATAAAAGTTTAGCGCAAGAAGAGTGAGCGCGATGGCCGGGGACCAGTGCCGTACTGTGTCGCCATTCTCTCCTTTGTTGTTCACAGTGGTTAAACTCACTCGGGCGGTCTCCTCAATTACGGCACCCACACTGAGTAGAAGGAGGGTACGGGACACAACAAGGCTGGTCCCGCTATGCGGTCACTACAAACATAGCGGAAAAATTCCCTGTTTAGTGGTCAAAGCAAAAGCGCACGGATCCCACACTCTTCGCCCAAAACCCCAATACTCACGTTGTTCGCTCCGTCCGATCACGGTCGACCTACCCCTCACTCTGCCGGACCCGGGTGGATGTCACTTCTCTTTCGTGTTCGAATGATATTCCCCGGTCGGCCAGCGGTGGAGGCGGGACTTCCGGTATCGAGGTAGGGACAACGACTAGAGCGTCTACAAACACTTCCGGGCGCCATGTTGGAATCCCCATTGCGTGTGTGTCAATGAAGGTTTCCCCAATTAACTTTTTGTGGGCCACTGTGAAGCGGTAGTCATAAGGTTTTGTAACTAAAATTTTATAAGACGGGGAACAACAAAGACTCATGCTCCTAGAGTATGCCTCGTAATCCACCAGCTGGTGTAACAGTGGTGTCTAATAAAATAACAACTCGATGGCCTGGAATAGACCAAATCCCTGTACTAAGGTGTAAATGTAGAAATACGGTACGGTGTCCTAAAGAGTGCTCATGACTGTTATCAGTGTAGCACATGTTGGTGATAATAGGTTAGAGGATATCAGTGCCAGTAGTAGTCACGAATTGCAGATACAAGGAAGGGCAAAGTGGAGACAGTACATCATTTGATGTATTACGTCAGCAAACTCCATGGTATGTCTTCATTAAGTCCCTCTTTATCCGAGGACAACCTCAGTACCCACCTCTGTTGTATGCGGAACAGGATGTTTTTGTGCATACCGGGGTGAGCTTCCAAAACCACCCACCGAAAACAGTCAGGTGAGTGTTTATGATGTTCAAAATGGGTCGTCATCTTGGTGTTAGTTCTATGACACCTGAAGTTGCTCCCGTGTTCAGTCATCCGGGTTTTCACCGGTCTGGTCGTCATCCCTACATAAAGGAGTCCGCACGGACAGGTCAATGCATAAATACAGTTGTTGATGTTACAGTTGGTGTGTCTCTTCAGGACCCATTTCACCCCATTCGTGAATGTTATTTCTTTTGTGGTCTTGGTGAGAGAGCAGACCGAGCAACACCCACACGGGTAGTGTCCGACTACGGGAGGTAGATCCCATAGTCCCCTTTGTACATTGGTTTTCAGGGTGCTTGGTCGTGTGTGTATGAGCATGTCCTTTAAATTGCTTGTGCGTTTGAATGCGAATCTGGGTACAGGGAGATCTAGTGCTCCTGTATTCAGAATACCCCAGTGTTTCTTAATAATACTCCTCACTCGATTTGAGTCGGGAGTAAAGGTGGTCACACAGATAATCGTGGTATCGGGATCCTTATGTACGCTCTCTAGCAAACTTTCCCGGTTGTTGTTTCTGGCTCTTTTACGAGAGAGTGACACAGTGGGCCCGATTCTGATGCGGGTTGGAAAAGCTTCCCGACCGATGGCCTGATTCTGATGCGGTTAGGAAGGCCTCCTAACGGCATTTGCTCCTTCCAAATCGGATCGGGAACGTGTCTTCCCGACCGAGGGCCCAATTCTTTTTTTTTTTTTTTTTTTTATTAATCTTTTTATTAGTTTCGATCCGCAGTTATGCATACATTTGTAATCAACATTTTAGCAAGCATTTAACACAGCAATACATTAGCATGAGGAGAAGGTCACTTCTACATCGCGTCCCTTGCTCGATTTCTATTTCGCCTCATCTCAAGCTCCAACATTGGGGAAATACAGTTAGATCCGCGATAGACATTCCACTTGCCCCATTTTTTATCCCACTTCTTTGGGCATCCCCGGGTTATAAAGACTTCCTTTTCTGCAATCATGCATTTATCAACTTCCTTCAACCATGCCTGCGTGGTTGGAGGACTTGCCACCCCCAGCCTCTAGCTATTTCTCTTTTACTAGGGTGTATCCCAGCGTGGCTAGTTGTTGTTCCACCTCTGTGAGATCTGTTGCCGCCCACACATTAAGTAGACCCAGCCTTGGTGTAAGAGTCAGTGTCATTCCCAAAGCGGTTTGGATATGAGACGTGGCCCCTTCCCATATTCGTAGAAGCCGCGGGCACTCCCATATCGTATGATAAAAGGTAGCCGTGTGGCCGCAGCCTCTAAGACAAAGTGGATCAGCTCTGGCCCCTATCTTTGCCAATGTCACTCCCGTTAAATACGACCTATGGAGGATTTTGAATTGTATCAGCCTGAAACGGAGGGTGATGGCCGCCTCCCTGGGAGACATCAGGGCAGCCTGCCAGTCCTCATCGTCAAGAGATCCCAGGTCTTTTTCCCACTGCTCCTTGAGCTTATGTAGCGTGTCAGGTATGTTATTGCACAATTTTTTATAGATCAATGAAATGGCTTTAGAATGTAGTGGTCCATCTAGTAAGCGATCCTCTAATGGCGATGACTCTGGTATTTCTGTGAGGTCTGGAAAAGCTGTTGTGAGGGCATGCCGGATTTGCATATATCTAAATTGTTCCCCTTGCGCCATTTTGTATTGGTCTTGAAGCTCCTTAAAGCTGAGGATCGACCCATTTTTAACCATGTCTCCGACCACAGATATCCCGATGGTGTCCCACTTATCAAAGCCAGGTTGCTGGCAGAGAAGACCCAACTTTTGGGCATACCAAAGTGGCGTTGCTTTTGAGAGGACTTTTGACCAACCTAGCCGGGAGTTAGCCTGATGCCAGATAGCTACAGTATGGGAAAGAGGCCCAAAATATCGTCCTCTCTTTACTTTAGAATAAAGCGCTCCCAAGTATCCAGATCGCCCGGTCTGATATCTGTCGAGCATGTATGCGGGATCGTTGGGAGAGCGATATATCCACTGGTTTATCACCACTAGTTGCGAAGCCCAGTAATAAAGTTTAAGGTCTGGGAGAGCTATTCCTCCGTCGAACCAGCCTTTCGTCAGCTTTTTGGTAGCAATGCGGGGGCCCTTCCATCCCAGAGCAGAGTCCTGACCTCACCCTCCACCACTGAGAAATACTTGTCCGGAACCTGATATGGACAATTCTGGAGGATATATAGAAAGCGGGGAAGTGCCAGCATCTTGAACAACGCAGCACGGCCCACCAACGACAGGGGCAAGGATCTCCAATGTTGAACGTCTGTTTTTAGCCGGGCCAGTGGGGGGCCAGGTTGCGATTATAAAAAGGGCAGGGTCCGACGTAGCAAAGATTCCTAAGTACTGAAACCCCTCGTCGGCCACCTTGATTGTACAATTTGGCGGGAGACGGGGGACGTGCCCCCGGAGCATAAACAACACAGATTTACTCCAGTTTATTTGGTAGCCCGAGTATTTCCCAAAGTTCGTGAAGATGTTCAGAACACCACGAATGGATTTATATGGAGAGGCTAGGTACAGCAAGATGTCATCTGCGTATAGGGATATTCGATCTTCCTGTCCCTCTGCCCATTTCAGGCCCCTCACCATCACCGCCTGGCGGATCCAGGCGGCCAATGGTTCTAATATCAGTGAGAATATCATCGGGGACAGGGGACAGCCCTGCCTGGTTCCCCTTCGCAGTGTGAATATTCGTGAGGTATAGTTGTTGACCCTCACTTGGCCCTGTATGTCTGTGTACAGTAATTTAATCCAACCTAGGAAGTTTGGGCCAAATCCCATCCTCACCAGGACTTCGAAAAGGTATGGCCATTCTATTGAATCAAACGCCATGGAGGCATCTAGAGATAGCACCACTGCGTCTTCCTCCAGGAACTCCCTCCGCGCCAGCACGTTGTTAAGTCTGCGGATATTTAATGCTGTATTTCTCCCCGGCACAAACCCAGACTGGTCAGGATGTACCAGTGATGAAATAACCGGTGCCAGTCGGGTGGCGAGAACTTTGGCTAGGATCTTAGCTTCCGCGTTGATCAGCGAAATCGGTCGGTAGGAACCGCACTGGTCACCAGGCTTCCCTGGCTTACGGATTACAACTATTGATGCTATTCGTTGATCACTAGGCAGCTTCCCTTGCTTATAGCTTTCATGATACATGGCGCGTAAATGAGGGGCAACATGGGAGGCCGCGACTTTTAAGAATTCAATGGGGATCCCGTTGGGCCCCATGGCCTTCCCAGAGCGGATTTGGCTTATGGCCGTTTGAATCTCTACATCCGTTAACTCCCCTCCAGAGTTTCTCTGTCCGTTTCGGAGAGAGTCATCACATTGCTATCAGCAAGGAGTTGGCGAGAGTCCTCCGCAGTGTATGCAGTGGAGGGAGAGTAGATCTGCTCTAAATGACCAGCAAAAGCCTCCGCTATATCCTTAGGGCGTGTAATGGTAGTGCCGTCAGGCATGCTCAGGCCGGCCACCCACCTCTCCCCTTGTTCTCTCCTCTCTAACCAGGCTAGCGTCTTTCCAGCCCTGTCCCCGAGTTCATATAGACGGTGTTGCATATGGAGGTGTCTGGTCATCATTTGTTCCCTTGCCTTGACCTTATATTCCTCTTGTTTCATTGCCAGGCGATGCAACGTGTCTTCCGAGGGCGTATTGGTATTGTCGAGCTCAAGTTGGCGAAGCTCGTCTTCCAATTGGGCAAACTGGCTATGTTTTTGTTGGGTGTAACCCACTTTTAGAGATAGTGCATGCCCCTTTAAGACCACTTTAAAGGCCTCCCACAGAGTTTGTGCTGATGTTACCGAGCCGACATTTTCGGCGAAATAGTTACAGGTTTGCTGACAAAGTTCCGTTTTGATATCCGGAATTTTCAATAACCATGGGTTCAGAACTATAGTGGATCGTGGCTGCCTCTCCCATTGTGTAAGTTCAATTATAACCGGTGAATGATCCGAGATGCCTCTCGGCAGGACATGGGGATTCTGGAAATTGCTAATGGAGGCTGCGTATGTTAAAAAGTAGTCAATACGAGATGAGCTCCTATGTGCATTTGAGTAGTAAGTGTATTGGATATCTCTGGGTTTCAAGGTGCGCCATACATCTGTTAGGCCCATGGCTGTAGTGAATTCTTTCATTTGCACATTGGGGCGTGTCCCCGCCCGTCGGGGGTACCTATCTGTATCATCATCCATGGTCATGTTGTAATCCCCTCCCAGGACCAGAGTGCCCACCGGAAGGTCGGTCAGTATTTTGCCAAGAGTTGTCAAAGCTTCCTTACCCAGCGCAGGAGGCAGGTATACTGAGACTATATTCAGTGCTCTCCCTTCCCATTGGGCCTCTAGGACAGCAAATCTACCCCCTGGATCTGCCCAGGTACGCTTTACAATAATGGCTAGGTTTTTCTTGACAAGAATCCCAGTTCCCCTGGATCCCGTGGTGAAGTCAGCATGCACCAGGAGTTTGTAACCCCATCGTGTGAGGGCTTTACTTTTGTTTCCAGTCATGTGGGTCTCCTGCAACAACACTATGTCCGGGGCCTGTCTTTTCAGGTATTGTTGGACGATACCTCTTTTGATTTTATCACCCAGTCCGTTTACGTTCCAGGTGAGTATTGAAATCGACGAATCCATTCTACCCCCCATCATCCGACACATGGACAGTAACAGTGCGACAATTTAACAGAAGTGCATGATTGAAAATTCCCTTTCTAGTATATGCAAGGCGTGACCTGATTTTTCCTCCCAACCATTAAGAGCAAGTGTAAGCGCTGTGTGTGGCAGTATGCATAGATAACTTTGTAAGTCAAACTTTCCTAAAAACAATAATCCCCCATCCCTCCACCCCCTCACCCCCCCCCTCCCTGCCTCCCTGCACGTGGATTTCGAACTACCCACTCCCCAACTAGGCAGAGTGCCTCTACCCCGTTCAAAAATACCAAAAGGTGTGGGTTTGCGGTCCCCCCATCCCCCCTACAGCTATTGGCGGTATACCTCCGTTCTTTTAACTCCCAGCGTGATATTGTGGTAACAAACTAATACATTACATAGGTGAGTCATTACAAACTGTAACAGTGCTGCGGCAAGTGCCCTCCGGACCAGTAAGTCACTATTATAATAGGAACGTTCTCACCAATGTCCTGCATGGAGGTAGAGTTCTCTGCAGTTCTCATCGCCTACACGGCTGTACCCCTAAAGTTGCAGCTAATTGTGCTTGGCACCGGCGGAGTCCTCCTCTGAAAGAGCCCCACCGTTCTCTTTGTACTTCCTTGGCCCTGCGTTTCGGTCTCGGCGATGGCCATCGACTCTTCGCCACCCCTCCAGCCACTCCCACGCGGCCTCCGGCGAAGCAAAGAACCACGTTTTCCCGTCTGATTCCACCCTGAGTCTCGCCGGAAACAACATGGCGTATTTTACTTCTCGGTCCCGAAGCTCCTTCTTCACTGCTTGGAAACTTCGCCGCTGGGCCTGGACCTTAGCCGTGAAATCCGGGAAAAACGTTACTTCGCTGTTGTCCACCTTGAGTGGGGGCCCTGCCCGTGCCGTTTGCAGAATGATATCCCTGTCTCTATAGTTAAATACGCGGGCTATGAGTGGTCTTGGTGGGGTGCCGGGCTTCGGCCTCCCTCCCGGGCCGAGGGCCCAATTCTGATGCGGTTAGGAACAAATGTTCCCATTGAAGTCAATGGGAGTTCAACCAAATCGTATCTGGAAACATCCGGATGCATCCTACCCTGCCTGTTGGACTTTCCCGATCTGAGTGGGTCGGAAACCATTTCCCAACCGATTCGGTCGGGAAGCTTTTCCAACCCGCATCAGAATCGGGCCCAGTGTGTTGTGGATAATCCCTCTGTTGCAGGTCTTGAGCCAAAGTATCAGACTCAATGAGGTAGTCAGTCAATGAACTACAATTCCTTCTTATCCGAAGGAATTGACCGAATGGAAGATTCTGTTTCAGTGCTCTGGGATGGTGGCTACTAAATAGAAGCAAACTGTTTTTGTCAGTTGGTTTGCGATAGAGTGTTGTAGTGATGCAGCCATCCACCAGCCTTACCAGCAGGTCGAGGAAGGGTACACTGGTCTCGGAAATGGTGCTAGTAAATTTCAGAAAGAGGTTTAGAGTATTGATCCAAATACAAAATTCATCGCATGTTCTGCGGTCCCCTTTCCAAAGGACCAAGATGTCGTCAATGAACCTTTTCCATACAAGAACGTTCGCTAAGTATGGATTGTTGTGATGGTAGATCTCCCTCTCCTCAAACGCTGCCATGTACATGCAAGCCAGACTCGGCGCGAAGGTACTGCCCATCGATGTGCCTTGCGTTTGATGGTATAGTTGTTTGTTATATTCAAAGAAATTTACTGTAAGTGCCAGGGTGGCACACTCCAGTATAAATGCTACCGGAGTAGGGGAAGTCCAGTTTTCTCGGCTAAGTACGTCCTCCACCACCTCTAGAGTGGCCCTTTGGGGGATATTATCGCAAAATCTCGACAAGGGTTCCAAAATGGACCCGATCCCCGAGACGATAGGTCTACCTGGGACCGGGGTCACCCCCTTGTGAATTTTGGGAAGGGTGTAAAAGTAGGGAATCTTCGGGTCAGTGGTAATGAAAAAGTCTGCCTCTTTTTTATTAATCCAGCCCTCAGACTCGGCTGAGAATACCATTGAGGAGATGGTGGTACTTAATCGAGGAATGGGATCCTCTCTCAATGGAGTATAGTACCTCCGATTACTCAACTGCCGCTGGCATTCTATATCGTAGTCCACAGTGGACATAATGACCATCGCCCCACCCTTGTCCGCCTGTTTGATAGTGATGCTAGAGTCGTCCGCCAGGGCCCTGACGGCTGACATTTCACTGGACGACAGGTTATGGAATGAGGCAGGGGTGGTACCCCTATTGAGATCCAAATTTTTACCCCTACTCTATCCAACACTTTCCCTACTGTTGCACTCGCTGGAGTGGGAATAGTAATTTTTACCCCTATGCTATCCAACACTTTCCCTACTGTTGCACTTGCTGGAGTGGGAATAGTAATTTTTACCCCTACGCTATCCAACACTTTCCCTACTGTTGCACTCGCTGGAGTGGGAATATTAATTTTTACCCTCCGCTATCCAACACTTTCCCTACTGTTGCACTCACTGGAGTGGGAATAGTAATTTTTACGCCTACGCTATCCAACACTTTCCCTACTGTTGCAGTCGCTGGAGTTGGAATAGTATTTTTTATCCCTTCGCTATCCAACACTTTCCCTAATGTTGCACTTGTTGGAGTGGGAATAGTAATTTTTTCCCCTCCGCTATCCAACATTTTCCCTACTGTTGCACTCATTGGAGTGGGAGTATTAGATGATTCCTCCGCTATCCAACACTTTACCTACTGTTGCAGTTATTGGAGTGGGAATAGTAAATTATTATCTTCTGCTATCCAACACTTTCCCTAATTTTGCACTCGCTGTAGTGGGAATAGTAATTTTTTGTCCTCCGCTATCCAACACTTTCCCTACTGTTGCAGTCAATGTAGTGTAAAATGTAGGTTTAAAAAATATTACATATTTTAATATTTTAATTTATAATATATTATTTTTTCTTTTTCTTTTTATGTTACAGGTGTATGTATATATATATTTATTTATACATTTTAATATATATCTAACATTTTATAATTAATTTAAATTATTATTTATTCATTATTTTTAAGTAAATATATATATATATATTACATTTTAAATATGTATGTTTAATTTATTTTTACATTAAATGTATTACTTATAATTGTTAAAATATACAAATAAATCTAAATATTTTTTTTAAGTTAAATGTATTATTTAATTTATTTTACATTATTTTTTATACATATAAAAAATGATATTTTCTACTTCGATATTTTTAACAACGATATTTTTTTCCGATATTTTTGTTCTTACCATTATAAAGATAGGAGGTCGATATTTTTGACAACGATATTTTTGTCACGATATTTCTGTAGGTCGATATTTCTGTTGTCGATATTCTGTCAGTGATCCATTGGAAAGGTTAGCAATCATTGGAAAGATGCCTGTGGCAGGCCAGATGAAAGCTCTGATTAGGAGTTTGGGTTGAAGCCAGACCAGTACCTTCAAGGGTTCAAGGACTGCAAGGGAGCAGATGGTGTTCCATTTCAGACATGAATTAATGGAGCGCAGAATGATTAGAATGAGTGGGTGAAAGGGATGGAGGCCCAGGATTTTCTATCCTTTAACCAGTTGATTGAGACAGGGCAACTCAAGGAGGAGTGTTCTACCCCACTTAGGCAATGCCTTTCAGATATGACAGAGAGGGATCCAGAGAAGCATGCAATATTGGCTGCCAGGTGGTTAGCTAAAAAGGTGAACAAGGGGATAGCACAGCGTGATATGTTAATATTGATGTTGATATATGCAACGATATGTGTATGTTCAGAAATGAGATCGAATCACAGTTGTCAAAATGTCATGAGATGACCTCTCCATCAACCCCGAGGAATAAATACGTGGTCTGGCGGGCCCTACAACCTAGGACTGAGGCTAGTGATTGACAGATCACAAGTGGGGTGGCACGTAACCAGCCGGACAAACGTGTGAACAGGAAAAACCCAGATTTGTCCCGCAGATAGGCAGCAACACCACACTGGTCCCAGGAGATTGGTCCCAATAAAGTAGATAGACATAAAAAAACACGTTCTTCAGCATTCAGCTGCACCCTGACAGTCAACCCCTTACTGCGTTCACCTTTTACAGGGTTCAGCTGCTCTACCGGAGACTGCCTCAAGGGTACTGTGGTTCCCCCAGCTTTTTCAACCGATTACTGAGGAGGGATTGTGCAAATTTCCCATCAAGCAGCACCCTTACACAGTACACTTACAACATCTCGATATGTAGTCCCTCTGAAGACCTACGTTGCCAAGAGAGAATAGCCCTCCTGACTGCGCTTGCTGCGAGAGGATACAAAGTGGAGAAGGGGAAGTTGAAGTATGTACAGCAGGAGGTTAGTTAGCTGGGCCAACTAATTTCAGCTACCAATTAACGGGTCACGCCGGTACACATAGACTCTATTAGGGCTATGCCATCCGCAAGAACAAAAAAGGGAATGCAAACGTTTTTAGGACTATGCAACTATGTCCGACAGTGGGTCTTCGACTCCAGCATTCTTACTGCTCCCTTACTCAGCCATGAAGAAAGCAAAATCGGGTCTCAAGGAACTAGCATGGACTCCTGAGATGCTCAAAACTTTTGACAAGATGAAAACAGAGATTACGCACTCCCCCGTGTTAGGAACACCCGACTATAAGATGGAATTATTCTTATTCAGCCACAGTGACAGGCGAGTCATGACAGCCGTCCTAACACAAAAGTACCCCCTAGAAAAAAAGCCCCTTGCGTATTACAGTAGGCTCATGGATTCAGTCATGCAGGGTCATTATCCCATGCAAGCAGGCGCTAGCAGCAGTTGCCTTTGCTGTTGACAAAAGTACCTCCATTGTGATGGGGGCACCACTAACACTATATGCAGAGCATTCAGTGTTTGAGGTCATACCAAGAGCAAGAGCACACTCACCATACAATGGGTGTCGGCATATGAACTAATGCTCTTCAGGTAATCTCTAAAAATAGTATGGTGCCATCTAGTGAACCCAGCCACCTTTCTAGCTCACAAGGTTAAGGAGGGAGAGGAGACCAATCTGTGCAACCTATACCCTTAAAGGGATCAGTCATGCAGAGGAGGATCCCATTCTATATAGTGAGGCATTGTTCATTGATAGATCGTCCACAATAGACCAGGAGACGGGTGTAAGACACATGGGGGCAGTGGTAGTAATGGTTCATAGCTCTCCTTCCCCACCTCTTGACCCCCACCTCACCCAAAGTTTGGGAAAGATGGTAACCATCTACTTCGATTCCACTTATGTCACCAGAAGGTGGAGAAGGCAAGGGTTTTTAAAGTCAGATGGCACCCCATCACACACAGGGACCTCCTAGAATTACTGATATATGCACTAATGCTACATAAACACGTGGCCGTGGTAAAATGTGCTGATCATACTGGGGACAAGGACTATATATCGCGGGAGAATGCCTTAGCCGACCAAATTTCACAAAAGGCAGCTTACTGAATGATCAAAGAAGTGCCCATATGCTGTTTACATCAAGCTACAGAGACAGAGTCATTACGCGACAAGCTGTACACAGAGACAAAGGATTGTACTTCAGGGAGTTGCAGGAGACAGCATTACCTGACGAGAAGGAGAAATGGCTAGCCAGGGTTTGCATACAAACTGCACATGACCTTATATACTGACCCATACCAACAGGGAATCATGTCATAACACAATTGCACTTAGCAACCCACAGAGCAAAGAACAACATGATAGCAGAGCTCCAGAGTGACTGGTTCGTCCCAATCTTACAGAGGCAGTAACCATGTATTTAAACAAATGCACCGTCTGCCAGCTATACTCACCCAAGCCTAGACTGAAGGTGGTGTCATCGGCTATCCCCGACCAACGGGACCATTCAAGGCACTACACACTGATTTCATCGATTTGATTGATCGAGTGCTAACTATCGATACTGATAGTAGTGGTTTGTCCATACTCCAGGTGGACCAAAGCAGGCCCTTGAGCAGTAGTGGCTGTGGAGGGAGTTCCGTGGGGCAGTGAGTCGGGGCGGGGGAGGGGCAGGGTGGGGGGTAGTAAACACCGGAATATGGATGAACGGATGTAAGTAAACAATTAAATAAATAAAACGAATTTCGTTGCGCGCGCTGCATCGCATTTTGCGATGCAGCTCGCGCAACAAAATTTGTTTTATTTATTTAATTGTTTACTTACCTCCGTTCATCCATATTCCGGTGTTTACTACCCCCCACCCTGCCCCTCCCCCACTCTGCCTCACCGCCCCATGGAACTCCCTCCAAGGGCCGCTACTGCCCTTGAGTACACTGGGATGCTAAGGCAGCAGCAACTTTTCTGGTCAGGGAAGTGATGCCAAGATGGGGGGTACCAGACGTCATCTAATCAGACAACGGTAGGCACTTGGTCAACTCCATGTTTGACCACATTTGCACTAGGCCTGGGTGGTGAACTCTGCTCTGTTCACATAGTTTGTGGAGCTTTGCGCATTCCGCGGAGCACGTGGAGTTCTGAAAAACTCTGCTCCGCAGAGCAGTGTTTTTTCCTCACTCACTCACGCTCGTCAATGTTATGTTGGCGAGTACTAGCGAGGAAAATGCAATCTAGAACACCTCCCAGCGAGATTTCTCAACACGGGTGGTTGCAGATGGGCATGACCGCTCACGTTGAGAAACTATCCACTCGCATTGAGGAAGCTGCCGCTTGAGTAGCAGAAAGAGGCAGTGCCCTCTTGCACTGCGCATGGTACTGTTCTCACTGATTTTCAAACACCCGGCACTAAACGCCTTCCGCCGCTTGCGTAACTCCACGTAGCACACCAGAGTTTTTTTGGTCACTTCGTGCAGTTCCGCTATGCGGAACTCCGCGAACTCTGCCCAGGCCTAATCTGTACCCTTTTAGGTATTACACACAAACTGGCATCTGCATATCACCCCCAAAACAATGACGTTGTTGAAAGGCTCAACCGCCTGTTAAAAAACGTAAAATAAGCAAAATCTGTGCCAGCCTTAACATAAAGTGGCTCCACTGCCTACCCCTAGCCTTGTTGATGCTAAGAAACACATGTACCAGTGATCACCACTGTACACCACACCAAATCGCAACAAGCACCAGATTAAGGGGCCGATTACGATGGCGGGCGGACTGGAGTCCGTCCGCCATTGTGGTGGTGACCGGGACCGTCTGCAATACATGCTGCGGTTCCGCACACCCAATTACGATGCGACCGCCACCATGGCGGTCGCATTTCGCACTTTAACATTGCAGCGGGTGCTGCTGACTGCAGCACCCGCCGCGATGTTCAAAATGCATGTTGTGCATTTCACTGCACTATGTGGCAGGCACCACACGGTTCCTGCCACTTGGTGAAGTAAAATGTAGGGGGCCAGTGCACAAACACCACCCCCAGACACAAGGGGGGCCCGCAACGGGCCCCCCAAACTAATCTCCGCCAGCCTTTCAATGACGGTTTACCTGCCACGGAAAGGCTGGCTGAAGACAGCATCCTAATTTGGCAGACGGTGCCTGCTAGGCACCACCACCATTTTATGGATGCAGACCGCTCCGCCTGTGGCGGTTCTGTGGCGGATGGTCTTTGCGTCCACCATGGTCGCAGTCTGGAACCCCTGCCATCGTAATGTGGCGGGGGAAAATCGCGGTCCGATGGGGGAAGGACCACTACCGCATGGCTGGCGGTGGCGGTCCTTCTGCCATCGTAATGACCCCCTAAGTGTAGAGGCGACCTCTCAGGCCTTAGGAGATGAATTGCATGTGTATCTCTCTGAATTAACCAAAACCGCCAAGTTCTTGTCCAAACAGGTCAACTATCGAAACTCCAAGTGCACCACTGTCAAGCTACCGTACCAAATACCTCAACCTGGGCAGGAAGACTACATCTACAATTTTGTGAGGAAATGAAAGCAAGCCAAGTTTGAAGGGGCCTACCGAGTTATCTTCGCAACACCTAACACCCTTAGGGTGGAAGGAAGAGAGGCCTGGGTCCACCTCTTCGACATACGACTAAAACCTCCCCTGACAAATCCTCTATGAACCGTGCCGCGGACTATGTTTTTTATGGACATTTGCAAACATTCTCTTTCTCACTTTCCCCAAAGCAAAAGTAACCTCCAATCGCCAGAAGACTACAGATGTCTCCTCTGGAAATCATCCCAAGACCCATAAGGTTTCAAAAGATTATTCTCCCATTGTATACACCTTGTTAGTATGTATGTGACTGCTTCCATCCGTAGCCAGAAATCTGCCTAGTCAAATGGAGCCTATCCTGACTTTTCTACAGCGCTTGCGTAGGTTCCTCTCCCACACCACTGACAATTATACTGAACCCAATGCAAGTATTTCACATGCACTGTATATTGCGCAACACAGGGAATCAGCACATGATCGCTGTGGGCACCCAGATATCATCCAAGGCATTTTATGCATGTTCACTGATACCACATGCAGTAGGCACAAACAGGATTTATTTATGTCAAGAGGAAGCCCCCAAAAAAGCAAAATGCCTCCTCCACTTGTACCTATGTAGGATTAGGGCCAAGACACAACCAAACAGAGTAGAATCCCATAGAGTAGTGGGAAACATAATTTGATACTAGACCAACCCCACAGCACTGTACCTTTTCACTGAGCCTAGCAAGATTAAAACAGAGCTTGGTAGGATGTGCAGGTGGGTCACCATAGGGGAGGATAATGTTTGGGCCCAAGACTTTCCAGAAAACAGATTCTTCAAGGTAGCAAAGCCACCGTCCGCTCCCACTTCCACCTGTTTTCCCAGGGTGGCCCTTAGCATGTCTGGTATAGTCTTCTTCAATAACAAATGGATGCCCGACTTGGAGTTCCAGTGTATTGTCATCCACCTCGATGATATGAAGGAAAATGAGTCACGTAAGGGAGGGTTTAATACCAGCACAGATAAACCCTGTCAGGAAATATGGGACACTGAGATAGATAGGTACACATGGTTAGAGGGGAAAGGGAAATCCCTAAATGTACGGAAACTTACACTTTATTCCTTGTGTTTCAGAGGTAAAGGAAAAATTCCACTCAGCACGAATGAGAACTGCGGAGTAATACTGTACATACCGGACATGCGATGGGGCAACTCCATGCTGATGGATCTGTATGGGCAGTGTGGGGAATTTGCATAGGCTCAGCTCATCCCCGAAAGGCGTGGTCTTCGCTCCCTCATCACCATACACACCCGATCCTGGTCATCTCTGGAGAAGATCTGTCAGAGTTGTACCAACATCTGCTACAGAAGAAAACAACTCTATTGCATCAAGCTCGAGAAAAAGGAACTGCTGATTATTTTGGTTGGGCTCAGTACAAGGATATTTCAGAAGAATTCAGACTGTTTACTGACACAGAAGTAAATGCAGGAGGGTATGTACCCTTTTTCACAATGCAAACAAAAGCAAAGGCCTGCTAGTTGCAAATAACCAGATGGGAGCTGCTGAAAATGATGAACTGTACTGACCTTGCCCTTAATGCGATCAAGGAAGAACTAACAGCCATCCTCCTCATGGTGATGCAAAATCGATATGTATTGGACTTGATGATCGCAATGGAGGGAGGGGTGTGTGCCAAGATAGGAACGTCTTGTTGCATGTTCATCCCAGGCAACGAAAAGGATAACGGGACGCTCACTCTTGCCATCCAAACTTTGCATCGATTACAAACAGACATGTGTAAGGAGGGAGGTACCCCAGAGCAGGAATAGTATGAAGGCTGGTTTTCCTGGCTTCCCCGGTGAATTGCTGCTGGTTCTCATTCTTGTACTGTTTTAGTGTGGTTTCTTACAATTTGGGGGTTTCCTGCTGTAAAAACGCAGTCCTCAAATTGAGTAGAATGCAAGTAACTAGAGAAGTAGTAATAGTTCAAACTGAAACACGACAAGCCCCTAACAATGTGACTGTCATGAAGTGTGGGGTAAATGAAGTGGTTGAAAATTCAACTAGAAGGGGGAATGCTAATGTTGATGTTGATATTCGCAACAATAAGTGTATGTTCAAAAACGAGTTGAATCACTGTTGTCGAATTTCCTGACATTACGTTTTGATCAACCCTGAGTAAGAAGTACATGGTCAGGGAGGTCCTGCGACTGAGGCCTGAGGCTACTGATTGACAGATCACAGGTGGAGTAGCACGTAACCAGCCGGACAAACATGTGAGCAGGAAAAACCCAGATTAGTCCCACATATAGGTAGCAACACTACAATGGTGTCAGGAGATTGGTCCTCAATAAAGCACATATGGCCGGAGGGGAGTGCACGTTACCAAAACACAATAAAGTGAGATGCCACATGAAGTTAGGAACCCTCAGCCAATCAGAACACAGTACACATAGTACATGCAGTGATCACGCGCTCCTCATGCTGGACATCTGGACACTTCACCCACTGACCCTCACTGTGTCCACGCAAGGTCGAGACCCACCTGCATTCGCTATCAGGTGGCCTGATTTACAGCTCCATGACCATGCTCACATTCCTTTTTCTAAAAGCTCCAAAGACTGCATATAATGGCACTCAGAATGAATGTAAGTTGAGACAATCCTCAGACCCGTTTTTGTGACTGTCTCCCGGCTGCAGTGTTTAATTAAACCAACTGTTCCTGTTTTGCCAAATGCCTCTTGTCTTTTGTTTTTTCAAGGTAAATTCACATTTTAGCTACAGATATAAGCCAAAAAGCCTAGGAACTCTCCACAAACTAGTTCAAACCAGAGAGTAAGGTCCAGGGTGATTCCCATGAGACCCCAGGAGGGCCAAGGTGAAATGGGAATGGTAAGGGGGTGTCTTGGAAGGAGCATCGTGAGAAGGGAGGACAAGGAAGTTGTTCCAAGTCCGAGGTGGTGACTCGCTATAAGTGCCACTAGGTGGGACAATTCAAGAATCTCATGGCTATGGCAGAGGAGTTTGAGGGTGACAGTGAGCATCTTCCTGACCTGATGCATAGAGACATGAAAGATGGTACATTGGAAGGGGTTCAGTAAGCCCCTGAGTTAACATCTGAGCAGAGCAGAGCATGTACGGAGGTGCTGGGACAGTTTTCCAATATCTATTTGCTTACTCCAGGGTTAACATCTGTCTGTGTACATGACATAGACACAGGAGACAGTCTGCTAATGAAGGGTAGAATGTACACAATGTCTGACCAGGTTCTGAGATGCATTAAGGCAGAGGCTACCAAGATGTTGGGTCCTGGAGGTCATTGAAAGGTCTTGTAGTCCGTGGTCTAGTCCTGTGATGCTAATGTGAAAGTAAGGGTCTACTGACTTGTTGTTCTTTGTGGACTATCAAGCTCTCAGTAAGGTAACCAAGACCATTACTGATCCACTCCCAAGACTTGTGAATAGGGCAAAATGTTACTTGGGCATCTTTGATTTGACCAGTGGGTACTTAATTGCCTTAGCACCAGGTGCCAAGAGGAAGAGTGCATTTCCAATGTTATAGGAGCTGTATCAGTTTGAGGTGATGCCCTTTGAATGAAAGAAAGCTCCTGCCACTTTTTAGTGCCAGATAAACCATGTTCTTGCACGGCTGGAAAAAATCTGTGTGTCCTACCTGGATGAATGAATGAAATTGGATTTCTATAGCGCGTTGCTACCCTGAGGCCTCGTAGCGCTTAAGACCAGACAGACAGACACGTGATTAGAGTGTAGTGCTGAAAAGATAAGTTTTAAGAAGTTTGCGAAAAATCTGTAGGTTAGATTCCATACGAAGAGTAGAGGGAAGGGAATTCCATAGATTGGTAGCATTCAAAGAAAAGGAACGACCGCCCCCCATCTAGATCTACGTACTTTCTTTGTAGTAGCCATGAAAGCGGAGCTGGAACGAAGACTCCTTGATGGTTGGTAGGGAGTAACCAGAGGGTGGATAATGGCAGGGCCAGTTTTCCAGAAAGCTTTATGGGCCAGGCACATAGCCTTAAATCGTATTCGGGACCTGACTGGAAGCCAATGAAGTGTTCTAATTGCGGGTTTTGCCGATTGTCTCCGAGGAACTTGAAGGAGTAGACGAGCCGCACAATTCTGGATCACTTGTAGTTTCTGTGTGGTGGCCTGAGGGGCGCCCAAATACAAGGCATTCCCATAATCCAAGCGGGATAAAATGAGGGCTTGCACCATGATCCTTCGTGCCTGGAAGGGGAGTAAATGGAGAATTTTCCTTAACATCCTCATCAGGCCAAAACATGTAGCTGAGAGCTTAGCGGCTTGATGATAGAAGCTTAAAGAGCTATCAAGCCACATGATGATGATGATGATGATATTGCACTGTTTAGTAATTCATGGTAGGACCTCCTAAGACACCTATGACAGTTGTTGTTAGCTAGGATAAAATAAGTGTAGCTGACCATCAAGACAGCCAAGTGTCAGGTGGGGCAGTCCTGTGTAGTGTAACTTGGGCATGAGGTGGTTGACAGAAAGATTCAGCCATTGAATGCCAAAATTCAGACTGCGATGGAGCAGGACTCACTGGGTATTACAGGAACTTTGCTGCGAACTATTGAATTATAGCTGCTCCACTGACAGCTTTGATCTCCAAGAATCAGCCCAAAAAGATGATCTGGACTGAGGAGTGTCAAAAGGCATTTGAAGAACTGAAGAAGGCACTATGCAATGCACCTGCACTGAAAGCTCCTGGCTCCAGTCCACTTTCATTGTACAAATGGATGTCTGTGACAAGGAAGCTGGAGCTGTGTCAGCTCAGCTGGGTAACAAATGGCAGAGAGCATCAGGTACCTAAGCGGTTACTACCCAGGGCAACAGAACTGGGCAGCTTTGAGAAGGAGTGATTTGCCATATTGTGGGCCTCGCATAATGTCTACCAAAACTTGTTTGGCACTATTTCTTTCATAGAAACACATCATAAGCCTGTAAAGTGTTTGATGGCTAAGAAAGGAGATAACCCTACGTTGTTGAGATGATTTATTTCTCGACAAGGGTGATAATTTACGGTGGAGCACAATGCCATATTTATAATGGAATGCAGATGGACTTTCACCCCAGTTTTGCTAAGCAGATGACCCATCCTCTCCCCAATTGGAGTTGGTCTGGGGTAGTTTGATCTGGGACGGGTATATGTTGGCACAGAAAGTCTCCTGCATGGTGATGGATGTGCACCCTGCCCTGAGTGCCCCATCTGCAGTGATAGCTGAATCCTTGGTGCTGATTTTTAGTCATTGGCAAACAAGGATCATGTGTGTGTGCCATTGTTTCGGCCTTTCTCACAGATTGCAATCTTGTTGGACCAGGAAGGGTGCCCAAGGCACTACCCTCATAAGAGGTAAAGGGGTACTCCCCTTACCAGAGAGTTAAGTAGCATGAGTACATTGGTTGTAGCATACTGTGTTTTTGTACTAGTGATCAGAAGAGTGAACAGGTTTTTTTTACCTGTGTCACTGGAGTGGAGCCCACTCATGTAAGGTTGTGCTGCTGTGTCCCTAACTTGTCCTCTGCCTACATCATGTTAGTATGTAGCGCTGTACAGCGCACATATGATTGCATGTGCATGCTGTGATGTATATGTGCCTGTGTGTGGTACAATAAATGGAGGCCTGTGGGTTCCATATTGGAAGCCCAGGGTCACAAAGAGACAGGTGAAGGTGGAGGAGCCACCTCAGACAGCTTTGTATATTGCCTATGTAAGAGGTGGGTTGCTGGTTGACTGCAATGTGAGCCATGGTCAAGCAGCAACCACAATCCTTGTCAGGGTGAGGCACAAGCCAACCCTATATTAACATGGTGCTCAACTCTCTGGTAGCTTGACGCAGAGCAGTCAGGCTTCATTTAGAGGCAATGTGTAAAGTATTTGTGCAACACTTCAAACAGTAATAAAGGGAGAAACACCTCACAAAAAGGACCCCACATCAGGGTAGCATAACAGAGTGTTTTTAATAAATAAAAAAAGACCAAAATAACAAAAATCCAATAAGTAGAACCGGAAATATATAGGTTTTAAGATTTCAGTAAAAATAGTGCTGGTTGTGCCAGACCAGGGAAAAGTCACAAGTTCAGGCCGACCATGATGGAGCTCAAGTGACTACAGGGATCCACTTAGGCCTGCTGAACAAAGTACCACAAATCCTGATTTGTGGAGCTTTGTGAGGATCCGTGTCAAAGATGTGTTGTGCAGCCGAAGTAATGTGCTGGTTCCGAGTTGAGGCAAGAATGTGATGCGAGGTCCTGCGCTGTCATCGAGGATCCTGTTGATGAGTGCTTACAATGTGAAGTCCAACGTCGATGATGCGTCCCGCAGACGGGCGATATGTCAGTTCCGAGGAGCTGCAAGACTGCAATGCGCAGTCCATTGTTGTCATCAAAGCTGCCGTTGATGAGAGATGTGAGGGCCTGCGCCAAAGATGTGTAGCACAGCGGTGGTTCTGATGGGGCAATGGGCTTCAATGTGATGTGGGTCTTTTACGGCAGCACCGATCCACACAGCAGCGGTGATGCATCAGTTCTGATTGGGGTTGCATCACACAGCAGAGGAGATGCATCAGTTCTGCAGGCTTAACAGAGGCTGGTAGAGCACCTTAGACCCACTTGGCTGGGTAGACTCACAGGATTAGGATGACACAACTAGGCAGACTAGACTGACAAATGGCAGAGTCCAGGAGCTGTGGTCGAGGTTGTTGGATCCTTCTGTCACTGGGTCCTAAGTCAAAGGCCAGCCAACTAGCCCTTGGAGTCAATCTGGTGGTTCTGGGTTCAACAGATGCAGGTCCAGTCCTTCCCACCCAGGCAAGAGGGAAGCAGGCAGCAGGTTAGCAGGTCAGCACAGTGGAGAAGCAGCCCTTCAGAGCAGCAGTCCAATGGAGTGGCAGTCCTTTCATCAGCACAGCAGTCCTTCTTCCTGGCAGAGTATCCACAGGTCCAAAATTGTACTGAAGAGTTGGCGTCTGATGTCCATTATTTGTACTGAGTTGTGCCATTGAAGTGGGGAGAAGCTTTTAGAGTCATGCCTTTGAAGTGCATATGTACACTATCTTCCTTACCCTGACTTTAGACTAATTGCAGGGGTGTATACAGCCCTTTGTGTGGAGGTAGTACACAGCCTATTCAAGTGTACATGTGTTGTGCCCTGCTCCTCCCTCCCTTGCTACCAGTGATGGCCCATCGAGGCACACATAAGCTCCCTATTGTGTGTGTCTGTTGAGGAGGAATACGCAAAGCCCAACTGTCAACTACACCTAGTCATGTGAGTCAGAGACAGGCAGCAGTCACCAAATGGCTAAGGCAGGAAAATATTCTAAACAACAAAAGAGTGTGCCTTTCAAAAAAGAAGAGCATGTATGTGGAATCCTACTAGGTTCTATAGAAAGCCCTCACTCACCAACCTAGTTGGTGACATGCTTCATCATTGGGCCCCACCAGGAGAGGCCGAATGCCACCCTGGTGTGCTTCAATGCCAGAATTACTGCGGAGCTGGAGAAAATGTGATTAGTAAAAAAAGGTGAAAGTGAGTTAAAAATGTCTGAAATGTGTCAAAAAAAGTATTTTATTAATTGGCCAATCAGACATGATTAAAATGAAGTGCAGGACATACAAACTGAATAAATTGTTCAGTTATGTCCGCTGGTGTGTGGTCAACATGTTTCTGCCTATGTGTGAAAATTAATCAGGCATTCGTCAGGACCGAAGGTGAAATAAACCACGGCGGTATGGTCACTCTAAGGCCCACCCTAACCAGAGGTTATCAATGTTAAAAATATTTTCAGACTATAATAGTCAAGTGAACCTCGTGTTGAGAGGAACCGAGTTTACACTACACAATAATACAGTAAACAATAACAGACCAACATACAGAAAAAGAACACACAAAAAACATTTTTAGATTTGATGTTCATTGGTATGCTATAACAGAAACATACATGCACTTGTGCTCTTCATGGTGCACTTGAGCTCTAACACTGACCAGATGTGCCACGGTGCAAGATCATGTGCACTTAAATGGTAAAGTGCCAAAAGACTAAACTAACAGCATTTGCGCTCAGTATGCCCATTGCGACGTTTAACCATAGCCAGTAATCCGTGGAGTCTATATAGGCTATAAAATGAAATAACGAAGACAATTAGTGCTGTTGGGCACGAAATAATCTTGAAGTACAAGATAAAAGGTATATCTTACATCCGGTGTAACCACTTATTACACCATGGGTCTCGGGAGGGGGGTTGTGGCAAAATGGCACACCCTACGAATGAAAGGTAAAAAAGGGAGTCAGATACATGGCCTGGGGAAAAAGGGGGTATTACTTATCTCAAGTCTGAGTCTCAATAAACTCACGCCTTTGCTGCCAGGCACCCGCTCGGTACCTCTGTCGACCCTCGAATGGCCGGACCCCGCTGGTACTGAGGAACGGGAGGCGGCTTGATTTTAAGCTCCATGAAAGCCTTGGAATCAAGACGTGTTCCGCACACGTCATCGTGTGAGCGTCGATGACGTGGATGGCGCGGGGAGGCTACGAGCCAATGACATTGTCTGTGGCTCGGGATCAGAAAGACAAAACAGACGGTCGGTCTAAACAGCTGAATGGTGCTGTCAAGGGAACGCCGTGTCTCTTTTAAAGCGGTAGACGATAGAGAATAGGCTGTTGATCTCAGACGCCAAACCCATAGACAGATTAGTACAAAAAATAATAATAAAAGTGAGTGTGGACTCTATCAGGACGGCACCTTATCACAGGAGACCGGATCCAACAGAAAAAGGCCTTACAGACTCGGAAAATTAGAGCAAGTCGCTTGTGTGATGCGGAACTAACATTCAGTGAAAGATATATATATAAAAAGATATATATATATTCAGTGTCGTAGCACTGTACCCCACGGAATATTATCATTCAAGCCTTGTTTGTGTGTGCCCAGCTGGTACACCCACCTCTGTTCTTTTTCATATAAAATTTGTTGTGTGTTGCTTTGTGTTTTCACTTGTTCGATGATGGTCCACCTAAGATCATTGGTGGTATGATTGGCCTGCAAGAAATGTTCACTTAATTTCGTGGTGATCCGCCTACATCTAATGTTACTCCTGTGTTCACACACATGCAGTTTGACTTTGCGTGTGGTCATGCCCACATAGCACAAACCACAAGGGCAACTTATTAGATACACCACATTGGAGGAGTTACAGTTTGTATGAGCACGCTGGGTCCACGTTTTCCCTTGTTCAAGGTTCAAGGTTTTGGTGCTTGTAGTGAGATGGCAGATACTGCAATTGGCGCAGGGGATATGACCCCTTACTTTCGGAAGGCCCCATGCGTCAGTTATAGATGGTGTATCTCGAATAGGGTTGTCTCTGGGGCGAGTGTGGACCAGAGTGTCTCTGAGGCTACGTCCTTTTTTGAAGGAAAAAAGGGGTTTCTTCCATTCTCTTTTGTTACTGGTCAGTATTCGCCAATGTTTGTTTATCACTTTCTTCACAGTGTTGGATGCACTACTGTAAGTCGTGACACAAGTTAGTGGTGTTTCAACTATCTCCCTTGGGTTATCCTCTAGTAGGGCCTCTCTAGGTTGATTCCACGCCCTTTTATAGCCCTTCTTTAGGACACTGTCTGGATAGCCCCGATGTTTAAGTTTGGTAGTAAGGCCTGGCGATTGTTTACGGAAATCATCTAGGTGACTACAGTTCCTTCTCAACCGTAAAAATTGTCCATATGGCAAATTTTCCCGTAGAGATCTCGGGTGGAAGCTTGAAAAATCTAAAAGATTGTTTTTCGCAGTTGGTTTATAGTGGGTTTTAGTTGTCAAGCACCCATTGCCCTTAGAAATTACTACATCTAGGAACACAACTTCCTGTGTACTGCAGGTATGTGTGAACTTTAGGTTCAGATCCAGAGTGTTGATCCATTGTAAAAATTCTGCTAGGCAATCATCAGATCCTTGCCATACCATGAGAATGTCATCTATATACCTCTTCCAAAAACTTATGGAAGAGGCAAAAGGGTTACTCACACTTTGGATAAATTTACGTTCAAAATCATGAACATACAGACCAGCTACGCTGGGGGCAAAGGTACTGCCCATCGAAGTCCCAGTAGATTGAAGAAACAAGTCACCTTTATATTCAAAGAAATTATGTTTAAGTGCCAGAGTCGCACATTCCAAAATGAATGATTTGGGTGTATTGTACTCCCAGTTAATCTCATCCAGAGCCTGGCCCAGGACATTGATGGTATCGTCCTGGGGAATACTTGTGTAGAGACTCTCGATGTCAAGGGTTACAAGTGTAGTGGAATTGGTATCAATGGGCAATGCTTGTAGTAAGTTAAGGAGATTTTTTGTATCCTTCAGGTAAGTGGGGGTCTGTTGAACCAGGGGTTTCAAAAAATGATCGCAGAAGCGCGATAAAGGCTCCAAAAGAGAACCGATGCCCGAGATGATCGGGCGTCCCGGAGGTAGTGTTCTATTTTTATGTATTTTTGGGAGCGTATAAAAGTATGGTATTACGCTATCCCTTCTGTCAAAAAAGCCGCCTCATGTTTGGTAATGTGGCCATTCACTTCAGCCTCTCTCACGAGATTTTCGATCCGGGTCTTAAGTTCTGGGGAGGGGTCCTTGGTCAGTGGTGTATAATTCATCCTGTCACTCAACAGGCGTTGACATTCATTTTCATAATCCACTGTATTTTGTATAACCACGCCCCCACCCTTGTCAGCAGGTTTTATCGTAATGATGGTATTGGTTTGTAACTTGTTGAGGGCCTCGAATTCAGGAGCACTCAAATTTGTAAATATTTGTGGTTCCTCAAAACTTTCAATTTCAAGATAAACTGCCTGCTCAAATGCAGTAATTTCTGCTGGTACAGTATGGGGGGGGGGGTGGCACGAAGGTAGATTTTATTCTTAAGTCAGTGTCCCCTTGACATATCCCTGCCCCTGTCTGTTCCTTTCCTTCAAAGAACGCTTTTAATTTAAGCTTTCTAAAGAAGTTGGCTAACTCACAATGAAGCCAGAACTTTTCTAAACGGGCAGTAGGTACAAACCCCAAGCCTTTTTCAAGGACTTATTTTTCTACTGGGGTTACGGTCACATCAGAAAGGTTAACAATCAGACTCCCTGGGCACTTGTGCTCGCTTGTTGCGACTTGCTGCGTGTGTTATTGCCCACTGGGTCGTCTGGTTCCCATCGGACTTGATTCTGTCCTCTCCTTTTGCCCCTTCCTCTCCGACCTCTCTGCTTGTATGAAGCCGGGGTTCCAACCCATCATTGGAACTTGGGGATGTTGGAAATGCATCGGGTGCATCCCACCCACTGGCATAGGGTAGGGCGACCACATGGGGTGTGGAAAATTAGACCTAGCCGCACCTCTCATTCCACCCCTCTGTCGCTGTCTATAACTGCCACCACTTGAACCACTGGTAGTAGAGGAATTATCATCAGAGGTGTCTGTATTAGAATTATTCCTCGTGGGTGGTATATATGTGGGATCTGCGTAAGGATACATTTTGTTAAAGGCAAATCTTTGCAAATCTTTCTGAAATTTAGTTACTTTTGTCTGAGTAAGACTTTCCTTGTATTCTGTGATATCTTTGTTCATCTCGTCTAGTTTTTTCTTGTAACCAGTTAATGTGGTTCTGAAATGGTTCTCTGTTTGTTGAATCTCAACCATCAGTGCTTCGGAGAGTCTTACCGCAGTTTTAATTATCAACACCAACCAATCGCGTGTGCAATGCCACGCGATCATTGCCCATTCCTTTCTGAAGGTAGCGTCCTCTAAAAAGATACGTGGTGCATTTGTTACTAGAAGACCCCTTGGCGCGGTGTTGGTGCGCAAGTATTCCGTAAGGATTGTCCCATGCAGAATAGTGCGAATTCTATTCCTTTTCTGCTCTGACAGTTTGTCCCATTCACTAGTGTGAGTTATAGCCTGTGAAATGGTAGGATCTGCAAAAAGAGAAGGAAGTGCCAGAATCGCATCCACCTCCGACTCGGAGTATGTGAGGCCCAGGTTTTCCATAATATATCAGAGTGTAAGATGTAATCAATAAATCCTAAGGTCGGAGAGATCAGACCCCTCAAAAAATGAAAAAAATATATAAAATGAAAAAAATATATGTAAACTCTCACAGCTGTACGCTGCTAAGTACGAGGGAAAACAACAAGAGAGAGAGGGAAATAAATTAAGGAGCACTCTTAGTCCCCCAAGTAATATATTCTAAACAACAAAAGAGTGTGCCTTTCAAAAAAGAAGAGCATGTATGTGGAATCCTACTAGGTTCTATAGAAAGCCCTCACTCACCAACCTAGTTGGTGAAATGTTTCATCATTGGGCCCCACCAGGAGAGGCCGAATGCCACCCTGGTGTGCTTCAACGCCAGAATTACTGCGGAGCTGGAGAAAATGTGATTAGTGAAAGTGAATTAAAAATGTCTGAAATGTGTCAAAAAAAGTATTTTATTAATTGGCCAATCAGACATGATTAAAATGAAGTGCAGGACATACAAACTGAATAAATTGTTCAGTTATGTCCGCTGGTGTGTGGTCAACATGTTTCTGCATATGTATGAAAATTAATCAGGCATTCGTCAGGACCGAAGGTGAAATAAACCACAGCGGTATGGGCACTCTAAGGCCCACCCTAACCAGAGGTTACCAATGTTAAAAATACTTTCAGACTATAATAGTCAAGTGAACCTCGTGTTGAGAGGAACCGAGTTTACACTACACAATAATACAGTAAACAATAACAGACGAACATACAGAAAAAGAACACACAAAAAACTGTTTTAGATTTGATGTTCATAGGTATGTTATAACAGAAACATACATGCACTTGTGCTCTTCATGGTGCACTTGAGCTCTAACACTGACCAGATGTGCCACGGTGCAAGATCATGTGCACTTAAATGGTAAAGTGCCAAAAGACTAAACTAACAGCATTTGCGCTCAGTATACCCATTGCGACGTTTAACCATAGCCAGTAATCCGTGGAGTCTATATAGGCTATAAAATGAAATGTGAAGAGTCCTAAAGCCAGCAAAAAACAAAGTCAGCAAAATAGGAGTTCTGAGGGAAAAACATTAGGGGAAACCACACCAAGGGTGCCAGGTCTAACAGCCTGCATTCCTAAGAGCTGAGTGGGACACACACACTGGAGGAAGGGAGAGACAGGCTCTCTTGTGCACTTCAAAGGTGTTCTTTGATTCTGTAATAGTCACTGGAGAGTGGGGTCTGGGCATATCTGAAGGAGATGGGGCTAATAAAGGAATCATAAAGAATAGAGCTGTGGACTTTGGCAACCTTTTTATTAGGGGTGTGTGTGGGGCTATCAAGTTTGAAGTTGCTCCTGCTTTCTGGACAAAGGACAGGACAGATGATTGGGCACTTTATAGAGGGCAAACCCTCCATTACAAACTTCAAAAGCTCAGGCACTAAATCACATCTATGTCTGGAAACAGATTATAAAAAGGGGAGCTAGAGTCTCCCAAAAATTGGAGCTCTACATCAGAGTGGAGAAGCTCAGTATGACTTCTGCCTTTTGTAACCAGGACCAGGAACCGAGGTCTGCTAGTCTCTCAGGTGGGTGATGGGACTTCACCGAGGAGAACCAAGATCACTGGCTCTGGAGCACCGACATCTGCTTGCCTGCCTCCTGCATGCCAAGACCAGAGGACCTTGTTAGTAGAAGAAGACAGCACCTGGAGAGAGCGAGGTCCAGTGGGGATCCTGTTGAGTAGATCCCTGAAGCAGTATGTGAGATTTTAGATCCACGTCGAGCACCGTTGCAACAATAAAGCTCGCCCCAGCGCTGCTGTTTGAAATCCTTGTTGCTGTGGGTGGGGGTTGGCTCAATGAAGATAAGGGCTGTCACCCTGAGAAAGTGCTCTGGAAAGAAGCAAACCATTGCCTATGCAGTGTTGTGACCCATAGGGACTTCTGCATTATATTTGTTGTTGCGACATCCATTGCCAGTTGGGGGCCGTGGTGCAGATAAGGGCTGTCACTCTGAAATAGCTCTGTGACAAAAAAGAGTGCTGTCCCCAGTGCAGTGTTGTGACCCAAAGGGGTCATTACCTGGAGTGCACTGTTCGTGATCCCCATTGCCAGGAGGGGACAGTGGTGAAGTGGAAGGCTGCTGTCCTGGACCCCTCTATAGTGATATGAATTTTATTGTGAGGTTACTTAAAACCATTACAGTATACAACATTAAAAACTTGTAGCAAAAGGAAAGTGCAAGTCATTATTAAAAATCTGAATAAAAAAAAAAGAAACTCATAGTAGTTAAGAGCAAGCCGTCAAAGTGATATGTGGACAGGCGGTATAGTCATAATATTTAAAAAAGGAACATCGGGACAGAATTTGTAGCTCAGGGGACCTCATGGTAAAATCAACTGTTCAGGGGTGGAGCGGACATCAGGGAGGGTTGCCCTGGTATTGTGGAGCACCCGGACTGTTCGTCAGACTCTGCTTGTACTGACTTGTCCTTCAAGAGTGTACGAGTGTGGTATACAAATTTGCCAAAGTTGGCCATGTTCTTCACAATGTCCAAAGTGTAGAGCTGACAGAAGGCCTCCTTTGCTGTACGGGTGCCCAGTTGAAGAAGAATAGGTCTAAGGTAAATTCTGCGGGCTTGTCGCAAGGCTGGGCAGCATGACAAAATGTGTGCCAGGGATTCCCTTTTATAATTACAAAGACGACACTCTGTAATGTCCGACTGTACTTTCCAAGATGGATATAGTTCTTTTAAGGGGAGCGGATGTAGTATTGCTGCCTAGGATCTGATGTAATGCTTGTCTCCCCACGGCCGGCATGAGGTGGGGCTTATGAGTGAGCAAGATTTGAGGGAGACAAAGAGTTTCATGAAAGTCTCTGGCTGCCAAGCATTCCATGTTAAAAATGCGAGAGCGGGGGCGTAATTGCCTTTTTATTGTTGTTCTAATCATAGCGTAATTAATTGCGTTAGGATCCCAGTTCTCGATCGCTAATTGAAGAAGATCTTTGGCTATGGTAAGGCAGGCAGACCAGGGATTACACGGTTTTAAAAAGATGGATTTAATGAGGGCCTTCATAGAATTCTCAGGCGCCATAATTGTTAAATAGAAGTATTTTGTCAAGGCGGCCAGCTCTTCTAATTTTTGTTGGTTAAGATCGAATTCAAGGCAGATCAATGTGTTTCTTGTACAGGCTGGTAAGCCTAATATCTTTTTGTACGCTGTGCAGTGGATTTTTTCCAAGTCCTGTGCGAACATTCCCGGAAATGCCTGTTGCGCATAATTGAGTGACAGTAGTAATTTGGCTCTCAGTACCCTTTGAATTGCCGTGGTTGTTGGGCTGTCTAAGGTGGCATATAGCTTGCAGAGAGCATGTGTGACCATTTTCCCTTTTTTTTTTTTTTTTTAATTTTTAAATTAATTTTATTGAAGGTCCGTCAATAACACAAAATCAGCACATCAGCAATTACACTAGAATGCGATTACATCGTGTACAATATCAAGAAATATTCATCAAATAAAAGCTGTAGTATCTGGAGCAAATGGATGTCAATGGGTACCAAAAGACACTGCCAGCACGTAATAATAATGTGCAGAACCATGGCAGGGTAATCTGCATAGTCGTTACAATGACCACACGTATATATAAGGAAGTCAAGCGGGGTCCGTCCATGGACATAGAGGACCAAAGTGTTAGAGGGCACATCCAGCGTAACTCTCTCCTGAGGGGGATTGTGTCATGCCTAAGTGTACAAAGCGTGTAGGCCTCACGGCCCGTCAGTAGTAATGGTAGGGTGCTCTAGCAGGTATGTCTGTAGTGGGCCCCAAATGTCGCGGGGGCGTGAGGAATGGGGGAGTAGTTCAGCATATGTGCAGAGTTGATCTTGCCAAAGGATCATATGACCTAGCCACTCCTTAAATTTGGGTGCTCGGCCACGGCCCCATCTACAGGCCACTCGGCGCTTTGCCAACACTAGACAAAAGGACACGAATTTCCGATACTTGACAGGGATATGTTCAGTATACCCTAGGAGTGTAATAAGTGGTGATCTGGAGATGGGTGAGGAGGTCATAGAATCGAGGGCCGTGAGGATCTGACGCCAATATTGAAGCACCTCAGGACATCCCCATGCTAAGTGTAAAAAATCAGCTTGTTCTGCCTTACAACTGTCACATCTGTCAGAGTCGCGCAGGCCAAAATTATGAAGTCTGACCGGGGTGTAGTAGCTGCGGTGGAGAAATCTGTAGTGGATGACTCGGAGCCTACTATAGGAGGAGACTTGCTCCGTCTGCTTGCAGCAGTATGTCCATTGTTCATCGGTTATGTCCTGACCTAGTTCTGCCACCCATTTAGCGCGAGCCGCACATGGTGGGTAATCATGGTCTACATACAAAGGGGCATATTATCAAGAACGGCGTTAAACATTATCGCCGGTTTAGCGGCAGAAAACTGCCGCTAAAGCGGCGATAATGGGCTTGATAATATGCCCTTGAGAATTCCAATAGAAGTCCATGTTCTGGTGTGAACATGGGCTTCTATTGGAAGTCTCCAGGGCATATTATCAAGCCCATTATCGCCGCTTTAGCGGCAGTTTTCTGCCGCTAAACCGGCGATAATTTTAACGCCGTTCTTGATAATATGCCCCTAAGTGTGGTAGAGTGTGGACACCAAGTGGGAAGTGGAGTCTGCGTGCAAGATCAGGTGCAATGGCGCCAGGGTATTCGGTTCCGAAGGGTATGTGGAGTGGCAGGCCTGTATGCCATGACGAAGACGAGCATATAGAAAGGTGTCCATGGTAGATGGTGGGGGGTCATGGCACATTTGCTGGAGAGAGCGAAACTTGCCGCTGATATAGAGGTCATCCCAGCAGCGAATATTTCGTGTGCGAGCCATCTTCCTAAATATGCCTTCCTGCAGTAGTGTCACATCTGGGTGATAGGTGAGTGGTAGAAGGGGGAATAGAGGCAGGATTCGGACACGCGGTCCAGGATGCGAGCCCAGGTCTTTATCGTGCAGTCCACAGAGGTGGGATTATGCCTCCGAGGTTCAACACTGGAAAGTAAGATGCCATCTAACGGAATTGGGTCTGCGAGCCAATGTTCAGTGGCGACATGCGGGGTGTAATGAGGTGAGTGAAACCAGTAGTGAGCGAAGTGTGCCTGCGCACTTATATAGTATAATTCGAAATTCGGACGTCAAAGCCTCCCTGTGCATAAGGTCGTACAAGTGTGTCCCATTGAATGCGTGGCTGCTTACCGCCCCATACCAGTCTAATCAGTTCGGATCGGAGAGTGTGGAAGAAGTGACGGCCGGGGTCATAAGGGATGTTGAGGAATAAATATAAAAACTTGGGAAGAATAACCATTTTTATGAGGGATATGCGACCAGCCATGGTTAAGGGTAGTGCAATCCATCGAGTAATGCAGCCAGTGACGTGTTCTATCGCACATCCGTAGTTAAGACACATTAGTTCATCCCGGTCTGCTGTAATGCGGATCCCCAAGTATTTAACCTTGTCCTCGCACCACGCAATGGGGTAGTCCGTGTCAAAGGGAGAGGCGGCGCTGGTCAATGGGAATATTTGTGATTTAGTCCAGTTAATATTAATACCGGAGTGGCCGCCGAACTTCACAAATTCACGCATAAGTGTTTTTAAATTTTGGCAAGGGTTTTTGATGTAGAGGGTTACATTGTCCACATAGAGGGAGATGATGATGGGACGAAGGAGGCAGCGTAGGCCTACGTGATGGTAATGTTGCCTAATCTTGGCTGCCAATGGTTCCATCACTAAGGCAAAAAGGATAGGGGAAAGGGGACACCCCTGACGGGTGCCGCGGGAGAGGGAGAAGGTGGGTGAGGTGTGCCCGTTGATCAAAACTTTTGCTGTTGGTGAGGTATATAACAATTGGATCCAAGAAAGGAAGCCGATGGAGAGCCCCATGTTTTGTAATACAGTGAAGAGGTAATCCAACTCCACATAATCAAAAGCCTTAGAGGCGTCTAAAAAAACTGCTACCAGCACCCGTTGAGGATCGACCGTTTGTAAGATGGAGAATAAGGTTCTAAGGTTGTGGGACGTCGCTCTCCCAGAAATGAACCCCGCCTGATCTGGAAGGACCAATTTGTCAAGCAGCAGGCACAGGCGATTCGCCAATAACTTAGCAAGTATCTTAGCATCTGTGTTTATGAGGGAAAGGGGTCTGTAAGATTCACAGCGGTCTGATGGCTTGCCTGGTTTTAATAAGGACGTGATGAGGGCCTATCTCATTGAGGCAGGAAGAATTTGTGTTTCATGGGCCTCAAGAAAGACTTCTTTCAATACTGGGAGTAATGAGTCAATGTACGAGTTATAAAAATCAATGGGTAGGCCATCAGAGCCTGGGGCCTTGCCTGATTTCATTTGCATGATGGCTTCCCGCAGCTCATCATCCTCAAATGGCGCGTCTAGGAATTCGCGTTGTGCGTCTCCTAACCAGCCTAGAGTTATGTCTCCAAAATAAGGGGCAAAGTCTGGGGGGGATGTACTTTGTGATTTATACAGAGTCGCGTAGAAGGTGGTGAATGTGTTTAGTATGTCGTGACTGTCCCTATGTCGTATGCCCTCGTCATCGACCACATCAAGCACGTAATTAGAAAAGCGAGGTTGTCTAATATCATTAGCTAAGGCGCGTCCCGGTCTCCCTCCCTCCCCATAGCGGCGGGCAGTGAAATACTTGCCCCTGAATTTCACCTCGCGGTCCGCAGTGGTTGTCTAGTCTGTAAGCTTTTCATGGAGTAAAGCCCGATGTGTGTCAGAAGTAGTGGTCCACATGTCAGCTTCCAATCGTTTAATCTCGCCCTCCAAACGATTCAGATTTCTTCTAATGTCACGGAATACTCCGAAGCTCTTGGACATGCCTATGCCCGAACAGTGACCTTGAAGGCCTCCCATACTGTGCCCATCTGATCTACGGAGCCTTTATTTCTGGCAAAGAAATCTGTGATCTCTTCTCCTAATTTGGCCTGGAAAACCGTGTCTAATAATGTCTTGGGCAGTAGTCTCCAGCAACAAAGAGTGGCAACAGAGTTGGGGGGATTATCTCAAGACACACAGGAGCGTGGTCTGAGTATGTGCGGGCCAGGTGAGTAACCGAACGAATCCAGGAGGTCACTCCGCGCGAACAGAGCCAGTAGTCCAACCGGGACCAAGTGGCATGACCTGCTGTATAGAACGTGCCCTCTCTATCAGTGGGGTGTGTGTACCTCCATGCATCTACAAGTCCATGTTCTTCAAGTATCCCCGAGAGAGCCTCGTGTGTGTTAGTGTAATGGTGTGGTAGGGGATTGGACCGGTCAGCTGTTGGGCGTAGAGTCGTGTTGAAATACCCCCCATAACACATGGGTGGATCCCACTTGCAGTATGCGTCCCCAGAGAGAGGTGAAGTAATCAGGATCATCTTGATTAGGGCCATAGCTACAAGCTAGGGTGACCGATTGTGTACCTAGAGTACCCCACATCATGCAGCTGCGGCCGGATGCGTCACTGTAGGTGCCCCCTAGTATAAATGGTGTATTCTTTTTAACCAATATGAGCGTACCACGAGAGTACGTTGAATAGGATGAAAATGTGCGTGCGGAGGCCCATCTACTGCCATAGCACGAGGGGCGGCGGGGGTCCATATGGGTCTCCTGAAGTAGGGCAATTTGTACGTGATGGCGATCCAGATACGCTAGGATTTGCGTCCTCTTACGAGGGTCACGAAGTCCTCTGACATTCCACGTAAGTAGTTTGATGCTTAAGTGATCGATTTGTGCTGCCATAGTAAATAGGGAAGGTGTAAGTGATGTGGATGTAACTGTTTAAAAATATTGCAGTTATATATGTAACATGTGGCATGCTGAGCACCATTTATCCTGCAAGTGGCGGAACAATAAGAAACATTCTCACCTCTTCCCACCCTCCAACAATAAGAAACCCCATTCGAGCTGACAATGAAACCCATGTAAAGTCTCAACACCACCCCCTCCCACAACGGCACCCCAATTGTGCCGGCATATTGCTGCCCACCCAATGATTCCCAGCGTGTCAGCCATTGTCCCTGGGCCCGGTAAGACCAGAACAGTAACAATACAGGCCAACAAACAACAGCCCAAAAAACAGAAAAATAAGGGGGATCTCCCATAGGAGGGGGGAGGGGGGAGCGCCAAGTGGGCACTAGTCCCTTCCCATGTCCCGATATTACTGCATAGCAGTCCCCTGGGCTATGAAACCAGGCAGGGGGACCGAACAGCACAGGGGGAAGGGGTGCTCAGTGAAGCATCAAAGACATCTACCAGTTATACATAAGTGTAGTGTCAGATATTCAACGATAACAACTACAATGTTCAAAGCCGCTAGGGCACTTATCTGTCCCAGATCAGTCAGCAATGGTGATGGGCAGTCCAACAGCACACCAGTGAGGGACCCACAGCAGAAGAAACCAAGTCCAACAGGGAGTTCATATCGCACGCTGTTTTGTCGTGGGTAATGGAGGAGTCTGGGAAAAAAAAAAAGGGAGCAGCAAGCGATACGTCATGTATTATCCTGGTGCCAACTAACTTCCGGGCGGCGAGGGAGATCTGGAAGCGTGTTCTCGGCGCGACGAGCGTTGCATAGCAGTCTTCAGGAAGTCTTCCACCTGTTGTGGATTCGTGCAGATTATGTGATTATCTTCATGAGTGATCCGGAGTTTCGCGGGGTACAGAAGAGCATATTCTATGTTGGCTTTGCGGAGTTTCTGCTTTACAGGGAGGAGTTTCCGGCGCACCTCCTGAACTGCAAGGGTAAAATCAGGGTAGATGGAAAACAAATTGCAGAGGTTTTAATTCACTGGCTTTTTGTAGCGCAACATCCCTGTCCCTGTAATTAAGAAGTCTGGCAATAATGGGCCTTGGGGTGGCTCCTGGCGGGGGACGGGGCCCCAGGGAGCGGTGTGCACGCTCCACAACAAGATGAGGCGAGAAGGAGGCCGCACCCAATGAGCCCTTCAGGAGGCGTTCAACATAGTCCTCCATACGTCCTGTATTGGTGCTTTCCGGTATGCCAATTAAGCGGATGTTGTTACGACGGCTTCGGGCTTCAATGTCCTCATTTTTGGCCGCTATGACTTTTAATAGTTTATCCATTTGTGTTACCTGGCCTTGCAACTGAGAGGTGGTATCCTCGTTTTCAGAGATGCGGCGTTCGGCCTCCTTAAGCTGCCCATCATGCTTGTCAACTTTGTGTACTAAGAAGTCGAGGCGATTGTTCATAGCCTCCATCTTTCCGGACAGGTCCGTTAAACTATGCTGAATGGCCATAAGAAGCGTCTTGATGTCATCCCCTGGAGATGGCGAGGATGTTTGACTGTGATCCATATCAGCTGATGCAGAGTCTGCTGAAGTTGAGCGCGTCGCAGCTTTCTTTGCCTCGAACGTCAGTCTGGGCTGTCGGTTGTCAGGCTTCCCCATGGTGTTGTTTTGCATGGCTAGGCAGTGTGGTCCGGTATCCGCAAGCTTTCCAAGGAGTATGTAATGTCGTCATGTGTTAAGTATGACCAGACAGAGGGACGAGACCACCAGGCAGTGGAGAGATATAGGATCTGTACCAGCCGGCGCACCTGAGGCAGAGCGAAACGCGACTGGGCAGGGTTTTATGGCAAAGTCAGAGTAAACAGCGCGTCGGTTGAAGGTCCAGAGGAGTCAGTGGCGTGTTGGTGGTGGTGTTGCGTGGCAGCTCTGTGAGGGAACCATGGGCCACAGGCAGGTAGCAGGTAGTGAGCTGGCACAGGCCCCACGACGGTAGGAAGCAGTCCAGTACTTTGCGCAGGAACGTCGTCTGAGGTTGCAGGTAGGAGAAGGGGAATAGCAGTCAAATGTGCAATAGCACCGAAGGAATAGTGGTCTGCCGTCAGACGTGAGAGAGAACAATGCAGCTCGTAGGTGAGTGCGCGCTATGGGGCCCCGCGGTGCAGTGACAGGCCCTTGCGGGTGTCGTGTGCTCCCCGGTGGAAGGGTGTAGCGCGGTCTGGCAAGTTCAAGGCACACTGACTACAGATATGGAGCGGAGATGTGCGGGGTCGCCGGTCCATAGGTGCCGACTGGGCAAAGCACCACACGGGGGCAGTCAGGATCGGGGCCCGTCCCCAGCAGCGGGACCACACAAATACAGATGGTGCAGGCCAATCACCAGCACAAAAACGAATTCACGGTATGGGCACCCTCAGCATAGTGGTAGTCCGTACACGGGAGTGCCAGGTGTTTCTTGAGGAAGGGCTGTAGGGTAGCTGAGCCGGTCATAAATATGGCGACCTTAACAGAGGCACTGGGAAGTATGAAGGGCCGCCGGCCCACGGACATATACGTTGCGCTAGGTTTATGCGGGGGGGATCCCGGCACCCCAGCAGGCTGGACGTCGCCAGTCGTGCAAGGCGCTTCACCAATGACGAGAGGGTCGGGGGAGAGCGGCGCAGTCCCCGCCTCCCCCGCCGATCCGCAGCGCCCGCACCAGGTCCGCGGCTCACCTCAATGTCCGTTAAGCCGATGGTCTCAGGCGCCGATGGTGCTGGTCATAGGCGCAGGCAGTGGAAAGTAGACACCAGCAGGGCGGGCAGGGGAGCGGCACTCAGTAGAGAACCCCAGGCCAATCGCGGGAGGCCACGGGCCCAGTCCCACGTGGGAATCCGGGGACTGGCGTAGAGGTAGTAGCTGAGCCGGCCTCCAGCCTGAGCGTCAGCCCCCACGCACGGAGTAGATATCGTCTCGCCAGGACACAGCAGGCCGCTCAGGAGTCGCAGTTCTCCGCCCAGCGTGGCAGGGTAGTCTTGCTTGCAGGCAGGTTACAGTAGTAGTCTGGAATCACTGGTAGAGACACGGATATCTTACGGATTTTTTCACCGAGCCTCCAGAGCCTCACAGGTGTGCGGCCATCTTGGATGTGCACCACCTAGCGCCCCGACCATTTTCCCTTTTTGCCGCAGTTTTTGTAGGTGGACCCGTGGGTGGCCAGTCTCACTAAGCCAGGCCCCGAGATAGTTATAGCTTTATACACAGTCCAAAATCAGGGGCCCAGCCGCCACTTGATGAGTTTTTTCTTCTGGTAGCAGCCAAAAATCACTACTTTGGACTTAGTTGCATTAGCTACCAGCTCGTTCTTGGTGTTATATTCCGACAAAGCCGTGAGAGCTTTTTGGAGGCCTATTTTGGTGTGGTCCAAAAGAACGAGGTCATCGGCATACTGCATCAGATGGATCTTTGTGTGGCCAATCTTAGGAGTAGCTAGAGATGCTCCATGCAGTGCTCGGCCCAGGTCGGTGGTGTACAAATTAAAAAGCATCTGTGCCAGGACGCATCCCTGCTTTAGCCCCCGATCTGTGGCAATTTTCTCTGTGGCAGACTCCCTGGAAAGTTTGACCCTTACCCAGGTACGAGAGTACAGAGATCTAATAGCTCGTAGTGATGTCGAACAGATGTTCCACTGTGCCAATTTCTGCCAGAGGATGCTACAGACTACCCCATTGAAGGCTGCGGAGTAGTCGATGAAACAAGTGAAGAGCAGAGGAGAGCAGTGGGCTACCGCTTGTTGGGCTAAGTATGAACCCTGTCTGGTAAAATGGCAGCAGACCTTCAGTGAGAACCCAATCTGCTAGTTCCTGCAAGAGTGTGTTCTCATATGCCTTACCCTCGATGTCCAGCAGGGCAATCATCCGGTAATTCTTAGGGTCGGTGTTTGCCCCTTTTTTGAAGATTGGTTGCAACAGTTAGCCCCTCCAGGAATCTGGGACGTCCTCCATAAGCCTACATTCTGCATATAGCAATGAAAGTTTAGAGGACCAGAAATCTATGTCCTCCCTAAAAAGGGAGACGGGCAGCCCATTAGGGCCGGGCAATCCACTTTGCCAAATCTTTTTTAGGATGGTACGAACTACTGCGTCACCTGGAAGTGTTGAATCCACCGGTGGCCCAGGGGACTCCGCTCTGATGTTATCCGCCTTCCTCTGTGAGGTAGGTCCATTTGGGGAAGTGGCTTTCTGGTCGACGATGTACAGAAATTTCACGTAAGCTACCCAGGTATCCGCGTCGACCAAGTTCTCTCTCCTGGAGGTCCCATGAAGTAGGTTATTTAAATATTGCCAGAATTCTTGGGACTTGCATGGCGCCAACAGCTCAAAGATCTTTAGCTATTTCACCTCTGTGGCTTCCCTTTTTAACTTCCAAACGAGTTGCATGTGGGTCTCTGCTGCTGACTTCAGCTGCTTTTTATCGGCATTAGTTCCCATTTTTTGATACGCCCTTTGTTTTATTTTTAGTTGCTTCGCGCTTTGGTTGATCGCTGGGACTTGGCCTAAAGTGTATGATGATTTGCTTATTATACTGCGAGTAGTGCTTCCTCGGAGCGGCGTGCTCAGTTCATATGCAAGTTTTTCCCATTCGCCTATGAGGGCCTGCTTATTTAGCCCGATCCGCCAGCCAGTCCATGTGGATTTCCATACGTCAAATTTGTTGATGGTCATCTGCCCCCATTTGATTCTCCTAAGAAGCTTGTGGTGTTCTTCACCCTTAGAGTTACCGATGGGGCTGAGAATATGGCGGAATTCCACTGTGGTCGTTAAATGCAACTGCAAGGCAGCATGATTGCTTTCACTCCATGGGATCACTGTGGAGCTTAGCATATGTTTTTGTAGCTGCTCCCTTAGTAAGAAGTAGTCTAGAGTTGTCCGACTGTTGTAAGTAGGTGCGTGGATTATTCCTAGCTTGGACACTGTGGATGAGACCTGAGCTGTTGCCAAGTTGTACGTCCAAAGGAGGGAATTGAATCTCCCTGTGCTCCCTGAGGGGTTGACATCGGACTCCTGTTCCCCTATATTATTCGTGTTGAAGTCCCGAAGGTTGATGATCTCCATGGAGGCAAATTGTGTTAGGAGAGTTTCAATCTGTTTGATCAGCCGATTGAGCTTGTCCTTGGGGCCCTGACCATGGGTATTATAGTATACATTGGTTAGGAGTATAGGTAGTGGACCGTCCGCGGACTTAAGGCCTTTCAAAGTGCCAGCTAGGATCGTACCAGTAGAGTTCTTTATCTCTGTAAAGCGCAGCTTTAGGGCGTGCTTGATGTATATGGAAATACCCCCAGAGGGTCTCCCAAATAGATTGAGTTTGATTGCTGGTTTAAAGTATTCTGCGTAGCCTGGTAAGGAGATGGGTGCAGTTGCCCACGTTTCTTGGACACAGATTAGATCAGCCCCTTCGAGGAGTGTGTTCACCGATGGGCTTTGCAGAACCTTATGCATCCCAGTGACATTCCATGTCATGATGATTAGTGATTGGGTGCTTCCTACTGTGCTGGTATGGTGGCAAGGCCCCTTGCTAGGTGGGGGCCAGAATCTTGTCGGCCAAATTGAAAGCAACCCAACCCCAATAAGCCGAGTTTGGGGAGGGTGGAGCGCAGGAGGGGGTGAAGGTTTTGGCGATAGAGATGACCTGTCTGCCTCCATGGGAGACGTCGACTCTGCACTGAATATTCATGTTTGATTGATCAATGGAGCATACCCCTTGGCTGGTCCCTCTCAGTACACAAGCCGTAGGCATGTTCTTTGAGGGTGCCTGTAAGATGAATGGGTAATTCTCATTTTCAAGCATCCGAATGTCACTTCCCGATTCTGCGTATTGTTCTTTTTCGTTGTACACACTTAATGCTGTATTTGGATTGCCCTAAGTTATAATGGTTTGATCCTTCCCTGGTTGCAAGGGTGAAGAGACAAATTGCACCCTAACAATGTCCCTGCTGGTGATATGAGACAGCGACTGGGTATGTAGGAGACGTTTCAGGATGTTTGATCTATTAAGAATGTTGATATTGCCTTTTGGTGTGTAAAGCAGTCATGCTCATTTATACTAAATGACCTCCCCCTAGAGCTGGAGTGTTTGGCCTAGAACTGGAATCGTTGTAGGGTGGCCTTCGTATTACTGAGGTTCTGTTGACATATTTCAGCATGCTCTGTGGAACTCGCAGGTATCTTCAGCTGGTCTTGTGGGTTCTGTTGTCCTGGGGGCAGCGTTAGCCCGATGAGGCTGTTAGGGTGAGTTTCTATTGTTGTTACACGGGCTTTTTGGTTGGTTGTTTCCTTGCCAGAGGGTGCTAAAGACTCTACTGGAGCTTGGGGCCCAGGTTGTCACGAAATTCCCATTCGAGGGGGCTCCCCCTAAGTCAACGGCCCCCACACAGGCTTCCTTGGCTTTGTTTATGGCTAGGCTTGTGGACATGGCAGGGCAGAACTGAGTAAGCATTTGGTCAGAGCCCACAGGATACTGACTTTTGTTGGCCATCCCTGGATCACTGTACAGCGTATGCTGTTCGTTGTCTTGGGCATTTGTGGCCCATTGTTGGACATTGTGAATGGTAGATAACCCAGGCTTTGTGATCTCAGCCAGTGTTGCTGTATCTCCAAGCGTGTCGTTCCACGTCTGTGTGGAGAAGGCCCCTGTGGTGGCCTGCACATTTGAATGTACAGCAATTGTTTGTGATGCTGGAAGGCCCGATTCTGGTAAGACCTGATTGTCGGCGTTCTTGCAGAATATAGGGAAGAGAGGTTGGTTGTTTTCTCTATCAGTGGTCCGCATTGGTGGTACTTTTTTGGGTCCCAAGTTAGTTGTATTTCCCTGGGGGATTCTCGATAGTAGTCGCTTTGCGTGCTTTTGTTGTTTTTTGAGTCGTTTCTTCTCTCTGCGCGTACTTGGTGGGGCGGTCTGAAGTGCGTCCTGCGAGCATGTGGCCCCTAAGTTGTCGGGCCGAGATCCACTATATGATTCCTGCCTCCTTTCGTTATCTCTGGGTGTAGAGGGGGTGGAGGGCAAACTGTTATACTTGTTGTCGGCTGGTGACGTTGGATGGATTTAGGGTCTACATCACTACTGGCTGCTGTGAGGCCCTTTACGCCTGTCACCAGGCTCACGGGGTCTGAGCAGGTTTTAATGCTAAGTTTTAGCTCCTCCACCAGCAAGGAGAGTACCGTTGGAAGGGATGCCAGTTTGACGACTGTCTCTGGGCACCGACATTCAAGAGGAGGAATTGGAGTGCTACTAATTGCCGCCATCCTGTCAACTTTCTTGGTCATGTCGGCCATTATTGTTGCCATGACTTGGAGGGTCTCCATTTGTATTTTTAGCTTCTCCGATTGCCATGTTAAAGCATTTATGGCTGTAGAGAGGGAAGTGCTGACCAATCTTAGGAGGTTATCCTGAGCACATGAAAGTTCAAAAGGAAGTAGCGAAGGTGATCTGTGAAGGGAATAGCTTAGCTCAGGCTCAGAGGAGGAACCTATGGTGATACATGATCCTTCCTAACACTTGTAAATATTTGTGTCTTGTGGCGATGCTCCCCTAAGTTGGCAGGGTATGCCCAGACGTGGGTCCCTTGCTCACTTTGCCACTGGATTCAAGATAGCCTGGCTGATGAGGGTTTTGAACCCGAAACCGGTCCCAGGATGCTTGTTTCCGGTCCAGGGAAGACATGGCTTGGCAGTTCGGGCTGGACTGTTCCCATGAGGCACAGGGTCAGACTGATTTGCATATGGCCATGTCTGAACTGGGGTGGTGGAGTGAGCTAAAGAATGATGATGGATTAAACCCAGATCAGTTGACTGGGGGTGAGTGTTTGATTTGCTCTAACGCTCCGCCCATCGTCCCCTTTGGTATCGCTTTGTTCGCCCTAAGTTGGCAGGGTATGCCCAGACGTGGGTCCCTTGCTCACTTTGCCACTGGATTCAAGATAGCCTGGCTGATGAGGGTTTTGAACCCGAAACCGGTCCCAGGATGCTTGTTTCCGGTCCAGGGAAGACATGGCTTGGCAGTTCGGGCTGGACTGTTCCCATGAGGCACAGGGTCAGACTGATTTGCATATGGCCATGTCTGAACTGGGGTGGTGGAGTGAGCTAAAGAATGATGATGGATTAAACCCAGATCAGTTGACTGGGGGTGAGTGTTTGATTTGCTCTAACGCTCCGTCCATCGTCCCCTTTGGTATCGCTTTGTTCGCCCTAAGTTGGCAGGGTATGGCCAGACGTGGGTCCCTTGCTCACTTTGCCACTGGATTCAAGATAGCCTGGCTGATGAGGGTTTTGAACCCGAAACCGGTCCCAGGATGCTTGTTTCCGGTCCAGGAAAGACATGGCTTGGCAGTTCGGGCTGGACTGTTCCCATGAGCCACAGGGTCAGACTGATTTGCATATGGCCATGTCTGAACTGGGGTGGTGGAGTGAGCTAAAGAATGATGATGGATTAAACCCAGATCAGTTGACTGGGGGTGAGTGTTTGATTTGCTCTAACGCTCCGTTCATCGTCCCCTTTGGTATGCCTTTGAATCTGTGCTTATTCTTGGTGTGTACAAGTTGTCAGCAATAATTTTTGAAATTTTGTGCAGGCTGGCGATATTATCCGGTGACTCCCAAACAGTAGCAGAAAGCAGTAAGAGGGCCTTCTCGAAAGTTTGTTGCCTTGCTTAATGTGCGTTTAATTAATTGGAGCTGAAAAGGCTCCCAGGTTGTGGCAAGATTGAGACCATTCCTCCTCCAGGCCTGGCTTGAGGCCATGGGGTGACTGGGCAGTATAATTATGGTGGTTAGGTGGGCTGACTCCACCCCTGTGATTGGGGTGACTGGACCTATCTCGTCCTCGCTGCCTCTCCCAAAGGCGGCCTTAGGCCATCTCTTGTCCGTACTTATAGTTGTTGCTATGAAGGCTTCGGAGCCCTCAAGGTCCTCGGCATCCTCGGCATCCTGGCTTGTGCTATCAGGGCTGTTCTCCGAAAAAGGTGGTTTCTGGGCCCGAACCCAACTACGCAGGTCATATGTTTTGCCAGCATTTGTCTGGGAGGATGCTCCCCCCAAAGCGTCCTGCTTGAAGGCGTGACTCGTGCTGCAGATTTTGATTTCTGCTTTGGCCTTGGCAGGCGAGCACCTTTCTTAGACATGGCAACAAGGGAGCCCTTTCCCAAGCACCTACGATTGACCTCAGGAAAGAGGGGAAGTTAGAAAATACCTGTTTACCGAAGGGTAGTCCTGGTAAGTCCTGAGTAATGGGTTTGTGCGCTGGAGGCTTGGTAAAGCAGGCCAGGGGTGGGTAGACAGTTAAAACAGAGGCGGCTCCTCTGCCCTCTGACCCCCGTTCCGTGCTCCTCACCCTGCCCCCCGGACCCTCACTCCACACGTCTCAGGACACGCACTCACCGAGCCCGGCAGGGGGGGATGAGCTCCAGGAGAGGCAGCCAAGATTTGGTCACCACCGGAATCAGGGGGCGAAGAAGACACCACCAGCCAGAGTCAGCAGCAGACAGCTCCTTTTTGGCCCCAGACCCAGCCCTGTATGGCCCCACCCTATCCTGTCTCCTCTGGCTCCTCTCTCGTGCCCACTCGCCAGTGGGCGTTATCAATTTGCTGGTAGGTAACTGGCTGCTGGTAGAGAAAAGTGGAGGCTGAGGGTGAGATGCCAGGAGGTGGGGGGCACACAGGGCTCAATCGCAGGCTGCACCCAATCTAGTTGGGCCTCCTCCGCGATACTGCCGAGGGCTCACTCTCACTGCGACCGTCTACTAATGGCAGCTGCGCTTGCCTCTTGCCGCGGGGTGTTACCATGGGGCGTTGGGCGTTGGACCCCTCAGGCCATGCACCGGGAGGTGCTGTAAAGCTCCGCCAGAAAGATTCTTTCGACGAGCAGCTTGTGAGGGGCAGGGAGCGGCGAACGAAACCTCGCTCAGCTCCTCAGCTTGGCTCCTCGCCCACTCAACATCTGCATCTCACAAATCCCGTCTGCATCCTCACAAATCCCGTCTGATCACGGAGAGTCAGCCGTCCATCATGCCACAGCGGAAGGAGAATGTCCTCTATAGCAACATAGGAGGTTTTTAACCGGCAGGAGATGAGCACCAATTCCATCACCCGATCCCAGGAGCACCCGAGACTGGCCGCCTGACTCAGAAAGACTTATCCCATGATTGGAGGAGTGCCATGGATGCCTAGTGCATCTTCACAGCACCCAAACTTCTTCTCACTTCCAGGCCACTGACACACGCCTGGGCCTGTGAAACTGCAGCTCCAATCAAGAGCATGTAAAACTGATTGCTGATCCATCAAGCCTGGGGAACTTAGTCTGATGGAAAACTCTACTGAGCTGGGACACTTTGACTTTTGAGAAGCCACTGCAGATCTTCTAAGACTTGTACTTTCTAGCGGGGGCCTAACCTGAATGATCTTCTGGCATGGTTGGGGAATAACCCCCATTCTTAGATAGGGGAGTGGGACTCTAGGACATACTGACACAACCCTAGAGTGCTGCCAGTATGAAGACTATGTGTATTTTTTGCTGTACGCCATATTTAACTTTGGGTTCTTATATAAATACTACTTTTTACATTAATCTAGCTGGACATTCATTTATTGGGGTTACTGAGTTTACTTTGAGTTGTAAGTCTGTGTTGCATCTACCTTCCCCGAGGAACCCTGAACTGCTCGACCGGCTTTAGCATTGAGAATCAAGTGCTGAAGGGGTAGTACATGGCCCACTTACTCAGGACCCATAGTAGGTCGGGCCCTGGGACATCAGGAGCAAAAAGCCACAACCTGCATGGTTGGGCCCAGTAGCTCCTGCGTGCCTCATGGCCCTCTGAAAGAACTTCTGGCACTTTTGCATCCCAAAATCTCTATTGATTGATCAGGCAGAAACAACTCTCTCAAGATAGCAGTCAGCCTTGTATGGCTATATGTTGATGACAAGCTACTAGCTGGTACAGTGGATTTCCTGTTACCACTACCCACAATGTGACCCTTTTATCATAGCATTAGGACGGACTATATTTAATACTTTAATCTCAGCACTAACAAATATGGCCGCAATCAAGTCAAACAGACAACAATATAATGATGTTTTGTTTGCATGACAATTAACTGGTGCTCCTTGCAGGCGTTGTCGAAATAGTCTGCTTTATTTGTCTGCTTAAAAACAATGAAGAGCATCCACTCCAGAGCACCTTCTGACCCCTGCCCGCCGCACATCGTCCACAGAGCCGCCACTGCCATCGCACGCAAGCTACCCCGAACCATCAACTACTCCCTCGAGACAACCACATTCCCTAACAAATGGAAGTGCGCCACAGTCAACCCCCTCCTAAAGAAGCCCTCCGTAGACCCAACAGACCTCAACTTCAGGCCCATCTCACTGCTTCCTTTTGGGGCCAAAGTCATCAAAAAGACTGTCAACACCCAGCTAGCACACTTCATAGAAACCAACAACATCCTAGACACCTCTCAATCCGGATTCCGCAGCAACCACAGCACTGAGACCGCCCTCCTTGCCTCCACTGACGACATCCGTGCCCTCCTCGACCAAGGCCACATGGCAGCCCTCATCCTCCTGGACCTATCAGCGGCCTTCGTCACCATCTCCCACAGCACACTAACCACCAGAATCCACGACGCCGGCATCCAACGAAAGGCCTTAGACTGGATACGATCTTTCCTCTCAGGCAGAACACAGAGAATAAGACTCCTGCCCTTCCTCTCAGAACCAACAGAGATCAGACGCGGAGTACCCCAAGGATCCTCCTTCAGCCCCACACTCTTCAACGTCTAAATGGACCCCCTCGCAACCATCATCAGAAACCACGAGCTCAACATCGTCTCCTATGTTGATGACAACCAGCTCATCCTCTCCCTCACCAAAGAACCCAACATCACCAGACACAACTTCCAAGAGGGGATGAAAACTGTCACGACCTGAATGAGGAGCAGCTGCCTGAAGCTCAACTCAGATAAAACAGAAGTCCTCATCCTCGGCTCCACCTCTTCTGCAGGGGTTGACACCTGGTGGCCCCCCACCCACAGAAACCCACCCACCCCAACAGACCACGCATGCAACCTCGGCATCATACTCGACTCATCACTCACCATGAATCTCCAAATCAACGCTGTATCCTTTACATGCTTCAACACCCTCTGCATACTTCGCAAGACTTTCGAGTGGATCCCCCCGACTCAAGGAAAACCGTCACTCACGCACTCATCACCAGCAGACTGGACTACGGCAATGCCCTCTATGCCAGAATCAACAAAAAACTCCTCCGCAAACTCCAGACCGTCCAGAACGCTGCAGCCAGACTTATCCTCGACATCCCACGACACAACCACATCACCCAACACCTACGCGACCTCCACTGGCTCCCCGTCGAAAGCAGAATAACCTTTAAGCTGCTCACACACGCCTACAAAGCCCTCCACAACACCAGATCTCCTTCCACACCCCCAAGAGAAACCTCCGCTCAGCCGACCTCGCCCTAGCCACCGTCCCACATTTATACAGGACCAGAGCAGGTGGAAGATCCTTCTCCTATCTCGCAGCCAAGATCTGGAACGAACTTCCCCTTCACCTCCGACGGAGCCCGACACTGCACCAATTCAGGAAGAACCTCAAGACCTGGCTCTTCGAATGACTCCAACGGAGCTGCTCACACACACCCCCAGTGCCTTGAGACCCACATGGGTGAGTAGCGCGCGCTACAAAACCCTGATTGATTGATTGATTTGTGAGTGTTGTTGAAGTGTTTAATGAAATGGTGAAGCTATGAACACTAGCACTTGATATTCTTTTCTGTAAGACACAGTATACTGTGTATGAGGACTATGTAAATCAGTGTAAAGGACAACTGCATTCTCTTTGCTTTTCGTTCTCCTCAGGCATCACTCTTCAACAACAGATGTATTCAAGATTTTTTATCTTTCTGAAATCGACTGTTCTTTGAAAATGCTTTTCTTGCTATTCTATTTATATATTCAAATGATAAAGCCCACAAGCCAAAGGATTCATAAAAAAATTGTTAACAATGGTAGTTGTCACTGTAGGGAGTTGGTCAGGCAACATTTTGCTGTGACTTTGTGTGAAATGTAAAGCAAAAAACACTGTGATAAATGTATATATTGACACATAGCACAAATCAATTCTTCCACCGGGGTGCACAAGAGGAAGCACATGTAAAGAAATGCCATATCATTCAGGGGAAATCAATCCCAAATATAGCCTGGACGCATTTAAAGCAGTTCAGGGGGCTGGCAACATTAGCTATATAAATAGCTATTAACACCTTCTATATCAAAAGAGACCTAAATTACCGAGCGATGAATCAGTAAGACATGGCAACTCTATTGATGGAGAGCAATACAATCCAATATAATATCATAGCCGGCTAATAAAGTAGCAAGATAACAGCTCGCTCTAAGAATTTATAATCCGAATTGTCTAAGGATAAGGATCCCCGCAAAAAAGCAAATTCCATCCTAGAGTACATTAATGCATGGCCCCTGCTGTACAGTGGCAAAATGGTGGGGCCTCCCTGCAGAATGTAATGAAGGGCACCAAGTATCCTATATTTCACAGATATTCGTTGTCCTGGGACTGGGTGGGGGCCCCCTGAAAGGGTTGGGGGCACACTGAAGGATCTGCCCCTCCGCGCGCCAGGGCTGCAGGGGCATGTGTTACACCCTTGCCCCTACATTGGGCGAGACAGAACGAAATAACAGGCCAGCTTTGGAGCAAAAGGACAGGCATGCAGCTGAAATCTTAACGATATTACAAGCATTGAAACAACCCCACCTCGCTAATACAATGACTTGACCTGTTCCCCCCCACCCCTGAGCCTCCTCCCAACCTGCAGAAACCCCAAATTGGCACTCCTCGCATTCAAACTGCACCACCCTTTCAGTACATTCACCGTCGTGTCACACCTGCCCCCAGTGTCACTCTCCTGTACTCCTTCTGCCAATATTCCCTCGACAAGGAACCAAAACTTTCCGGCCTACTGTGTGATCTGCCTGACTGCTACCTGTCCTAAGCAACAACTAAAGCCTCAGTCACCACCTGTATGTCCCATAAAGCAAGCTCCAGGAATTTTTTTTATAAAAACTGTAATAAAGCCCACAAGAAAAAATTCTTAAGGGAGGGAGCTCTGGAAATCCTACTTCCTGTACAAAAACAATCCTACCTGTATCACAGGCACCGTGCAAAGGTGTCTGCATTGATGATATGCGCTCTAATTTTCCTCTTGTTTAGAAGTAAAACTATAAAACGCCTGCATTTGGTATAATAACTATAAATGAGATAGTACAGTCTGGATATCATCACAGCACTAAGACACCAATAGCATTTCCTATGTATTTAAAACATTTTAGATGTTATAGGGCCAAACCAGTCTTCTCTGTATGATAAGGACTTTGCTTCAACATTTCTTTGAAAGTAGTACAAGTACTCTTTTCATTGCTCCACTGTTGTACAACATTGGATTTCTCTATAGAAAAGATTTAAATATGCAATTTAGTTATTACTCTTTAGGTCTGGGCCAGGTTACATCTACCCAAACTAGACTTCATAATGAGTCCTGCTGATTCTGCAGTCTATTACTAGCAGTGGCGGCTGGTGACATTTGAAAGTGGTGTGGCGTAAAATAATTCTTGTACTGCACTTGGGCGAGTGAGCGTAGCGAGCAAGCCCGAACAACCTACGGGGGCATCGGGGGGGGGTTCTCCCCCCGAGAAAATTTTGAAAAAAAGAGTGGACAAATGGTGCATTTTCAAGCAAATTTGAGAAAGCAGGATGGTTAATAGAGCAATTGTGAATCTGTTGTAACAAAGTCAGTGACTGGCAAAACTATCAGTCTAATCAGATGCATATCAGACGTCTGCCTACCACATGCTCTGTCCATCTGTGCCACTGTGGGCTATTCTTTCACAAGTGATGGTTTGTACTAAACTGAGCTGGTATTCCTTGAATTCCACGAAGGTCCCTAGTATTCCAAAGAAAAATTCAACTCATCCATCAAAACAGTGCGATACTGAAATTCTCCTGTGTGGGACAAACACAGGAAGAAAACCACTGAATCAAGATGAGACAACTGAGATAGACGCTAGAGCCAGCCAGTCATGTGCAAGGGGCTGACTTAAGCCCACTTTAAGTTCATGTCATGTATGGAGACGATGGGTCTGCCTGCAGACTGCAAAAGTGGTCTGCAGCTGAGACATCAAAAGGGACCTGAACATTTGTGGGAGTCAGCTGCACTGGGCCTAGCTGCACATCTGGTCAACTAATGGATATGCCCATACAAATGCAATGCCTCTCACTCCACCCTGTGCAACGATGGAGACTTCTTGTTAAAAGTAGTCTTCCATTCCTGTTAGCAATGAGCTTCAAACTAAGAATGTCCTTGCCCATAGCCTTTTTCTTTACTCATTGAAAAAGGGTCAAAATAAATATGTTGCTATTATGCTAATGTAATACATATCAATAGCTTCACAATAGGCCTCTGCCGTTGACCACGACTAGCTAGACGAAATTTGCTGTGCTCTTTCTCTTGAGGCAAGTTCAAGTTGATGGAAGTGAAAGCTAGACAGGATGAGCACTCATGGCCCTTCCTGTCAGGAATTAGTAAGGAGTTCCCATCATCCCAGGACATGTCCGTATCACAACAAAAGATTGTGTAAGTGTTAAATAGGGAGTTCGTTTGTAATGCTAGATGTGATGATACAGATGTGTTTTAAGAATCACCTAAAATTGTGCACATCGCAACTATTGAGTCAAGATTTATGAAAATGAGTGATGCTAAAAAAACAAAAGCACAGAATAAATCGTTCATGAGTCTGCAAGCATGAAAGAGGTCAGAGTAACAGAAGACAATTGCTTCACCTGCAGGAGGCAGTGCACGGCTTCTTTGCAAAACAAGTTAAGAAAGAGCAATTACGTCTGAAGTGGAGATTTGTGAACATTCCTAATGCATGGGTTTGTAGTGCCGTAGGCGGTGTGAGCTTTTTTGTCACTTGGGCACAGTAAATGCCTGGTGCTTGTATGTGCAATCTGATGGCTCCTGTGCTGCGGTCACCTACTCAGTTTTACTTTTCTTACAACAGGTCACACTGTGTGGTCTCGAAAATCAATCTAGTAGAAGATGTTTCCACTTCTTTAGTTGCTAACTGCAGCAAAGTGCAGCACTTCAACTCACATCTGCATTGGGTCACTCTCCGGTCCCTTAAATTGGAGCAGTGGTTTTCATTCTGAAAACAAGATCCAGGGGGAGATGGTGCAGTCTCTCTTGCCGCCTCCTGCTCTCTGGCGAGGTGGAGAGCCATTAATCCTAGTCATTTTAGTGGTGCCAGGCTGGCTGCTCTCCATGATCTCCTGAGGATGTTCTGGGGGGGAAAGAGAGAATTCACCAATCGCCATCAGCCGTTCTTAAGAAGAGGTTTGGGTCACTGGCTGCTAATTACAGATGAATGTGTAATGGCGGCCACTGATCTGCAGTGGCCCAGAAGTGCTTCACAGCACAGAGCGCTAAACAGGACGTGGAACAGAAGGCACACACCATGGAAGCTTTTACTTAATGACTCCAGAACCAGACTGGACAGAGGAAGCTCGAGTGAGTGTGTTCGAAAAGTCCTTTACGATTCATCGTCCTGCAGGAGATGGCTAAGTGGCCGAACATGGGTAGAATTCTAAAGTGAAAGTACCGCACAGTGATGATTTAAAGAAAGTAGGTGTATGTCACTATTCTTCAAGGTTTCTAATAAAGAGTTATCTTTAAATGTTTCTAATATTATAATGCAGCCGTCGGTCAGGAATGTGCCTCGCGCTACAGCTTGCTCGACCTCTCCCCTTTCCGCATGCTGCCTGATCCAGCAGGCCTTCCACTGCAGTGCCTCGCCGCCTGCTTGGATTTACCGGAGGACACCCGGCAAACTGCCCATAACTAAATTGCCTACCAGCATTCGGGACACATCGCCCGGAACCCTTGAAGTATCCATTCGAATTGCTTCACCTAGCAAATTAAGAACATAGCGGTTTACCGCCTTTTCCAGATTCTACTTGCTCACACAGTTACTCGTCCTGATGATGGTCTCTAATTTATAGAGATCGAAACGCCGTCGACCTTTAACAACCAAAACTCCAACTGTATAAATTCCCTTGAGTTTTGCCTATGTTGTCAATGTGATGTAATTTTAAGTCACCAGCACTTTTTCACCTTTTCACGCAACCTCACTTGATGTGTGAGCACCAGGACTAGATCCTAAAATACATGTGGATGATATAACGTTTATGATGTAATAAATGTCTTGTCATCCCCACAACCTTGTGTCCCGCCATACGCTGTTTTTCCCTTCCTTCTCTCTCGTAACACGAGAGCTCAGACGAAAGCTTTATCTCGACTAATAGTAGCTCTGGCTACCCGAGGACCATTCTGGCCTCATCTTGACCACTGTTCTTTAAAAACACGTATACCACCCCGGGTCGTACCTTTGGGGTTCCCTTGTTCGCTAAATATATAGCCTGCGTCACCTCAGGCGGGGGCACGAGAAACACCAACACAGTACGAGCATGGCTGTCTGTTGATAACAGCCGCACTGCGCCCATTCCAGGGACCGTACCATACTTGTGTATCTGCCTTACTACACACAGCCAACAGTCATTGTATTTTTGTGGTGGTTGTTGGCCACAGTTTTATTACTCCTTACATACGTCGTATTTGTACAACTCCCCTGGACACCTTCTTGGGGCCGGGGTCATAAATCATTATCATACATTATCACGAATTGGGTATCACTCAGTGTCATTTGGACATCATAAATCATGGGTCATAAATCATCGGGTATCATAAATCATTCTGCCGCAATCGGCCATTATTTTGTTGTCGTAAATCACTCTGCCTGATCATCATAAATCATCAGCCATAAATCATGGTCATAAATCATCAGAATGTCATAAATCATTCTGTCACAAATCTGTCATCATTTTGTTGTCATAAATCATTCTGCATGGGCATCATAAATCATCAGCCATAAATCATCGGCTGGCCATAAATCACTGGTTTGTCTTTTGCTCATTTGCATCTCCTAGGGTCGTAATCACCCTGACAGCTCGTAGATTGTTCTTTGTTGTTTTCCACGCCCCTTGAGTGTGGGGGTTAGGCCCCAACTCGCTACCTTGCTAGTCTCTTTTGTGCCCTGCCATCTGGCGGGGGCTGGGCTGCAAGTGCCGTCTCCGTTTGCTACCCCGATGTTTGTCAGGCATACTCACCCAGCCGTGAGGCATCCCAGAGTGAGTGGCCCTCCTTCTACACACCGCCTTGTCGGTGTGTTTCCATAACCAAACCAATACTCTTTAGTTTCCGTCCCTTTTGGTTGGATTTGCGCTCTCTTTGCACTATTTACCTGTGGGGGTAGCTTCTTCCCGGAGTTAGGCCCCAGCTCGCTACCTTGTTAGACTCTTTTGTGCCCTGCCGTCCGGCGGGGGCTGGGCTGCAAGTGCCGTCTCCGTTTGCTGCCCCTTTTCGTTAGACCACTTCACTCAGCCGTGAGGCATCCCAAAGTGAGTGGCACCACTTCACTCAGCCGTGAGGCATCCCAAAGTGAGTGGCCTTACTCCCACACACCGCCCGGTGTGTCTCCATAGCCAACCATTGTACCATTAGTTCCTTTCGTCCCTGTCAGCACTGCGATGCTGCTGTTGTAGGTGTGGGTGGGTGGGACTCGAAATTCGTTGGCGCCGCTCCCCCAGCTCCCTGATGTAAAGGTGAGCTGCCCAGGGGGAGCGTCACCTCAGGCGGGGGCACGAGAAACACCAACACGGTACGAGCATGTCTGTTAATAGTGCACCTTCACTGGTAACCAGCCTGCGGGCAATAGGCTGCGGTCACACACATAATATCCAGGAGCTTCTTAATGAATGCATACGGGCAAAAAACTAATGTCACTTGCAAAGAGCACTTTAAGCAACGTTCCTCCATGGGAAAGCACCATCAAAGCAGCAAATGCGGATCGAACTACCGCCTGGTAAATGTGTATCGGTGGTTAAGTATTCACAACCACACATCGGGGCATAGGGCAGAGTGCACAAATAGAAAGACATCAACAAGCGAGAGGGACTCCGTGTCGGGGACTGCAATCAAAACAAAATGTTTTCCACCACCACTGCTAATTAAACGGCTGCGTTTAAAAACGATGGCAAGGTTTGTAGTGCCTCCTACACAACACTCAAGTGGCGACTGGCATGACTGGCAGGGGTGGTCGCGCAGGTGTTCGCGTGGGTGGGAATTTAAAAATAAAACCTTACCTTACCAGGTCCCACGCCGCCTCCACTCCTGGCCGGGTCCTGCTGCTTTCCTGCTCTCCTGCCTCCGGCAGGAACAGGAAGCAGGCATCCTCCCTCCCCTCCCCTAAGCCAATCACAACGCTGCCATGGCAGCATTGTGATTGGTGCGGACGGCGCCCAGCCTGGCACCTGTAGGGAGGCCATTTTCTCTATGTAGGCTGCATGCAGCCTGCATAGAGAAAATGCAGAGTGCTCATGACCGGCCGACCAAACAGTCAGGGCCCACAGTATTGGCAAGCCACTCCTCCCCATCCCGCCCACCCGCCCTCCCCCAACCAGGCATAAAGTTCTGCTTTCTTGCAGCACTAGAAGCAGAAACATGAAATGGTATTTAAAATACCATTTTATGTTTCTGCTTCTCGCACTGCAAGAAAGCAGTGGGACGACGCTCCTCCGCCCTAATGGAGGAGCCGCTGCTGAATACTAGGTAAATACAGGACTAGTGTACTACTGCCAGGAATTAAACCTTTGAAAGATTTGGGGCCTGTGGCTCTAAGCCCTGTTCAAAAAAGTGCATGTGCTATTTCGAAGAGTGCATCATATTGCAATGGGACAGCTTTTCACGGTGGTTAGGCAGAATATCAGAAACAAACATATCGTGGGACAAAATATTGTTTCAAGAATATCAAGGGCAAAAATATTGTGAAGGTAAGTTTCTATAGGTAAGCAAAGTTTTCCTATGTATAACTCCACATATACGTACCTTGACGATATAGATATATATATATTCACTGAAAAAACCATAGGTTTTAGGGACAGTTATAGTTAGTTGGACATTTCACTCGTACAAAAACATAGAAATTCCCCCGTTATAGTTAGTTCAGCTAACTATAACTCGCGCCCCGCAATGCACTGCTGATGACGTCACATATTACATCACTCATGACATGGTCAGTGACATCACTGATGACATCACTGATGACATCATCCAGTGACTGTGTTTCTGTAAAGTTTAAATATGTTTAATATATATAGGGAAAGGCGTATTGAAGAATGAGTGGGTGTATATGTGTCTGAATGGATGATTTAGTACGTGAGTGACTGACTCTACAAGTGAGTGATTAAATGCATCTTACTGAATGCATGGGTTAGTGACTAAACTGTGTGAATGTCTGTATCCGTCTGTCGGTTTGTAAGCGGCTGCATGGCATTCTGAATAGCTACATGAGTGTCTACATGGGTTATTGATTGATTGTCTGAGTATCTGTATGGGTGCCTGAGTGTTTGTGTGGGTGGGGTGTGTGTGACTCTGTGCATAGATGTGTGAGTTGGTGATTCACTGGGTGCATGGTTTCAAGAGTGCATCTGTAATGGACTGTATGGGTGGGTGAGTGTGTATGGGTGTGTTAGTGATTGAATGTATATCTCAGTGGTACATGTGTGAGTAACTACATATGTGAAAGGCAGTATATATGTGTGTTGGAGTATATAAATGGCTATAAGTGAGAGTGTGTGATTGTGAGAGTGGCTGTATGGATGAGTGTGTACTTGTAGCAGTGATTGTATAAGAGCGTAAGAATGTGCTAGTATTTGTATGAGTAAGTGAGCTGGTGTGTGTATAACTGTATAGGTGAGTAAATGGGTGTGTAATTACGTTTTTGCATGACTGACTAGGTGTGTGAGTACCTCTATGGATGAGTGGCGGTGTGTGAGTGTTTATATAGGTGTATGAGTGCATATGATAGTCCTGTACTGAGTGACTAAGTATGAGTGACTGTATGGGTGAGTGAGTGGATGTGTGTGTAGACCTAAGAATCAGTGAGTGGGTATGTAGTTTTTGGTGTTGGAGTGTCTATGGTTTTGAGAATGGCAGTCTGTAATTTAGAGTGGGTGTATCAAAAGTTATATTAGGGTGTGAGAAGATGCATGAAATTATCACATGGATGATGTCATCAGTGATGTCACTGACCATGTCATGAGTGATGTAATATGTGACGTCATCAGCAGTGCATTGCGGGCGCGAGTTATAGTTAGCTGAACTAACTATAACGGGGGAATTTCTATGGTTTTGTACGAGTGAAATGTCCAACTAACTATAACTGTCCCTAAAACCTATGGTTTTTTCAGTGAATTTCAAACGTTTTTTAAATGCTAATTTCTAACTATAACGTGCCTAAAACCTATGATTTTTTAAGTGAATTTCAAAGGTTTTTTTAAATGCTAGTTTCTAACTATGCCTACAGAGGTAGGACATGTGAAGAAAGAAGAAAAAACGCACAGAAAGAAGCAAAAGATGTGCAGAAAGAACCAACAGAGGAGCAGAAAGAGGCCTTGTTGCAAAATCATCTTGTGCCCACAACTTTTTCAGACGGGTACTGGTGGTAACTGACTCTGACTAACCAGAGCCAGTGCTATGCTAAAAGACACTTAGAATACAGTGAAAACACCTACATACACTAGGGAACACTATGCGTTGGGGTACCCCTGTGATTAGCATGACCTCCTCTGCAAGTCCCTAGTACATAATAGGGCAGGGGGATTAAAACTACCTCTTAAAACGCGCTACAGGGCGCGTTTGCACAGTGGTGAAGGGGGTGGCTGAGGTGACATGTGTGCAAACGCACCCCGTGGCGCGTTTTAAGTTGCGGGATTAAGTCCCCTTGAATTCTGAGGGTCCCTGGGGCCCAACTAGCCCCCCAGGTACCTACAGTTAGGACCACAGAGCTGAGTTGCAGAGAGGCGTTCCGAGGACACGCACCTTTTTTCACCTCTCTGCAACGCAACTCTGTTGTGCTTACTGAAGGTACCTGGTGGGCTAGTTGGCCCCCAGGGTCCCTCAGGATTCAAAGGGAATTAATTCCCCAACTTAAAACGCACCACAGGGCGTGTTTGCGCACATGTCACCTGAGGCCCCGCCCCTCCCTTCACCACTGTGCAAACGCGCCCCGTGGTGCGTTTTAAGTTGGGGGATTAGGTCACCTTGAATCCTGAGGGTCCCTGGGGCCCAACTAGCCCACTAGGTACTTCCAGTAAGCACCACAGGCCTGCGTTGCAACGCCTGTAACAAATTGTGCAGTTGTGTTTAGGTAGTGAAGAGGGTCGTGCTGGGGGTAGTGTTTTAGGGTTTAGGGTAGTGCAGTGGTATTTGTGTAGTGTAGGGGGTCATGCTGGGGGTAGATTTAGGGTTTAGGGTAGTGCAGTGGTGTTTGGGTAGTGTAGGGAGTCGTGCTGGGGGTAGTGATTTAGGGTAGTGCAGTGGTGTTTGGGTAGTGTAGGGGGTACTGCTGGGGGTAGTGTTTTAGGGTTTAGGTTAGTGCAGTGGTGTTTGGGTAGTGTAGGGGTACTGCTGGGGGTAGTGTTTTAGGGTTTAGGGTAGTGCAGTGGTGTTTGTGTAGTGTAGGGGGTAGTGTTTTAGGGTTTAGGGTAGTGCAGTGGTGTTTGTGTAGTGTAGGAGGTCGTGTTTTAGGGTGTAGGGTAGTGCAGTGGTCTTTGGGTAGTGTAGGGAGTCGTGCGGGGGTAGTGTTTTAGGGTTTTGGGTAGTGTAGGGGGTCATGCGGGGGGTAGTGTTTTAGGGTTTAGGGCAGTGCAGTGGTGTTTGGGTAGTGTAGGGGTCATGCTGGGGGAGTGTTTTAGGGTTTAGGGCAGTGCAGTGGTGTTCGGGTAGTGTAGGGGTCGTGCTGGGGGAGTGTTTTAGGGTTTAGGGCAGTGCAGTGGTGTTCGGGTAGTGTAGGGGTCGTGCTGGGGGAGTGTTTGAGGGTTTAGGGCAGTGCAGTCATGTTCGGGTAGTGTAGGGGGTTGTGCTGGGGGTAGTATTTTAGGGTTTAGGGTAGTGCAGTGGTGTTCGGGTAGTGTAGGGGTCGTGCTGGGGGTAGTGTTCTAGGGTTTAGGGCAGTGCAGTGGTGTTTGGGCAGTGTAGGGGGTAATGCTGGGGGTGGTGTTTTAGGGTTTAGGGCAGTGCAGTGGTGTTCGGGCAGTGTAGGGGGTCGTGCTGGGGGTGGTGTTTCAGGGTTTAGGGCAGTGCAGTGGTGTTCGGGCAGTGTAGGGGGTGGTGTTTCAGGGTTTAGGGCAGTGCAGTGGAGTTCGGGCAGTGTAGGGGGTCGTGCTGGGGGTGGTGTTTCAGGGTTTAGGGCAGTGCAGTGGTGTTCGGGCAGTGTAGGGGGTGGTGTTTCAGGGTTTAGGGCAGTGCAGTGGTGTTCGGGCAGTGTAGGGGGTCGTGCAGGGGTGGTGTTTCAGGGTTTAGGGCAGTGGTGTTCGGGCAGTGTAGGGGGTCGTGCTGGGGGTGGTGTTTCAGGGTTTGGGGCAGTGCAGTGGTGTTCGAGCAGTAAAGGGGTCGTGCTGGGGGTGGTGTTTCAGGGTTTAGGGCAGTGCAGTGGTTTTCGGGCAGTGTAGGGGGCGGTGCAGGGGGTGGTGTTTCAGGGTTTAGGGCAGTGCAGTGGTGTTCAGGCAGTGTAGGGGGTGCTGCAGGGGGTGGTGTTTCAGGGTTTAGGGTAGTGCAGTGGTGTTCGGGCAGTGTAGGGGGTCATGCAGGGGGTGGTGTTTCAGTGTTTAGGGCAGTGCAGTGGTGTTCGGGCAGTGTAGGGGGTCGTGCTGGGGCTGGTGTTTCAGGGTTTAGGGCAGTACAGTGGTGTTCGGGCAGTGTAGGGGGTCGTGCTGGGGCTGGTGTTTCAAGGTTTAGGGCAGTGCAGTGGTGTTCGGGCAGTGTAGGTGGTCGTGCTGGGGCTGGTGTTTCAGGGTTTAGGACAGTGCAGTGGTGTTCGGGCAGTGTAGGGGGTCATGCTGGGGCTGGTGTTTCAGGGTTTAGGGCAGTGCAGTGGTGTTTGGGCAGTGTAGGGGGTCTTGCTGGGGCTGGTGTTTCAGAGTCTAGGGCAGTGCAGTGGTGTTCGGGCAGTGTAGGGGGTCTTGCTGGGGCTGGTGTTTCAGGGTTTAGGGCAGTGCAGTGGTGTTCGGGCAGTGTAGGGGATCGTGCTGGGGGTGGTGTTTCAGGGTTTAGGGCAGTGCAGTGGTGTTTGGGCAGTGTAGGGGGTCATGCTGGGGCTAGTGTTTCAGGATTTAGGGCAGAGCAATGGTGTTCAGGCAGTGTAGGGGGTTTTGCTGGAGGTGGTGTTTCAGGGTTTAGGGCAGTGCAGTGGTGTTCGTGCAGTGTAGGGGGTGGTGTTTCAGGGTTTAGGGCAGTGGTGTTCAGGCAGTGTAGGGGTCTTGCTGGGGTTGATGTTTCAGGGTTTAGGGCAGTGCAGTGGTGTTCGGGCAGTGTAGGGGGTCGTGCTGGGGGTGGTGTTTCAGGGTTTAGGGCAGTGCAGTGGTGTTCCGGCAGTGTAGGAGGTCGTGCAGGGGGTGGTGTTTCAGGGTTTAGGGCAGTGCAGTGGTGTTCGGGCAGTGTAGGGGGTCGTGCTGGGGGTGGTGTGTCAGGGTTTAGGGCAGTGCAGTGGTGTTCGGGCAGTGTAGGGTGTCATGCTGAGGGGTGGTTTCAGGGTTTAGGGCAGTGCAGTGGTGTTCGGGCAGTGTAGGGGGTCGTGCAGGGGGTGGTGTTTCAGGGTTTAGGGCAGTGCAGTGTAGTTTGGGCAGTGTAGGGGTCGTGCAGGGGGTGGTGTTTCAGGGTTTAGGGCAGTGCAGTGGTGTTCGGCCAGTGTAGGTGGTCTTGCTGGGGGTGGTGTTTCAGGCTTTAGTGCAGTGGTGTTCGGGCAGTGTAGGGGTCTTGCTGGGGCTGGTGTTTCAGGGTTTAGGGCAGTGCAGTGGTGTTCGGGCAGTGTAGGGGGTCGTGCTGGGGCTGGTGTTTGAGGGTTTAGGGTAGTGCAGTGGTGTTCGGGCAGTGTAGGGGGTCGTGCTGGGGCTGGTGTTTCAGGGTTTAGGGCAGTGCAGTGGTTTTCGGGCAGTGTAGGCGGTCGTGCTGGGGCTGGTGTTTCAGGGTTTAGGGCAGTGCAGTGGTGTTCGGGCAGTGTACGGGGTTGTGCTGGGGCTGGTGTTTCAGGGTTTAGGGCAGTGCAGTGGTGTTCGGCCAGTGTAGGGGGTCGTGCTGGGGGTGGTGTTTCAGGGTTTAGGGCAGTGCAGTGGTGTTCGGGCAGTGTAGGGGTCGTGCTGGGGCTGGTGTTTCAGGGTTTAGGGCAGTGCAGTGGTGTTCGGGCAGTGTAGGGGGTCTTGCTGGGGGTGGTGTTTCAGGGTTTAGGGCAGTGGTGTTTGGGCAGTGTAGGGGTCTTGCTGGGGGTGGTGTTTCAGGGTTTAGGTCAGTGCAGTGGTGTTCGGGCAGTGTAGGGGGTCTTGCTGGGGGTAGTGTTTCAGGGTTTAGGGCAGTGCAGTGGTGTTCGTGCAGTGTAGGGGTCGTGCTGGGGATGGTGTTTCAGGGTTTAGGGCAGTGCAGTGGTGTTCGGGCAGTGTAGGGGTCTTGCTGGGGGTGGTGTTTCAGGGTTTAGGGCAGTGCAGTTGTGTTCGGGCAGTGTAGGGGGTCGTGCTGGGGGTGGTGTTTCAGGGTTTAGGGCAGTGCAGTGGTGTTCGGGCAGTGTAGGGGGTCGTGCTGGGGGTGGTGTTTCAGGGTTTAGGGCAGTGGTGTTCGGGCAGTGTAGGGGGTCTTCCTGGGGGTGATGTTTCAGGGTTTAGGGCAGTGCAGTGGTGTTCGGGCAGTGTAGTGGTCATGCTGGGGGTGGTGTTTCAGGGTTTAGGGCAGTGCAGTGGTGTTCGGGCAGTGTAGGGGGTTGTGAAGGGGTGGTGTTTCAGGGTTTAGGGCAGTGCAGTGGTGTTCGGGCAGTGTAGGGGTCGTGCTAGGGTATGTGTTTCAGGGTTTAGGGCAGTGCAGTGGTGTTCGGGCAGTGTAGGGGGTCGTGCAGGGGCTGGTGTTTCAGGGTTTAGGGCAGTGCAGTGGTGTTCGGGCAGTGTAGGGGGTCGTGCTGGGGGTAGTGTTTTAGGGTTTAGGGTAGTGCAGTGGTGCTTGTGTAGTGTAGGGGGTCGTGCTGGGGGTAGTGTTTTAGGTTTAGGGTAGTGCAGTGGTGTTTGTGTAGTGTAGGGGTCATGTTTTAGGGTAGTGCAGTGGTGTTTGGGTAGTGTAGGGGGTCGTGCTGGGGGTAGTGTTTTAGGATTTAGGTTAGTGCAGTGGTGTTTGGGTAGTGTAGGGGGTCGTGCTGGGGGTAGTGTTTTAGGGTTTAAGGTAGTGCAGTGGTGTTTGTGTAGTGTAGGGGGTCGTGCTGGGGGTAGTGTTTTAGGGTTTAGGGTAGTGCAGTGGTGCTTGTGTAGTGTAGGGGGTCGTGCTGGGGGTAGTGTTTTAGGGTTTAGGGTAGTGCAGTGGTGTTTGGGTAGTGTAAGGGGTCATGTTTTAGGGTAGTGCAGTGGTGTTTGGGTAGTGTAGGGGGTCGTGCTGGGGGTAGTGTTTTAGGATTTAGGTTAGTGCAGTGGTGTTGGGGTACTGTGTTAGGGTTTAGGGTAGTGCAGTGGTGTTTGTGTAGTGTAGGGGGTCATGCTGGGGGTAGTGTTTTAGGGTTTAGGATAGTGCAGTGGTGCTTGTGTAGTGTAGGGGGTCGTGCTGGGGTAGTGTTTTAGGGTTTAGGGTAGTGCAGTGGTGTTTTTGTAGTGTATGGGGGTCATGTTTTAAGATGCAACGCTCCAATACCTGACCAGTCTGCACTACATAAAACTGCAAAAAAACTAAATATAAAAAGTGTTTTGCACACTTTTGTCATTGGGCTATATGTGGGCTACATATGGGTAATATTTGTGCTACATTTGGGCTCTTTTTTCACTGGTGGCCATCTTGGAAGACTTCTTTGTTATGAAGTTTCCTAATTTCCTCATTTACTGCAGTCTCCTCAGTAGGAAATGCTTTCAGTTTTTTAGTTTGATTCCATCAAGAAGGCATTCAGATGTGTCACACATTTGCCATAAATTCAGAATGTTATTACTCTAGTTGTTCATTAGAACACTGTAGTAAAGCTACTGCTCACCAAGGAGTTAACTGGAAGTCTTCTGCTGGTATTGAAAGTGATTGTTTCAGTCTGCATGTCAGAATTTTCTAATGAAATAGAAGAGGATTTGAGATCTCACTTAAACATGCACTAAATTTTCTTTTGCAGCACTAACCATAATTTCTATGGCAAAATGAACCCCTCATTTTGTTCCTTTTTAAATTAAATGTTTTAAGTGTTACCAGTTTATTCCAATCAAGATGGCTTCATGTGTGCCATACTTTTGTCATAAGTAAGGCTGTTAGCACTCTAGTTGTTCTTTAGAACACTCTGGGAAGCTGCAGTAGAACACAAAGGAATCAACTGACAGGCTCTGCCCTTGTTGGATGTACATGTTTTACTGAGAATGTCAGACTTCATTCTCACATGACTGAGAAAGATAATGTGAATTTACAGAAAATATGCTCTCATTTTAGCTTCTGGGGCACCTTCCAAAACTGTATGGGACAAGCATGTGAAAATAGTTTTCTCTCAAACATGATTCATGATATCCCAGCAGAAGGTTTTTCACAGGGTAAAATCACCTTAGAACACACCACAATTCCTGAAATTAGTATGGTACCATCAACAAATGAATTCTAATGTAACTAAAGTCTGTTATCACCCTTTATAGTTCTCCTTTTGGTAACCCTCAAAATCTTCGATTCACTACAATGCATTTCAATGGGGTACTATCATTTATATTGGTCCCAAGATGGCTGCCAGCAATTCCAGGATGAAGTGCTGACAGCCAATCAGATCTCACGATGACATGTGTGGTTAGGCTCCGCCCAGATATATATGTGTTTTTACTTTTGATTTTCTCAGCAACTACTGAACGGATTTACACCATTTAACAAAAAGGGTTCTTTTTGAACCAAGAACTACCGCTTTGCCAAATTTGGTGTAATTCCGTTCAGCAGTTCGGGCTGTAGCCTTGCATAAAGTTTCCTATGGGAAATTGATTTTTTGACTCTTATTTTTTTAATTTCTCCGCAACTACTGAACGGATTTACACCATTTAACAAAAAGGGTTCTTTCTGAACCAAGAACTACCTCTTTGCCAAATTTGGTGTAATTCCGTTCAGCAGTTCGGGCTGTAGCCGTGTCTAAAGTTTCCTATGGGAAAATGAATGGGGAAAACACGTTTTGGGACCCCCCTTTTTTCTCAGCCCTCGCTTGACGAATCACCCTGAGACTTTCAGGGTAGGAGCGGACCGGAGCGGGCCATAAAGTTTGAAAATTTTGCGAAGATTCGTCAACCGACGCAAGAGTTATTTCAAATAGAATGTCGCGGATTTCCTATGGAAAATAGGTCCTAACTATAACTATCTACTGGCGACCGCCAGTAGATAATATATATATATATATATATATATATATATATATATATGTATATATATATATATATATATATATATATAGATAGACGCTGCGCACCAGACGGATAGCTTTTGATTATTTTAATCTGTGTTTGGGCAACCTTTTAACTTGTTTAAAATATTAATCGACATTTTTAAATTTGCACTGTACCTGTTGGCAATCGCACACCGCACTTTAGGGATTAGATGGTCCCCGGTCCACCACGGTCTTTACGGGCCGCTTGAGTGGAGGGACGTAGCTCCTCCCCCTGCCAATCTTATTTCCGGGGGAAACGGAATTTAAGTCACATGGTTTGCTGGCCGCGCAGAGATAGACGCTGCGCGCCGGACGGATAGCTTTTGATTATTTTAATCTGTGTTTGGGCAATGTTTTACCTTGTTTAAAATATTAATCGACATTTTTAAATTTGCACTGTACCTGTTGGGAATCGCACACCGCACTTTAGTGATTAGACGGTCCCCGGTCCACCACGGTCTTTACGGGCCGCTTGAGTGGAGGGACGTAGTTCCTCCCCCTGCCAATCTTATTTCCGGGGGAAACGGCATTTAAGTCACATGGTTTGCTGGCCACGCAGAGATAGACACTGCGCACCGGACGGATAGCTTTTGATTATTTTAATCTGTGTTTGGGCAACCTTTTAACTTGTATAAAATATTAAGCGACATTTTTAAATTTGCACTGTACCTGTTGGCAATCGCACACCGCACTTTAGGGATTAGACGGTCCCCGGTCCACCGCGGTCTTTACGGGCCGCTTGAGTGGAGGGACGTAGCTCCTCCCCCTGCCAATCTTATTTCCGGGGGAAACGGCATTTAAGTCCCATGGTTTTCTGTCCGCGCAGAGATAGACGCTGCGCGCCGGATGGATAGCTTTTGATTATTTTAATCTGTGTTTGGGCAACCTTTTAACTTGTTTAAAATATTAATCAACATTTTTAAATTTGCACTGTACCTGTTGGCAATCGCACACCGCACTTTAGGGATTAGACGGTCCCCGGTCCACCACGGTCTTTACGGGCCGCTTGAGTGGAGGGACGTAGCTCCTCCCCCTGCCAATCTTATTTCCGGGGGAAACGGCATTTAAGTCTCATGGTTTGCTGGCCGCGCAAAGATAGACGCTGTGCGCCGGACGGATAGCTTTTGATTATTTTAATCTGTGTTTGGGCAACCTTTTAACTTGTTTAAAATATTAATCGACATTTTTAAATTTGCACTGTACCTGTTGGCAATCACACACCGCACTTTAGGGATTAGACGGTCCTCGGTCCACCACGGTCTTTACGGGCCGCTTGAGTGGAGGGACGTAGCTCCTCCCCCTGCCAATCTTATTTCCGGGGGAAACGGCATTTAAGTCACATGGTTTGCTGGCCCGTCTGCGCCCGTCCACGCCTGGACGCCGCCAGACGCCAGACACTCTGCCCGATCTGCTAAAGATACACGGCATTATTCACGAGCTGAGCTTCTGTCACTTAACATTAATTGCTCTACTTGTATAAAGTATGCTTGGTCCCCGCCGGTTGGCTCTTTCAAATGCAAACAATGCTCATTTCAATTCAGGCCTTACGGGATGGACATACCGCCACCCAACTCCATAGAGTTCAGGTTTCTCAGCCTGAACTGCCGGTCTTTGATGAAGCATCATGCTGAGATTTTCGATTTATTAACCGATGAGTCTCCGGATGTATTATTCCTGACCGAGACCTGGCTAACGCAGGATTCCATTGCGGAATCTTGGCTCGCACTCCCCCAAGGCTATACTATGAAACAACTTAACAGAACCGCAAATAAAGGTGGAGGGATTGCATTAATCCATAAGGAGCTATATTCCTGCAGCTTCATTAGGGAGAACATCCCGGAGTGCGAAAGCGCACTTTTTAAAATCACCCTTAACCACAATCTTACGGTTTCTGGACTACATATTTATCGACCACCAGGGCCATCTAAAGTCTTTAGGGAAGAATTAGTAAATAAAGTTGTCCTGTTGGCTAGTAAGGCAGCTAACTTTACCATCAATTTATATCTAGAAGATAGCGGCAAGACGGGCATTGCCAATTTCTTAGCAGATCTAGAGGCATGTCAGTTAGCACAATGGGTCTCCAATACTACACATGCAGCAGGTCACTTGTTGGACCCCATATTTTCCAACCTAGGCTCTTTAAAAACTGAGCCTCCGATCCCCGTGGCCTGGACGGACCATTTTCTTGTCCCTTTTTCCTTTTATTTGCAAGGCAAGCCAGAGCCGAACCGTCCACTATTGGTGTCCAAACGACCTTGGCATAAATTAGAGGTTAATAAATTCTCTGACTTATTGTCAAACCACACTCCACAGCTGTCATCAGATATAGAGTTAGCTGAGACACGCTTTCAGGATTGGCTGAATCAAGCTCTGGACAGTTGTTTTCCTGCTAAAGTTAGCTTTAAACAAAAAAGAGGACAGCCGAACCCCTGGTTCACCGAATCCCTGATTGACGCTAAGAAAAAATGTAAACAACTTGAGCGGGCCTGGAGGCGTGCGTATGATATAGAAGCAAAAAATAAATACCGCAAATCCATTAAAGCATATTATAAGCTGGTCCAGAGAGCCAGAGCGGAGTATATCGCTGGCAAAATTTCGGAGAGTAACAACTCCCCCAAAACGATCTTCTCCCTTCTTAAAGTTATGAAATGTGCAAACTTGAAAGCCGACTCACCTGTCACCTCTAATAATCAGTGCGATGAGTTGGCCGAATATTTTGTATATAAGGTGGATAAAATTTATAAAAGCTTTCCACAGGTCACTACTAATATTGACCAGAGGATAGGGCATAAGTACGGGGGACCCATGACGGATAAAACACTGTGTTCCTTTCCCCAAATATCCCTTATTGGGACTGAGTCTCTTTGCTTGAAAATCAAATCAGGCTCTCCAGCTGATTCCTTGAGACCAGCCCAATTCTGCCAATTTCGCAACCTCATTTTACCAGTGGCCAGGGAACTGATTAATCTATCCCTGACCTCAGCGTGTATACCATCAGCTTGGAAGCACGCTAAAGTGACGCCTCTCTTGAAGAAAGCATCGTTAGACCCATCTGAACCGGGTAACTATCGCCCCATTTCCCAGCTCCCTTTTCTAGCCAAGGTGGCTGAATCCCATGTCAATACTATTCTGACAGAGTTTATAGAGGAAAATGCCATCCTGGACTCCTCGCAAAATGGCTGTGTTAGCAGTGACTGAGGAAATTCGCAGTAGCCTAGACGACGGAAATTCCGCAGCCTTAATTCTTTTGGATTTAAGTGCCGCGTTCGACACTGTCTCGCATGAAATATTACTGTGCAGGCTACAGGAGATAGGGATTGGGGGTTCGGCCTTGGCCTGGTTTCGCTTTTTCTTAGAGGGCAGAACCTTCCAGGTCATAGTGCCACCCTACCACTCCCAGGAGTTCGTAATTAGACATGGGGTTCCGCAATGATCGATACTGAGCCCCGTGCTCTTTAACATCTATGTACAACCCTTGGCAGTGGTGGCAAATAGCAGAGGGTTGTCGTTGGTTTCCTATGCCGACGACACCCAATTAGTCATCGCCTTTTCTAAGAAATGTAAAAATAATCTCATCAAATTTAAGGAGGATATGCTGGCAATCGCCAATTGGCTGACAACAAATTGCTTGCAGCTAAATGCCAGTAAGTCGGAAATTCTGCTGTTCGGTAGAGACAGCGATATGTGGTCAGAGCAATGGTGGCCAGACCAATTAAAACCAGCACCTCTGCCGAAGGAGGCGGTCAAGAACCTGGGCTTTTGGATCGATAGAGGTCTCTCTTTTGACGCTCAATCCAAATTAGTCGCAGGGACCTGCTTCGGGCTCCTGAGAGGGTTAAAACCTCTACTTGGCTTCTTCAAACCCAAAGTTCGGCAGATTATTTTACAGGCTACTATTTTATCCAGACTGGATTATGGCAATTCCCTTAATTTAGGTGCCAACAATTCCTGTATTCAGAGAATACAAAACGCAGCAGCCCGTACTCTACTGGCGCTTCCGAAATCATGTTCAGTGTCTAAGTTTCTACCTAAACTACATTGGCTGCCGGTAGGGAAAAGAATCCAGTTCAAGACACTTTGCCTTGCTCATAAAATCTTGACTCAACAAGCTCCTCCGGTCTCAGCAGAACTGCTAACAACGTACGTCCCGAGCCGTCCCTTGCGGTCAGCTGACCAAGGGTTGGCATGCACCCCCAGAGCTGGTGGTCGTTCTTTTAAAGTTTTGGCGGCCAAACTCTGGAACTCCCTTCCGACTGCTATTAGAGGGCTCCAAGATCACTTAGCTTTTCGGAAAGCCATAAAGACCTGGCTTTTCCCTGCGTAACTTTCTCTCCTTTTCCCGGGCTGTCACTACTTACGGGCATTCTTGGTAGCGCTGGGACGCCCCGTCGCTGGGGCAGCTACGCGCTGTATAAATCTGCAAATAATAATAATAATAATATATCACGCTCACCGTCGGCGCTCGGATTCTCCTTCTCCAAAACCACGGACACAGACCACGTTGTAAGTATTTGAGCTTATATTTTATTTGGTTGCCGCCATTACGCGTTTCAGCTCCTCAAGAGCCTTGATCACATGACAACATTGCAGTGCTCTTTTTTCATTTTTAAAGTGACATAGTGCAAAGTGCAAAGGTGAAGGTGAAAGCAGGAGTTGCAAGGGAAAAAATACTTTACAAACAGTTTGTAGGCGATTGTTTTTGCTATATAGCTGCTTACTGGCATAAATGCTTTAGATTTTTTGTCAATTGGGCTTGGGTGCAATTCTACATAACTCTTCACTTTAGTTTTAAGTTTGTAACTACAGATATTGACAATAGGTAAGAATAAATATATAAATATATAATTAATTGACTACATATTGTGCATATAAAATCTGTTGATGTAAAATTGCATTGTAAAACTTGAAATTAAAATCAAATTAGCGAAATATTTAACATTTGATCAATTGTCATACCCTGAGAGTGGGCATTTACTAAATAGCGCCATCCCTCTCGCCCGCATTTCATTGTTATCAAATACACATAAAATACATATGTGCAATACGCTGTGTGCAAAAAGAAACGCCTGTATCTCATGTTTTGCATTGGTATTGCGCATTTCATTGTTATCAAATACACTTAAAATACATATGTGCAAATACGCTGTGTGCAAAAAGAAACGCCTGTATCTCATGTTTTGCATTGGTATTGCGCATTGGAACAATCTTCCCTTGTCCAGAACCTGGAATAAAGTGCTAGAATTGCAAATAAATGTAAGTGCAATAGTGCTATGTGTTTGATTAAAAAAGGAAGAAAAGTTCCTCTCTTGTGGTACTATTCACCTGATTGTGGTACCTGCTCTTGTAGTTAAAACCTTAGTTTTATTATGCCTATATCTTGCCGGTATGAGCTAAATGATTTCCCTGTCGGTCAAAATTCATGGTTTAAATACCAATTGTTCCCTACTTGTTAATTTCACAAGTGATTTGTATTTCTTTCACATTGTTTTACATATCCCATTGGTTGACTAAATACAATTTCAATTTTTATGTTTCCAATTTTTATGTTACAGCTGTGGAGATTGGTAGTTAAAAGGGTCACATATGTATACATTTAAATATTAAATATTAAATACATAAATATATATAAATAACCTAAAACATCCAATGTAAAACATAAAATCCCTTAAAACTGTGGTAACCAGTGTTAATTGTTTTGTGTAACTTCCTAGAGGCAGGTATATAAATCCTCTGTTGTGTTCAGCTCCCCTGGTTGTTTAGAATCCGTTTCAAGGATGTACCTGGTTTCTAACTTGCGGATTTTGGCTTCACTGTTACCTCCCCTCCTGCTGGGTGGCACTGCGTCAATGAGGAAATATTTTAAATCCCGACCTCTTGAACCATGGAACTCCTTGAAATGTCTGGCTACAGGGTATGTGTTGTCCTGATTTGTTATGGCTCTAATGTGTTGCAGAATACGTTTGTGTGCCTGCAGTTTGGTGCTTCCGACGTACTGTAAGCCGCACGCATAGATCACATACTCTGTTTTACATGTTAGGAGTTTGCTGATTTTATACTCCTTGGGACTGAAGGGGGTTACATAAGGGGTTGTATTGATCCCCTGTTGACAGGCTTTGCAAATTTTACATTTATAGAATCCCTTGTGTGTTTTTAGCCAGCTGCAATTTTCTATAGTTTCAGGGCTAGTTTTAACAAGTTTGTCCTTCATCGAGGGTGCCCTGCTATGCGTAATCGAGACTTTCTTGGATAAAGTGGTTCCGATCACTGGGTCATTGAGTACAAGGGGCCAATTGCGAGTGATAATGCTACGCAATTCCTTGTCTTGCTTACTAAATTCCATGATTATCCTGAACTCTTCTTTTTCGGAAGTGTTATAGGTCTCATGTTGCATCTGCTGATTTACTGTATTTTTGTGTTTGCCTTTGATCAGCTCTTGTTGGAAATGGGATCTCTGGTTGGCTAAGGCTTGCGCCAAAGCCAAGCAGAGACCACCACTCTAGTCAGGGCAAGGGAGTTACACGCCGAAGATAACCCCTGCTCACCCCCTTGGTAGCTTGGCACGAGCAGTCAGGCTTATCCCGGAGGCAATGTGTAAAGCGTTTGCGCAACACACACACACAGCAGCAACACACTAGGCACACTACAAAAGAAACTCCACACAAGGTTATATCAAAAATAGCCTTTGTATTATCATAAACACATTAGAAACATAATCACACATTTACACTGTGCCAACTGGCACGGGCAATATTCACAGGGGATTATATACAGGACCAGGCCAATCGGGCCACGGTCAGAACCATCAGAATGCAAATATAAAACACAACCAGTAACTACTGGTACCATAATGACCTCAGCATTATCACATTAGCATTAGACACCCTCCTAAGCATAAACACATTACGCACTAGGCCTCACCAGCATAAACACATTATGCATAAACATCCTAAACATAAACACATTATGTCATAGGCATCAGAATAGACATATCCACATTAGGCCCAAACCTCATCAGCATAAACACATTACGCCTAAACCACACTACGCATTAGGCATAGGACACATTATGCATGAATCTCATAAACTTAACATTAGGCCAAAAAGGAAATCATAGGCATAATCGGGAGGTATCACATGGGGGATAAAACACCGAAATGACACCCAGGCCAACTGGCCATATACTGTGGCTCAAAGGCCCTTTGTCCAGAAAGTCAGGGCTCTAGGGGGGATCTCTCAAATGACCCCCTGGCTGCTTTGGCAGCAGAATCCATGTGCGCAATTGCGCTGGGGCAGAGGAGTGTACCTCACTCTTATCGCATACAACAATGCCCCCCCAACGAAATGTGGGCCTAAATGTAGCAGCTGCCGCTAATTGCCGTGCAGCTGTGATGCAAAATGTGGGCCTGGGCACTCACTGTGCCCTTTGGATGGGTCCCCACTGGGACTCCAACCATAAAAAAGTCTGCCAAACGTTGCAGTTGCCCGCTAAGGCGGCGCAACTGAGAAATAACCAAGAGGCCCTGCTCTGGGGCTCTCTGCACAACATGCGGCACGTTGCAGCTGCCCGCGCTGGTGCGGCGCAGCTGTGCGTACATCAAAGGGGCCCTGGCATGATTGTGCCCTCGGGACCTCCACTGGGGACTCTCTGAAGAAACTGCCCCATTGTTGCAGCTGCCCTCTGCCAGGCGGGGCAGCTGTCAAAAGAACCAAGAAGAAATTAGGCACGGGCACCCCTGGCCCTCGGGACCCCCACTGGGGCCCTGAAGCTACTGTGCCCCTCGTTGGAGCCACACGGGCTTTTGAAACAAACATGCCCAACGATGGAGCGGCCCGCAACAGCGGGACCGCTCAGAACAACCTGCATGGCTGCCTGGGTGCCTCAAGAGCACCCATAACGAATAAAAAGAGAACGGCCTCGGCCCCACTCACCGGGGCTTGGATCAGGCTCCGTCTCCTCTCTCTCGCTGGCTCTTCTCTTGGCCTGCAGGGCTCTCCTCCTTCCCTCTGGCGTCGGGGCTCCCAACAGCTCACGGGAGCCCCGGTCGGGTCTGCAATTCCAGCACCTCTCTCCTTCACCCGGGCCCCTTCCTGGGACCCGGGACTTCAACGTGGAGCCTGCGAGGCTCCGGGCGGGACTTCCTTTTCGGCTGCAGCTTCCGCCTTGCGCCCCGCCCACAGCCAGGTGGACGCGCCTGTCTTCCTGGTCGCGCCGGGCCGCAGCGGTGATTTCACGAAAGTAGAACACGGGGTGGGCTCCCGCTACGGCACACAACTTGGGGTGGGCACCCGCATCAAAAATAAACTCATAAGCGGGGTGAGCACCAGCCAATAACTCAGAATGTGGGGTGGGCACCCGCCAACAATTCCCAACGCGGGGTGGGCACCCGCTCCTCAGTATCACGGGGGAATCCCTACCCTGGGGATTCCCTCTCTATCTCTTCATGCAGCTCAGCGCTGTAAAGCCCACGCGCTCCTCCTAATTAAAATAAAGCGCTCATGAGGCGCTAGGTGCAGCAAAGACATCTTTAAGGTCCTGGAGGATAAAAATAAACAAAAAGGTCCATGGGGTATAGCTGGGCCCAGGGAGGCCAGCACACAGGGCCCCACCAGCAGGGAGGTAAGCCCCCATGGCGGTACCTCCTGGGCCCCCAGCAGCAGCACGCCCCCTCAGTCAGGAACAGCACACAAGCACAGAACATGGGGTCAGAGCCCCTATATTTATACTTAGTTTTCCTTTGTCTGCCCTGGCACAGTGCTTGGGGGAACCAGTCTCAACTGCTTCTGGGGTGTTTTGGAGCACTCTGCTTACAGTGCTCACACCCTCCTTTCAGAGATGGGGCTCTGCCATCAGACACACCACAGGGGGTGGAGCCAGCATTGTACAGGCTGGGCACAGTCCTATTCAGGGTCAGGGGATTACTCCTCCCACTACTCCCAGCACAGATGTCCCATTCAGCCTGGTGCTGACTCACCCTGCCCCTCCTGGAGCCACACACACCTCCCAGTCCCTGTCACTCACAAACCAGACATGCATTTCACATCAGGCAGGCAGACACATAGCACACAGAAATGCCAACTTCTAAAAGTGGCATTTCTAAAATAGTTATAATAAATCTGCGCACACCATTGCGCAGCATTTATTATCACTATTCCAAATATACCAAACTTGACCACGCTGCGCCTCTCATATCAGGAATTACCCCTGAAACACTTATCAGGGAATCCCCAATGCATTCCTATGGGAGGGCAGCCACACAGTAGTGAGAAACCAAAATGGTGTTTGTCACTACCAGGACATGTTACACACTTAAGGTACATGTCCTATATTTTACCTACAATGCACCCTGCCCATAGGGCTAGCTAGGGCCTACCTTAGGGGTGACTGACATGCAGTAAAAGGGGGGTCATGGACATGACACACACTTTAGGTGCCACGTCACAGCGGCAGTAACACTGCGCGCACAGGCCCTGCAATGGCAGAGGCCTGAGTTAGGTTTGAAAGGCTACTTTGGTGGGTGGCGCAATCAGCGCTGCAAGCCCGCCAGTAGCATTTAATTTACCAGCCCTGGGTATATGGGATACCACTTTACAAGGGACTGACAGGTAAATTAAATAGGCCAAACAGGTGTAGACCAATCTTACCATATTTATCAGAGAGAGCACACGCACTTTACACTGAACAGCAGTGCTAAAGTGCCCAGAGTCCTAAAACCACCAACACCATGTCAGAAAAAAGGCTAGGAGAAAGGCAAAAAGTTTAGGGATGACCCTGCAAAAAGGGCCAAGTCCAACAGCTCTAATCTGTCGGGAATCATGGATTTCGTTATGGCTCCCTCAATGGTTTTGACTGAATATACCCTTTCACAGAACCTAGCTTTGCTTTCATCCTGTGCCTTCTTGAGGGTTAATGGGTCACTATTAACTCTCCTTAACCTTAACATTTCCCCGTAGGGAATGCTGTTGATCAAATGTCTCGGGTGGGCGCTGCTGGCGTGTAGGGTTGAATTACCTGCAGTTTCTTTTCGGTATAGTTCAGTTTGTATCTTATTATCGTGAACATATACCTGCATATCTAGGAAGCTTACTTTGTGTTCACTTATAGTGGTTGTAAAATGTAAATTCAAAGTGTTGATGTTGATTGAATCTATAAATTTTAGCGCTGTCTGACGCGAGCCCTTCCAAATCACAAACAGATCGTCTATGTAGCGTAGCCATATTATTATATTATTTTGTACACAGTCATTGTATTGGGTTTTGAGTACCAGCTCCTCCCACCAGCCCATGTGTAAACAAGCATAGCTGGGGGAGAAGCTGGCACCCATGGCTACTCCTCTTGTTTGTCTAAACAGCATGTTGTTAAACATAAAAATGTTATAGTTTAGACTAAACTCAACCATTTCTACCAACATTTGACTATGCTGTGTCAGGTGGTCCGCTCTTTTGGATAGGTAATATTTTAATGCATGGATTCCGTCAGTATGTCTAATACTTGTATATAGTGATGTGACATCGAGCGCTATCAATAGATAATCACTTTGCCAGATACAGTCACTCAATTTGTTCAAAAAGTCAATGGTGTCGCGTACATATGAGGTTAAAGATTGAACATGATCTTGTAAAAAGTAGTCTACATATTGTGACGTTTGTTCTAGAAGTCCATCCCGCGCCGATATAATCGGTCTCCCCGGTGGGTTGCAGGGGTCTTTGTGGATTTTGGGGATGAAGTAAATTGATGGTGTCAGAGGGTGGGCATTTCTTAAAAAGTTGTATTCATCCATGGTTATTAATACATCTAATCTCCACTTTGATAGTTTGATATCATATGTTTTGTATGTTGCTTTCAAATCTGATCCATTGCTTTTGGTGTAGCATGTTGCATTATTAAGTTGTAGTAGGGCCTCTTTAGTATAGTCCTCTCTTGCCCAGATCACTATATTGCCACCCTTATCAGAGTTTCTGATGACTATTGAGGTGTCATTCTCCAATCGTTTCATCAGGGTATGGTATGCATTGTCACGGTTGTTGAACTTTCTTTTTGTTTTTGTTATTTTATGATTCAGTTGTTTGATCTGTGTGGTTACCTGCTAGTTGAAGACATCAATGGAATCACGTAGACTGATTGGACTAAAAGTGGATTTAGGTCTAAAGTGGGATGGTGTTGTTGGCTCTCTACATACCACTCTTTTTTGGATCACATCTAGAGTTTGTTCTTGCATATTTTCTTGTGTGTCGGACGTGTGTCCCTCTGTCCACAATTCTTGTAAGTCCATCAATAATGGCATATCATCAGCTTTTGGACTAGTGACGCTGTCTTGTGTTGTTAGATTGCGTGCTGACTCTTTGTTAAGTAACATGTAGAGTTTTTTAAGTTTCAGCTTTCCGATACAGCGAAAAATGTCCATTCTTGTTTTGACATAATTAAAATTGCTTTCTGGGCAATACGACAAACCTAGGCTTAGTATCTGTTCCTCCGCTTTGGTGAGATTGATTTGTGCCAGGTTGATGATAGTTTTATTGGGGTTTGTTTCCCCATCGGCGTTTAGCGTTGTTTCCATCTTCCTGTTGTTTGTCTCTTGGGCTTTGAGGTGTTTCCTATTGGCATTCCACCTCTGCCTGCATTTGTAATTTCTGCTGCAGGAGCTCCAGCCTGTTGCTTTCTTGGGCAGAGTGTTTGCCTTCGGTCCATGCATAAAAAATTCAATTCATCACCTGGGGACAGTTTTGGTTGATGAGTGCTTTCACCCAAATTCCTTAATTCTGAGTCTGATCCGCTATCTATGGCCGAACTCAAGTCTGAATTGGATACGTTTGCCACTTGGTTGCTGATGCGTGAAGTACTTGGCATCTGTCCATCAGTATTGGCGAGCCTGGTTCTTCGTACGGGGATAATATTTTTGGGAAAAGGTAAATATCTGCCCCATTTGATAATCGGTTTTGTCACGCATGAATTTGTATGCTTTTCTTTCTTTGATTTTGTCTTCCTCTTTTTTAAACGTATTGCCATTTCTTTACGCATTTTAGTTATGTCATCAGTTTGCTCATTTCGATTTCTTCTTTGAGTTTGTCAATTTGTTCTAATAGAGCGGCTCTGTCTATGTCAGCATATTTGATGAGGATTAATACTAATTTTCTCGATGACTCTGATTTGCAATCTGCCCATTCCTGCATCATTTTGGGGTTTGGGTTTTCATAGCTGGAAGCTAGAAAAATTCTTAAACCCCTAGGTATTCTCCCCACATCAATGTACCTCTGTAGGGATTTGGATGCCCACCACTTGCTTTGTTCTTGGCGCATTAGTTTCTCCAGCTGTTTGAATTTGTCTTTCAATGTATTATTGGTATTTGTATTTGCCTCGTTTCTAGTTGCTGCTGTATGGATTGTTGACGGCAGGTCATTAAATAATTCAAGTGCCGCTGCTTCGCGGTCCTGCAATGTATCACCCGACATCCTGAATATTAATTTGTTATTATTTGCGTGCTGGCCTTGTCTGTTAGTATTGTGGCCCACGCAGCCCAAAACACCACTTTCCCCTTTGATGCTGCTGCGTTTGCCTACCTTGCGTGTAGTCTGTGTCGTCCCCGTCCTCCGACTCGGTTTCACCGACCTCAGGCAAGGCTTTACGGCATTTACTGGCGCTGGGTGGGGGGTCCGACGCTCCTTATCCTCCCGAATATCTCGCAGTAATCTCCTTCGCCGTGGCTCAGGAAGTCAGTTTTGTTTGAGGCGTCGACTCTTTGCAAGCGGGGGTCCGTGTAGATCCAAGTGAAACCAGCCTGGATCATATATCACTCCAGCTCCTGGCCTACCACTCCTTCGACAGGACCTCCAGGCACGGACCTCATGAACACCTCCAATAAATTCAAACAACTCCGATGTTATAAGGATGCAGTGCCAAAATGTATTGCAATGATTTCCTCCAATATATATATTCAAGATTCGTAGATGTGGAGTTAAGAATAGTAAATCTATGCTTACCTATTTGCACTTACATTCTCGATATTTTCGTCCTCAATATTTTTGAGAAAATATTCTATTCACACAATATTTTTGTTTCCAATATTTTGTCCACTTTCCAATCCTACTCCTGAAAGTATGAATTTAAAAAAAAACCTGATATTTACTTCTAACATAGGTGGAAACCTAGGGAAGTAAATGTATGACTTTCTCATGAATCAGTGCCTGAGTGTCTTTCAGATGTCTTCTGCGGGACATTCCCCTTGTTTCCCAGTTGAATTTTTGCAGAAGTTTTGTACACATACCTGCATAGTACTTTGTCTGCATCAGTATTCTGCATTAGATGCTACGGAGCAAGTTCACAGAAGGTCATTAACCCTACGTTTAGGAAGTTCAGCAGTTGTACTCTGTTAAGGAGTGCAAGCAACAGCTAAGGGACATGCACTGTCTCCATCATGAATAGTTCTTCCACTCATCTTGGTCTTCTTGGTACCTTCATGAACTTGGTATACAGACTCATTCACTAATACATTTCTAAAACATTTTTTCAAACATTTTTCCCATTTGCTTATGGAATATGACCCACAGATCGTAACCTTGTAAATTAAAATGATGAGAGACAAACTGAGGATAGAATAAACTACTTAACTGATTTATGTTGAAGGGGAGAGGTACTGCCAGTAGTGTCCCAAAATGGAAAAATGAAGAAACAAACAGAGGGATCATTAAGGATTTTTCAGGTTGGGAGTAGGACTATATGTTAGCAAGTCTCCCCCTCCATCAAATTTGTGACTTTCCTGCCTAATTTTGAGGTGTGGGAACAACTAGTCTTTGAATATCAGAGCCTTAGCTATCTCTGCTGTTGGAACCCTTTAACCACCAGCCCATCTAACACAGGTCTACTGGCTCAAGAATTTTGAAAGGCCTACACTATTCTATATACTTCTTTCTGCCTGGATCTGCCCTGCAAGTAATTCTGGTCATGGTCTGAAAAAGCATAAATATTTCTGGATTGCAGAGAGTACAAACACTATTTGCACATGGAAGTTTTTATTTTTTTATTTCAGAAACAAACCTCTTTTAATGGGTTTTTTTGCAAAACAGAAAAATCCATGGTAAGTTGCCTGCCATGACATTCGTGCATCCCCACCATGCATTGTCTCCCAAACCGTTCCCACTGTGTTGATGGGCGCACTATAGACAAAACTTTTTCGCCAACCCAGTGTTGACGTTTTTTCGCCAACCCAGTGTTGTGTTTTTTCAAACACATTTTTGTTATTCAACAAAAATGTGTGCATATTAATGGTTTTTATGATGTATTTAGTTGTGGACAATGAAAAAATTATGTTACACTTAAAAACAATTTAATAATAATGTTAAGAAGTGCATCTATTAACGTAGTTTAGTTATGCCACATTTTCGTAGAGACACCATTTTATTAAGATGGATGTAGTGTCCAGTGTTTAGCTCATCATTCACCCTCCCAATCAATGACCCCCTGCTAGTCTTCTCTCCGTACATGTTCCACGGAGCACAGGACACTGATGCAATTGGTTATTTTCCTTAAAGAGCATGTATTGTGAATGACACTATCCATCATGTTCCTGGTGTATCTTTCTGAAGGACACTTCTGCTGGAAGTTTCAATGTAGGCTTGCTAGCATACCTGTGTAAGGGTCTTTGTTTGAGAATGTTTCCTATTGTGTTACATCTGTTCATTGCTGTTGTTGTGGAAGCTAATTGAAGATTCCTGGCTAACTTAGAAATTGGTTAGTGTTTTAAGATTTTACACATGACGATCTTGCTTGTGATTTGTCCAATATTTGCTAATGATAGTCATGCCATGATGAATCTGCAGTTTTGTTATTGTTTTTGTGTAAAATGTGCATAAGAAACATTGGTTTTGGGTGTTAGCTATAAGACTTTTTGTTTTCTTCTGAAAATTCTTTCTGATTATTTAGAGATTTGTTTCCTTTTCCTAGAGAGGCTGTCAGTGTTCCTTGTGAGTCTAATATTTACATTTTAAAGACATTTTACTTCTAATATGGATTTACATGATTATCCATTTCTGACTAAGTACTCTGTATCTAAGCCTTCATGGCATTTACTGCATTGTTAGCATTTTTGTAATAAAACTCTTTAAGTTTTTACTGATCAAGAACTCAGGTATTGATTGGCCCCAGTCACTATTTAATTTACTCTGCTATTTTGTTCGGCTTGATGTCCTGGAGGGTGGTGACTTTTATCGCAAAATCAAAGGTGCTGGAGCCAACCGTCAGACGTAAATGTTGTGGTATTCAGGATATTGGGGTTCAGTGAATTATTGAGCTTCAGGATCTCACACCAGCGGAGGACATACAATATGGGAGGTGAGTTGTTGCATGGCTGGCGAAGATATGGCATTTGTCATCAAATTGAAGCACCATTTCCATAATTGCAAATAATCCACACAGTTTACTAATGTTCAGTGGTCCTACTCTCTGCTCTTTGACTCTCGATGATGAGCACCCTATTAGAGTATTATTGGAAAGGGAAGAATTGTACATAGAGGGCTCATTTTAAGTGTTCCAAAGACTATGGTTTAAATACTGCATAATACCACTCTTCTCTAAATCATGCTGGTTGCCTTTACATTTTAATAAACGTTCATCCCGAGGCCAGTGGTGGAGCTGGGGAAAAAAATCAAATATTATAAATCCGAAAGGAGGGTTACCCATCCAGGATGACAGAAGAATTGAACTAAACAATTGAATATATTTTAGCATGGAACCGTCTATTCTAAAGTGCATGCAATCTTGACTGAAGGTGGACATGTGACAAGAACCCTCTGGAAACATATGTTTCATCTATTCCATCAGTTAATCATTTAGTCTCATCGCTACCTATTTTCCACAAAGCTTGTCTTCACTCTTGACTGATTCACCCTTGCTGCGGTTTCCTGTGAATGAGGGCAAGCTTCAGAAGACAATCACTGTTACGTCTAATGGCGTTTTATTTGCACCCTGAAGGGCCACTCATCACACTGCAATCTCGCCCTTTACGTGTGAGCACACCGCCTCTAATTGTGGGACGGGCTCTAATGAAAGTCATCAACTGAAAGCACCTAATAGACCCGCAGAGCTGCAGTTCTTGCTGTTAAAAGTGAAACGTGAAGTAGCAGTGTGGCGATTGGCACTACAGGGTGCACCTCACACATTACAGAAAAGATTGTCATCAGGGCTTTCTCCACCTGGGAAGAATCAATCAAAAATGAAGATGAGCAGATTGCCACAGCTGGAACTCACTGTTTACAACACGGAGGAGATGAAAAATGCTTCTGGACACAGTTCTCCCAAAATCCACATTTACTGATCAGCACACCTTTGTTTGTTGTTAATACACTGCATGCCTGGCTTGGGAATTTGTGGAACCTAGCTCTCAACAACATTTGGATACCTCGTAGACTTTCTTTAGTTCACTGTCTTATTTGCACAAAATAATGCTGGCTAATTATACAGTAAAAAATATGGGGCTTATTTACAAGCCCATTGCACCGCCGGTGCGTCACTTTTTTTGACGCACCGGCGGCGCAGTGATGCACCAGCGGTGCAATGGGCTTGCCCATATTTATAAGGACAGGTAAAGTCACCCTGTGTGACTTTTCATGGCCTTGTAAATAGGAACTCCTTTCACGTATTACTATGCGTGAAAGGGGTATTCGATAGGTGTTGCTGTGGGTGTTCCCACGCAACATCAATAGAAATTAACGCAGTACCAGATTTACATTTTGTAGAACTGGGAATGCGTCAGACTCCTGTGCATCCCCAGGGGAGGCATAGGAATGGTGTAACGAGGAGAAATACTTTTCCCACGCAACACCCATGGAATCTGAAGCATTCCCAGATTTACGAGGAATCGTAAACCAGCGAATGCATCAGATTCCTACGCCTCCCCAGGGTAGGGATAGGAGTGGTGCAACGAGGAGAAATACTTTTATTTCTCTTCATTTTTTCCTCTTTCTATGCGTGCTCCATTCGGCAGCACACATAGAAAGAGGAAAAGGCCATCAATGCCATCAATGAGATGTCCCTTCCTTCACAAAAACAATCATCCCCGCAATGCAGGCACCGTTGCAAAATGACGCAAGAGTGCCTGTGTTGGCGCACAACTGCTGTTTGTGCATTGGCACAGGAGAGAAGGACAGGAATGCATGTATCTTGTAGATACGGTGCATTCCTGCCCTTTTCTTTTAGCGCACAGCAGCACAGCAGGCATGCCTGCTGCGCTGCTCTGCGTCAAAAGTTTGTAAATAAGGCCCTTTGTGTTTTTGCCTTAAAAATGTAACATTTAGGTAATCAGATATTTACTATTTGTGTGTCATTTTGCTTATTATTTTTTCTCAATTTTTGTAAAAAAAAAATTGATAACGTTATTATGTTGTTTCTTCACTTAAATGATGTTTAATACTGCTTGAATTTATCACATTTTTCTAGCAGGAAAGCCTTCTGCTTGCTACATAAGTAGCAGCGATTTAGCAACGTTTTCTCAGTGAATTGTAATCTGATCTAAAAAGATTTTATCACATTAAGTTGATGGTGTACCCCTCCTCCCACATTAGGCATCCAAAATATCACATCCACGGAATAGTACTCTTTATTTTATGAATGCGCACAGTAGTGAACACAAACTGTCTAGCCTTAGTGCCTCATTACGAGGTTGGCAGGGTGGGAGTGGGGCAGTTCACCACTGCCCAGCTCCCACACCGCCAAACCCAAACGCTGCCCACCTGCCAGATTACAATACAAATCGCAGTCTGGCAGGTGGGCAGTGTGGCGGTCCCATGGCAGTGCAGTAAAAATGCTTAATGAGCCTTTAATACTGCCCCCTGCATGCACCTACCTGTATGGGGCAAGGGGGGCCCTGTAGAGCCCCCTTTGTTTCCCCAACACCAGCTTTTACATGGCGGAGCTGACTGCCATGAAAGGCTGGCGGTCAGGAAACTCAAAATATGTATGGCGGTGCCGCAGCAGCACCGCCAACATATTCTGAGGCCTTGATCACTGTGCCACCACCGCCACCACCACGGCAGTCCGACTGCCAAATGACTGCCAAACTTATAATAAGGCATTCCGACTGCCAGTGCGGCAGTGGCTGGACCGCCACCGCCACACCCCCATGAGTCTGGCAGGCCACGGACCACCAGACTCGTAATAAGGCCCTTAGAGAGCATTTCCCACAAACTCTAATGTATTTCTCACACCTCTCTTAACATCTAAATTTGATCTAAATGTTTTGGCCAAGCGTGGGAGTGTGTATCAATTTGTATACTCATCACACCGTGGATGATTTTAATGGAGGAATACTTATTAAAAATGAGGAAGAGAAAAGAATGAAAACAAATGACACATTTCAAAACGATAGGCATGCAAACTCTTCAAGTTATTCAGAATGGACAAAGGCAGGATCAGGAAAACAGGCATAAGCCAACTTTTACATTTTTATCTTACATGTGTTACTGACGCTTACTTTAGATATCTTTATAAATTAAGAAAAGAGATTTAAAATAGGACTTTGTGCAAGCATAATTGAAAATGACATAAAGGGTACTTCCTTTAGTTAAATGAGATCTTTGTATTTAAAGTCATTAAAACGTTGTTTGTCAAAAATTGCACTGTGTCTTACCTCTAGCTCCAAAAATTCTAAAAAAAAGATTCTTAGGAATTCTCCTGAGAAGTAAACCAATCACAACTTTATTTCAAAGTTATAAATTCATTTTATATTATATTGTTCTTGCGAAATAAGTGAAAACTTGCATAAGATGGTTTTTGTCTTTATTGTTCTAGCTAAAAACTCTACAAATGTGCATATTGAATGTGATTTTTACAACAATATAATTGTAAATTGTGATTGTCTGGCTTAAAGACAAAAAATAACAGTATTGCCTTCATGATGACATGGTATAGCATTTAAATAATGAATACTAAAATAAAATGTGACAATATTTTGAACTGCATTGCAGCCTATATTGCTATAGTGTGGTTTTTTAAACTAGCATTTAGAAATGAAGGGAGTGATCCACAATGAAAAATGTGAAAGACAGAAATCTATGCATTAAATATTTCCTTCCACAATGTGTGTAGAATTCTATATACAACTTACATTCTCCATCATTTCTCATGTTCTTGAGCTTACGTAGCATGAAAAAGTCTTTGAAAATAAAGCTATGACTTTTCTGGTCATTTCTATCTTTCCAATGTTCAACCTTACTTGAACTTACTTAGGAACACTCTTGTTCCATTTCACCCCAATAAACTTAGATTCATCATAGTATTGTGTGGCTCATGCATCAAGCATGGTGTCGCAAGGCCAACGTGTTAGAAATTTGGTTTCTGGTTGGTTAGAGTATGCACCTAATGCCTGCCAGAATCCACCAATCTAGTCAAGATAAGGGAGTTACACAGCCAAGATAACCCCTGCTCACCCCCTTGGTAGCTTTGCAGAGCAGTCAGGCTTATCCCAGAGGCAATGTGCAAAGTGTTTGCACAACACACACACACCAGTGACACACTAGGCAAACAACAAAAGAGACTCCACACAAGGTTATATAAAAAAATATCCTTTGTATGATACATTGACCACAATCACATAAATCACTTTGCCACTAAGCAATGGTCATACACTGCATAGGTAATAATTCACTTTGCCAAAAGTCAATTGTCATAAACACACCAGTGAGTGCACTAGGGAAATACCTATAAGGGCACATGTCATGAACACCACACTGAAAACATTATGCTTTTCATCACAGTTAGTGCAAGGAGCAACTACTCGTAGGATTGCACAGGGTATAAAATATCATCAAGACAGTCCACGTTTTTATATTGGATGTATGCTCGTAGGCCATTAGAAAACAGGCAGACCTTAGAGTGCCCAACACCGATAAACAAATCAATTCAGTCCTGTAACCCTGACTGCGGGCACGCTGGCGCACGCCCATCAACAGTGTGGTAGCGTCTCATAAATGCTGCTTTCACTAAATGCCAAGAATAGTGGATGCCCGCACTCAGGCCGCATTGCGGTGGGTGACTTTCAGAAAATGTCACTACCCGCATATGCGCGGCTTAGCTACTACCGGATGATGGCTCAACACGTAAAGCACCAGGAAGACTTTGATATCCCTGATTCTTCCAAAACAGGAGACCAGCACACACAAGCCCTTGGAGATTTTACCACAAGAAGGAAAAATATTCTTTGTACTATACATGAAACACATTAGACCACAATCACATAAAGCACTTTACCACTAAGCAAAGGTCAAAGCACTGCATAGGTCATAATTCACTTTACCATAAGGCAATAGTCATAAACATACGAGTGAGTGCACTAGGGAAGTACCTATAAGGGCACATGTAATGAACACCGCACTGAAAACATTATGCCTAACATCACAGTTAGAGCAACAAGCAACTACTTGTAAGATTGCACAGGGTATAAAAAAACATCAAGACAGTCCACGTTTTTATATGGCATGTATTCCCATAGGCCATTAGAAAACAGGCAGACCTTACAGTGCCCTACACCAAATCAATTCAGTCATGCAGCCCCGACTGCGGGAACGTTGGCACGCTACCATCAGCAGTGCGGTAACGTCCCCAAAATGCCCCCTTCACTAGATGCCAAGAAAAGCGGCTGACTGCGCTTAGGCGGTGCTGTGGTGGGTGACTTTCAGAAAATGTCACTACCCACATACACGTGGTGTAGCTACTACTGGGTGATGGCCCAAGGTGGGAGATCGGGGCGGGGACAATCCTTCTATTCCCCTGGGGCCCACTGGCCCTCCATATTCCCAGTACCAGGAAAGCAATCCCCACGTGTCTGGGGACCCACTCTCACTCCTGGTGCGAGGTGGCCTCCGGCAGCACAAGAGACTTGTACCAACTCACGGGACCATGCTGAGGGGGGTTCCCTTTCACTGCAGTGACCCCTCCCCCTCACTGGGGGGTATGGCGCGAAGCAGCAGGGAAGGTGACACACAGTCGGTTGAGCACGCCGGCCTGGCGTGGCTGGTGCTGGCAAAGGCGAGGTTCTGGCTTCCGCTTCTGGGCACTGCTGGAGAACTCGCTGCAGTGTGGGTTTCAGGGCAATGCTTGGAGACCCTGCTGTGATCGCCCCACTGGTAAGCAGCCACGCTCCTTCTGCCAAGGTCTTTCCCCACCCGGGGAACTCGCAATACGGCCCGTCTTGCGAGACCTTTGTTACTGCCCATCGTGGTAGCAGAGGGATTGGCCCAGCAATTGGGGCAAGGCAAAATTTCCAACAAGCAAGCTCTGGGAAATTTCAAATCCGTGAAGTACCAGTAAATTTCAAGTAAGCACAGCACAAGGAAACTTCCAACACGTAAAGCACCAGGAAGTTTCAACACGTAAAGCACCAGGAACACTTTGATGTTTCTAGTCTTCCATAACAGGAGGCCAGCACACATAAGTCATTGGAGATTCTCCACAAGCAGGATACATATCACTGCGGGGCAAAAAGAGTCAGCCCTTTTCCTCCACCACAGACAGAAGCAGCAACTGCAGGCCAACCCACCCCTCACACAAAAAAGGCAGTGCTCCTCACACAGTTCTTCCGCCATTCTTCTTGTCAGGGTCCTCTTATTTCTTGAAGTAATCTAAAGTCCTGGGGTTTAAGGTCTCATACGTATACCCCATTTTGTCATTTTTCTTTTTTTGGCAAGGGTCTCTGAACCCAGTTCAAACCAGTTCTGTCCTCACTTGTGCAACATGACCACAGGGGGTGGAGACAGCATTGTGAAAAGGAGACATAGCCTATTCAGGTGCAAGCAAAACTCCTCCCTCCACTCTAAATGCAGGCCAGGTCTATTCAGCCTAGCGGTGAGTCACCCAGGCAAGGCAGGGCACACCGCAACCCCCCTTGTGACTGTCTAGAGTGAATGAGCATCCCCTGCTCCTGTCACTCCTAAACCATACACTGAATACACAAACAGTCAGAGGCACACAGAATGGTCAAGTAAGAAAATGACCACTTTCTAAAAGTGGCATTTTCAAACGCACAATGTAAAAAAAACATTTACCAAAAGGTGTGTTAATAAATTCTGAGTTCAGAGAGCCAAAACTCAATTTTTCCATCTTGTACCAATGAAAAGCTACACATGTAAAATGTTACATGCAGCCACAATGATAGCCTGTGGGACAGACAGCCTTTGAATAGTGAAAAACAAAATACTCAGTATTTCACTATCATGACATGTCACACACACCAGTACATCATCAATAAGGTCCGGGCACTCCAATCCCACTTTGGCAAATTGGACACCGAGGCAATTACGGTGCCCCCAGCCAACAAGCATCCTCCCCTTCCGAGGCCATACTTTCCACCTTTGGCTCAATCCCGCTGACGGACTCCATGGCCGCTTTGTCCACTCTCAAATCAGGCTCCCCTAATGATCCTTGCCCTGCCAAACGTCTGGCTAGCGCAGCTACAGCAATCAACCCTCTCCTGAATCATCTGATTCATACCTCCTTGGCATCGGCCACTGTTCCTCCCTCCTGGAAACAGGCGCTGATCATTCCCCTTATCAAAAAGGTGTCCCTCGACCCTAACCTCCAGGCCAGCTACCGACCTATCTCTCTTCTCCCGGCAATTGTAAAGGGTTATGAGAAAATGGACAACAAGCAACTGACCGCCTTTGTTGAACAGCACGGCCTCCTTCATCCGGCCCAATCTGGCTTCAGAGCCTCGTACAGCACGGAATCAGCATTGGTGGAAATCGCAGAAGCCATTCATGAAACTCTGGATTCTGGGGGCAGGGCAGCTCTGGTCCTGTTGGACCTGTCTGCCGCTTTCGATACTGTCCCTCACTCATTCCTTCTAGCTCGCTTGCAGAAGCTGGGCATCATGGGTTCCGCCAGCAAGTGGCTAAAATCCTTTCTGGAAGGCAGAACACAGCAAGTCTGGATCCCCCCTTTCACTTCTACTACTCAGGAACTTCGGACTGGGGTTCCTCAGGGGTCCGTGCTGAGCCCGCTACTGTTTAACGTTTATATGTCTCCTCTCATCCAGTTGGCTGAGTTAGGTGCTAAAGTTGTCGCCTATGCTGACGACACTCAGCTTTTGTTCACCTGGAAGAAACATGAGTCATCCACTGCCCATGTTAAAACTTGTCTCGCAGCTGTGTGCAATTGGCTCACTTCTGCCCGGCTCAAATGCAACGAAGATAAAACTGAGATCTTATTCTTTATTCTTCAGCGATTTTCCCCCTCTGTTCTGGCACACTTTATGGCCAGATGAGTCCCCCAAGCCCTCTCCTCGGGGACTTCCGGTCAAAAACCTCAGGATTTGGTTTGACGAAAAGCTTAGCTTCAGCAGCCAAATCAGCAAATTGACAGGCACATGTTTTGGCATACTGAAGCTACTTAAAACATTTCTGCCTCTCCTCCCCTTAGCAGCTAAAGAAATGGTCACGCGAGCGCTCGTCACCTCCCGTATTGACTATGCCAATGCACTTTATGTCGGCCTGCCTGGCTACCTCCTGGATAGACTACATGTGGTCCAGAATGCCGCTGCCAGAATGCTTTTCAGCATCCCCAAACGAACCAGTGTTAGGCAGCACCTGCGTAATCTTCATTGGTTACCCATGAAAGCAAGGGTAAAGTTTAAGGCCCTGGTAACAGCCCATGCTGCTCTCTATGACTATGACCCAGTCTATCTTAGGAAGCGCTTTAAGTTCTATGCCCCCAGCAGGCAACTGCGCTCCTCCAATATGCTGAGGGCAACCATTCCCAGATTCCGCCTGAAAAGGAAAGCTGGTAGTTCTCTGGCCTACACGGCTGCGGTGGCCTGGAACTCCCTCCCCTTTGACTTACGCAGCCTGCAGGATCCCATCCAATTTAGAAAGAAACTCAAAACTCTCCTCTTCAACTGATTGTTTCCCTCTTTTGCTGTATCCCTCTCTTTGTGTTTTGCTCCAGGGCTCGCACCGGGACACTCTTTCGAGTAGCTGTGCGCATTATAAACTTTGTTAGCATAACATAACATGTCCTACCTTTCACATACACTGCACCCTGCCCATGGGGGTACCTTGGGCCTACATTAGGGGTGCCTTACATGTAAGGAAAGGGAAGGTAAGGGCCTAGCAAGTGGGTGTACTTACCAGGTCAACATGGCAGTTTACAACTGCACACGCAGACACTACAGTGGTAAGTCTGTCACATTTGAAGGGCTACTCATGTGGGTGGCACAACCAGTGCTGCAAGCCCACTAGTAGCATTCGATTTACAGGCCCTGGAACACTCAGTGCGCTTTACTAGGGACTTACCAGTAAATCAAGAATGCCAATCACGGATAACCAATCAGAATCACAATTTAGAGAGAGAGCATATGCACTTTAGCTCGGATCAGCAGTGGCAGAATCCTATAGCCAAGAAAAACAGGGTCAGAGAAATAGGAGGCAAAAGGCAAAAGGTTTGGGGATAAACCTGCAAAAAAGGCCAAGACTAACACAACCCCCCTCCAGCCTAAACCAGGGGAGACCAATCAATTCCTTGATGAACTTCCTTGATTGGGGCGAGAGAACATGGACCCTGGCCCACAACAGCAGAGGCACATTCCAGTTCCAAGCCTTCCTGAACCCAGTTGGATACCTCTATCCTTACTCTCAGGGCCCACTAAGCTGACCCACGGGAACCCTTCTCCTCATCTACGGACCCATATGTGCAGCACCTAACCTTACTCTGCTCACAGATGTGTCCCAGCATGCAGACAATACCCACATGGCCAACACAGTGGTGTGGCCCAGTCCACCCTCCGGTTGTGACTCCTGTCTGCCTCCCAGAGGCAACTCTGTCCACCAGGACAGCAAGCCATAGTGGCCACTGACAGCTGTCGGTGACAAAAGCCAGGCCTCATGCCTCTCAGGGTTCTCTAACCTCTGAGGTATCAGAGAGTGGGGGTGATAGCCCCTGGTGCTTGGCACCCTTTGTCCACTCTCCCTCCTGCCAGGTCAGGGATGGTATTCTGATATAGACCCACCAGCCCAGGGACTGTGCTCTGAGGCTGGACAGGAGATTGGGATGGGCTCTCCCACACCCTGTCCTCCTCCCAGGGGTCCTGTACCCTCCACTGTGGAAAGGTACCCCCAGACTCCAGAATTGTCAGGGCACCTGGGGCAAGAGTCCTGCACAATTCTCCCACCAGTTCAGGGGTGCTATCCTGCAACTGGTCTCCCAGCCCAGGGTCTGTACCCTTAGGCTGGACAGGAGTCAGGGGCAAGGCTTCCCTCCCCTAACCCTCTCCTGGGGCTCTGCACCCTCCCACCCAGAGCAGTACCCACAGAAGACAAACTGGTAGGGGCACTGCTAGCAGTAGCCCCTTCCTCCAGGTCAGGGGGGGACTCAAGACCTGGTCCTCTAACCCAGGGTCTGTACCCTTAGGCTGGACCTGTGCCTGGCAAGCCAGGACTTCAGGGGAAGTACACCCACCCCTCCCCCCCAAGGGAAACACATTCCTCATGAGTTGTGCAGGAGTCTGCCTGGGGCAGGTGTTTAGCCTCCTGTCCACCTGACAATGCATGAAGACCCCCCAGTCCAGAAATGGCCTCACCAAGGTCAGTATGGGGAGGCTCTGACCTGAGAGCTGGCAACCTCTCACCCTCTGGTCCTTCCACTGGAGACTATCTCCCCCCTCACCCCTTTCACAGGACTCATGCACCCTCCCAACTGGAGTGGTGCTGCCTAACACCAGAACTGGTGGAACGTTTGTTACTACAGCCTGCCCCACTCAACTGACACCCTGGGATCCCCCTCAGGGGATGGCCTCCTGGCAAAGACTAGGCCCCCCTCCTGGTGTTCACTCATGGAACCAACCAGGCTCTGGGACTGGGATTCGGGCACCTTGGGACTCAGCCCACCCCCACTCCCTCTACTTAGAGACAGAACATGGAACTCTTCACCTATCCCACTACACTGAGACCTATCTGGGTCACTACAAACCTCCCCTACCTTACCTGGTTGGGAAAAACCTGAGCCACCTCCTTCAGGATCACTCCCAAAACCCTCATCACACCCTCTAGAATCCACCGCAAGGTCTGCCTCCAGTGCAAGATCCCTGGGGTCAGAGAACTCACACTCCACCAGGTGTTGGCATAGTTCTGGAAAACAGGGACTTCAAATATGCTCTCCAACAAATGAGTCACATAGCCCCTCACAATGTTTACCAAACTACCCTTCACCTCACCATCCATAAATATTTGCTGAATCACTATTTCCACATAATATTGTTTGTGCACTATATCGTTTTATCTGTAAAACTGCATGTTTGTGCCAATTTAGTGCCCATTTTAATGGAAAATGTGTTGTCTGTGAACGCCAGTGCACTACCACATCATGCTTTAGTAATATATTTGTAACAGTGTGCCCCAAAATACACAAGTTACATGCTACATCCTTACCATTCTCCAGCTGAATGGACGCTGCTAATTTGCTTCACTTGCTCTTTGAGTAACACTTAGAATTTTCCCAGTCCCTAAGAATTCAGTGATTGCAGCATCCCCACTCTGAAAATTGTTGCAGCACCACTGAACTTGGGGTGTACCAGATACACTAGGTTGGCTAAACTGCGCATCACTGACCTCTCCGCCCACCCTTTTTGAAAGCAGGAAAACCATATCTTAAATTAGACTTCAATGTTATTTCACCTTATGAAAAGATGGGAGGGGACCCCCATTTCTAACACCCCTGTTATTTCACCCTGCTCAAAAGTCTGCGAAGCACATGTTGCATAGCGTCGCTTTGTGAATCCGCACCATTGGTCGCTAAGCTGTTTATTAAACTCTTCCAGGAAATGAAGAATAATGATTTGGATTAAGACTGCTTGAGTACACAAGTGACTGAGCAAAAATGTTTGTAAATTCACTGAATCAGAACTAATAGATGAAACAAGTTTGAACAGTAGAGAATATTACTCTTTATTCCCATCCTCATTATGGATGCAGATTTTAGGGTTAATCCTTTCCAACAATCCTCGTTTTACATATTGTCCAGGTGTTCAAATTGGATGAATATCCGAGTACCAATTAGAGAGAATCCTAAATGACATGTTATTCTGAGGCAAAATCGTTTACTTTCTCTTCCTCTCACCTTCATACTAAATATTCACATAAATGCTCCTGGCAGCTGCAATTAGCCCAATAAGGCAGATACAAAAAGCAATGGCTCACAGAAAATGTTGTAAAAATTACCTTTCATTATATTGAATGAGCAAAAGATTATAGCTGCTCTGGAAGGACAGGATGAAATCATCTCAGCAGCAACATACTTGATAAATGTCATAGAGATCAGAATCTCAGATGGGTTCTGCCATTACCACCTGATCACAAGGTACAACATGTTCCTTGGTAACAAGCTGCTAAACAGAAGATAAAAGGGTATTATGTAATTGTGTCTCTTTTAGTAAGTGTGTTACGATCTTATGTAGATGATGAATAAATCAACCAAAATTAGGAGAACACAATGATATACAATCGTACTGATGATGTTTTGCCATGACACTGATTCACGTGATTCAGGACAAAGCAATGGCGTGCAGGAAACCGCTGTTTGCAAACTTGAGGAAGGAGGTTAAGTGATAAAAATGATTATTAAGGGTGAAGGTGAAAAAGGTGCAACATATACTCCCTTTCCATTGTTTCATGCAACCTGCATTCCCAGGAAGCAGTTTGTTTTGCAGCAAGAAAAAATAAACTGATTGGTAGAAAGGTTTGATGTGTTCAATACAGGGTTAATGTGGAATGATAGCACAAAATCAGGAAACAAAACAGAAATGGGTGGAAGGCTTCTAGTCCATCGTTATTTTACTCACTGCTAAACTCCAGACAGTGACCAACCTTTTGTAAATCAGGCGCGGCCTTCACCAATCAGGACCGCACCATTTGATCCTCTTTAGGAGAATAAAATGATCCCATTAACCCAAGGATTGTTGTCCCGCCACAATGAGGTGAAGCTTGAGTCTTTGGGAACAGAGAGCAAATAACACATGGCTGGACATACCCAGCACAATATGCATAGCAGAATATCACTTCAGAGAGTGAGGACAAATGATAATGTTGTGAATGAATGAACCTTCCTCAATTGCACATATTTCTGTATCATACATGGTTTAGATCTTGTGGGATACCATTCGTTTATAGGGATTAAAAGCAATTGGTTAAGGAACTTTTTTGGCAAAATGTTAAGACGATTGTCTTCATTACAGTGTATATATTGCCTATTTCTGATAAATAAAGGTGTCATAAACCAGCTGAGAAAGTAAACAGTATACAGCTCCTGAGCAATTGGTTTGGTCTTTGGTGATTGATGCCCTTTGTCAAGTACCTTGCCTTGGGAACCGTTGGACATCAATGCTGCAATGCTCGTCTGTGAATGAAACTACTCAAGCTTATTCTCAACACAACACTACCAACCAAACTAATGAATAATAATGCATCTAAACCCTTCTACACATCTCATTTGACTTATTCACGTAGCTAACCACACTTACCACCGTGTGCCTTCCACACTAGCAGTCCCAACTACAATAAGTAGCTCAATAGCTTGCGTCATTGACTCTGGCCACCCATTTTATCAATAACAAAAAGTACAATGACTGGCGCAAGAATCACCATCTTCACAAAATGCGAAAAAAAACTTCAGTCTCATGAGGACAGACAGGGCACAGGTTTAGATCAGAATCCCACCTCCTATCAACCTTCAAAATGCATGCTTAGCCCTTGCTCAACCATCCACGCGTACTTCACAATGGTCATCTATTACCACTCTTTTAATGTAAATGCACAAAGTACAAGTGCTGCTCCTTGGGCTAGGCTGCTGCTATGTAACTGCCTCTATGTGCTATTTCTCCCCCAACTGGGCTACAAATACCCTAGGTGCATAACAGTGCCTCCACTTGTTGTGCCTCTCTCGCTTCTGGGTGGACCACCACAGTGTATATACTCTGGATGGTTGTCAACTCCATAAAACACATTCATTGGTGAGCTCCATCTCTCCAAATTGTATGCACCCTACAACAGTGTGATACCTGCATATTACAGCCAAAATATAATCTGACAGAAATGTGTCCTTAACGTCATTGTCAAAAATATCTCCCTATTGCAGTTAACAATAGAAAATCTTCAACAGTGGAACAATATTTTTGAAGCAATATTTAAGGACACAATAGTTCTGTTAAACCATTCATTTTCTAATGCTATTCTGACATATAACTATCTATGACTGCGTAGAAAATGGATGACTCCTAAAATGGTAGAGTAGCCTGGTGGCATCTATTTCTCAAAACTCAGAAACACCTCATTGTTATGCACAGTGATGTTTACTGCACCGTGTTTGGAGCACATCTTTTAGCCTCACAGGCCTCATCCAACACCTCCCATAAAGGCCAAACTGCATTCAGCACCTAATCAACAATGTGCTCTGAAAGGGAACAAGGAACCAAAATAAAGCTGGAGAGCTTCGGAACCTCATCAGATGTGTGAAGCAAAAAAAAAATGCTACAATAAAATAAAATTCCCTAAAAAGATACTCACAAGAGCTAACCTCTAGCCGTTTTGAACTCCTGACTAAGAAATACTACAAGATCCAAAACAAGCTATTCCCACAGCCAGACTTTCATTTTCAGGATGATCACTTTTGGGACAGAAATGACCTTTGCACGGTCTTGTGGGAGTGTGAACATGCCCTGAGTTATCCAATTTGCAAATATCCATAAAACCTTTGATTTATTTTTTGTGCCCAGCATGCACCACAATCATGCAAGCTCATTGATATCTTGCATATGTAAAGGTAAAGAAGTCTCAGAGCAGGAATGAATCTTCTTTTTTACACGGGGCTGCTGTTCATGTACCAGTTCATAGACCGTAGGGGGTGTGGCAGCATACCGTTTTTGAATCTATTATCCATACAGGCTTTTTCCATGTTGCTGGAAGTGAGTGAGGATCCTTCTGGTCTTGCTCTCCAAAGTACCTCTAGAGTGCCATGATTAGGCCTTTACTGACATTCTGAGTGAATGTGCTGTATTCTGCTTTGATGGTGTTCTGTAACTCTGGTACTCTCAGGATTCTGAGGGTTCTTGGATCTCATGGTGGAGTTAGAATGATGAGGTGTTGGATTTTCTGGGTTGGCACTTGATGGCTGGCGGGGTGAAAACTGCAGTTGCCTCTGTGATTTTATTGAGGCTCACTATAACACCACCCTCAATAAAGTCAGAACTGAAGTTCTACCAATTACCTGCTGTGGTGATTATCACAACAGCAACTGCCCTGTTTTATTTGACTCATTCAGCTGCTTAATAATGACGGCATGCAGTAAGCAGGGACACATGCATTGAGAAGGATGAAATAAGGTTGGAGTCTCCATGGTATTCAAAACCTAAAAGGACAACAAGCTGAGATTCAGGAAACTAAGAGTTGTAGTGGATGCAGTCCGTGTTTCAAGCCTCGCTTTTGCCCTGAGTGAGGCTCAAAAGACAGCGCAACATCTATAATGTGCGGAGTGCATGCTGAGATTAAAGCCTTGCTTATGTGCTGTGGTAGAATGCAACACAGTGAAGTGTGTGTCTCACTTGTAAAAAGTCAGCAAAGAACTAAGCGACAGGTCCACACTGAAACTTCTGGTGCTCCTGTGCACTTTTTCAGAGGCCATTAAAGAGGAGCATATAACATCAGTGAGGCGGAAGAGGTGGAGGAAGGCAAAGTCTATTGGCAAAGTCTTTTGCTGAACATTTATGGGTATGTGTGTTGGCTGAACATAGTGCTAAAATGATGGGGCATATTATCAAGGAATAGCGATATTTATCGCTAACTGCGCTTAGCGCAAATTTTTTAACGCCGCCTATCGCTGGAAAATATCGCTGAGATAACACCCTATTAACAAGGTTTATCTCCATAGCGATAAAATTTCCAGCGATAGCGGTAAAATGTGAGAATATCGCTGGAAAAGCAGCGATATTCTCGCATTAATGCAAGGATGGATTCAGCCTGACAATCCACCTCCTATACTTCAAACAGGTAAGTCATCCTCAGTAGCAGGTGTTAAAATCTAGCGATAAACGCGCTTAGCGCGATATATTTTATCGCTTCGCCTGCCTTGTTAATAGGGGTTAGCTGTGTTAGCGACTGTTTACAGTCGCTTTTAGTGGGGAACGCCTACCTTGCATGTCATTAGCGATAATTATCGCTGACATGCAAGGCGATGTAAAACCCGCCCGCTAACGCCTGAAAGCTGTCGCTAACGCCTGTTAGCGACAGCTTGCTAATAGGGCGTTAAAAATATCACCGCTTTAGCGGCAAAAAGTGCCGCTAAAGCGACGATAAAGCCCTTGATAATATGCCCCGATATCTTTAGACTGCATGTGAACCACTTGAGAGGAGAGAGGCAAGAGGGTGAACAGTGATACATACAATCTGTGACTGAATGGAGCCAATTCTGATGGTTCTGGTTTGGCTAGCACATTCAATACTGATTAAAAAATTTAAAATGTTGCTTTTTATGTCAATTTTAATAGTCTCATCAAATGCTATGCTACGCAAACTGCACCTGGTGCATCTATGGACTATAGTGTTAGCAACCCAATGCTGTACCATTTGCACTGTTAGTTTCATCTCCATACATCGTTTGGGGTCTTGTGTGTTTGGCTGTTGGTCAACATTTCACCAATTGAAGTTTTCTCGATAATGTCATGTTAACCCACCATCACAACTTCTGAAGGTTCCAAGAGAGTCGCCCATTGCAATGATTGAATGCTTTTCAGACGTATTAGGTGGCGAATGGTACTTTGCGTTTCAGATCTAGGATAAGAAAATTCTTGCTGTTACATTCTTTGTGGTTTGAGGGAAAGGCAATTTCTAAACATCTAACAGAGTGTTGCAGGACGAAGAGGTCTTGGACAAATACCAAGGTGTCTTTAAAAAATTAGAAAAACAATGTGATATTCAGCCCAGTTTGGTGGTACAGTGTCACTAGTTCTTCAAGAGAATTCAAAGACATCGTGAAAATGTTGACTCCTACATCACAGCACAAAAGACAGATAGTACTCAAAGAAATAATAGCCTTGTGACAAGGCTTTCTTCAAGCAGCACAACATTAGCTTTAGGTTGGCTACCTACCTCATGTGAATGGTAGGAAACCTTGTTCTGCGAAGAAAGTGGCTTGAAGGGAGTGAAAGGCTGGGACACTTTGCTAAGGTGTAAAAGCAGGTGCCTTCAGGATTGCAAGTGTATCACAGCAAAACACATCTGTGGATCTGTGTGAGCAAATGCAATCTGAAATCCAGGACACAGTGCTTGTTTTGTCTGGTAACACTGTCAGGAAAGGTGGATGTGTGGAATGTGTGGATGCGAATATTGATGTGCTGGTGAGTGATAAAAGGCTACCTCTTTTAGTTGATTTGGGTGCCAGAATAACCAAAATCACTCTCAAACTGTTTAAGATCACATGGGATTGAAAGGATCTTCAAAGATAGAGGACAGTTTCCTATGAAGGGTGTACAATTTATTCGAGTTCAAGGGAAGAAAGATACAGGGAAAGGTATACATAGTTGCAAAAGGGCTCAACTACTTGGAGTAGTTTCCTCAAGTGTTAGTCATCAGGGAAAAGAGCATAGTGGAAGAATTGGTGACAAGGTTTCGAATGTTTTCTCAGGAGAACTTGGGAAGATTAAGGGATTCAAGCACAGGAATAGAGTGAAGGATAATGTCATTCCTGTGAAACACATGCTGAGGAAGTTTCCCTTCAATCAATCAATCAATAGAGGATTTATAAAGTGCACTACTCACCCGTGAGGGTCTCAAGGAGTGGGGGGGGGATATGTGCAGCTCCGGTCATCCGAAGAGCCAGGTCTTGAGGCCCTTCCTGAATTCTTGCAATGTGGGGCTTCGTCTGATGCTGAGGGGGAGTTCATTCCAGGTCTTGGCCACGATGTAGGAGAAGGATCTGCCTCCTTTCCCGGCTCTGTGGATGCGGGGGATTTCGGCCAAGGCTAGTTCAGCGGAGCTGAGGTTTCTCTTGGGGGCGTAGAAGGAGATTCTTTTGTTGAGGTATTGGGGTTTGGTGTTGTGGAGGGCTTTGTAAGCGTGTGTGAGCAGCTTGAAGGTCACTCTTCTTTTGACGGGGAGCCAGTGGAGGTCATGTAGGTGCTGGGTGATGTGGTCTTGTTGTGGGATGCTGAGGACGATTCTGGCTGCAGTGTTCTGGATGGTCTGGAGTTTGTGGAGTAGAGATTTGTTGACTCCGGCGTAGAGGGTGTTCCCATTCTCTCCACCCTATTCTGGACAGCAGGATATCAGTTTCTCAAACAAAAATAATGCCATCTGGAACATGCTAACCCTAGTTTTCAAATCAGTCAATTGCTGTGCCTAAGCTACCTTCCTCTACATCCTTCTTTACTAACACTCTAATACAGCTTCAAGATCACAGCCTACCATTCTAATGTTTCTAACTATGAGACCTGTGATGTCCTTGCTTCGCAGAAGTGCATTAACATTCAGTGAAACAGATAGCAAAAGTCACTATATAAGAAGTTAGAGGGGCATGTAGGAGCATAATTACCTCCGTGAAAAAGACCCACAATGCAGCGACATCTAACCAGTTTTGGTTTAAGGCACCACGATGAATCAGCTCTGACATTCATTTCTGAGCTCAGTATCTTGGAACTTTGTTGGTATTCTTATAAAATATTATGCATTAACCAATTTGCTTTTCTCAACTTCATGTACTACCTCATTGATTATGTGTATTGCCATCGCTTAATTTTTGCAAAATGCCTTTTTTGCTTACTCATTGCACAACATTTCAAATAAGATGGAATCTTTTAACAAATAAATACCTATTCAAATCCTAAAAAGAGAACTACCTGCTTTGTCTGTATTTCACATTGAAGAAAGCTCTTTGATGGGAGGTCTTGGGACTGTGCTGCAGTGTATGCCATATGGAGGAGGTAGCTGATTCACATTCAAGAAGTATAGTCGGGCCAGTCCTAGAGATCACACAAGACAATGTGGCACAAACTATGACTGATGTGCACTCAAATATAGATAATGTATGTTTTAATAAGTTTGAAGATGATATTCCTCTAAGGGTAGATTCCGGTGTCGGTCGGAAGGGCTCCGAAACGGATTTGGGTTTGCCAAAACCGATCTGGAGCCCTTGTTACTGACCGACTCTTTCTTTCCCAGTTCCGAACGACCAAGTACGATGCCTGGAAACCGTTAGGGCTGACCAAATCGGCTCCCGAAGGCTTTCGGAGAGGTTGAGCCTTTCCGGAGCCAATTCGTACAGCTCTATGGACTTGGTTTCCGAACGAGCGAGTACGATGACTGATTCAGGCAGCCTCTCCAATTCGATTTGCCCGGAGTGAAAAGGCCCCACTTCACCCGGGTCCCTCTGAATCGGTCCTGTGGGGGTACCCATGGGTCCCCTCTTCCCAACCATGCACAGTGTGGCAGGCACTGAAGTCAATGGGAGTCTGACCGAATCGTATCCGGATGCATATGGATGCATCGTACTCGTTCGGTCGGACTCCCTTGATCCGAGTCGTACGGAGAGCATTCCGGAACCGATTCCATCAGCATGCTTTCCGAACGAGATCGGAATCAGGCCCTAAGTGTATAAAAAGACATTTTAACGAGCTGGAGGGGTGGCTCCTGAAAAATGAATTGCTCCCAAAATTATTGTAGAACATTTTTTTAAATATTTATCTTTGTCAGGCATTCAATACATTTTGAGCCTGATTACAAGTTTGGCGGTGCTGCTTCGGGTCTGCCCTGCTGCCGGACCGCCAAAGACATGATTGTGCCGCCCGCCAGATTAGGAGTTTCCTCCTGTCTGGTAAGATTTTTTTGGCATTGCCACAGCAGTGCCTCTAAAAATGGGTACCGCAATGGGAACGCCAAAAACAGTTTCTGCATGGCATGGTCTGTTTAGACCATGCTATGCAGGAACTGGGGTGCATGCTGTAGGAAAGTGGGTTTCTGTTGCAGAAACCCCCCCACTTTTTGCCAGACTACTGATGCACTTTGACTTGATGTGCCCTGGGTCCCTGCCAATCAGGCTCCCAGGGCCTGTGTTCTTTCCCCAAAACTAACCCAATTGGCATCTCTGGCCACAGGTCAGCCCCTGGTAAATAGTATCACAGGTACCCAGGGCACTGTGACCAGGGAAGACCTCTAAGAGCTAGAGCATTTATTGTGCCACACTTAGAGACCCTGTACCTTTACACACACACACACTGCCTTTGCAGGCTGCGTGTTTTGGTGCAGAACAAAGTGAAGAGTCAACATGGCACACATCCCTGTGTGCCGCGCCTACAACCCACTGCCCTGGCATAGGTCAGTCACCCCTCTAGCTGGGTACACTATACCAGTGGTGAGGGTACAGGTGCATGAGCCTTGTATTCCTACAGTGTCTAAGTCCATTCTTAGACATGGTAAGTGCAGTGCTGCCATTAAGAGTATATGGTGCTTGGAGTTTGTCATTACGAACTCCACAGCACCATAATGGCTACACTGAAAACTGAGAAGTTTGGTATCAAACTTCTCAGCACATTAAACCCACACCGATGCCAGTGTGGGATTTAATGAAAAATGCACACAGAGGGCATCTTAGAGATGCCCCCTGAAAACTAACCCAACTCTAGTGTCCAGGCTGAGTGGCTGCTTTCAGCTGCCACCACCAGACATGTTTCTGGACCCCTAGGTCGAGAGCCTGCTGCTCTGTGGGGTCTGAAACAATGCACAACCTGGGACGAGGTGCCAAGCCTCCTCCCCCAGAATGGACAGGGTTCACGAAGGGGAAACTTCAAAGGCTTGCCGCCTTTGTGAGCTTCCCCAGGCCACTTGCTGCTCTCAGCAACTGGTCCCCACTGGTTCTGACCCCCACTTTGGGCGGGAGAACCGGCGGGAAAAACAAGTGAGGAAGAGAGGTGTTCCCACCTCTGCCAACTCCACCCCTCAGGTGGGGGAGGCGAGGTGAAGCACAACTCTCAGTCCCTGCCATCTTGCATATGGGGGGACTCAGCCAACCAGGGACAGGCTAATGCCCCCCTCCCACTGGAGGGTGGCATAATAGGGGGTGTACCCACCCCAGGGAAGGGACCCATTGGTCCCTGCCTTTTACCTACCTGTAACACCCCTAAATCTAGTATTTAGGGGCACCCCTGAACCTTGCTTCCTCAGACAAGAACCTGCAACAAGAAAAGAAGAAGAAGGACCGAACAGCCGTGCCAAAGCTAACAAGAAGAAGACGCCCACTGACTTAGCCACAGCCCTACTGGCCTGTCTCACCTCGAACCTGTTCCTGCGAAATCCCGGTGTGTCCTGACGCCAGCAACCTTGAAAACTCCGGAGGACCTGCCTGCCTTCAAGCACAAAGACTTTGTTTCCCGTGAACACCGGATTTGTTCATCTGCAACCTCTGGCTCCGGCCGGACACCGCGGATCTGCCCCACTCTGCACTCGCCGTCCACGGCCCAAGCTCGAGTGGGAAAACACCACGAGGAGGTCACCCCGGTGATCCTGACCCGAGACACGGCTACCCCTGACCTGCCTCAAGCCTCCAGCCGATGCCTGCAGCCTAAATCCAGAAGGCCCCCCTAACCACGACCAGGAGCTGGTAAGAAGATCCGACCCCAAAAGGCACCCCTGCACCCGATGCCCCACGGCCTTGTGTGCCCAAACCAACGGTGCCTAACCAACCCCTAACTTCCCAACTTACCTCTTGAAGTGGTGGTCGCACCCAGAAGACCTTCGTCCCCGAGCCTGCAGTGCCTTTGCAAACCGGAGGTTCCCCATTGAAACCAACAGGGTGCCCGACGTCGAAACAGCACCCTGCACCGGCCGCCCTAGTGCCCTTGGTGCTACTTTGTTTCCCCATTTGCCCTGAGCTAAAGTCCAGGAGATTTGCTCCCACAACCCAGTGGCCTGCTTGCCAGCAGCCACCAACCGGAGGCCCCTACCCCCATTGGATAACATTGGGCCTCAGCACTCTGCACCCGGCCGCCCTAGTGCCTCTGAGGGTGTAACGAGAGTGCATCCTTGACCCTGGGGGAAGCCTTGTTCTAACAACAGAAGCTTAACTCCAAAGACCGATTACTTACCTGGTAACCATTAACTTCATTTCCCTCCATAGGAACCTATTGACTGTTTTTCTCTGAAAAATGTTTTGTGTGGAGTTGATTTGTATGGAAACCTGAAAAATAACAATTGTGCAAAACTGATTTTACTTACCTTTTCTCTAGGAAATGTCCCAGTGTGATATCTAGGCATATCACACTGAGTAGAAAAAGTAATCTAAAAAGTAATCTCAAAAGTAACGTAAAAGTAACTTACCTGTAATTTTCATTGCAAAGTCGATACAAAGTATATGTACAGCATTTCACAGTATTGCATTACCAGTAATTCAAACTGTAACCATTTCAAAGTACATTTATAACTGCATTTCAAACTGTATATTTACTGCAAAGTATTTATCAACTTACCTGTGCCAGGCTTGCTTGGTTCTAGAAAAATAAAATAACTAAAAGAATAATTTTATACAAAACCAATTGGTCTGAAGTTCAGTCTTTGAGTGTGTGAAATCATTTGCTGATTGAGTGGGTACAACAAATGCTTAACACTGTCGTCTGATACTGCCTTACTGCTCGACCAAACTACAACAAATAGAGAGTGAGGTGCTATCTAACTTTACCTCTGCCTACCTTTGGGGATCCACTGGACTCTGTGCACACTATACCTCACTTTGGTATAGTATATACAGAGTCAGCTTCCTACATTGGTGGATCAGCGGTGGGATATACAACTTTGCGTTTGTTGGACTACTTGGTTACTACCTGATCACACAACAAAACTCTTAAATTGTCTTTAGAATTCTGATTTTTTTCAAATTGGCATTTTTGCAAAATTACTAAAAGTCTTGCTAGGGCCTTGGTTAAGTCCCTGTAGAGTTTTAGAAAAATAAAAAGTCACTGTAGCTAGGGTTAGAGGGGTTAGAAGTTTTTTTAACAATGTCTCAAAACAAGAACCCAGCTGTTAGTGAGAATAACCATAATGACATAGAGGACATGGTTGAGGAGCTTAACCTCACCCCTTACCTTCACTTGTCTTTCAAGGAGGTAAGGTCCCTATGCAAACTTAAAAACATAACTAGTGGGTCCCATCCCACCAAACAAAAGCTCCAGGAGCTGTTGACTGGGTATGCTAAGGACCACCCATCTGAAAATGGTGAAGACCAGTCAGATGAGGAAGGAGAGGAAGGGGATGACCTGGTAAATCAACCCCCTCCACTTCTTAGGGAGAAAAGGGTTCAAGTACCCTTGATTCCAAGAAGCAACCTCTCAGTACCTAGACCCCACACAGGTGGATCAGGTACCACTGAGGACATTGAGGACAGCCTCATTGAGGAGGACATCCTGCTAGCCAGGCTGACCAAAAGATTAGACCTAGAGACCAGACTCCTGGCTCTAGAAAAAGAAAGAGCAGAGATGGGCCTAGGACCCATCAATGGTGGCAGCAATTTACTAAATAAGGATAAAGAGCAATCTTATGATCCTAAAATCCCCAAAGGGATTGTCCCTAAATATGAAGAGAGTGATGATATCACAAAATGATTCACAGCCTTTGAGAGGGCTTGTGAAGTCAGAAGAGTGAAGAAAACTCACTGGGGGGCACTCCTTTGGGAATTGTTCTCTGGTAAGTGCAGAGACAGACTTCTGACCCTTAGTGGGGCAGATGCTGGGTCTTATGACCTCATGAAGAGAACTCTGATTGAGGGATTTGGACTCACAACTGAGGAGTATAGAATTAGATTCAGGGAGGCTCAGAAAACCCAGAGTCAGCCCTGGGTGGAATTTGTAGACTACTCAGTTAAAGCTCTAGATGGCTGGTTGACTGGAAGCAAAGTGCAAGATTATAATGGTCTTTATAATTTGTTTATGAAAGAACACATATTAAGTAATTGCATTGATGAAAAGTTGCATCAGTATCTGGTAGACCTAGGTCCAATTTCTCCCCAAGAATTGGGAAAGAAGACGGACCATTGGGTCAAGACAAGGGTAACTAGGACATCCACTGGGGGTGACCAAAAGAAAGGGGTTACAAAACCTCCCCAGAGAAAAGACAGTGAGCCTCTAAAAGATAAAAGTAAGGAGTCCCAGGTAGCCCCCCAAAAACCTGACCAGGAGGGAGGGCCCAAAGACACCTCACAAACTAAAACTGGGTACCCAGGTAAGAATTGGGATCCCAACAGGGTATGGTGTCACAACTGCCAAAAGGCAGGACACCACACCAAGGACCCTAGCTGTCCTAAACAAATTACAGCCTCTAGTGTAGCTCCAGGGGTTGCCAGTGTAGCTTTAGAGGGTAATTCCTCAGAGGAGGAAGCCCTCATAGCCTTCAACTGGAAAATGGGCCCACAAGGTGAGTTGGAGATTCCAGAGGGGAGTAGGCACTTCCACCACCTACTGGTGAATGGAATCCCAGCCCTTGCCCTGAGAGATACCTGTGCCAGTCACACTGTGGTGCATGACAGGTTAGTTCTCTCAAACCAGTATATCCCAGGGGAAACAAAAAGAGTAAGGACTGTCCCAGGGGGTGTCACTGTTAGGCCTGTGGCTGTAGTGCTCCAAGAAATAGCTGGGTCCCTTAGACGGAGAAAGATGGTAGTCAGTAAAGACCTCCCCTTTGATTGTCTCCTTGGGAATGACCACCCAAGGTTGGTCTGAGCCAAAGAGAAATACTGGTCCAATGCCAGACCTCACCCAAGAAACCTGGGGGGCTCACCCTGCAGTTAGTGCAGCTAAGACCCAAAAGAAAAAGAAGAAACAGTGTAGGAAAGGTGGACAACTGTTAGCCACAGTTCCAGTGGGCCAGGGAGATTCTACCCCAGTAAGGGAGAACTCCAAAATTGGCACTGGTGAAGTCCCCCCTAGCCAAGAAAAAGACCTCACTACTCAGGCAACTGTGCAGCCTGAATTGGTGGCTCCTCAGCTGGCAGAACAGAGGGTGGAAAAAGGGCATTCACTACCAAGTGTAGTGACCCCCCCACCCTAAAACAGCAGACAGTCCCCCCAAACCCAAAGAAGCCTGTAAGTTAGCTACTCCACCTAGCAGTGAAGAGCTAAAGGTGTGGTTCTGGGCGTTGACAGCTGTCAGTAGCCTCTGCTGGGTGTTAGCCTTCATGGCAGCACTGTCCTTGGCATGGTGGGCTAGCCCCCTGCCAAATAGCAAGTTAGCCCCCCTGACCCTATTGGTCATGGTGGGGTTGCTTAAGCTGTGGGTGACCTCTCTGGGTAAGCTGGGCTTTGCCCTAGCTAAGTTAGAAATTGCAGAGGAAGGCACCTCTGAACCCAACCTAAAAAGATGGGGTAAAGAGCTTGGAAAAGAGCATTGGGAATTAGGTCCTGAAACTGTTGAGGTAGGCCAGCTCCCCAAAGGGACTGAACAGGACAGAAGGATGTAAGGCAGAGTAGGCCCTGCAACTTTCAAACCACTTCCTCTACTCTTCCTCGCCTGAAAGACTAGGAAGACTCTCCCAGCTTTGGCTGAGTCTCCTGGCCTTTGGGCTGGGGGGGGCTTGTGTAGGAAAGTGGGTTTCTGTTGCAGTAACCCCCCCACTTTTTGCCAGACTACTGATGCACTTTGACTTGATGTGCCCTGGGTCCCTGCCAATCAGGTTCCCAGGGCCTGTGTTCTTTCCCCAAAACTAACCCAATTGGCATCTCTGGCCACAGGTCAGCCCCTGGTAAATGGTACCACAGGTACCCAGGGCACTGTGACCAGGGAAGACCTCTAAGGGCTGCAGCACTTACTGTGCCACTCTTAGAGGCCCTGTACCTTTACACACACACACAGCCATTGCAGGCTGCGTGTTTTGGTGCAGAACAAAGTGAAGAGTCGACATGGCACACATCCCTGTGTGCCTTGCCTACAACCCACTGCCCTGGCATAGGTCAGTCACCCCTCTAGCTGGGTGCACTATACCAGTGGTGAGGGTACAGGTGCATGAGCCCTGTACCCCTTCAGTGTCTAAGTTCATTCTTAGACATTGTAAGTGCAGTGTTGCCATTAAGAGTATATGGTGCTGGGAGTTTGTCATTACGAACTCCACACACCATAATGGCTACACTGAAAACTGAGAAGTTTGGTATCAAACTTCTCAGCACATTAAACCCACAACAATGCCAGTGTGGGATTTAATGAAAAATGCACACAGAGGGCATCTTAGAGATGCCCCCTGAAAACTAACCCACCTCTAGTGTCCAGGCTGAGTGGCTGCTTTCAGCTGCCACCACCAGACATGTTTCTGGACCCCTGGGTCGAGAGCCTGCTGCTCTCTGGGGCCTGAAACAATGCACAACCTGGGATGAGGTGCCAAGCCTCCTCCCCAGGATGGGCAGGGTTCACGAAGGGGAAACTTCAACGGCTTGCCGCCTTTGTGAGCTTCCCCAGGCCACTTGCTGCTCTCAGCAATTGGTCCCCATTGGTTCTGACCCCCACTTTGGGCGGGAGAACCGGTGGGAAAAACAAGTGAGGAAGAGAGGTGTGCGCACCTCTGCCAACTCCACCCCTCAGGTGGGGGAGGCGAGGTGACGCACAACTCTCAGTCCCCGCCATCTTGCAGATGGGGGGACTCAGCCAACCAGGGACAGGCTCATGCCCCCTCCCACTGGAGGGTGGCATAATAGGGGGTGTACCCACCCCAGGGAAGGGACCCATTGGTCCCTGCCTTTTTCCTACCTGTAACGCCCTTAAATCTAGTATTTAGGGGCACCCCTGAACCTTGCTTCCTCAGACAAGAACCTGCAACAAGAAAAGAAGAAGAAGGACCGAACAGCCGTGCCGAAGCTAACAAGAGGAAGACGCCCACTGACTTGGCCCCAGCCCTACCGGCCTGTCTCCACCTTGAACCTGCTCCTGCAAAATCCCGGTGTGTCCTGCAGCCAGCAACCTCGAAAACCCGGTAGGACCTGCCTGCCTTCAAGCACAGAGATTTTGTCTCCAGTGAACACCGGATTTGTTCATCTGCAACCTCTGGCTCCGGCCAGACACCGCGGATCCGCCCCACTCTGTACCCGCCATCCACGGCCGGAGCTCGAGTGGGCAAACACCACGAGGAGGTCACCCCGGCGATCCTGACCCAAGACCCGGCGACCCCTGACCGGCCTCAAGTCTCCAGCCGACGCCTGCAGCCTAAATCCAGAAGGCCCCCCTAACCGCGACCAGGATCTGGTAAGAAGATCCGACCCCAAAAGGCACCCCTTCACCCGACGCCCCACGGCCTTGTGTGCCCAAACCAACAGTGCCTAGCCAACCCCTAACTTCCCAACTTACCTCTCGAAGTGGTGGTCGCACCCAGAAGACCTTCGTCCCCGAGCCTGCAGTGCCTTTGCAAACCGGAGGTTCCCCATTGAAACCAACAGGGCGCCCGACGTCGAAACAGCACCCTGCACCCGGCCGCCCTAGTGCCGCTGAGGGTGCACCTTTGGTGCTACTTTGTTTCCCCATTTGCCCTGAGCTAAAGTCCTGGAGCTTTGCTCCCACAACCCAGTGGCCTGCTTGCCAGCAGCCACCAGCCGGAGGCTCCCTATCCCCCATTGGATAACACTGGGCCTCAGCATTCTGCACCCGGCCACCCTAGTGCTGCTGAGGGTGTAACGAGAGTGCATCCTTGACCCTGGGGAACCCTTGTTCTAACCCCAGAAGCTCAACTCCAAAGACCGATTACTTACCTGGTAACCATTAACTTCATTTCCCTCCATAGGAACCTATTGACTGTTTTTCTCTGAAAAATGTTTTAAGTGTGGAGTTGATTTGTATGGAAACCTGAAAAATAACAATTGTGCAAAACAGATTTTACTTACCGTTTCTCTAGGAAATGTCCCAGTGTGATATCTAGGCATTTCACACTGAGTAGAAAATAGTAATCTAAAAAGTAATCTCAAAAGTAATGTAAAAGTAACTTACCTGTAATTTTCATTGCAAAGTCGATACAAAGTATATGTACAGCATTTCACAGTATTGCATTACCAGTAATTCAAACTGTAACCATTTCAAAGTACATTTACAACTGCATTTCAAACTGTATATTTACTGCAAAGTATTTATTAACTTACCTGTGCCAGGCTTGCTTGGTTCTAGAAAAATAAAATAACTAAAAGAATATTTTTATACAAAACCAATTGGTCTGAAGTTCAGTCTTTGAGTGTGTGAAATCATTAGCTGATTGAGTGGGTACAACAAATGCTTAACACTGTCCTCTGATACTGCCTTACTGCTCGACCACACTACCACAAATAGAGAGTGAGGTACTATCTAAGTTTACCTCTGCCTACCTTTGGGGATCCACTGGACTCTGTGCACACTATACCTCACTTTGGTATAGTATATACAGAGCCAGCTTCCTACACATGCGCACTGGGTGCATGTTATGCCCCCCTGTGTCCATCCACATGGTGTGAGGCACCAGGAGACCCTGTAGGACCCCCTTTGTTCGCTCTCCTTCACGGTTTTTCATAGAGGAGAAACCACCATGAAAACCGTGGCAGAGAGGAAACTTGTAATATGCTTGGTGGGATCGCAGTGGTCCCGCCAAGCATACTACTGCCTCTATAGTGCCACACCACTGCCAGGGAACCATGGTTCCCTCACGGCTGCTGTGGGTTTTCACAGCACAACTGTCAAACAGCCTATTGTTTATTATTTCTGTAAAGTGGATCTTAGGTCTACCCCCTTTAACTATTGGCTTTCTTTGACCAGCATCTTTGAACCACTGGTGATAGACTTTGTCAGTCAAGTCTTGGTTCTGCCAGTGGAATATTTCTCTCTCACCTAATGCTTTTGCTGTTTGGATGTATCTTTCCACCTTCCACTGAGTTATGGCTTAAGAACTGGTTGAACCCAGATATTGCAGTCAATCTACCTTTGGGTTATTCCCTTCTCCAATGTGACAGAATGGAAGGCATAGGTGGGAGTCGGGTCTATTATCTTCTGGGAGCTTTACCAATATCACACATTTGATGTTGAAAATTTAAGGAGAGTGTAGAGCGTTAGGTTCTGCTGTAAATTAGGCCAGTCATGCTCTTTTGCTGGAATCCTGGTCTATCGCCCTCCGGCCCCATGATCCAGTTTCTTGGGTTCTTTAGGGGATGCTCTCTCTCCTCAAATACTTTAATATTCCAGTTTCACTTTACAGCGAGATTCTAACGGCCACATTCAGGATTTTTTGAAATCAGATACAAAGTGCCTTATTGATCATTTTGCTGTTCTTGGCCTCCCTCAATGTGTAGTTGGCCCCACACATTCAGCAAGTTGCACCCTTGATTTGGCCTGCAGCACTTATTGTGCCACCCACTTAAGTAGCACCTTGAACCATGTCCTAGGCATGCCGCTGCAGCCTGAATGCAGTTTTGAACTGCCATGTCGATTTGGCAATAACATCCCCTTGCCAAGCTGTAAAACTCCTTTTTGTTACATATGTCACCCCTAAGGTAGGCACTAGGTAGACCAAAGGGCAAAGTGCTTTGAAATTGGAAGGTTGGACATGTACTTTTTGGTTTTACATGTCCTGGTTGTGAAAAACTCCTACATTTTTTTTCACTACTGTGAGGCCTACCCCTCCCATAGATTAACATTGGAGCAGGTAGTTATGTCATGTTTGGTATCTTTGGAATTTTAACAAAAATCCCTATGTAATGGTGAGGTCAGATTTTTTACTACAATTTCAAAAATGCCACTTTTAGAAACTTGGCATTTTCCTGCCCTTAGTCCTTTTGTGTCTAAGTGTAACTGACTGTTAGCCTTTGTGAATTCCTCCCAGACAGTCACAAAATAAATGGATTAGGTGTGCCTGAATGGGCCATCTGCTGGCAGGATGGGGTGGGAGGAGCTGACATATCACCTCCACCTTGTCACTGAATCCAGCTTTGAGACAGGGCAAGGAAGTCAGGAATTCCATGGACTTCAAAGACACTGTCTAGAAGCTTCTTCCACCTTCCAGAAGGAGGGAACCAGGGTATAAGGGTAGGATCTCAGACACCAACTCTTCAGTTTACTCCTGGACCTGTGGAAGAAGTCTCAGAGGACTGTCTGCAGCTGTGACTTGCTGTGCACTCTGCAAGACTGTTTTGCTGTACTGGACCTGAAAAGACTGCTTTGCTGACTGGAGCCTGCCTTGAACCCTTAGAGGCCAGCCCTGCTGTTGAGCCCCTCATCTTCACCTGAACCCAGGGCTTCCAGAGTGACTCCAAGGACTAGTTTGCTGGCCTCCTGTTCAGAGCCACAGGGACACAAAAGACTCCAAACATCTTGCACCCGCAGCTGGACCCAGCCTGAGACCTGAACCGCCAAGCGGGGTCCCACCAGTTCTGGACCCTTGGGTGTAGTACTAAAGTTCCCCAGGTGTCCAAATCCCAAATCTGAGGACTTAGAACATTTTGGGCCAAAAACTGCTCCGAGAACCAGCAGGAGACCGGGACCAACCTGCTTGCCTATCCGCATGAGGTGCACCGCCAGTCAGATTGCCAACTCTGTTTCTTCACTATGTTCTTCTCTGCAGCAGCAAATCCTTTTCAGCAGCCCATTACAAAAGGGGTATCTGGGCTTGTTGAACTGTCTTCGGCTACAGCCTTCTGCCTCATCCCACTGGAGATTTTCAACTTCCAAAAAAGAGACTAAGGGCCTGATTATGAGTTTGGCGGTGTGGGAGTGGCCCGCCATGCCACCGCTCTGATCCCATGCAGCCAAACCTCACCGCCGGTTGCCTTCCAGATTGTAAGTTATCTTGTGGTCTGGTGGGTGGTCATTTGGCGTTCCCACGGCAGTGTCTATTAAAAAGGCATTGCAATGGGAGCGCCAAAGCCTGTTCCTGCACGGCATGGACTGTGCAGTTCAAGCCATGCAGGAAAGGGGGTGCATGCAGACAGGGTAGCACATCATGTGCCCCTTGCATGCATCTAATGGCCCTGAGGCAACAGGGGACCCTGTGGGGCCCCTATTATTTCCTCACCGCCACACTTTTCATGGTGGGCTCACTGCCATGAAAAGTGAGGCAGTCAGGAAACTCGTAATATGCTTGGCAGTGTTGCAGCGGCAAAGCCAAGCTTATTGTGGCCTCAGACTGCTGCGCCACCGCCAGGAATCATGGATCCCTGGCAGTTGCGGCGGTCCTCTGGCATTGTGACCGCCGTGTTACTACAGTGGTGGGACAGCTGGTGTTGTGGTCCCTGACCACCACCACACCTCCACTGAGGGTTTGGCAGTCCTACGGACTGACAAACTTGTAATCGGGCCCTAAGTCAAAATGTAGAAATCTTCACCACAGCTTTGACCGAAGGCTCCCCGACAATGACGCTCCCTCCCTCGACACCACCTGCAGCCTTGCCCCACTGAACTTTACCTTCTCAGAACATTTTTCTCGGAAATTCTTTTAAGTTCAAAGGTAAGCTCTGACCAGGCTTAATCAATTCTTATATCCAAGCCGCGCTCCATCACGGTCAGCCAAATTTTTCGACTTTGACCCTTCCTCATGCGACTAGATGTCTGTGGTTGGCACTTTGATCTTTTGGGCACTAGTTCATAACTCCAGTTCTACTGATTAGATTTTTCTCATTGTGGTGTCAAATCATTTATTACATTTTACTCTATGTTTCTAAACTGGTGTGTGATTTTTCTTGTGTTGTATTTTTACTTTATTACTGTTTGTGTTCTGCATACGTACTTTACACATTGCCTCTAAGTTAAGCCTGATTGCTTTTTGAGCCAGGCTCCACAGGGTTAAGCACAAGTTAATTTAGTAACTTTTGTGGTTCACCCTGCAAAGGATTGTGGCTGTTGCTTGTCCAGGGCTCACAGCCCATTCAACAAACAACCCAATTTCTCACAGGTTCTATTTGTGTGCTGCGGATGGTGAGTGATTTCTGTTTCTGAGTTAGTGCCAGGATGCTCGACTTTGAGTAACAGTGCACTTTATACGTTCATTCATTTAATCATTTAATGGAGTGCTTGCAATGCAATGCAAAGCCTGAGGGACTATATGACAACTAGTAGCTGACCAACCTTTTCTTCTGTTGACTGCTTGTAACTTGTTCCACCAAAATTTGTCACTTGTGTGCCAACTCCTCTTAGTGTAACATTGTGCTATTTATCACTCATGCCACTCCTCTCATCCGTTCCTTCCTCCTATCACTTCCACTTTCCCCTATTCCTGGAAAGGAAAGGCGGCCTCTTTTGAAGGCTCACGTTTCTTCAATACAGTCCAATTTTCGTTTTTATGCCAAATACAGGTCAGGTGGCAAGGCAGCCTTAATTATTGTCTTCTGTTTTTTCGATGTCATATAAATGAAAGAAGGACAATAATAAAAGCTCCATTGACATGCAATCATTATTTGATAGAAACAGGACTGCATTCAAGAGAACACATTTAATTCCTTACATTTTGTTTGGCTTTAATATGCTTATGCTGTATTAAAATATTACATTTAGACATATTTCTTTGCCAAGTCTTATCTGAAATAACACTTCATACTGCAGTCCTACTGTTTTTAAGTAGCGTTTATAATCAGGAGTCACACAAACAGTACAATTTAGGCAGAACACACGCAGATATGCCATGTGCTTCGTGTGGTGTTGCAGTCTAGTTGTGCAGCCACCACGTGACCGGGGTTGGCGGTGGCTGATGGGAGGCGGGTGCCGCGGAGCGGCATTAAGTAGGAGGACGCCGACCGGAGTGGATGATGTCACCCTCCGTAATAAATACTTAAGCAAAGCACGCTCCGAGTCTGTGCCTGATTGCGGGAGCCTGACCCCACTTTACAACTGGCGACGAGCGGAATGGACCCCCGCTGCACCAGCCACGCGGCGCGCACTTCAAAGAGCGCAGCGCCCCTCCCGCCGGAGAGAACGAGTGAAGCCTCGGCGGCCCCAGTGCACGCACCCTGTCGGCCCCCCAGCCAGAGCCCTCCAGACCAGGACCTGCGTACCCAGAGAGCACGAGGTACCACGCAGCGCCCAGCCTCAAGTGCATACCACTCCTGGCCACATGAGCCTGCTGCCATCCAAGGCCCTCACCTCAGAGGGATGACAGCGCCCCGCCCAGGGCCCCTACAAGCACACCGGCACAGCAAGTGAGTCTCCTGGCACTCATAAGGTGCTCCATACGTTGCGCCCAGGACTCCGAACCCCTGCACGACATCGCCCAGATAAGCAGCACCACAACTGAGGGCGCCCACACTACGTGGCAGTCAGTCCGACAATCCTCCCCCGCGCACCTTCACAGCGACAGTTACACAGCCGCCCTCCAGCAACGCTGTGAGAAACCAGCTGGCACAGCCCCACCCTGTGCCTATACCGCAACCGGCTACCCCTGACTCCAGCCTACGCTCAGCAAGTCACAGCTCCACAGTTCATCCCAGGGAGCACGCACTACAGTAACAATATGTGCGCACACACCTTCTCCCTCACCAACCCAGTGCCCTTCCTTCCGAAACCCGGCGAGCCAGCCATGAAGTGGGCTGACTGGAAGGGCTACTTCCTGAACTACCTCTCAGCGCTTGAAGATGAAGGGGAAGAAGCCTTCTCGAGTAAACGCAGGAAGAAAATACTGCTGCACAACCTCGGCCCTGAAGGATTAAGGGTCTACGAGAACATGGTGAAACAGCCTAGGGTTGCGACAGATGAGGACGTATTCCAGCATGCTTTAGAGGACTTGGACAACCACTACCAGCCGCTAATATGCACGGCCATAGACCAGTACAATTTCTTCCAACGGAAGCAGAGTGAAACCGAGACGGTAGAAGATTACGTGGCGGCGCTCAAGAAACTGGCCATCAACTGCAAATTCGGTACCCTCCATGATGACCTCGTGAGAGACCTGATAATCATGCACACCACCAGCACAGGCGTCCAGGAAAAGCTTTGGGTGAGCGGAGACGCACCACTACATGAGATCATAGCGATAGTCAAAAAGGCCAAACTATCCAGGCGCTGCGAGGCACCGGTGAAAAAAGACACGAACACTAAACAGGCAGTCTGCAAAGTGAGCGACGCCAAAGGAGCAGGGGACAGGCCTGCGACTCAGAGGGGACACAAAATCAGCAGATGGCCCACGAAGACCGCATCAGGCCCGTCGCGACCTCCATCGGATAAGAAGGGATCCTGCTACCGATGTGGCAATGCTACCCACATGGCCTACGACAAACGTTGCCCGGCCCTCCGAGTCAAGTGTTCCTATTGCGGGATCGTGGGACACTTTGGCAAAGTGTGCAGACGAAGACCCAGCAACTCGGCAGTCAAATGTGTCATGTATGAATCGGACCCAGAACCAGGGGAGTGCGAGGAGGAGGAGGACGATGGCGTCCTATGCATCGACGACCACGTCTGGGGTGTTACCTGCGCAGCCAGAGCAAAACCTTCCTGCCTACTGACCATCGGTGGGGTCCAAATCTCCATGGTAGCGGATTCAGGCTCCCCGTTCACCATTATCCAAAGGGAAATATGGGATAGGGACTTTGCACACACAGTAGGGAGCCACCTGTACCCCACGGACGTACACCCTGTCACCTACACAGGAGAAAGGATCCCCATGGTGGGCCTCAGACCACTACAATTCATGTTCAAGGGGAGGGCCACCACGGGAAAACTGTATGTGGCGGAAAAGGGCCCCTCAGTCCTGGGCTGGGTGGACCAAGGAGCTTTGGGCATCCAACTGAACCCCAACAGAGAAACGCAAGTCCTCGTGATGGACTCTCACCCCACGCAGAACAGCGTCAACCTGCAACGGGACTTTCCCAACGTCTTCGGGGGGACCATTGGACAACTGACCAAATTCACACACAAGATAGTGCTCAAAGAGGGTGCAACACCGGTCAGCCACAAAGTAAGGAACATTCCATTTAACTGCAGGGACGCTGTACAGCAAGAGTTACAAAGCCTAGAAGACGGCGGCATCATCGAGCCCATCGAGAGCGCCGAATGGCTGGCACCCTTTGTCGTGGCACGCAAACCGAACGGCAAGGTGCGCCTCTGCATTGATCTGCGCGAACTGAACAAGAACATACTAGTGGACAAATTCCCCCTGCCACGCATTAACGAACTGTTGGCCCAAACAAAGGGAATAAAATGGTTCTCCACGATTGACCTCACAGCAGCATACCACCAAATCCTGCTCCACCCATCGTGCAGAAAATTGATCTCGTTGATCACCCCATTTGGCTGCTACAGGTTTCGACGACTCCCATTCGGACTCGCGTCCGCAGTGTCAGTCTTTCAAAAGCTGATGCACAAGCTATTCAAGGACAGCGCCAATGTTCTGCATTTCCAGGACGACATTCTTGTCATGGGCACCACGAAACAGGACCACGATGTCACGCTCCGAAACGTATTACAGAAGCTGGCAGAGAACGGCCTCACGGCAGAACTGGAAAAGTGTAAATTCCGTCTCCGCAACGTCACGTACCTGGGGCATGAGATTGGGGTGGAAGGTATTTCCCCGAAGAAAGCCAACGTGGAAGCCATCAAAGCCGCCCCCAGACCGAGGACCAAGGAGGGAGTTTGTTCATTCCTGGGATTAGCGGAAATCTATAGCAAGTTCGTCCAGAACTTCACCGCAAAAACCTACAGCTTACGCCAACTCCTCAAAGAACGGAACACCTTCGACTGGACACCAGAAGCCGACCAGGAATTTGAGACAGTCAAAAGAGACATATGTGAAGCCGTACCCTTACAGGGTTTCGACTGCGTCCTCCCTAGCATCTTGACGACGGACGCCAGCGAGAAGGGCTTGGGCGCCGTCTTAACGCAGTGCGCAGCAGATGGCACGGAAACGACCTTCGGCTTCGCCTCCCGATCACTGGCCCCCAACGAAGAAAAGTTCAGTGTCATCGAGAAAGAAATGCTGGCAGCTATCTGGGCCATGACCAAATTCAGACAGTACCCATGGGGCTCTCAATTCACCCTCCGGACGACCACAAGCCACTCATCAAAGTCTTGACGTCCAGCGGCCATGCCAAGGCCACTCCACGCATCGCCAAAATGTCGCTCAAACTCCTAGATTTCGTTTACGATGTTGAATACCTACCGGGCCAGAGGAACAAGGTGGCAGATTTTCTCAGCCATTCAGCCGCCATGGAAAAGGCACCCCACACCAGCGAAGGGGATGAGTATCAGGTGGCACTCATCACGGAAAACGTGCAGGCCATCAGCGAACAAGAATGGATCTCAGCCTATGACTCAGACCAGACCGTGTCCCAGGTGAAAACCTTCCTCACACAAGGGTGGCCAGCGAAAAAGCACATGTCCGAAGAAACCAGGAAATATTGGGAGGTACGGGGTGAACTCTCCCTAAGTGATGACACAGTATTCCTACTCAGAGGAGACAAGGTAGTTCCCCCCAGAGCACTGGTGGACCGTATCCTCGACATCATGCATGAAGGCCACTTAGGAATAGTGAAATCCAAGAAGAAGCTGAAGCTCTCATACTGGTGGCCTGCCATCGACATCTCTGTGGAGAAGTACGTACGGTCCTGTTCGCACTGTGCCAACGCTGACAAATCGCTCACACTGATGCGGCCCCCAATTGGGGAATTCGCCACGCCCGCCAGCCCCTGGGAAGAAGTATCAGTGGACATATTGGGACCCATCCTGGACTCCTGGGGGGTACCCAAATACGTCATTGTCCTGGTCGACCGGTACTCCAAATGGCCGGAACTACAGATCTGTGAAAAGGCAGACACAGAAGCAGTACTCGCCTTCCTGGACAGCACATTCTTGAGAGAAGGCATCCCAAAACTCATCACATGTGACAACGGACCCCAGTTCACCTCAGAGAAGTGGACGGCATTCACGAGGAGGAACGGGATTAAAACCAAACACACGCCAGTGTATCACCCCGCCGGAAACGGGTTAGCCGAAAGGTTCAATCGAGTCATCATGGGCTCAGTGCAAGCAGCCATCAGCGCGGGCAAGAACTGGGAAACAGAGCTCCAGCACACGCTCTGGGCACACCACATCACAGCCACGCTGACAGGATACAGCCCATTCCTGATACTGAGGGGAAGGGAACCGCTCACGAAGGACAACCTCGCGTGGAAGACCTTGAGAATCCAGAGCAAGTGGTCACCGGCAGTGGTCCGCAGCAACATTGAGAAAGCCACCCAAATTTACAAGGACAATTACAATAAGAAGCATGGGGTAAGGGACGTCGCGTTAGCGGTACGAGACTGGGTTAGAGTGAAGCTTGGACACCTACAAAAGAAAGGCGACAGCAAGTTCAGCAAGCCCCTACAAGTCCGGAAGCTGTACACCCGCTCCGCCCTACTCAGCGATGGCAAAGTATGGTCCCACTGCCGCATGGCGAAATGCAACAAAGTCCTACACTGGCAGAAAGTCAGCACGCCCCCGCGGACGAGCTACGACGGCGAAGAACCCGAAGCCAGCGCCATCCCACCACACAGTGACTTCCACGACATCAACCCTACGGGGGGGACGGGGGGTGACACGGGATTCAACGGACCAAGAGGCACGGACACATGTACACACCAGACGCCCAATCAAGAGCCCGGCGATGACCCCAACACAAGCCAAAGGGATCCTACAGCACAAGCAGAGAGTCAAACCCAGAGCAGCAAGCAAACCGCACCACAGACAGAAACAACAAGGGGGGTGTGCACACCCCACATACGCACCCGCACAGGCAAAGCAGTGGTGCGACCCCAAAGATACAATGACTTTGCCATGTGAACCTACACCCCGTCCTGCGCCACCCGGCAGGACTCGTTCTTTCTTTCCTTCAACCGTTCTATCTCGCTCTTTCTCTCTCTCTCTCTCTCTCTCTCTCTCTCTCCCCCTCTTCCAGCTCTCTCCTGCTCCCCTTTCCTCACCCCAAGGACTTAGCCTCGGGACTACCCATCACCCACCGGCCTTGTAGCTGCGCCTTAGCAGCCAATGTTGAAGCACTGTTTTGTATTCTTAAATGTTGTTAGGGGGGAGATGTGTGGTGTTGCAGTCTAGTTGTGCAGCCACCACGTGACCGGGGTTGGCGGTGGCTGATGGGAGGCGGGTGCCGCGGAGCGGCATTAAGTAGGAGGACGCCGACCGGACTGGATGATGTCACCCTCCGTAATAAATACTTA